>CM071799.1:15135175-16335175 GCA_036559045.1 Platycarya longipes | reverse complement strand
GATCCGGGCTTGTTTGTTGCCGTCACTATGTAAGGCCCTTCCCAGTTTGGTCCTAGTTTTCCTTGTGCTGGAGTCGTAATGCCCGTTTGTCTTAGCACTAAGTCCCCGACTTTGAAGTTGCGTAGCTTTACTCTTTTGTTGAAGTATTGTTCTGTCTTGCGTTTGTTGTTGGCAAGTCGGATACCAGCCTCTTCCCTGTGTTCTTCTAAGGAGTCTAGGCGTTCCATCATCTTGGCATCATTAGTAGCAACATCATAGTGCTGGATTCGTAGCGTAGGCATCCTGACTTCGACTGGAATTACAGCCTCGCAGCCATATGTTAGGGCAAACGGTGTCTCGCCCGTGGGGGTTCGGACTGTTGTGCGATATGCCCATAGGACTCCTGGCAGCTCATCGGCCCAAGCCCCTTTGTGCATTCCGAGTCTTTTCTTCAGCGCATTGAGGATTGTTTTGTTGGTTGCCTCGGCTTGCCCGTTAGCCTGCGGGTGGCCGGGAGAAGAGTACTTCACTTTGATTTTCAACTCGGAGCACCATTCTCGGTAATGACTGCAATCGAACTGCTTCCCGTTGTCTGATATAAAGCTCTGAGGTATCCCGAACCGGCAAACAATCGATTTCTATAAGAACTTTGTGATGGCTTGAGAAGTGATGCTGACGAGGGCTTCCGCTTCTACCCACTTCGTGAAATAATCCACTGCCACTATAATGAATTTAGTTCCACCCCTCCCTACTGGGAATGGTCCTATAAGATCTAGTCCCCATTGATCAAAGGGCCAGGGGGATGTTATCGAAGTGAGTTCCTCCGACGGGGAATGTAACGTTGGGCTATATTCTTGACATTTCGGGCATCTTTTAACGAACTCTTTTGCTTCCTGGAACAAACACGGCCAGTAATACCCTGCACGGGTGGTGCGGGCGGCTAATGCTCTAGACCCTGTGTGAGCCCCGCAGATTCCTTCATGGATTTCGGCTAGTATATATTGCCCTTCTTCTTTCGTTACACACCTGAGTAGTGGTTCAGAGAACCCCTTTTTGTACAGCGCTCCGTCAATTAGCGTGAATCTGGCTGATCTATTCTTTATCTTGCGGGCCTGGCCTGGGTCAGGAGGTAATGTGCCTGTCCGGAGGTATGCTGTGATATCGGTTGCCCAGTCGGGATCTACAACAGCCACTACTCTGACTTCGCTGCCCGTGGAGGGAGTATCTACCGTTCTGATCTCTGTGTTTTCTGGGGGCGGGTGTTCATCTTTTCCTGACGCTATTTTTGCCAGCCGATCTGCTATATGATTTTCTTCCCTTGGGATCCGCAGCAAACGGAAGTATCTGAATTGATCTCTTTCGATGCATACTAGCTCCAGATATTTTTTCAATTTTTCGCTATTGGTGATGTATTGGCCAAGTACTTGATGAAACACTATTTAAGAATCAGTTCGGGCCTCCAGCTCTGTTGTCCCAAGGACCCTAGCAATTGTCATTCCGGCTATGAGGGCCTCGTATTCTGCTTCATTGTTGGTTACTTTGAAAGTTAGGCCTATACCGTAGTTGTGTTGGACGCCCTGGTCGGTGATTATGTGTACGCCTGCTCTGCCCCCTGCCCGACATGAGGACCCGTCCACGTACAGCTGCCATGCCTACCCCCGAGGTTCACTGGGGATCTCTTCTGGAAACCCAGTGTACTCTGCTACAAAATCCGTCAGTGTTTGTGCTTTCATCGCTGTCCTGGGCTGGAACGTTAGATCAAACTCGCTCAGCTCGATTGCCCATTTGGCTAATCGTCCGGACGTATCAGGCTTCTGGAGAATAGTTCCGAGGGGCTGATCAGTCATTACTCTTATGGTGTGGGCTTGGAAGTAAGGACGCAGTCGACGCGCAGCTGTCAGCAAGGCAAATACCATCATTTCTGTACGGGGGTACCTGGCTTCTGCTCCCTGAAGGGCCCTGCTAACGTAGTATACAGGTTTCTGACCCTGATCGGTTTCTCTTACTAGAACTGCAGATGTTGCATGAGGTGAGACCGCTAAATAAGCCACAAGGGTTTCTCCGGGAGCAGTCTGACTGAGTAACGGGGGACACGTCAGATAGCTTTTGAGTTGTTCGAATGCCTGCTCGCACCATGTGTCCCACTCGTGTGCTTTCCGGAGGACTTGGAAAAAGGGAAGGCATCGATCGGTTGACCTTGCTATGAATCGACTAAGAGCGGCAATTCGACCAGCCAACCATTGAACTTCATTCAGGTTCCTCGGGGACGCCATTCCGAGGATAGCCTGTATTTTCTCGGGGTTGGCTTCAATTCCCCGTTCAGAGACCATGTACCCTAAGAACTTCCCGGATTCGACCCCAAAGGTGCACTTGGCGGGGTTGAGCTTCATCCGATAATGCCGCAGAACAGAGAAGGCCTCTCTTAGGTCGGCCACGTGGTCGTTAGGGGAACAGCTCTTGACTAGGAGGTCATCGACGTAAACTTCCATATTTCTCCCGATTTGGTTTTTAAACATACGATTGACCAACCGTTGATAAGTAGCCCCCGCGTTCTTGAGTCCAAAAGGCATGGCGGTGTAGCAATAGAGTCTGCGATCTGTAATGAACGCCGTTTTTTCCTCATCGTCCGTGCTCATTTTGATCTGATTATAACCCGAATAGGCGTCCATGAAGCTGAGGAGAAAGTGCCCAGCAGTTGAATCTACAATGAGGTCGATGCGCGGCAGGGGGAAGCTATCTTTAGGGCAGGCCTTGTTCAAATCAGTGAAGTCAACGCACATACGCCATTTCCCGCTGGTCTTCTTTACCAATACTACGTTAGACAGCCATTCCGGGTAGCGAGCTTCTCGGATGAACCCAACGATCAGGAGCCTGTCCACGTCTTCTGCAATGGCGGCATATTTCTCAGCACAGAAGCTTCTTCTTTTTTGCCTAACTGTCCGGGCTGTCGGGTTGACACACAGCCGGTGTTCTATTACGGACCTGTCGATTCCGGGCATATCAGCATGCGTCCAGGCGAATACGTCTTTGTGCTCAATGAGGAGAGCCTTGAGCTCTGCATGTATTCTTGGATCCATTCTGGTTCCGACTCGCACTGTCCGATCCGGGTTGTCGCCATCGACCGGAATCAATTCCAGAGGCTCGTTGGGTTCCGCTTGACGCAGTGTCGCTTCGTCCCTGACTTCATCGTCCCAAACCGCTCGGGGAGGCGCAGGCGGAAACTCGGTATGCTCGCCCTCCAGGGAGATCGTAGCCACGGAATTGACCTTGTGTTTCAATTCCCGGGCGTAGCATTCCCTGGAGGTGACTTTCTCTCCTCTGACTTCACCTATTCCTCTGTCGGTCGGAAACTTCATTTTGAGGCAGTAGGTAGAAGTGACTGCCCTCAAGTTATTTAGGGTTGGCCTCCCTAGGATGGCGTTGTAGGAGGAGGGAGCTTTCACTACTAGGAATTCGGTCATGATGGACATGGTCCTGGGCGCGGAACCCATCAAGACCGGGAGTGTTATCAGGCCTTCGGAGTGTATTGCTTCACCCGTAAATCCTTTAAGGGGGGCTTGGACGGGCTGAAGTTGATGGGGGTCGATTCCCATCTGCATGAAGGCCTCCCAGAACAAGATGTCGGCTGAACTCCCGTTGTCAACCAGTATCCTTTTAACCGTGAAATTGGCTACCAATGCTGATATCACCAATGCGTCATCGTGCGGAAAGGCGATCCCCTTTCCATCCTGCTCGTTAAAGACTATTAATTCTCCTTTGGGACCCAGGTTGCCCTGTCTCGGTGCTCGTCCCAGTGAGTAAACTTCCCCATATCTAGCCCTTCGCGCATGTGCCCTTTGAGAGGAGGACGTAGTCCCTCCTCGGGATGGTCCCCCAACAATGGTTCTGATCTCGCCTGGTGGATGGCTAGATACGGGTTTGCCTCGGTGTCTGCTTGACTCTCGTTCCCGACGGGGGGTCCTTGACCGGGTTCTATCTCTTCGATCGTTCATCTGTTCATCCCTTTGTCTATTCTTCAAAGCCTGGCAGTCTTCAGTGTTGTGGCCCTTAGACTTGTGATACTCGCAATACATATCCCCCCTTCTTCTTCTAATGGACTCTCGCCTCGATTCAGATCGGTTCTGATCTTCCACCGCCAAGCTGGATTGAGGCCATGACGACAGTCTGTGTTCCCGTGGGGAGTCTCTTCTCCTCGTTTCATCTGGGAACTTCCTACCCCCTCGATGCCGGCTGGAACTTTCCCCGGCATTGGTTGTTTTCCGGTCATGCTGTCGGAGCTCTCCTCGCCGTGGGGCTACTAGGGCTTCGAGCGTATCTTCGGCGTTGATGAATCCGTCAGCCTGATCCATGAACCCGTTCAGAGTGGTGGGAGTTCTGCGGGCTATCTCCGCCATGAAGGGGCTCCTGGGCCATATGCCCCCAGGAGGGCCGCTAGGGTGATCTTTTCGTCCTGGTTGTCGGTGGTCATTCTTTCTTTGTTGAACCTGGTCAGGTACCCTTTCAGGCTTTCCTTCTCTCCTTGCTTGACGGTCAATAGGTACGCCGCGGGGCGCCTTCGTTTCCTACTGGCCATGAATTGGGTGATGAAGAGTCGAGCTAACGTCTCGAAGCTACTGACTGATCCCGGAGGAATGGTTCCGAACCATGTCCTAGCCATCCCCTTCAGTGTGAGAGGGAATGCTCGGCACGCTACTTCGCCAGGATAGCCATGTAGGCTGATGTGCGCTTTAAAGGCTTCTATGTGTTCCACGGGATCCTGGGACCCATCATACAGTTCTACTTGTGGGACCTTGAATTTGGGTGAGAGAGGGATGGCCAGGACGTCTGCACTGTAGGGTGTCCCTATACTTCCCTGCGAGGAGAGGTGCCCTGCTGCCGGGTTGATTAGTTTTGCCATTTCAGCGTACTTATCTCCCAACTCCTTTAGCTCGGTGTGCATCCGGCGTCGTTCTCCTTCAAAGGTCTCGCTCTCCTCAGGAAGTCGGGAGCTCACATTCTCTCCCAGAATAGTTTCGCCACGGGCCGACGCCTCTTCGCGTGGTTGCCGGAGGGCGGCGTTCTCCTCCTTCAGCTTCCTCACCATTTCTTCCAATACTTCTAGTCTTTCTTCCATCGACGGGTCCGGCTGCTGGTCGTGCTTGGTCGTTTGGGACAATGGTAGGGTAGACATGCATAAAGTACGTTTATTAGGAACAACAAGATCCCACAGACGGCGCCACTGTTAGGGACGTATTCTGCAGTCTGGTTTATCAAATCCCGACCTGATCGTAACCTGCAAAACAAGAACAAAGGGGGATCGGGGTCCGAGACCGCTCCGACGCTCAAGTTAGTTTTTAAGGAGAAAATATATAGACGTTTGCTTAAGAGAATTTGAGAATGTACCCCCTTTCGTCTTTGGTCTGGTGTTATTTATAGGGGTTCCCTCTGAAGGAGAGTTCCTGTGATAAAAGAGCTGGAAATCGGGACATCACTCGTTCGTCATCCTCGATAGGGAAAAACACTGATCCGACTGGGTCGGTCTCATCGCATTAATTGAATATCCCTTCATTTAATGCTCAATTAGACCCTTTTGGAAAGGGTCATTAAATGCCGCCGTGTCTTTCGCCAATCTAGCAATTAATGATGTGTATTTATAGCGTCTCCGCATTTAAGAGAGGAGATCTGTAGGCCGGCGGTTGTCTGTCGTTCATAAATGCGGGAGTGATCTTGATGTGAGGTGGATCCAGGAGACATATCAGTACGTGAACCGTCGTTCTGGCCTTGGCGTGTCCTCGAAGCCGATTTGATCTCATTCTGCCGAGATCGGGATAACCAGGGACTTGGACCGTCCCCGGTTTCAGTCTCCCTAGTCCAATTCGGACGCTGCGTGGTGGTGGGTGCAGATAACGGGCCTTGGGCCTGATAACCTTGTGGGCTCGGGTCTGGGTGAGTTGGACACCCTTTCACTAACAATTATAAATTTGTCATTTAAATGAATAATACAAATTACTTAATTAACACAACACAACTCATGAAAAAGAAAAGATGAGAAAAGAATTAAGGGGTACCTTTTACTTAATAAAAATGATAAACGTATTTTTTATATAACTCTTTAACATAATAATAGTAAATTTTTAAATTTATTTCATTTTTTATTTAAATTCTGACTAGTCTTAATTAAACAAATAATAAACTTAATTAAGAAGTTATATTAGGTAAAAAAAATTATATAATAGTTGTTATTCTTCGATTACTTTAATAAGGAATATCCCGAAGCGGCGTCGAACTTAGGCAAACCGAACCACGACCAACTGAATTTCCAAGCACAACCACACATGCACACCAGCTCACCCGCACCTACAAACTATCTACCAATTACCGAAACATGGGACCAGATCATTATCTTCACTAACACGTCAACGGCTACATTTCTTATTTTCTTTATTTTTTCATTTATTTTTTCACGGCAAAGTACTGGACCGTATTGCCCCTATGGGCCATGGCAATTGGACATAAAACGTGGCATAATACTGTTGGTAGATGAGGAAGTGAGCAGGATCTGCCGTTCAAAGAACGTGGCCGAGAGTTTGAAGGGAGCCCGGAACTGAAATATATATTAAATTCCGTTAAATAAGGAGGCGTAGAATCCAAGCCCTTCTTTTTTTTCCTCCACTTCCCTCCCATCGTATAAAAGGGTCCCTACCGGAGATTCAACAACGAAGTCATTCCAGAGTGAGAGAAAAAGGAAAGAACGTGGTCGAGATCCGGCGAGCTGCGTCGGGTTTCGCCCATTCAGTATTCTGATCCCCTCGGCCATATTGCGTCTAGGAACCCTTCTTTCCCGAGGAAAAACAAAACATGAAGGGGTCGTGTACTCTCGTGGCGTCGATGCTCGCTGCTTCCACCGTTGCTCTTCGCTCATCTTCTTCTTCTTCTTCTTCTTCGGGAGATCCTGACCATACCCTTGTTAATTGTTGCTCCAACGAGGTACGGTGATTTTTTTGGCCTGATTATTGGAGTTTGAGAGCTCATTGCGAGCCACAATCTGTCTTTGTTACCTCGAAATTACCCTGTTTATTTTCTTATTTCTTTGTTTGGTTGTCCGTTTCCTTCGTTTTCAAATGATTCCTTTCTCTGTCATTGTGTTTCGTTGAGTTTTTTGTTCAATCCTTTGTCATTTTACGCAATTATGAAACTCTGCTGATTCTTTGATTCTTTTTCCTCAATTAATTATAATACGCAGAGATAAATCCAGAATAATCTGATCTGTTATGTTCTGTTTGATTCTAATATGTTACATCTTTCCTGACTTTATTTATTTGTTTTGTATTTATTAGGGGCTATCTTCTTCTTCATCTTCGTTTTCGGGGAAAAACTGTGCACCTAATTCGCATATTTCGTCAAATAAGGAGCAATTCGCCCCGAGATTCGACGGCCTAAGATTCATCGAGACCTTGGTCACTGCCCACAGATGAGAGGGCCTTATAAGCCGTGCCTTTTCTTTGTGCATATGGATTTACGATTCGCATTGGCTTCGTGATATGTAATTGGAAACAACCAAGTTCTTTCTTGGCTCGTTTTCGAATTTCTTTGGGTCTCTTCTTTTCTTCTTTATTATTTTTCTTGGGGGGTAGGGAGGGTTTGGGTAATTAACAGTTTAATATGCTTACTTGATCCCCAAAAATGGTGTTCTGGTCCCAATTTTTGTCAATCTCTTTGATTTGTAATTTAGGCCCTTTTGTTTTTTTTTTTTTAATTTAAATATCTCACATCTGATTAATATACATTTTAATACAAAAATTATATTAAAAAATTTTTATTTTAATCATTTTTTATTTAATTTTTTATTTTAATCTTAATTCAACTAATCTCAATCTCATTTCTAAAAACAAATCGCCCCTTAATTGACATTTGAACCTTATATTAAATTTATTATATGAATAATATCTGTACTTGAAGGCAATGATTTATTTTCCCAATTTTTTCTTCTGCCTTTGATATTTTTGGGAATAAAAACTGTTACTTTCTTATGGTTTTCTCAATGGGGGGTAAACGTGTCATCTTTCTCTGGACTAATCTTGAAATTTACTCATCCCTCCGATAAATTCTCTGAATTTGAACTCCAAGTGAGAGTAGCTGTTAGGTGTTTGATTAAATGCTCGATCAGATACAGGTGGTGGATGGAATATTAAATTTTTAATAAATTCTTAAGAATGAGTTTCACAAGTCTCGTGAAAGTGTCAATATTCCATAAAAATATATTTCGACTAAAGGATTTTAGGAGATTTTATTTGATTTTGCTCGTGAAAATCTTTATCAGATTTTTTTGTTAGTTGTTTAAACTTTCAACAAAATTCTAAAAAAGTTCATGAGAAATCATCTTAACTTATCATATTTGATTTTATTTTATTATTATAACTTTTTCAAAATTTTTATATAAAATATAATAAAAATGTTAAGTTTTTTAAATTTTAAAATATTAATAATATTAAAATATAATATTTTAAAAAAATTTCATTCAATTCTTATTTAAATAGTTTTAAATAGGTCAACAAAGAGAATAAATAAATTACAATGAAATAAAAGTGGGAACTTGTATTTAAAAAAATCTGTCTTTTATATATATTCTGTGTACCTGAGTTTTGTTTAGTTGCATCTAATCAATAAAGGTATTATTTCTTTTTCAAAAATAAAAAAATAAGGTTATTATTTATAAAAAAGAAGATTTTATTTAAAACATGAAATAAAAGAATATTCTCTTCACAAGTGTGAATACAGATAATCCTTAAATTGTGAATATACCAAGACATGGAAAAGAATATACCTGTCGGTGCCGGCTGCAGTTAAATAAAGATCAGTTGTTGGAGATGATTAGTTGGCTGACAGCTGATGGTTGCAAAAGTGTTTTTATTTCCAAAAAAATAAAAAAAATAAAAACTTTTTAAGAAGCTGCTTAGATGAAATAAGCACCTACTTTTTATTTTTAATGTCACTATTTAATTAATCACATAATCTCCCTATTATCGTAATTCTGAGGTATGGCAGGCATGAGATGCGACTTGTATTATAAGATATTAACATCTGTTCTTAATATGCGTTTATATATACAAGAGAGACAATAATTTAGTTATTTAGGTTCATGCATGGTTGTGGCCACAGGCCAATTCTACGGTGAACATTAACAAAAATGTTTTTTCTTTTGTCTAATGTCCATCATCATACTATCGCTAACTACTTAAATCTGAAATTTAGATGAACAGGCCTATTAATGTATATTAACAGATAAGAAAGCAGTACCATTAGAGGCTATGAACTGGGAATGAGACAAAGCATAATTATGTTCATATTTCCTTAAATCATAAAAAATTATTTGAATTCAAAAGTTATAAAAATAAATATTCATCTCAATTTATATTAAACGACTCCTTTAATCACATAGATAAGATAAGATAAGTTAAAAATTTCAAATTTAAAAATAATATTATTAAAAAAATTAAATTATTTATTATATTTTATATAAAAAAATTTAAAAAATTATAATAATTAAATAAAATGAGATGAGATAAAACAAGACAAATATGAAAGAGAAAGACATAAGGTAGAAGTTGGCGGGGCGAAACCCATGGGAAAAAACGTCTGCTTCATCTTGCAAAAATCTGTGTTTTGTGGTGGTACATGTGGGTGGGTGATGTACCCACGAGGACAATGAAAATGACATTATAAGATATGTATGGAGTGGGGGTTTTCTTCACGTTACCTCTCAATTCCAAAGCCCTCCTCTCCGCATATATTTGTGTTTTTAATTTGACTTTAGAAAACAACAACTGGGCAGGAAAGAAGCATGCATTTCATTTATTAATAACAATAACGAATATTACAAATAAACTTCAAATAAAATGCAATATGCATGGAGGGTGAGGGGTGGGCCCCGGTGGAAAGTGCATTTCCATGCCATTTCAAGACAAACTTCTATGGGCTACAAGATTTGTGAGGAGTCTTTGGACTCCGACCTTCTTTTTGTTGGATTGGCAGTACAGCAACAGGCCCACAGCTCTCTATTTTCCAAAAATAAAAAACCCTAAGGTGGCATTTTTGTTCAAGTGTTTCTGAATTGTAATAGTTAGCGCTTGTATTCATATCCAATAACAGTTGCTTGGAGGAGTTGGTGTTGGAGCCACTAAATTAAAGGCTTTTGAACTAAAATTCATTATATAGGAAAAATGATGAGATTAAATAGCGTAGGATCTCAAAAGTTGATTAAACGACAGTGGTGCTGTTTTTTGTTTTGTTTTTCTGTTTTTGTTTTTTTACTCTACCGTCCCATTTTGATCAAGCCTAAGTTAATGGAATACTGGTCGTTTGTAGGTATCTGAAACTGGGACCCGCCCAAAACGTTCCCAAACCGCTCAGTTAATGTGAACCGCAGAACAAGACGTTACGTGTCGCTTTTTCCCCATGGTGTCGTTGATAATTGAGAAAGAAAAGGAAAATATCTACCTCCGGAAGGTTGGTTTTAACACGTGAATGAATAATGATGTCAACATTGTCAAGTGTGTGGTATATATATTTTTTTTATTTTCACTGAGGCCACGGGCCTGCAAGCCCACGTGAATCACTGACTCGGAGGCCTGTATAGCAAATCTTGAGGTGCCAAGGAAAAGAGAGAGAACTCGACCACCCGGATATTGCCACGTTCTTGGCACGACAATCTAGGTGGCAGTACAAATGACACGTCTTCCGTGAACACACTTCTCGCGGGAAGCTAACCGACCTCGACATCTGTCAGCGGCCAAGGCAGGGAGACTCTTGAACTGAACTTGGTAAGTACACACGTGATCTTCTATGATCTTTTTTGTAAACTAATTGCGAGAAAATTTCTTGGTTCTGGTTTCTCTATAATGTGTTCAATTTGTTGATGCTATCCGAAATCAAATTGAGACAACGTGAGTGTACCGTTTACTGATCGCTTGTCTATCTTTGTTTCTAACCTTCTCCTCTGGTTTGTAGTTTGTGATCATGGGTGTCTTTAAATTTGTATGATTTCTTGAGTAATGTCATCATTCCAATTCTCGTCAATCTCTCAACAACTTATAATATGATATTAGATAATCGAAGATTATTTATTATATTTTATTTATAAATTTATTATTTAATGGCAGTCATAAGATGATGAAAAAATAGCTAATGATTAGATTTTTTCTTAGCTGTATGTGTCATTTGCTGGTGTTTTTTTATCTTTTGTTGTTGTTTTGAAGTCAGAAAATTGGTTGGTTATGGTAGAATAGGAGTCTTGTTAAAGTTAGGATTCTAAATTTGTCTTGTTTGTTGTTGTGCTTGAAAGATGCAACCTCTGAATTTATTACAAATATTTTTTTTTTTTTTGTTACAAGCAGTTTCTAATTTATCTAATTACTCAATAAAAACTATGCTGCAATGGCATCTTGTTTATGGTAATGAGAACATTTGGCAACAGTTTTTTAATTGAAAGACCGATAACTGAATGTGATTGATTGGCTATGAGAAGATAGTAGCAATAATGATTGAATGGAAGTGACCTAATTGCATAAGTACTGGGTAAAGTCAAGTCCTTTACCAAAGTCGTTTATCTCTATCAACTAGAATCTGACAGTTCGATACTGTGAAAGTTATGGGTTATCATATCTGGATCCCCTGCATCACCATCTAGTTCGATGAAATCGTTTGAATGTGCCTGAAATTTTTATTTATTATGCAGAAGGTTTCGTGAACTTCTTTGGCTATTCTCTTCAGACCAAGTGCATTATTGATGGCCACTGTGACCACCTCTCACTTTGTATCAAGAACTTCCCATGTCAACTGTCATGGAAGTTCAACATCAGAAACTAAAGCAAACTTGGCGCAGATGGGCCTTAGGATCCACGCGATGACCCATAATGGGTTAAGATCTTTGAACAAGTTGGATATGCTACAGATGAGAACAGATGCAAAAGCAATTGCCAGGCAAGCAAGAAGCAAAGTTAGGAACACTGAGAACGATGGGCCTGCTGGGAATATTATATGTGGACAGGAATGAACTTGATCTTTGTAGGAGCGGAGGTAGGTCCATGGAGCAAAACCGGTGGACTGGGTGATGTTCTTGGAGGTCTGTCACCGGCTATGGCCGTAAGCGGAGTTCTCTTTTACCTTTTTTTTTACTCTTTTTATTGCTTGATTTGCAGTTGTAACTTGTAGCTTTTCATCTATTAGTGGGGATGTATGGTTGGATGAGTATGTTTGATGAATTATTATGACTGATTAATGTCTGAAAGAATTGAAATAAGTTTGGAATCTGTGTTTGGTTTTCTCAATACCAAACCATTAGCATGTATTGTATTATATAGACGTTTACAGAGTGTTCTGTTACACTTGAAATACATTTGAATATCCTACTATCTAGATACAAAGTTTGAATTTGAATTTAAATGCATAACAGACTTCGGTGGTGAACAATTTGTTTCCAATGACTGTATAGTAGATTTTGGTTGTTGGGCGTGATCATCATCTGCCGCTTGATACTCGGGATTACATGCTTGCTTCTGATTGAGTTCAACAGCCCCCCGCAAGCTAATGGGAGGAAGGACCTGAAGCTTGTCTCGAAGTAAGGTGAAGCGATTTGCAGTGAGACCTTTTGTGAATAAATCAACGACTTGGTCCAATGTTGAAATAAACCGAATAAGAATATCCTTGTTGAGCACTTTTTCCCGAATGAAATGGAAATTGATTTCAATATGTTTAGTGCAAGCATGATAAATGGGATTGGAAGCCAAGGAAATAGCTCCAATATTATCACACCATATAGTTGGTGGTGTGGATAATGGAAAATGAAGATCTTTCAAGAGCATGCAGATCCAAGATGCCTCAGTCGTGGCATAGGATAAGGCGCGATACTTTGCTTCTGTACTTAAGCGAGAGACAACAGGTTGTTTCTTGGCACACCACAAAACTAGACATGAGCCAAAAAAGACACCATATGTAGTGGTTGAGCGACGATTATCAAGATCTCCATCCCAATCCGAGTCGCAATAGATATCAATTTGAGGCTTCCCTTTGCTGTAAAATAGTCCATGATCAACACTCCTTTTCAGATAACGTAAGACACACTTTAGTGCAACCCAATGTGAAGTTGTTGGAGAATGCATAAATTGGCATAACTGGTTGATAGAATATGCAAGATCCAGCCGTGTGAGTGTGCAATACTGAAGGCCACTGACGAGTTGTCTATAAGTGGTGATATCAGCTTCAGGCAAGGGATTGCCTTCAAGTTTTGATAATTTAGTGCCACTGACTGAGGGTGCCACATATGGTTTGGCACCGATCATACCAGCAAGATAAAGAAGATCCAAGATATATTTGGATTGTCATAGATGTAAACCAGCTGAGGTGCGATGAGCTTCAATACCAAGAAAGTAGCCAAGGTTGCCAAGATCTTTCATGGCGAAAGAGTGTTGCAGCTGGTTGATCACGGAAAATATGGCAGCAGTGTCATTGCCTGTAATAAGAATATCATCTACATACACGAGAACATAGATTAGTGTATGATGTTGGGACAGAATAAATAATGAGGAGTCCACTGCAGAGATAGAAAAGCCGAGATCCAGGATTGCTTGAGATAGGCGATAATACCAGGCACGAGATGCCTGTTTTAACCCATATAATGTTTTATGTAATCGGCACACATGATGAGGATATTGAGGATCAATGAAGCCACAAGGTTGTTCCATTAAACAACTTCATCTAAGTGTCCATGTAAGAACGCGTTGGAGACATCCAACTATCGAATACACTAATCAAAGTGTACAGCAATGTCAAGAATTACATGAATGGTAGAAGACTTCACAACAAGACTAAATGTTTCAGTGAAGTCAATGCCGGATTTTTTATCAAACCTCTTGGCAACCAAGCGTGCTTTAAAACGCTCTATAAAACCATCTGGTTTTCATTTTATTTTGTAGACCCACTTGTTACGAATAATATTATAATTAAGTGGTTTGGGATATAAAGACCAAGTCCCATTTGAGATGAGAGCATCAAATTCGTGTCCCATGGCAGCTCACCACTTGGAGGAAGTAGAAGCTTGAGAATAGCAAGTGATTTCAATGGGTTGCATAACACTGCTCAATGCACATAGAGGATGTTTGGTAGAGTAAAATGTATGGTAGTCAAGAAAAAGTTTGGGGTGAAGGGAACTTGTTTGAGACCGGGTTACCATAGGATGAAGACGTGGTTGCTGTGGAGAAGAGGGGGGAAGGGGGGGGGGTGATGGAATTATAGGGAGAGTAGTGGTAGGGGAATGGGGTGATTGAGTAATATAAGTTAAATGTGAAGAATCATGCGAAGAGTGATTACCTGGGCCTGGTGGAGATGCTACAGATGTTGGTAGAAGGATAGGCACACAGGAAGCGTCAACCGAAGGAGGAGTGGTGCTCAAATATTGATGGAGACCTGGAAATTTAGATTCATTGAACACAACATGACGAGTCACAAGAATTTTGTTAGATACAGGGTCAAGGCAACAATAACCCTTATGATGATATCCATATCCAACAAATATGCAATCCTTGCTACGGTACATTAACTTGTGGGAGTTATAGGGTCGGAGTAGTGGAAAGCATAAGTAGCCGAAGGTTCTAAACATTGATTATATTGGTTGGGTTTTGAAAAGTTGGTAGTGAGGATTGGATTGATTTAAAACTGGAGTGGGGAGGCTATTTATAATATAAACAGCGGTGAGAAATGATTCAACCCATAGAGATTGAGGTAAATTGGCATGAGCAAGCATGGATAAACCCATTTCGATAATATGACGATGCTTGCACTCTGCAAGGCCATTTTGTTGGGTTGTATATGGACAGCTTATGTGATGAAAAATACCATTCAAAGCAAGGAAATCAGTGAATTGTTTAGAGATATATTCATCACCACCATCGGTTTGAAATTATTTAATAGATAATGAGAATTGATTTTCCATTAATGCTTTAAATTTAATAAATGAAATGAAAACATCGGATTTATTATATAAGGGGTACATCCAGGAATAACGGGAGTAATCGTCTATAAATATTACATAGTAGCAATAACCACCAAGGGATACGACTGGAGAACACCAAACATCTGAATGAATAAGTTGAAGAGGAGAAGTGGAGACTCGAGTAGATGGTTGAAACGGAAGTTGTTTGCTCTTGCTAAGTTGACATGCAGAGCAAATAGTAGATTGGTGATGAGACCCTATCAATGGAAGGTTGTGGGAAGACAGGAGATTGGAGACCGTGGCGTAGGAAGCATGACCAAAGCAAGAAGGCCAGACATCAACTGGAGCTTTGACACCTAAGAAAGCAATGAGAATTTGTGACTTGGGAATTTTATTGGGATGGATAGGGTAGAGACCACCTTCACTCCTTCCTTGTAGTAGAGTGCGTCTCGTGTGCTTGTCCTTAATAAAAAAACATAGAGTCGGTGAAAATAAAGAAGCCCGAATTGTCTTTGCAAAATTAGTTAATTGAAAGAACATTAGCAGATGCATTGGGACAATGATGAACACGGGAAAGCTTGAAAGGATGAGAGGAAGTATGAAGGGTAAGAGAGCCAGTGTTATGAATATGCAAACCTGTACCATTGCCTACAGCAATGTTTTCAGTCCCATTGTATGGTTCATGCACTGAGATTTTCTAGAGCAGGGGTGAGATGAGCATTGGCATCACTATCAGCAAACCAAGCATCATTTTTAGCAAGGGAGTTGGACTGGGCGACCATAGCAGCCAATTGTTGAGGTGGATGACGACCTTGATATGCATAGTCCATGCGGTGGTAACAGTCAAGAGCACGATGGTTGTTCTTACCACAAATTTGACAAGAAGATCGAGGTGTTGCAGAGTGCTCAGTGAGAGTAGAAGATCCCTGCGAGTTGGATTTGAAAGTTTGGTTAGAGGGGGTCTGTTTTGGGTGAGGTGGTTTACCATATGAGTTTTTCTTTTTGTGAGGTGGCTAAGTGTTGTTATTGTGGGAGAAATCGGCGACGGTGGATTGTGGAGCAACCTCTTGATGTTGGTTGTCCAGCAAGAGTTCAAAGGATAGGAGCTCAGCAATGAAATCGGCCAACGATAGGACTTTGTCATAAGTGGCAAAAGAGAAGGAAGTGATGAAAGGATTGAACGCTGGAGTGAGACCACCAATGATGTATGTAACGAGATCATCATCAGAAATAAGGTGACCTGACGCAGCAAGTTAAGCAGCCAATGACTTAGCGCCAAAGATGAAATCAGTGCAAGATTTAGAGCCCTGATGAAGGGTTTGTAGCTATCGTTTGAGTTGGGTAATACGAGGGCAAGATTGGGAGGCAAACTTGAGTTCAAGAGCGAGGCATACAGAACGAGAGGTGTGAAGACCATAAACAGTAGGAATGACAAACTCAGAAAGAGAGGCATTAAGCCAACTCAAGATAAACTGATCCTTCTTAACCCAAAGGGAATAAGCAGGATTGGGAATGGATTCAGAAGTAGAATCCGAGGACAGTGACTTTGGAGGGCACAGTTCAGACCCATCAATGATACCCATTAAGTCATGTGCAAAGGATTGGAGCTATAAGGGAAAGCCAGTTGAGGTAATTGGTACCATCAAGTTTGATGGTAGTGAGATGAGCAAAATTTGGGAAGTTGTAGGCAACGGAAGAAGAGGCCAAAGTTAATGAGGAGAACGTTAGCTTTAGAGAAAGTCTGATACCATGAAAGAATTGAAATAAGTTTGGAATCTGTGTTTGGTTTTCTCAATACCAAACCAGTAGCATGTATTGTATTATATAGACGTTTGCAGAGTGTTCTGTTACACTTGAAATACATTTGAATATCCTACTATCTAAATACAAAGTTTGAATTTGAATTTAAATGCATAACAGACTTCGGTGGTGAACAATCTGTGTCCAATCACTATATAGAAGATTTTGGTTGTTGGGCATGATCATCATCTGCCGCTTGATACTCGGGATTACATGTTTGATTCTGATTGAGTTCAACAATGTCTAGGCTAAGGGGCACCGAGTTTTGATTGTCTCTCCACGCTAAGACCAGTACAAAGATGCATGGGACACTAATGTTCTAGTTGAGGTAAATATTTAGAGTTATGTTTTTGGGGGATCTTCATTTTCAGAGGGATTGGTATTCATATTGATTTTCTTGTCATATGCATATAAAAGTTGGGGATAGGATTGAAACTGTTCGCTTCTTTCTTTGCTACAAACGAGGTGTTGACCGAGTATTTATGGATCACCCAATGTTCCTTGAGAAGGTTAAAATTTGTTTGTTTTCTTAGGAACCAAAATCTTGAGTATGAGTCATGCTATTAGAACAGTGGAATACTCGTATGATGTTTGACTTTCTGTAAACTTAAGGTATGGGGCAAAACTGCATCCAAAATGTATGGCTCTAGGGCTGGAATGGATTACCAGGATAACCAACTTCGTTTTAGCTTGTTGTGCCAGGTAACTTACCCTTTGTTCCCCTTATTTAGTTTACTATTTTCAATCTCAGCCACTGGATTTTGATGAAAATTGAAAAACGCATTAAAATTGACTTCTCATACAGCAAATCGAGTTTGGTATTCCATTGCAGAGTTTGTCCATGACAGAGTCTAATGAGATGTGAAGAGAAGTTGAACAACAAAAGTAAAAAGTTATCCCAACTATCCATCAACTCTAAAGCTAGAGACGGAAAAAAAAAAAAATGTTTCACAAACTTAAACTGAATGAATTTTGTTATTGCTCTTTTAAATTCTATATGTTATTGCTCTGCCAACTTTTAGGGTGCTTTTCTACTAGTGATTAATTGCTTAGCATAATGTTCAAGTGCATTAATATGACATATTTAAACCAAGAAATGATTCAGACTAGCCATGTTGGTTTTTGTCTCACCATGCTTTGGCGTGTACATGTAGTCTGATAGCTGATCAACCTGATAGTTCTCAACTTTGTCATTAAGGATAGCTTGAACTCACCACTTTCTACCTTTCAGGCTGCTCTGGAGGCACCCAGGGTTCTGAACCTAAACAACAGTGAATATTTCTCAGGACCATATGGTGTGGACCCGTTCTTTGTTCCTTAAAACTTAATAGTTTCTGTTCATATACAGCTTCATTGAGGATAATCTTTTCTGACCATTGTAGGAGAGGATGTTGTCTTCATTGCTAATGATTGGCACACTGCCCTTCTTCCATGCTACCTAAAAACCATGTACAAACCAAGGGGAATTTATAAAAGTGCTAAGGTAAGGTGCCCTTACTCTAAATTACGTCCTATGGAATTGTTGATAACTTGAAAGTACATTCTGTGGGAGCTGACACAACTTGATAATAATGGTAGGTTGCTTTCTGCATCCACAACATAGCCTACCAGGGCAGATTTGCCTTTCAGACTTCTCACTTCTCAATCTTCCTGATCAATTCAAGGGTTCTTTTGACTTCATTGACGGGTATGTCATTTAATGATTCTTATTTCCAAATAAAACACGGATTTTCCAACTGACATGATTTGGTGAATTATTCCACTTGCTCAGCGTTTTGTTTATTTTTTATTTGCAGGTATCAAAAACCAGTGAAGGGAAGGAAAATGAATTGGATGAAGGCCGGAATTTTGGAATCAGACAGGGTCTTAACTGTGAGCCCGTACTATGCCCAGGAACTTGTTTCTGGAATTGAAAAAGGTGTGGAGTTGGATAACATCATTCGTAAGACTGACATCACTGGTATTGTGAATGGGATGGATATTCAAGATTGGAATCCAGCCTCCGACAAGTACATAGATGTTAAATATGATGCCGCAACTGTAAGTAACTGATAAAGCAACTCAGAGCTCCCTCATACATCTGGCTGTAAAAATCAGAACTGATGGGTATTGTGATTTTCAGATCATGGATGCAAAGCCTCTATTGAAGGAAGCACTTCAAGCAGGAGTTGGGTTGCCTGTTGACAGAAATAACTCTCTGATAGGCTTCATTGGAAGACTAGAAGAGCAGAAAGGTTCAGATATTCTTGCAGCAGCTATTCCAAAGTCATTGGGGAGGATGTTCAAATCGTGGTCCTTGTAAGTATCCAGCCAATTTTGTTCTCCTAAAAGATATGCTGCAACAGGCACAATATAGAGTTTGACAATGGAGCCTGTTGTTTTTCTCAGGGAACCGGCAAAAAGCCCATGGAGAAGCAAATTAAACAGCTGGAGATAATGTATCCGAACAAGGCCTGGGGAGTGGCAAAATTCAATGTCCCCTTAGCTCATATAATTATTGCAGGGGCTGATTTTATGCTGGTCCCAAGTAGATTTGAACCATGTGGTCTCATTCAGTTGCATGCTATGTGATATGGAACAGTAGAGCATGCTATTTTTTTCTGTGACTTCAATTGACAAATTTCGCATAGCTAAGTCTGTGATCATCAATAATGGTGTAACTTTGGCACAGGTGCCTCTTTGTGCCTCAACGGGTGGACTTGTTGACACTGTCAAAGAAGGTTTGACAGGATTTCAGATGGGGGGCTTTCAATGTCGAAGTATAAAAATTAGTTTTCCTGCTTTTCTGTGATATGCAGTGGCAGAATTCCTCTATTCCTTTATTATATTTGCCATGGAAACTAATGAGTCTATGTTGCTGGAATGCTTTACAGTGTGATACAGTTGATCCAGCTGATGTGAATGCAATAGCAACAACTGTCAAGAGATCTCTTGCAATCTATGGCACCCCTGCCTTGAAAGAGATGATCCAGAATTGCATGTCCCAAGATCTTTCATGGAAGGTCAGTATGATATTTGTGAAGTTACTTGCATTCTGTGGAGAAAATTTTCAATTACACAAGTTAAACCACTCCTTGAAGCTGAAATTTTACCCTGGTTTGGATTTAGGAATGAGATGATCTTATCTCATCTTATCTCACTATCCAAACTTAAAGTTGCAATTCTTTTGGTTCATCAAATTAACTGACATTGTGCATTGATTTGAATGATTTGATTCAGGGACCAGCCAGACTATGGGAAAAGATGCTGTTGAGCCTGGAGGTTTCTGGCAGTGAACCTGGAACTGAAAGAGAGGAAATTGCTCCACTTGCCAAAGAAAATGTTGCCGCCCCTTGAGCACCACATCTAAATACCTCGTAACTTACTAGTATGGACTTGAATTAAAGTATATGCTAACATGTCTGGTAAAGTATTCATAATCTCCATCATATTAGCAGTGTGTATTTCACCTCATTCAAGTGTCAATTCATGAGCAAGAGCAACATGCCGGATGAGAAGAGCTCGCTGCTTTTTTGCAATTTTCTTTTGGGAGGGTTTCTGGTGTTTTAAAGCTGTGCATAAAAGAGTGAAACAAAGCTAACATGTGCTGTTATGAGTTAAAGAACAGGTTTTTGGCAGTTATTGGTTAATAAAAGTTCTAAGCTCCAGTAGTCTTTATTCCAGTTAGTGCCTCTTTCTCCTGCTGCACGATACAGATCTCTTCATGGCAAGCAATTGCTACCTTTTATATTCATTTCTCCACGATTGGAAACTATAAATTGACGTGTAAAATGCATGGCTGGCATATGCCCTTTTCTGCGTCATTACACTTTATACGGACAACCTTTACCCAAATCCTTTAATATGCAGTCGGGGTTTCTAACTTTCTAAAGAAAGGAGTTTTCTACAAGACCTGGGAGCAATTTTGAGATAAGTTCTATCATGTCAAAAACATGTGAATCTTTTTATTGATTTGCCATGGAGTAGGCATCTGCTGCGAAGCTCCAAATCCAATGCTGGAAATGGCGCAAACTGGAACTAATACATTAGAATTATTTTAGCAGAGACGAATGATTAAGCAGAGTCGCCGAAAGGCACTCGTGTCTCTTTTGTTGTGGTGCATGTATGCCACGTAGTGGTGTGCTATGCCTGTCCTTGTTTTTCCTTCAGAAAGAAGACATAAATAACACCAGTCTATTGTACAAAATATAAAAAGAAAAATAATAAATACACATAATTTTTCATAATATTTTATATAATAATATTTAAAAAATGATATTTTTTGAAAATTGTCTTATAAAATTAGTATCATTTTATAAAATTATTTTATTTTACAACATATATTATAAAATTTATTGTAAAATATGTTGTCAGTGGCATTCCTCTAAAACGATATCACTGTCACGAGAGTTGAAGAATTTGGGTGGGAGGCACGTGCCTCAATACCCATATTAGTATTTTATTTTCATCCTATTAAAAAATATATGACATATTTATTATTATTGAATAATTAAAAAATATATAATAAATAATTATTTAACAATAATAAAAATGTCATATTTTTAGTGGGATGAAAGTAAGATAGTAATATGATATATAAAAAATTTTATATTTTAATCACAAAAAAAATTTATAAAATTAAACTTATAAATTAATGTGAAAATTATAACATTACTTTAATATATCATAAAATCGAGTGACTGTAGCAATTATTGTGCCTTTAAACAAGGCAATTAGACGTTTTAAAGATATTTTTGATTGCTATGAACGTGTCCGAAATGCGTCCATCCGAAACGCGTACAAAAAAGAAAACGTTGTTAAATTGGCAAAAGAGTAGTGATAGGGTACTATCTTTTTACATTCGATATATAAATTATTAGTGTATTTGAGTTTTTTTTTTTATTGTTTTGTCATTTTCTTTAAAGTATTTTTTTTAACATTCTTAATCATTAAGAATATATATATATATATATATATACAACTTTACTTATATTCATATCCTTAATCATTAATAAAATTAAATATAAAAAAGTAGTAAATAAGTTGTTGAATAGTAGTAATTTTATTATTTCTCTTGACAAAAAGTTTAGAGCATTAACAATAGATTCATTAAATTTTTAAAAATATATATATAAATTTGCACACATATAAATTTTTTTTATTTATATTTAATTAAAAATGAGGAGAAAAAGTGAGGAGAGGGATAATAAAACTTTTTATTTAATTTTTAAATAATAATCCTGCAAAAGTGTATACCATAATTGTATTTTACTTTCACCTTAATAAAAAATATGTCGATGTTCATCACTATTAAATGATTAAGAAGTGTGCAAAAAATAATTATTTAATAATAATAAATATACTACAGCCACATTTTTAATAAGATAAAAATGAGATGATATATGATATATAGAAATATAACATTACTTTAATATATAATAAAATCGAGTGACTGTAGCAATTATTGTACCCTAAAACAAGGCAATTAGACGTTTTAAAGGTTATTCTTGATTGTCATGAACGTGTCCCGAAACGCGTCCATCCGAAACACGAAAAGAAAACGTTGATTTTTTTAAGGATAAAGAAAACGTTGTTAAGGCTTTATTTATTTTAGAGAAGAGATCAAAGATTTAAAATATATTTTAAATTTATTATTATATATTTTTAAATTTTTATATAAAATATAATAAAAAATTTTAATTTTTTCAATTTTCATATATTTTTTAAATTTTTATATAAAATTAATATTAAAAAAATATTTTATAATAATATTTTTATCTCATTTTATCTCATCTCACTTTTAAAAATAAACTAAATAGGGTTGTTTGTTTTGGAAAGTGGGTTCAACTCATCTCATCTCAAAATTATACTTTCAACTCATTTCAATCACTCATTTTAAATTTTAATTTATCTCAATTATTCATTTTATTACTATTCATAACTCATTTCATCTCATCTTTAAATACAAGCTAACCCCATGCAAAAAGCTTACTGGTCAGGAAATGGTGACCATGTGAAGTTTGTCGGAGAACAACTCTTGGGCCCACATAAACATACATCATAACCGTTACTCCACAAAGAATCAACCAGATCACACATACTACATTTCTCCCGTTTGTTTTTTTCTAGAAAATGACGAAGGAAAAAAAAAAAAGTAATCTATATATATTTAACATCCCTTGCTTAAATCTCACTATAAAATCAAAAATAAAACAACATCTGTAAAATTAAAAATTAAAATTAACTTTCAAATAATTCTTCAAACCTATACATATCTTTCTTTCTTTTACAAAATTCTCTATAATTTTATTTTTAAATAGAATATATCCGTACAAGATATTTTTTAAGTTCTTGATACTATGTTTTTAATCATTAATTTAAAACAATTTTTATAAAAGAAAGTTATAAAGAAATACTACGTCTTTTATCACTTCCCTATAAAATTAGGCCATAAATCAGCCGTTTCAACGAAAACAGCCTACTTTCCGCTATCTTGCGGGAGACAGCGCCGAGCAGTTCACATTCACTCATCACTCACTCTCTTCCTAGTTGCTGCTGTAGCCTGTAGCTTTCAAGTTAGCGTATTCACTCAAAATTCGTAGCTGCAGCCTGCGACTGATCAGCATTTGCTACTTGCTCTCCATTTCTCACTCCACCTTTTACAGCTCTTTCTCTTTTTGAAGAGCCTCATTTGCATACTTTTACAGTTGGATCTTATATCTTGCGTAGCAAAGCATTTATCTTGAAGAGCCTCATGGAGTCGGGTGCATTTCACTATTGCTCTTCAGTGCTGCTTCTTATTATCTCAGGTACTCTACACGATCCTCTGGTTTCTGAAAAAGGTTGTTGCTTTTGGTTTGATTTGGTAAATTGGGTTGTGAATTTGCTAACTTTTTGGTTTTCATCTTGTTGGGGGTAATTCTTTATGTTCTATGCAGTTGGCATGTTGTTATTTCCTCTAATGGTTGCTTCAATCGGAATAAACTACGGCCAAATAGCGAACAATCTACCTTCACCAGAGGACGTTGTCCCTCTTGTGAAATCTGTGGGTGCCACTAAGGTGAAGCTTTACGACGCAGATCCAAAAGTGCTCCGAGCATTCGCCAACACCGGCGTGGAATTCATAGTCGGCTTGGGTAATGGGGACTTGGCGAAGATGAAGGACGCCGAGAAAGCCGAAGATTGGGTCAAGACCAACGTTCAGACCTTCCTCCCGGAAACGAACATCACCTCCATCTTCGTCGGCAACGAAGTTCTAACTTTCAACGACACGACTCTCACAAACTCTCTTCTTCCGGCGATGCAGAGCGTGCACACGGCGCTCGTGAATCTTGGGTTAGACAAACAGGTGGCTGTCACTACCGCTCACTCCTTGGCCATTCTCGAAACCTCATACCCACCGTCGGCCGGGGCTTTTCGTCGCGATCTAACTGGGGTTATAAACCAACACTTGAGCTTCCACGCCAAGACGGGCTCGCCATTCTTGATCAACGCGTACCCTTTCTTCGCGTACAAGGCGAATCCGAAGCAGGTCCCACTGGACTTCGTTCTCTTCCAGCCGAACTCAGGGATCGTAGACCCTTCCACGAATCTCCACTACGACAATATGTTGATCGCGCAGATCGACGCCGTATATGCCGCTCTAGCTTCGGCTGGTTACAAGAAGCTGCCTGTTCACATCTCCGAGACAGGTTGGCCGTCGAGAGGGGACGAGGATGAGGTCGGTGCTACACCGGAGAACGCAAAGAAGTACAACGGGAACCTGTTTAAGCTGCTGAAGAAAAAGGGGACGCCGATGAGGCCGAGCTCTGACCTAAATATCTACGTCTTTGCTTTGTTCAATGAGAACATGAAACCCGGACCGACTTCCGAGAGGAACTACGGACTGTTCAAGCCGGACGGTACTCCGGCGTACTCACTTGGACTTGCCACAAACGAAGGCGTTAACAACGCTACGGGTCTCTGGAGACCCACGACCGATAGCTTCGGTATCCCAGACACGACGCCGGAGAGTTCTTCCACCGGTTATTTGTCCATTTCCTCTTCTCCGGTGAGTGATCACTCAGTCCAATCAATTTTTTTTTGTATATTTCTTTTTGCTGTTTTTATAGTGTAACATAATTGCTTATAAAAAAAGGTAGTGTAACATAATTTACTGTGCGAGATGAGGTCAAAATATGGAGAAAATTACAATCATAATCATGGAGTGTCTATATATATATACACACCATAATTTAAGATATGAATTTGTACTTTAGGTAGTTTATGATATAAATTGAATAATATAATTCTACTGCTAATTATATTAAGATTTATGATTTCATAAGTTTTTTGTTTATAATATTTTGTCTCTTCCAATTTTTTATTTTTCTCTTTTATTTAATTTCATTTGCGTAGTAAATAGCGTCTAGAGTCCTGGACTTGTGCAGATTAATGTCGCCGAATAAAATATTATTAAAATATAAATTTTAAAATATTATTTTATTTTAAAATTTAAAACAGTTAAATTATTTATTTTATTTTACATAAAATAATAATCATAGAATACGACCCTAATAAAAATGAGATGAGATCATACATGAAGTCCATCCCAAAAATCTCGTTTAGATATTGGGCTAAGTTTATATGAGTTAAATTATTTATGAATAATAGTGAGTTGAGATGATTGAGTGAGTTTTGTGAATTCAAATATTAATTTAAATATATTTATAAAAAATTAAAAAATGTTATAGATCTCAAGTGTGAAAAGGTGTTGAATTGAAAATAGTTTTAAATCTTCCATATAAAAAGGTGTTGAATTAAAATGAGTTTAGTGATTTGGTAATTAAGTGTTAAAATATTAGCTGCTAAACGACAGCACAGCCAGATGGGAGGATAATGTCACAATGTGCATTGTGCACAAGTGTTCTTTAGTGGTCCAATTTCCAAATTTAAATGGCCTCTGTAAAGTCGATAAAGATAATTAGAGATATATAATCAACAGTGGTCCCGGTGGTTGATTGAATCATATGAATGGGATGGAGGGGACAGGTGTTGTTTAGATCTATAAACTCTAGTAGTTGGAATCTCTAGGAACTGAAACCGACCCTGCAGAGAACACTAAACATCAAAGATGTTCCTGTATTTATTTAACATATCATAAACGCCTTCTTCTAAATTACCAAAGCTGTCTGTTGTATATTATACATTTGTAAACAAATTTCTTGTAGTTATATTATGATTTTATGTCTTGGATAATGATCTAATTATTAAGATAATGTGGCACATTTTATTTTTTATTTTTTTATTTTTTATTTATCAACTTTTAATAAAGGTGCAGAAC
This sequence comes from Platycarya longipes, assembly GCA_036559045.1. Lineage (NCBI taxonomy): Eukaryota > Viridiplantae > Streptophyta > Magnoliopsida > Fagales > Juglandaceae > Platycarya > Platycarya longipes. The sequence continues at coordinate 16,309,130 of CM071799.1, read as the reverse complement.
ATATTATATGGTCAAGATACAGTAGTTTGGGATATAATTAATGTTTGATAGTTTTAAACGTAGATTAAAAAAAGGATGATAATATGAAGGTGCTATATATACTTTACAGTTTATTTATAACACTTATATTTTGATTTAATACCACTTGAAATGCTTATTTCAGGAGAGGAGGAGGGGTCATGGTCATTTGGGAGTTGGCCAAGCATTCTTTTTCATCATGTCTATGGTGATTAGATTGGTACTTTATTAATTTTGGGAAAGCAAAGTGTTGGAAATTTACAAATAGTCTACAAAGCAGAGAAGCAGGAGAGCCGTTAAAACTTATTATTATTAAAAACAGTAGAGAGGAAAAGAAGAATAAAAAGAGGTCAGAAGCACGCACAGCTTCGCAGTTAGGAAAAGAAAAGAACAAAAGGTGACAACACCCTCAGAAATCATTTCCTGTTTCTTCACTTGTACGCGACTAATGTTCTGGGAATCATATATATATATTTATTTATTTATCTATATTCTCCATAATATGTTAATCCTCAATGGACCCTACACACACACACTATGGCAGATGGCTTCTTTGGTCTTTTGCCCCCAATTGTATGCTTTCTTTTGCTGGTGGGGGTGGGGTTCCTTGAGGATTGAAAAATGGAGGATGATTAGGTATTTGTTGGAGCCTTTAATTTTCTCAAACTTTCGAGTTGGCATTGAACTGTGACTTTCCCCTACCTTTATTTTTCACCTATTTTGTTTGTTGTTGCAGGGAGGATATGTCTGAGTCACAATTATTTGTAAGGCATTAAGTTTGGTGGAGGAGTTAGACCGTATTCTATTGTTTAGTCTTTAGGTTGTTAGATAATTGATTTGATATAATGTTTGTTGGCTCTCTCTGCTTCCTTTTCATTGCTGTAGCCTGTGAACGGTGGGGAATTTTATTATTTTATGCCATGATTGATGAGAGAATCTTTCTTCTATTTTAAATCTCTGGAGAATATTAACTTAGCATAATTTGTAGGGAAAAGTTGCTTCTTTATGGCATAAATCTCTAGTGAGTCGAATATATCCTTCTTTATCAAATTAGTAAAGAATATTAGCATAATTTGGATGCTCCAGAGCAATTTTCACAGAGTAAACATATCATTGACCTCCAGGAATCCTAGATCATATAACAAATAGATAAAGCTGGGGCAATACACTTTTTGGCCCCCATTCCAACTAAATTATAACAAATCTTATTAAAATGGGGAACTGGCAACTGGCAACTGGCAAATGCCAGTTTTACAAGTACAATCTCTCTCCGTATTACATTGAGCCGCAGTGTCCAGACATTGATCATATACTTCTAAATACGAGCAGCAGGACTAATTTGGGAAAGAGATGGTTTGTGGGGAGAGTTGCCTACATATTCACCCTTGCATAGAACAATACAGCCAGAAATCTTTCCGATACGCAGCCTAAATCCCACCATGTCAAAAAAATTAATAAGAGACACCATCCCTTGCTCCCACAACAAAGGGAAAAGAGTGAGCCAAGAGCAAACCCAAACCATATACGCCGAGCCCAATGTTCTGAAACCCCTCCAAATTTTAGGTATGTCGACACTAATCTCAGTGACCCTTTATATCATGCAGTTTGTTCGGGTAAGCAAACGCATCATTCTGTGGACGTACTTGATGCCTAAACAAAAATCAGCTACACCTTGTAAAAGGGAAGCTCAAAACCAATGGAACAGCATCATGAACCCTTCAGAAATCCATGTTAGCCCGCGATGTCTCTCCTTTCTCCGCCCTTGGTCCAGTTTTAACTCTTTGATAGAATAATAGATACGCAGCCGAAGTCTTTATCTCATTTTCATCAACTGGAGCAACATGACCGTCATCGAAATCGTACCATCTATTCTCATCGACCAACTGCACATTTGACAAATTTGAGGAATAAAAGCTAGTGTCTATTTTTTTCCAAATTATAAAAACATAAAATATGAGATAGCTAGTATTTTTTTTTTTTTTTTTCATTGGGAAACCTCGGTTTCCCCAAGGCAAGGCCCTTCGAACCCAATCCTGTCAACTGCACCCTTGGAAGTTTCCCTACAAATAACTGGTTAAATCACTGTCTTTTTACCAGAAGGCGTGGTCCCAAAGAGGATTGTTTGCACCCATGAGATGTTGAACCTTGGATCTTGAAGGAAGTGATACCCCAAAACCAAGGCCTTCACTACTTGGGCCAACCCCTTGGGGTTATGAGATAGCACGTATTATGGTATCTATCAAGTATCTTCCACTTAAGATTATATATATATCTGGATTATTATTACTCTATCTGTTACGGGTTACCTTGGCATATGCAGTGTAGTGCCCACCACCAAGACCACCGTAGTGGTTGCTGATGGCATATAGCTCATACAAGTGAGATTTCCCATCTTTGCTTTTCACATATTTGCTCAAATCAAGATTGTGAATGGGGAAATTCACGTAAGTGTCAAGTTTGTTCTTCATATATCTGCTGTAAGAAAACCGTTTCAAGTGAACGACAAGGATGTCGGGTAACATCCACAAATCAAGTTTTTTTGTCGCTTGTCTATGTTCCTTGCACCTTGGGCAGTACCTGCAATCCAAATTAAAAGATAAGGATAATCATAAATAATACCCCATTCGAAACGCATTGGCAGAAAATTCATAACTATATAATTTAAAAGCAATTAAAAGGATTTAGGAAGTATTTTACCACATGTCATCTGGCCCTAGAGGTTCTTCCGTCAAGAATGCCTCCAAGCATGAAAACAAAGAGACAGCTTCCTGCCGGGTTTTCTTAACAGTGAACGCAGTCTTGTGAACCTCTGGGAGATCCTTGAGGCAACTGGAATCATATAATTCATGCTCTTTGTCACTCCAGTCCAGAAAAGCCTTAACAAGTGGACTGGATTTTACAAGAGAATCCTTTTCAATTGGCTTACAGCTCAAACCACTTCCATTAGTTAAAGAGAGCTGCAAGGACATGTCCCTGCTGGTTGTTTCCTCTAGTTCTGTGTTGTTGATTAATTGGTCTCCTGGCCCGGATTGAGAATTATAGCTGCACAACGGTTCATTGGTGGTAGCTTCTGAAACAAAGCCATTTTCCTTGCTGTTATGAGCTTTAGTCAAAGAAGAATATCTTCTTCTCAGAGGTGAGAGCATTCTAGAAACAGCCATACTGATATCAGCTCCATTTAGTTCATCTTCACCCAAGTAAGTCACCAGAGGTGTTCCAAAAAGCTTCCTACCCCCACCCTTGAGATTCTCTGATGTGAATCTGCACAGTAAAATAAAAAATATTTTGTTTAAAAAAAAAACTCAAATTGACCCAAATAAAACTTAAAGAAAGTAGGGGACTTAAATCAACACATAGGCAACGACTAGATGATCAGTCCACTAAAGAAAGGCAGTTCCTCTTCTCCCTCGATAGTTTGTGTGAAGTACTCACATGCTATAACAAAAATTTGTTTATTAAAATTGAGCTCGTACTGCATTCATAGCAAATGCCTGATGATTCATAAATGGATACATTCCCGTCCATCATCGTAAGATGTAACCGACAACTAAAACCCAATGCACCCGGGTCCTTACGGAAAGGCCATGAAGCGATAAAAATAATTCAAGTCCTTAAATATCTGATCAGGATGGGAATGAATAAATGATGTGGAGAAAATACTCATTACTCTGCACCACACCATCCTTGCAACAGAGATTTAAATCAATTTTATGTTCTCAAATTAAAAAAATAAAGTCGTGTGATGGGTCAGCAAATCTCATTCAGCATAACCCACATAAACCATGGGCTACCCAAAACATGCTAAGACTACATTCAAAAAGTAAAATTGTCAATCAGATACCAAATAGCCAGAGATTAAGTAAGCTTACTTTTCCTGCTTTTCCTGCACTCGATGAATAATTTCTAGCTTTATTCTTCCTGTAACCTTCTTGGATAGTCGGTAGGCAACAACATGTTCATCATCCTTTATTGAAACTAATGGTTCCAAAGGGTTCTCAAAATACCGATGGATACCATGATCGTAAACCTATCAAATCAAAATCAAGCTCCTCAGCCACAAGAATTATCAGAAGTGAAATAGTAATGGTAAAGAAAACAAAAATTTCAGAATCAATGAAAGACATGTTTACCTCTGCAAGAAGAAGGCTTTCATCACCCTTCAAGCAGCATGCAGTACCCAATGCCTGGCTAAGATCTTTACAGCAACCATGTTTAGGCACAGTCACAGTGTAACGCATAGGAAGACAGCTTCCATCACCATAAAACATGGTTACTGTCATTGTTCGGGTCACCGTTGAAGGCATTGGCAACGATAAGTACATGAATGGGTCAAAAGTAATTGAGATTTTGCCACACACTGGGCAAACCAGTGTGGACTTGTATTGACCCTGAGAATTTTCAAAATATTTAGAAAGAGAACCGTGTCTATGAAATAAGACTAGTCCTGCCGTTGCACCATGCTGTTATAACAACTTCATTTTGATAAAAAGAGAAACTGAACTAAAAAGCTACATCCAAATTGTTTCCTATACAGATAATAGCTTCAATAATTATTCAAGCCTTGAGTTATTTGTTCGTTAAAACTGTTTATTGACACTAAACAAACCAACTAATGTGAAGCCTGCCACATCAGCTTACATTAAAAATATTGGTATTTAGACTTTTTTTTATGGATGTAATGGATCCGACAGTAAATAGTGTGTTACACCAAGCTTCAATAAAAAATATGTAAAGGAGAATAGCCAATACTCAAAGATTTCTTTTTAATAAGGTTTTATTTTATATTTTTTCTTTTGTTATACGTTAAATAATTTTGCATAAAACTATAGAAGATAACGGACGAACTGTATTCATAGACACGATTGAAGATTCCTACATGATAAAGAAAATATCTAACAGCCTAATGGGGCCATACTTGTGCTGATGAAAGCTCAAATGTGGTAGATCAAGTGCCATGAATCAAGGTTCTAATGACTTCATCATTGTGATTTAGTGACTTACAAAACAATAGACACACAAAAAGAATTGCTTACTTGGCAAACATCAACAATTACAGAATCATTCCGGGCCTTGTGATAATTCCAGCACTCATCCGCAACTTCCTCATCTGCTCGACCATCTGAATCCTTCGTTTCAATGTAAGGCTTTTGTTTGACGCGATTCAAATCTTCATGTAGCCCATCTAATAAGAAGGCAAGAAGTTCCTAGAGAGAGGAAATGCCATCATTCGGAAGAAACATAAAGGTAATGTAAAATAGACCGTGCCCAAACATAAACAACAATAACTCCAAAATGCTTCTCAGCATTCAATGCAGCACAGTCAAATGATAAACAAACCAACAGCAACAGTTACACACTAAGATACAGTTGACTAGGCCCAAACATGAAACATCTATGTTCTCGGATAATGCATTAGAACCTATAATTACTAATGGATCAAATGGGAGATAAGCAGCATATCACTGATAGATCAGACTCACAGAACAATGAAGATTGTAGATGGAATGACCAAGTTTTCTTTCTTTTTTCTTCTTTTCAAATGATCATAAGATCTAGATTCAAGAAGAGAAATCAAAATCATTTAGAATGCTTGAGACACTAATCACTAACAAAGTGAATGTCCTCTATGATGCTTTTCCAAGATTTCCTCAGAATGACTTTCTTTTCCTGACATCATACAGGCATGAAAAGATAACAGGCTCTGCAATATATAGCATGGTAATATGAACTGACAAACACAGCAGAAAGTAGCATTCCACATTTTGCAAAATACTAACCTGAGAGTCATGCTGATTATAACCACTAAATTGTGGGGCAAATCGAGCCAATTTCCCCTTAAATGCACGTGGCGCAATTGTTGTTCGCCCAGAGGACCACAATTTTCTCAGTAGCTCACCAAAGGCAATTGCAAGCTCACCCTGCACGGTGACAACAACTTTAATTTACTTTGGGTGAATCGAAAGACCAACCATCACGTTGGCTCATTACTTATCTCAATCCATTGGAAGCAAGCATAAGTGGAAGAATAGATAAGAACAAATGACCTACATTCATTCCTAGTGGATTTTCTGTGTTGATCTCCTCAGAATAATCTTGCAAGAAATACTCAAAAAGAGGGGGCGTGTGGACTAAACACTGAAGGGCACTATTCATAAAACAAGTATTTCCGAGATTCTGCAGTCCTGCCAGTCCCCCACGGTCTCCTTTTTTCACAGAGTTATAACTATCATATCTATCATCCATATCACTGCATCCTGCAGTCAAAGTACTTCCCTGATTCAAATTAAAACTATAACCGGTTGAATGACCATTCGACATTGTTGGCCCCCCTGCAATTGTCAAAGATGATCTTGGAGGTTCTAGAGGTATCAAAGCTAACTCATTCCCTGTTGAATCCATGCCAAATTGAGAAGAATAATGTCCATCAGCTTGTACCTCCAGAAAGATCTGTGGAGAAAAAGGATGCATCAACAATGCAGCTATGATCACCAAATATCCAAATTTGGGGATCAACTTAAAAAATACATATATATATATATATATATATCTCACATCCAAACAACTAATATGCATAGTCAACAGTAGGACAGAAAATTTCTACTAGATAAATGGCATATTATGAACAAAAGTCTATTAGCATTTCCTGAATTTTCTTTACAGAATCACGTCCATCACCTTTTCCCATCTTTTTGCATGCAAATACAAATAATCTAGTAACATTACAATGTTAAACCAATGAGCTCAAACTAAAACAGAAAATCTTCCCCCAGTAAGAACCAAATGGAGGGTTTAGATTGAGTTCAAAAGCCATTAGGTGCTTCGTATAACTTTTAACTGAAAGAAAACGTTTTGTGCCATGTCTGCCTATAATCCTATGCAACTAAAATTCAGAACAAAACAGGAAACAAACAGCTTGCCTAAAAGTGACAGCAATCCAGACAATGCTCCCACTTTCTTAAAAAGAAAAGTTGAGGTTCAGACAGAAGACACTAAAAAACTAGCACAATAGTCAACAAAACTAGTCACTAGCATCCAAGCAAGCATCAATTATGATCATTTGATAAATCAATAAAATTATATTTTAACAAGTGTAAAGCAATAAAATTGTCATAGAAAAAATATCCACTGAAACTCCATGCCAAAAACAAAAACTACAAATTAATGCTTTATTAGGGTCCATCATGTATAAGATGAATACATTGCCAGAATACCCACATGCTGATTGATCTGCAAGTTTGATTCCTCCAGGGTTTGGTTCGAAATATTTAGTGCTGTATGTTTCCGCTTATTGAAGTAGTCCCAAATACGAGCCTGTTAAGCAATAGCAACAAGGATGGACAAAAAGCTTAACTTTATATCACCTCAAAGAAAATAATTCAAAGACTAATGATAAAAACCAAAAGAGAAGCACCTTTTCATATTCTATTCCTCTAGGTGCACACACACTCTCATAAAGCTCACGTATAGAAGCCTGAAAAAAAGAGTTAAAAATAGTTTGGTTCATAAGCACTCAATGACAATATGCAAAGGTTCACATTGACCATAAGAGCCATAAAAGAACATAATCCAAAGAATAGAAAACCCCTAAAGGATCCTATAAACCAAATGCTGTCCATTAAGCATTAAACATCCCTTCAACCACAGTTCCTGGCAGGTCCATCAAGTTCATGTCAATGTGGATCTCAAAGTTACCATAATAAACCAATGAAGAAGCTTATGTGGACAGCATAATTGATGAACAGAGACTTGAGAGGAGGGGCAATCATAAATTGGTCATCATACATTACATGTAAAGAAATTTGACAGTGTTTTTGCCAGACAAAACAGTCATAAATGAGAAAACCCCAGTTTAAGAGGGAGAAAAAACAATAGCTATGTTTTTTTTTTTTTTTTTTTTTTTATAAGTAAAAAACAAAAACTATGTTGTTCTTAAGCTTGAACAAACAAACAGTACACTATGTTTTGACAACATGGAACCTCACAAATAAAAAGCTAAAACGGGAGAACCATCACAACATTACATTCATGGAGACTCATAGCATCTCTTGAAAAGCGTTGTAGAAACTACAGCCTGTGATGCCAACATAGCAACCAACTGACATATATCATCAGAAATAAAAGTAAGAAGAAATTACAAGAATTTATCATCTACAGAGAATTTCGCACAAACCTGTTTAAGAAAATAATAAAAGCTTTATTACCCTCTAACAAATGTTTTGCAATGTGCAATATATACTATCAAATTAACATAATGCACACTCCAAATTACCAGAAAACTTTAGGGCTTGTTTGGGAAGTGAGATCATCTAATCTTATCTCAAAACTTCTCATAATTTCCATCCCAAACATTACTCAAATACAAACACTTTTCAAACTTTTTTATCTAATCATTACCTAAACATTACAACTTTCCCAAACTTCCAAACAAAAAATAACAATACTACTTTTTCAAATTTCAAAATAAAATTAATATTAAAAAAATCATATTCTAACAACATTTTTTTTTTTTTATAAGTAAATAAGACTTTATTGATGAAAGAATAGGCAAAATGCCATTACAAGACTTTATTGATATTATTCTAACAATATTTTAAAATCATATTCTAACAATATTTTTAAGTTTATAATATTTTTATTCAACTTTTTATCTCACATTTCTCAAAACCCAATAAAACATTTTACCTTAAACCATTTCACTACCATTCACAGTTGAAGAGTACAATGTGTTAATTTTGACAGTTTTTGACAGTTTAGGATGTGCATTGCAAAACATGAGAATTTTGTTTTCCCCATAATTTGAAGGGAAAAAAAAAAAAAAACTAGTACCTTTTTGCTTAACCTTATAACTGATTCGCTATTGTCTCTTGAATCAACCAAATTAAGACGAAGTGGGTAAACCTCCACATTAAATTGATGCTGCTTGACACCTTGTAAAATCAACTTCCTCGGTAATGCTGGTCCTCCTTTGTACCTTACAAAGTGAAAGATTGAGAAAATTGTTAACCACCAAGCACAAGCACTGTACAAATATGGTCCATCTTTTCTGTAATATGGAGTTCAACTCATACCTGTATTTTGAAAATACAGGACTCCAACCATAAGACAAAATTCTATAATTCCATTGAAATACTTCCAACAATAATAACTAACACAATTAGCAGTTGGATGTCAAACCCAATGACAACCACTGGCACATTGGCACATCAATATTACAAAAAGCATGCCAAGTTATGCATTGCACCACAAGTACTGTAGTTCTTATTGATGTTATATGTCTATGTATGACTCATTTTCATTTATTTGTTAAGTTAGCATTTTCTACAAAGAGCACAAACGAAGGCACAGTCCAAGTAACGTGTATGTAAGTTTCTAAGTGATTCCTTCGTTGAATTACAACCAAGTCTATCAACTTTTCTCTCTCCAAAAACTTTTTCTCTTTGTACACTTGTGAAAAATTATTTTCATGGTGATTTTTCGTTAATGATTATGATGGAACCGAACAGAAATATTTTCATTTAGCATAAAAGCTTTGTGTTCAGCAAGGAAGACCAATGGTGGTGGAGGATAACAGAAAGGAGTACTCGGGTGGTGAAATATATCTTCATCGACTACAAGGTGTTGGGAGGGTTGGCTACAGTAATAGAGGAATGCACAACTTATGTGGGTTCATCTCAGTTCATTAGAACCCGGAGAAGTGGGAGTCACGTCCTAGTAGTTCAGTGACGCCAAAACTCCCGTGGCCAATACTTGTCCTTAACAGAGTTCGGTCATGCACAAAGAAGAGGACTTCTTGTAATTCCAAAAGGGCGACAGGGGCAAGGATGGGGTTACTTCATTGAGACGCTGAGGGAACTCTCATCTCCTACATCTGATTCCGACAGAAATTCTAGGGGAAAGGGAAGAAGTGGCTATGGAGGTGAGCTCCGGTTGCTTCCACCTTCGTCAACGACGCACTCTCGCTCGTACAAAGAGGTGCTCGAGGTACCTGGAGCAGTGAACCAGCCCGAGAAACCCAGGCCAAGAAACCTGACTTGCGTGTAGCAGGAAACCATTCTGTTTTGGACAAAGGACAGAGCGTATGAGGAGGTGACAGTTTTGTTGGGATGAATGAGGTAACTATCCTGCAGGCTTTGAGCAAGATGGAGGAGCAGCTGGCTGCTCTTTCTGAAAATGTCTCCTGGTTAAAACGTTGCGTAAAAGGGAAGGTAAGCATCCCGTGGGCTGGGCCTATTGTTAAGGATTGTCCGACAGTTAAGTCAAGTGGGTCAGGCCAGGTTTCAAGCCCAAAACCAGGTTGGAAAGAACGAAATCGGGAGATACCCAATACAGGCCACGCCGCGGTTCAAAAGGATCAAGAGGCTCCCATGTCACCAGAAGGTGATCGGACGAACCTTTTACCGCCACAAAAAGTATCGCCGTCTCTGGGCGACCACCTTGGTGGACTGACGGAGCCACCGCGACTGGAGGAGGCCGAGATCGTTGAGGCCATGACTGGGTCTTCTCATTCTCATGCTCCAAGGCTAGATGAGCAGTTGTTGGAGGGGGAGGTAGATATCAGTGGAGAAGAAGGTGAAGAAGAGGAGGTTCTTGAGATTGGGGAGGAGGCCGCGATTAAGTTTCTTCCCACCCCAAATAAGCTGTCAGAAGTGGTAGGGGGACATAAGGGGACTATGCTGGATTTTTCTGACACTGCAGGGGTTTCCAGAGTAGGGGAGGGGGTGGGCCTAACTCCTCTACGTACAATCCATCCAAGTCCTCCAGATTGGATTTTTAAGAAGGTGGATGAGTTAAAATCTGTATTTGGGCTTTCCTATGAAGGTTATGCAGAACAATTCCAAGCCCTCATTGTTGCTATGGAAGCGGGACGCGTGAAGACTTCGTCAAAGCCGAGTAGAGAACTAAAACAGCTTACTTGTTCTATTAATTATTTTTTTTTGATAAGTAAATAAATTTTATTAATAAAATGGATGGCATTTTAGCCAGTTACAAAGCAAAACACACATGCCCTCTTATGGAGGGTCGTTAGAAACAAGGAATTCATGTAGATCCATGCCGTTAAAATCCACGGCGATGGACCATGTACACAGAGTTCTAAAAAATAAAGCTTTAAGCTCCTCTACAGTTCTCTCCTTGTCTTCAAAGGTCCGCTCATTCCGCTCTTGCCATATGCACCATATTATACATATAGGAATCATCTTCCAGATGGCCTTGATATGTCTTGTGCCCTGAATCGAAGGCCAACCCTCCATCACTTCCAAAACGGTCTTCGACATAACCCATGCCAAATTAAGTCTGCCAAAAACCTCGTCCCAAAGAACCCTGGCTATCGCGCAGTGTAGAAGGAGATGGTTCACCGACTCGCCCGTCCTTCGACACATACAACACCAGTCAGTAACAATAACCCTCCGTTTCCGCAAATTGTCCGTGGTGAGAATGTGTCCCAAAGATGCTGTCCATGCGAAAAAGGCCGCTTTGAGAGGTGCTTTGTGACGCCAAATCTGTCTCCAAGGGAACTGCAAAACAGAAACATGAGTAAGAATCTTGTAAAAAGAACGAACATTGAAACACCCTCTCCTGTCAGTTATCCACCATATCCTATCATGTTGATGTCTATTTGGCCTTTGCGAATAGATAAGGCCATAAAACTCAACGATAATCTCCACTTCCCAATCATGTGCAGCCCTAAGAAAAGCTATGTTCCAACTAGTGCGCCTACCCCTCAACTCCATAACCTCTGCCACTGTTGCGTCTTTAGCGCTAGCGATTTGAAAAAGGGAAGGGAAAGTCTCACATAAAGCTCTGTCCCCACACCAGTTATCCTTCCAAAATTTAATTCTCGTTCCATCCCCAAGTTGAAACCTGGTGTTCCTCCTAAACAAGCCCCACCCTTTTCGAATATTTTTCCACACTCCCACCCTCCCTGCTCTATTGACCTCGTTTGAATTCCAACCCCCCCACAAACTACCATATTTATGGTCAATCACTATTTTCCACAAGGCCTCAGGTTCCTTGTGATATCTCCATAGCCATTTGCCCAGCAGCGCTTGATTGAAATGTCTCAAATTGCGAATACCCAAGCCACCATTCGAGATAGGCCGACAGACCTTCTTCCAATTGACAAGATGATATTTAAACTCCTCCCCCAATCCACCCCATAGGAAGTCCCTTTGGAGCTTTTCTAGTCGGCCTGCCACACTTGCTGGTATTTGAAAAAGGGATAAGAAATAAGTGGGTAGATTTGACAAGGTGCTTTTGATCAGAGTAATACGACCCCCTTTAGACAGATACAGTCTCTTCCACCCTGATAACTTCCTTTCCACCTTCTCAATTACCGTATCCCAAATCTTGGCAGTCCTGGAAGCCGCTCCCAGAGGAAGCCCCAAATAGGTCATAGGTAGGGCAGAAATCTTACACCCAAGATTACTGGCCAATGACCGTATATTTCGGACGTCTCCTATTGGAACCATCTCAGATTTCTCGTAATTCACCTTTAATCCAGAGACCGCTTCAAAACAGAGGAACAACGCTTTTAACACACGCACCTGGTTCTGATCTGCCTCACAGAGGACTAGTGTGTCGTCTGCAAATAGTAAATGAGATATATTAGTGATGCCCCTATCCGGGGTACCAACTGGGAATCCATTTACCAGACCATTATCGGCCAAGGCTGATAACATCCTGCTGAGAGCCTCCATAACTATGACGAAAAGTAATGGCGATAAGGGATCTCCTTGTCTCAAACCCCGGGAGCTCGGGAAAAATCCTTTTGGGCTTCCATTAATCAAGACCGAGAATCTTGCGGTGGTAATACACCACTGTATCCAAGCCTTCCACCTTTCCCCAAAACCACACCTACCTAGCAAGTACTGTAGAAAATTCCAGTTGACATGATCATATGCCTTTTCCATATCTAGCTTGCATAATATTCCAGTGGTACCTGCTTTCCTTCTGCTCTCGATGCATTCGTTAGCTATAAGAACCGCATCGAGGATCTGTCTACCTTTGATAAAGGCATTTTGCGGAGTAGAGATTAATTTCCCGATTACCCCGCTGAGACGATTGGCTAAGACCTTTGAGATGATCTTATAAACTCCCCCCACAAGGCTGATAGGCCGAAAGTCCTTGATATCTATAGCTCCAGGCTTTTTTGGTATAAGGGCTAAGAAGGTGTTGTTGAGACTTTTCTCAAATCTTCCAGCTGAGAACAGCTCTTTAAAGGTGTTCATAAGGTCCTCCCTTATCACTCCCCAGCACTCTTGGAAAAAACCCATGGAGAAACCGTCAGGTCCAGGTGCTTTGTCTTTGACCATTTTTCGGATAGTCTCGAGCACCTCCTCCTCTTCGAATTCTCTCTCCAAACGAACAACATCCTCCCACCCTAAAGACTCAAAAGCAAGGCCATCTAAGGTAGGTCTCCAGACCTCTTGTTCAGCCAAAAGTTTCTCGTAAAAATCTACTATATGTCCATGTATGGCTCCTTCTTCTTTAATCTCTTCCCCCTCAATTCTAAGAACCTCAATATTGTTATTTCTACGATGCGAGTTTGCGGTTCTATGGAAAAATTTTGTACAACGATCTCCTTCCCGTAACCACAAAGCTCTTGACTTTTGCCTCCAAGAAATCTCTTCTAACAATAACAGTCTCTCGAGTTCCGAGACCAAAGCAGTCTTTCGCGTCTGTTCTTCTTGAGTAAGACCACGCCCTGCTTGAACCCTGTCTAACTCCTCGATATCTCGCTTCAATCGATTCTTGTTATCCCCCACATTTCCAAAAGAGTGCAAGTTCCATGCCTTCAAATCCTCTTTAAGGGCTTTTAACTTCTTAGCAAAAATGAAACTAGCTGTGCCCTGAAAATCATACGACGCCCACCACTGCCGTACCCTATCGATAAAGCCCTCCGACTTCAACCACATATTCTCAAACTTAAAATACCGATGCCCACTCCGAAGCCCTCCGCAATCCAATAAGATGGGCCAATGATCCGAGCAAACGCGGCCCAAACGTTTCTGCAAAACGTCTGGAAAATGACTTTCCCACTCGGGAGAGATAAGGAAGCGATCCAACCTAGACCACGTCTGGTTATTAGACCAAGTAGCCGGACCCCCCACTAAAGGTAAGTCCAGAAGGTTCAAATCCGAGATGCTCTCTGTAAATTCTAAACTTGCTGATCTCGCACTTCTATTGCCACATGTCTCACTAGGAAAACGAACTATGTTGAAATCGCCCCCAATACACCACGGTAGCTCCCAACAACTGTGCACCCCGGCTAGTTCTTCCCATAGAAATCTACGATCCACATCTATATTTGGCCCGTATACACCTGCAAAAGCCCAAGTAAAGTCATCAGAAACACATTTAAAAGTACAAGCTATTGAGTGCCTCCCAATATACTCATCCATTTTTTCTACCACCCTCCTATCCCACATCACCACTATGCCCCCTGATGCCCCTGTAGATGCCAAATATACCCAATCCACGTGTACTCCGCTCCATAGGCTACTCACAGTTCTCCTAGTGATTAGATTCAATTTAGTCTCTTGTAGGCATACAATATCCACTTTCCATTCACGTAGCAGATTCCGAATCCGAAGACGTTTATTAGCGTTGTTTAGTCCTCGCACGTTCCATGACACAATTTTTGGCTTCATTGGCTGATAGAAATCCCCTTGCCCTTAACTCTCCCTTTTGTGGGAGGGCCCTCTGTGTTCAGTGACCAAGTAAGGCGTCTAAGTTCCCGGCACTGTTTAGCCTTCCCCTTGTTGTTCAGATTATGATTGGCCTCCATAGCAGTGAATAAAGCCATCATCTGCTCTTCATATCCCTCACACCGGATACCCACTATCTGTTGAATTGCCAAGATGGTTCTCATAACCCAACTGGAGGATTGATTTGGAAAAAGAGAGTTCAACGGGACAGGTTGAAATTCCTCTCCCAAGGGAATATCCTCTATGCCCGGTATAAGACCAGAGATTAAAAGGGAGGGGTTCCTTTTTATTTCCATGAAGCCTAAGCTCCTTTCATGGAATGTGCGGGGGCTCAATGATCGCAATAAACGACTCCGTATAAAATTATTATTGCGAATGTGGAAGGTTGATGTGGTGTGCTTGCAGGAAACAAAGTTGCGAGTTATTGATAGAAGAATTGTTCGGAGTTTATGGGGACTTTTTTTTTATATATAAAAGAATAGTTGGGCTGGTCTTATTTTAGCTTCGGTGGGTGCTTCGGGTGGAGTCTTAGTAATGTGGGATAAAAGAATAGTTGAGGCAGTGGAGGAGTGTATTGGTGAATTTTCGGTAACCACTCTCTTTAAAAATGTTGTAGATGGTTGGGAGTGGGCTTTTGTAGGCATTTATAAGCCAAATGATGATAGGAACGAGAGAGGTCTATGGGAGGAGTTGGCCGCTGTGCATTCCATTTGGGATGTGCCTTGGTGTATGGGGGAAGATTTCAACACCACTCGCTTTCCTAGCGAGTGCTCGGGGAATTATCGGAATTCTGTGGCGATGGAAGAATTCTCCGAGTTTATTTTTTATCTCGGTCTTATGGATATCCCTCTTGCGGGGGGAGAGTTCACTTGGTCGAATGGACGGGTTTGGTCGAAACTGGATCGATTTCTGGTCTCTCCAACATGGGAAGCCCATTATCCTGAACTTTATCAAAAGCAAATGGCCCGTGTTTGCTCGAATCACTTTCCTCTCTTGCTTGATTGTGGGGGTTTTCATCAGGGGCGTCGGTACTTTAAGTTTGAAAATATGTGGCTAGTAGCAGATGGTTTTGTTGATTTGGTACGTGCTTGGTGGTCTTCATATCAGTTTACTGGCACCCCTAGTTTCATTATTGCAGGTAAACTCAAGGCTTTGAAGCAGGATCTGAAGAAGTGGAACTTTGAGGTTTTTGGGCACATTGATAATCAAAAGTCAACCCTTCTTGCAGAATTACAAGAATTAGAGGGAAAGGAACTTTTGGGGGATAGCTCAAAGGAGGAGGTAGTAAGAAAAGGTGAAGTAGTTGCTGATTTGGAGAGGATCCTGTTGTCTAAGGAGATCTCTTGGCGTCAAAAACCCAGGGCACTTTGATTGAAAAAAGGCGATAAATGTACAAAATTCTTTCATAAAGTGGCTAACTCTCATCGGCGAAGCAATGCTATTGAGTCGTTATATTCGGGTCCTCAAGTACTTTCTTCTCCCACCGATATAGAAAATCACATTGCACATTATTATGAGAACCTCTTGTCAGAACCGGTTGGTTGGAGACCGAAGCTTGACGGCTTGGCATTTGAGATAATTGATTCACAATGTGTGAGTTCCTTGGAGAGCTTCTGATGAAGAGGAAATTTATAAGGTTATTTCAACTATGGCAAAGGACAAAGCGCCGAGACTGGACGGTTTCTCGATGGGGTTTTTCCAAACATGTTGGGATATTGTAAAAGGTGATGTTATGGAGGTATTTAGTGAGCTGCATTCTTTTCAAAAATTTGAGAAATCCCTCAATGCAACATTTATTGCTCTCATCCCTACGAAACAAGGGGCTTCAGTTATTGAGGAGTTTCGCCCTATAAGCTTGGTTAGTAGTATTTACAAGATCATCTCAAAGGTGCTTGCTAACCGGTTAAGCCTTGTTCTGAAACAAATTATCTCCAAGTCTCAGAACGCTTTCATTCGTGGAAGACAAATACTTGATTTAGTTCTCATAGCAAATGAATGTATAGATCATAAATTGCAGGGGGGCGGATCGGGGTATACTTTGCAAGTTGGACATGGAAAAGGCTTACAACCATGTAAATTGAGAATTTCTTTTATACTTGCTTGGAAGGTGTGGCTTTGGGGATAAGTGGATTTCTTGGATGCGTCATTGTATCTCGACGGTTCGTTATTCAGTTCTAGTCAACGGCACACCGGCTGGTTTTTTTGAGAGTTCCAGGGATTTGAGACTAGGAGACTCTCTTTCTCCTCTTTTATTTGTTATTGTCATGGAGGCATTGAGTCGGATGGTGAAGGCTGCTGTTGGTGGCGGATTCTTGTCTGGCTTCCAAGTGGGTAATGGCAATAGTGGTTCTGTTAACATCTCACACCTATTATTTGCAGACAATACCTTACTCTTCTGTGAAGCGGAGGAAAGCCAAATCCAAACCTTGCAGGCACTGTTACTTTGTTTTGAAGCAGTGTCACGGCTCAGGGTGAATCTTAGTAAGTCCAAGTTAGTGGCGGTGGGAAAGGTTCCTCATGTTACCAGGTTAGCTAGTCTCTTGGATTGATAGTTTCTTCTTTGCCAATGAAGTATTTGGGCCTTCCATTGGGCGCAACGTTTAAGGCTAGAGTCATTTGGGATGGAGTGGTAGAGAAGATAAAAAGAAGATTAACTGGGTGGAAACGTGTATACTTATCTAAAGGGGGGAGACTTACCCTTATCAAGAGCACATTAACTAATCTACCCACCTATTTTCTGTCACTATTTCCTTAACTTGCAGAGGTGGCGTGTAGGATGGAGGAGCTTTTTAGGGCCTTCTTATGGGAAGGCATGGGGGAGAAGAAGAAGTACCATCTGGTTAATTGGAAAACAGTCTGTTCCTCAATTCCATATGGGGGATTGGGTGTTTGTAACTTAAGAACATTCAATACAACTTCATTAGGAAAATGGCTATGGAGTTATCATTTGGAAGGGGAGGCTTTGTGGAAGGAGATCATCGATTTGAGACATGGAGTTGCTTAGGGGGGGCCTCTAACGAAGTAAGGGGGGTTATGGTGTGGGCTTATGAAAGTTTATTAGGAGAGGGTGGCCAGTTCTTGAAAATCACATTCGTTTTGTGATCGGAGAGGGCACTAGAGTCAGATTTTGGAGGGATTTGTGGTGTGGTGATGTCACACTGGATAGAGCTTTTCCATCCTTATATCGCACTGCAGCTAATAAGGAAGCTTCAGTGGCGGATATGCGATTATTCTCTCATGGTTCTCATCAATAGAACATCCTCTTTAATCAGGATTTCCATGATTGGGAATTGTCTACGATTATAGATTTTTTTCAGATTACTATATGCCACAAGGCTTCCTATCCTACATGGAGATAAAATGGAGTGGAGATCCAATGACCACAAGAGGTGTACGGTAAAGGCTTATTATAAACTTTTATCAACACAAGAACATGTTCACTTCCCTTGGAAGAACATTTAGAGGTCTCGCATGCCTTCTAAAGTAGCTTTTTTTTGTGTGGACTTCCACTCTTGGTAAGATTTTGACCACGGACAATTTGAGGAAGAGGGGATGCATTGTGCTGGATTAGTGCTACATGTGCAAAAAGAGTGGGGAATCTGTAGATCACCTCTTATTGCATTGCAAGTTTGCAAGGATGCTGTGGGATGAGATCTTTCGAAGCGTTGATGTTGTCTGGGTTATGCTAGCAAGGGTGGTGGACCTGTTGGGGGGTTGGAGGAAGATGCAAGACTGTCCTCAAGTGGCAACAGTGTGGAAGATGGTCTCGTTGTGCATTATGTGGTGTATTTAGTCAGAAAGGAATGAACGGTGCTTTGAAGATAAGGAGCGATCAATAGCAGAGTTACAAAGATTCTTCTTTCACACTTTAATGTTATGGTTTTCAAACATTGTATTAAGTGGGAATAATGTTCTTGATTTATTGTCTTTATATTCTAGCTCTTAGAATGTGTTTAGGTATTCTGTGGTATACTTCCTATGTACACGGGATAGACTTTTCTCGATCTCTTTGATAATAATTATCTCTTACTTATAAAAAAAAAAAATTACAACCAAGTTATTTCTCAAACTAACTACATCGTATATTTTCTTCAAAACAACAAAAAACCCTCACATTTGATCAAGTTGGGCAGAATCAAACAGCAATGGTATTTATTTAAGAAAATAGTTTTAACTAATGTATATAAAACTTACCAATCAGAAAGCTTTTCCCAGGCTTCTTGAGGAACTAAAACATAGTCCACCCCTTCATGCAATCCTATACGAACCTCTAAATCATTACTCCCACAATCATTATTTTCTAGAACTATATCAGAATTATCAATTGGTCCAGGTCTATCCGCCATTTTCGAAGGAACCACATTCGATTGTTGAGAATCAGAAAACTGCTTATCAGTTGAACATTCACCGTTGCCTTGTCCAACATACCTCTGCCAGCTTGTAAACCACCTAGAGAAAAATGCATACCAATTACAATCACAAGCACAAGCCTTTTACTATTAAACCAACAGAATCAAATCCAAAAATCAACTTAACAAGTATTATTAGTCAAGCCAACCCAAATGCTTGATAGATCGAAAGAAAGAAATTATCTTTGAGTAAATTGACTGGGCATAGCAAATTGCTTGGAATAATTGACGACCAGTTCAGCTGCAATGTGGTAAATTGGGATATATAGAACTCATATGACATACTAAATGTGGGAATGTGGGAATGCATTGGAGCATTGCCTAAGTATCTGTACTAGCACAACATACCAGACCATGGACAAAATACCTAATGTTAAAATTAGCCCTCAGACAGAGAAGCCACCAAACATGTCCTTGCCCCATTGTGCAAAACCCAAACTCCTTTTGTTCACCATGTAAACCCTTCAATGATCTGCCCTAGTTCCTAGAAGAACAATATGCACCCAACAAGCAAGTACCCAAAACTAGGAAAAGGACCACATTTAATAGTCTACTACAGCTCAAAACCATCAGAAGATCATTCTTATTTTAAAAAATAAAAAATAAAAAATAAAACAGTCAGACCATCAAAAGATTCCACCTTCTCTTGATTAGACCCACACTCATAAGGAAAAGAAGACAAAAATGGCATATCGCAATGATCATTACTGCTCTTGACCATGATAAGCCCAGAACAAAATTTTCATAGTTTCTACATACAACATCAAAACATTAATTGCCATGTAAAAATTCCAACTGGGTATGTACGAAAAGAACAAAAACTGATTTTGTAATAAAAGGATAAAAACTAAAAAAGTACCGGTTAGAAATGATGTAATAGAGGTTGCCTTCTTTCAAATTAGACTCCGATTTTTTCATCAAATCCGTTACGATCCGATTCTCTTCCTCCGGAGGGTGCGGCAAGCAACTCGCCCCATTGTCCATCATGAAACTCGAATCAGGAATCGTCATGATCAATCACACAACCTGCAAATTGAAGATTAGATGAATATCCCAAAATCCAAATCAAGGCCAAAAATCCACGCCTCATTCACCATAACAACTTAAAATTTTGAGGTTTCGGTCCAAAAGACGTTTGAAATTGTGGAATAGGACGAACCTCAAGTTACAAGAATTGGCAGGAGAAAGAGATCGAACCGCTGGACTAAAAAGGAAAAGAAAATTTCAAATCAAATTAAACTAAAAATTAATTGAAGAATTATCGGTCACGAAAAGAGGGATTTAGGACTTTGTGGGGGAACCCTAGATTGCAGGACTTTGTGGGGGAAATGATCTGGGAGAGACCAGGACCAACAACTTGAAAGAGAAAAGACGTCCTTCATATATATACACACACGCACACGCATATTTCTTCGAGTATAAGCTTTAAAAGCCTCCAAGAAAGAAAATAACTTTTTCTTTCCTTATGCCAAGGGTCATTTATTATGACTATTTGACCGTTTATTTTCTTGTCCAAAATTTTCTGAATTTTACACATAAAAGAATTAATAAATGATCCAAAACTAATCTACAAAAAAGACAGAAAATACAAGAATAAAAAATGCTTGGTCCATATACCCTGTCCAGTCTCCACCTATCAGAACTCTTTTAAATTGTAATTTTAATTTATTTAAAGAGCTATATCACTTTTTATTTTAAGTTTAATATCTTCCCCTATATTATTTTAAATTTTTTCTATATCCACTATTAAATAGTATTTATTTAAAATAGATAGATGATAAAATTGAAAGGAGGTATAATCTATTTTTATCACCATCGTAATTATAATCATTTCTCTTTTTTTATTTAAAATTAAGAAACTTTTCGGTATCTTTTGGAGAAAGATTATACTATAATCTCAAAGTTATCTTAAAATTAATAAAAATAAAATCTCTAAAATAAAATCTAAATTGATATAGTTGGAGTCGCATCATATAAGAAGAATCTTAAGAAAAGCATGTTATTTCCATAGACAAGTTTGGAAGTTTAGATGAGATAAAATTTTTGTGAATAATTTTTTTTTTATTT
The DNA here is from genome assembly GCA_036559045.1 of Platycarya longipes. Classification (NCBI taxonomy): domain Eukaryota; kingdom Viridiplantae; phylum Streptophyta; class Magnoliopsida; order Fagales; family Juglandaceae; genus Platycarya; species Platycarya longipes. The sequence continues at coordinate 16,287,931 of CM071799.1, read as the reverse complement.
AAGTAAATAATTGTATTAATAGAAAAGACAAAATCTAAGTATATAAGAAGGTATACCGGATACAAAACCTACCTAGATCAAAGATGGTAAATATCATTCAAGAAAATCATAAAAATGAAGATTATTGAAATCTATAGCTATGGCCCTTAAGAATAGAGTACGAAAAAAGAAAGATCGAATCCCTTCTAGTGTCCGCTCCTTATTTTCAAATGTTCGATTATTGTACTCTCGCCACCATATAATACATATAGGGATTATCTTCCACACTGATTTAATGGGCAGTGCACCTCGAAGAGATGTGCAGCTAATCAATAACTCAACTATTGTGGTAGGCATTACCCAGGACAAGTCTACTCGACTGAAAAATTCGATCTATAGGTATCGATCTATCTCACAATGAAGCAAAAGGTGATCCACTGACTCTCCAGGTTTCTTATACATGTAACATCAATTTGTGATAATAATCTGACACTTCCTCAGATTATCCGTGGTCAAAATCTTGTCTAAAACATCTGTCTAAGTGAAGAAAAGAGATTTGGGGGCTTTATCCCTCCAAATTTTCCTCCAAAAAAAGTAAGTCATCGATAAAGAAGTAAAAGATTTATAGAATGATTGAACTGAGAAGACCCCTATACCCACAGGATTCCATCAAAGCTTGTCAACTCACATACCATTCGGCTTCACAGAATAAACGAGGCTAAAGAAAACCTCAAAATTATCAACTGCTCAATCTTGAGCCGCTTTATTAAAGGTGACATTCCATTGAACTTATTCGCCCATTCGAATCAAAATGTCTGCTACATAAACTTCTTGATCACAAGCCATATGGAATACCAATGGGAAAGAAACCATTAGAGCTTCCTCCCCACACCAAATATATCTCCAAAACTTTATCATCGAACCCTTACCCACCACAAGTTTGGTCTGGCAAGTGAAAATCCCTAAACCTTATCTAATTTGTTTCTAAAGCCCCACTCCATACGCCTTGTTCACCTCCTTAGTACACCAACTTCCCCATACACCTCAATACTTTCAATCTACCACCAATTTCCACTGGTTCCATATTATACCTCAATAACTATTTACCAAGAAGGACCCAGATGAAGAGTTTTATATTTTTTATATCCAAACTATCTGAAGACAAAGGCCTGTATAATTTATCCCATTTGATTAAGTGGAACTTGAATTTCTCCCCCATCCGCTCCATAAGAAGTCGTGATAAAAAATTTCAATTTTTTTTGCCATAGAACCTGGAATGGGAAAAAGAGACAGAAAACTAATTGGTAAGTTGAAAAGAGTACTCTTGATCATAGTCACACGACCTGCTTTCGATAAATACAATATCTGTCATCCCGCTAGTTTTTGTTCTATTTTCTCAATCACCTTATCCCAAATTGGTAGGGCAAGTAAAGCTGCCCCCAAAGGTAGACCCAAGTATTTCTTAGGGAGAGAAGCAACCTTACACCCAATGGTGGTGCCCCAATGCTGAGGATTGTTGAAATTTCTAACTGGCACTAGTTTAGATTTATTAAAGTTGACTCTCAAACATGACGCTGCCTCAAAGCATAACAAGAGGGCCTTTAGTACCCTGAGTTAGTTTTGATCTGCCTCATAAAAAATGAGAGTATCATCTGCAAACAATAAGTGAGAGATAGAATTAGGGCCCCTATTGGTGTTGCCTACAGAAAATTCCATCATAAAGCTGTCTCCGAGAGTAGTATACAAAAAGTCTCCATAATAACAACAAAAGAGGAGAGGAGATAGAGAGTCTCTTTGTCTCAGACCACGAGAATTGTTGAAAAAGCCAATGGAGCTACCATTAATCAAAACTGAGAATTTTGCTATTGTGATACACCATCAAATCCACCTACATCATCTCTCACCAAATCACATCTCTCCAACAAATAAATAAAAAATTTCCAGTTTACATGGTCGTAAGTCTTTTTCATATCTAGCTTGCAAATGGTCTCTATAATCCCTGCCTTTAATCTACTATCCAAACATTCATTGGCTATAAAAACACAATCCAGTATCTGACGACACTTTACAAAGGCATTTTGTGGCTTTGTGATGATTTTACCTAAGGCCTCCCCAAGCTGGTTTGTGCACCTTAGAAATAATTTAAACACCCCATTTATAAGGCTAATGGGTCTGAAATCTTGCACTTCAGAAGCACCACTCTTCTTATGAATCAAAACAATGAAAATAGTGTTGAGGCTTTTCTCAGACTTTCCTGCCATGAATAGTTCAAGAAACACCTTCATTATGACTTCTTTCACTATCTCCCAACAAGTGTGGAAGAAACTCATCGATAAACCATCTAGACTCGATGCTTTATCACTCGCCATCATTATTACGATGTCAAACATCTCTTTCTCCTCAAAAAGTCTCTGCAACCAAGACGCAGTCTGTGGTTTGATAGTATCGAAATCAAGACCATTAGGTTTTGGCCTCCATCTCTCTCATTTAATAAAAAGCTAATCAAAGAAATCCATCACATGATTCTTTATCACAGGAGCCTCCGTACAATCATCACATTGATATTAAGCATCTCAATGATATTATATCTCCTATGAGAACTAGCAATCCTAAGAAAGAATTTTGTACATCGGTCTCCTTCCTTTAGCCATAAAACTAGACTTCTTATGCAAGATATCTCCTCCAGGGTAAGAACTCTCTCCAATTCTGATGCCGATTCATTTTTGCGATCAATTTCTGCTAAGGATAAGGCTCTAGTATCAAGTATCCTCTCAAAACCTTGGAAGACCTCCTCCAAAGTTTTCTTGCACTCCCTGATATCACGAAAAGAGTGATAGCTCCAAAGCTTTGAATCAAACTTTAGGGCTTTTCATTTTTCTACAAGAATAAAAAAAGGCGTGCCATGAAAATGATAAGAAGACTACTAGTTTCTTACGCTATCCACGAAACCTTCACTCTTAAGCCACGTGTTTTCAAAATTGAAAGAGCGATACCCGCCTTGAATACCACCGCCATCCAACAAGATAAGGAAACGATTCGAGCAAAGGTGAGGTAACCTTTTTTTATACACTTCCGGGTAATGTATTTCCCATTCCGGTGAGATTAGGAAGCTGTCCAATTTAGATCACGTCTGATTCTTGGACCAAGTGAAGGAACCTCCTATAACGGGAAGATCCATCAAGTTCAAGTAAGAAATGCAAGCAAAAAAATCAGACATAGCTGGGCGTAATCGATTGTCTCCAGATCGCCCACTAAGGAACCTGATATTGCTAAAATCTCCACTTACGCACCAACGAAGGTCCACCAGCTACATATTGCTGCAAGTTTTCCCATAAAAGACTTCGATTACGATCAACAATAGGCCCACAAACACCTACAAAAACCCACAATAAGTTATCTTCCACGGATTTAAAAAAAACGGCCACTAAATATTTCTCTATAAAATCCTCCATCTTCTCTACCACTCTTTTATCCCACATCACAAGAATTTCTCCCGAAGCCCCGCCCAAAGCCAAATACACTCAATCTAATAGGTCCAACTCCAAATACTTCACACTAAGTTTCTAGAAATAAGTTTCAACTTAGTTTCTTGTAAGCAAACAATGTCCACTTTCCACACCCTAAGTAAATTATTAATATGAACACGTTTGTTTGCCTCAATCAACCCACAGACGTTCCAAGATATGAGTTTTGGCTTCATAAAGACACTAGAGTTCCCTTTCTTTTTGATCTATCGCGACTTGAGCTACCCTCATTCAAAGACCAAGTTAGCTTCTTAAGCTCCCTTTGTTTTACTTGGATTTCTTAGCATGCCCCGACTCAATGGCAGTGAGAAGTGCCAAAAATTAATCCTCATACCTCCACACACCTCGTACCAACAACATGTTAGATACCTTTTACCTTACAGAGTACCCAGTCGAAGACATCAAATTCCAAGGGTAATTCACAATTTAGAGGGAAGGGTTCACTATCATTAGAGTCTCTCTGAGCATTCAGACCTTGTCCCTTGACCTCTCCCCCAAATAAACTAAGGCCACCCATTCAACCAAAGTGCCATCCTATAACCCCACTTCAATAGCAGGAAGTGGAGATACTGTGATAGTTTCAAGCACCATCTCAACAAAGCTTGCGAAATGATCAACCTCTCCTTCCTCTAGTGCTTCAAGGCGATCTTCCATGGAACGTGACTCCTCGGCTTGATCAAAACAAGAAACCAACGAGGGGATTGGCAATTTTTGGCCATTAGGGATGTCTGGCGACAAGGTCTAGAGTCCTGATGAGGTTATCGGCATTATTGGGGTGAAATCTCCTCCAAATCCTTGATTTGCATTGTCGCCGGCACTTCCACTGACATCGTCGGCATTTTCTGACCACGGGTGAGTTCCGTTGTCACCGGCTCCATTTCTGACTGTTGTGCCATTGTCGACAAGTTAAGACTAGGCTCAGGCTGACTGTATATCCTCCACAAGTATTGGGATTTCAACATGTGAATGGGCTTAGGCCGACTGTGTATCTTCCATAAGCATTGCAACTTCTACACAAGAATGGGCTCGGGCAACACAAGACTAAGCTCAGGCCTAGAGATATTTAAACCTTGAAGCCTAGGCTTGGGCAACACAAGACTGAGCTCGGGCCTAAAGTTGTTCAAATTATGGATATAACTGGTCCAGTTCGGTCCGATTTTGGACAAAATCTAGAACCGAACCGGTAGTACCAATTTTACATTTTTTTAAATCGATTACAAACTCGTTACCCCCTCAAAGCCGGTAGTACCAATTTTACCAGTTCCAGCCCGGTTCGGTCCGATTTTAAATTAGTCTATTAGACTATCAATATATATATTAATATTAGTTATAGTGATTAGAATAATTATATATTAGAATTTGTTATAGTAAGTTTAATTTTTTATAACTATATTATTGACAATAATAGTATTAATATATTAATAGAAATAGTATTAATATACTGATACTAATACTATACCATTATTTTATGTATAATTATTTAGTATAGTAGTTTATATATAGACTTATAGTATATTACTAATAGTAATATAGTATTAGGCTATTACTATTAGTCTATAAAATATAAATTGTAACTAATTTATATTATATATTAATGTATAAAATATTATATATAATATAAAAAATATTATTTTATATTACATATTATATTAAAAAAAGTGATTTAAAATATATATTATATTGAACCGGTTTGGTCCGGTCTAGTTCTAAAAAGTTTAGAACCGGAATCGGACCGGTATTGATGAGTGCGCAAAAGTGCACTCTAAATATCTGAATATTTGATTAAGTTGCAAAGAATGAAAATAGAAATAATTGAATTTCACTTATATTATTGAATCTAATTTATATTCGCAGTGAGATATATTTGAGCATAATTTTATAATATTTTAAATCTCAAATATTGTATGATTGATTATGAAGAATAGTTTGCAATTGGGCTTCACAATTTACATCTTTGGGTTTATTTTGCCTTTTACATTGGGTTTATTTTGTTGACAGCCACACTTAATTCATTGGCCCAAATATCATTTGGCTAAGGATTTGTGGGCATGAGATATATATGGACTTTACGTTAATCTTCAACAAAGCCTCACTTGAAGTGGCCCATATGCATAGATGGAGTTCCAATAACACACAGCAATGCATGATTGACTTCACTTTGGACTTTGACTCATCAATTCGGCTATCCCACAATCACACGGCAATTATACTTGGATGAGGATTTGATTTCCGGGCAAAAAAGAGATATATATATATAATTAAAAAGGGGGCCGCATATAAATATATAGAGAGGTAGACGAATGAAAAGGAGGAACGAGCACCTTTTTCATGATTTTTCTTGAACAATTTTTATTGTTCATTATATTTATGAGTAACTAAATTCTCATATAGGGATAAAGATGAATTTGTATACTAGATAATATTTTAATTTATTTTTAATTCATGTATTTGATTTTCAATTATTAAAACTCTTTATTTTATCATTTTCAAAATATTATTATTGTTTTCTTTTCCGAATAATTTTAGAATTTATTTCATTTATAGATTCAGTTATGCTTTTTCTATTGAATGGATTAGTTCTTTGATTATATTTGAATTAATTGATTATCTATATTGATTTAATTATCTGCTGCAATATCGCTCCTTGGATATATTATCATCGTTGAATTTTCTTAATGTGAATAATAATTTGTGTGCTTTAAAAGTGAAAGATGATTTTTCAAATGTTACATTTGATTTAATTTTGATTTATAATTCTATATCTTCCGATTAAGAATTACGGGATTAAATTCTCAATTGAATTATCACTGAATTAAGAATAATTTAAATACCAGATATGTGTAAGAGATTTTCGAAACTCTACTATTCGTCAACTTTGATTATTTTTTCTATTAATCACTTTGTTTAGTTTTAATTTGTATTTAAAATCAATTTCAGTAATCATATAATATATTTTTTTAAATTTCTTTGTTCTTTCTAATATTCTTTTAATTTGTCTCCTTATAGAAATAACACTCATAAAATAACTACACTATAATTACTGCATTATTCTTTCGGCGTAATCAGGTACCCACCAATTTTTACATTATAGGAACCGATTACGAACCATATCAACCAAAAACTAGACCGATTACATCAGTTTGGACCGATTCGATTCAATTTTTTTCTATACCCATTGTTCAAACCATGAAGCCTATTTCCTGAGAGCAAGAGGTCCCTAGGCCTCTTATCAGAGTTTTCCTTAGGCCCACTAGCCTCCCCCAGATCCAAGCCCCTGTCTATACCACTTAGCACAGCGCCCCGTTTTAACCAGTCTATATTATCATATAAAATCGAAAGCTTGTTTTCCATTTCACTTGGAACACGCAACACAGTTGCCTTCTTTAGTCTAACAAGTTCTCTGCCATCGTCCCCCTCAAGAAGACCTCATACAAAAGCAATTTTTCCACCTACAGATGCCTCTCGAGCTCCACCCATGTTCCTTGAGTGTTGCAACGCCTCCAAGTACGACCTATAAGACTGCAAAAAAGGCATGAATCCCTACGACGACGGAGGAGGCAACCATGCAGCTCGACCTCTATTCTTCCCCCCCGAAATGTCACCAAGATTTGTAGAGATCTCCATCAGAGTATCTCAGAAGTTTCTCCAGCCCATCCCCAATCTCCCTTCTGTCAAGAAAAAGTCTAAGCATAGGCCGGTCTGGGTGCCCATTCCACACCCTGTGATACGGCGAACTCGGTTCAATCGCCATGTCACATATTTTCACTTACACGGCTCTCCCAAATATGAGACCCCCATCTCGAAAACCCTTCTCTTCATCTCTCTAAAACTCCCCAAATCCTTCTCTTCATCTCTAAATTGTTGCACGTATAATGCTACGAAAATTGCTAACTTTGACCATCAATATTTTTTGTCAATTGAAATAAAAACACTACGAGAATGGAACAAACAAAACTTTCAGAAACAAAGCACAAAACATTTGAGATGGAACTTAAATAGGATTGAAGGAGAGGAAAGAACGAATGAAACTCAAAAAATTGCAAAGCAAGATAGGAAAACAAAACCAAACTTGAAAAGGGTTAAAAACCAATGAATCAGAGAGATGATTGGATTTATTTAATTCCAAAAAAAAAATTGTGAACATGGAAAAGTTTGGCAACTTTTCTCTGCTTTCCTCTTCTGCGTTCTGTATTAACGCCCCTTGAACTCTAAGATCCTCTTATAAAATTACAAAGAGTTTTACAAATCCATTGCAAAAACGAACTTTTTGAAGCAACGAAACCTAGCATGCCCCACAATTTTCTGCCAATGGGTGACCTCGCAGGAACAAACCCTAGATCTTGAAGTGCCTAGATCTTGATCTTCAGCAGGATGCATGTTTCTTCATGCAAATGGGTGACCTTGTAGGAACATCACAAGCAAACGACGGATTTCAGACAACATGCAGTGTGTGGCGTTGGGGCTGAATTGTCGAGAAGGGAGAAGAGGGAAGGGGTATTTTGAGTAAAATGTGGTGTTTTACTGTAGCAATTAGAATAAAATAAAAAACCACCTGGGCAAGAGTTTAGTGTTGGGTACTGTAGCATCTACAGTAGCTGCTTAAATATAGAATTACTCCTGTCAAAAGTTTCTCAGGTATTCCTGGCCTAACTTTTTTCTATTAATGAAATCTTTTGATTACCTATCAACAAAAAAAAATTAAAAAAATAAAGAGTTTCATGGCCTGCTGACACCAATTAGCCTTTGATTGAAAGGAGAATTTATAGAGATATCTATGAAGCAAGTTCTATTTGTCTAAATTTCAGAATCTACATGAAACAAAAAAGAAAAAAAAAACTTCCGACATATGGTCACAAAATTACCAAATTATGTACACAAATATAACAATAATTCACATCGGACTTGGCCCCAAGCACCCCCCCAGCAACGTTTTAAGCCCCACCCACTATAAGACTAGTAACAAAAGTCTGGGAACAACAACAGAGTGGATGAGTGCATTGATCTGACATGAACTCATACATGGGCCTCAATTATCCTTTGGGACCATACGACAGAGGTTGCCCAAAATAGCCAACTGTGTTGCTATACATTTACATGGAAGATGCTGGAATCTAGCCAACAAGCTATTCTCACCATTGAACATGGTTGTGGCCTTTTCACCCTTGAAAACAAAACATAAACCAAAAGTTCAACAATCCAGAATTCCTTTGCAAAGCAACGATCTACAACTAAATGGTTCCTGTCTCGTCTAAACTAGCAGAGGCCTCACTTCCAGCTGGACACGCACCACCTCCCGGAATCTCATCCTCACTAAATATACTCTCCTCACTGGAATCAGAAAATGTTCCAACATCATCATCAGAGAGCAGATCAGCCTTCCTTGTCTTTCTCACATCCTTTATTCCCCTTCCTTGGAGAGCCAATCGCCTGCGTTTTCGTGCTTTCCGCTTGCCCTTAGGAAACTCCTCTCTCTGAGTATCAAAGCTCTTGCCTTCTACCTCCTTCGCCATTCTGCTTTTCCCATATTCATTATCCTCCGAGTCATCGGCATCAGATTTACGCCTTTTCCGACTTGAATTTGTCTGGTACCACAAAAATGTCCAACTTCAGATTTAGTTAAAAGATACCGCGTACAGACACATCCAATGGCTATAAAATCCTCAAGTTCCAGCAGAAGCGTAAAACTCTTTAAGAGAGATAAGCCTACCTACTTTCAAATAGAAGCTTTGGGAATCAAAATCACTAACTATAGTCAAAGGAACTTTTAAAACTAGTTAAAGATAAAAACTGATTACACCAAATTTTCCATCCTCAATCCTGGTTTTCCCCACCTCCAATGTTTGCCTATCACTTTTTTTAGATTAACCTCATAATCATATTGTAAAATTTGGATCCGAATTTTACATTTAAACTAGTAGTTTCAACAGTAGCATCAATGGCATACTTAAGTTGAACACTGTCACTGTGCAGGCAGGAAACTATATCATCTGTGAGGACTTCACTTACCTTGGGACCACGATCAACCAACCGAGCCCATTCATGGCGGTTCCTCAAGCAATCAAGAACAGCTTGAGAATGGCTTGAATATGCATATCGCTCTCCATTATGCTTTCTCAAGTTATGCCAATGCTGAAGCAAACAGTGGAAAAAAATGAGAATCATATTTGTTGCTATTTAAAAAAAATGCAAACCAATACATATGAGTGTGCATGCGGGTGCACGTGCAGTGTAGAAAAATAGCCAGTGACAGAAGTGACACACCGGCAGGACAGCATTACAGAGTTCCTTATAAGTTATGCGCCTGCCTTTGCTCATAATCTCATTGATCAAGCCTACATATAGATAAAAAGAAAATTCATTAAAAAAAATCCATGTGAAAAGTAATAGGATGTGGTACTTCTCATTTTGAACTGCTTTTGTTGTAATAGAAAATTCAAAACTCCACAGAAAGCTAATGCCCAGACAGGTACCTGGTAAAGTGCGATGCACTGGACCCCCAACAGCCCCTGTATCATCATCAGAGGTATTCCTAGGTGAATCACGTGCAGATGACAAATTCAGTTCATTAGCCTCAGTGGAAGAAGACGGGTCACTGTTTGTAGTCGTAGTAGCGGCAGCAGGAGCAATATTCTTCTTGACAGAATGGAAGGATGTTGGGGATCCATTTTCATCCCTCTTGGTGGACGCATCCACCGTATGCATTATTTCTTGTCTCCTCTGATCAGGAGAAGATGGCACTCTGTCCATCTTTTTAGCTTCATCATCATGCTCATGAGAACGGCGGGACGCATCTTTGGAGGTATCCTTGTATTTTCTTCTAGAAACCTATGCAATGCATCAACAATGAGATCAGTCATCTGAACTCTGTTAACAATTTAAGGGCACTGAAAACTTCAACAAAGACATCTATTTTCATGACATGTTGGAAACACCACTCATCTTACCAATCCATGATCCTTTCCTCCAGAATTAGATGAACGTTTCATTAACATGCTTGTTGCACTTGGAGAAGCCAACTGAGGTAAGCTACCTGCATTGCGCATACGTGGCACGCGAGGAACCCTAGGAGAACTGTTGAGCTCTTGGTGCAAAAGTAAGGCAAGCTGCCAAGAACAAAATGAAAATAAATACATACAGATTGCATCCAATGCAATGTCCAGGGAAAACTTTTGTTAGAAAATTGGAGTACTCATACCTCTTCATCGCTGAGGGTTGCAGTAGAATTTAGAGGATGCACAGAAGGCCCATGACTCTGATTCATCTTAGATGGCAGTTGGTAATTTGTCAGGTTAGACTTTTCAGCTCTCTGTGGTAAACCTGAAGCCGGAATCTTATTTTGTGAATGTAAAGACTTCGGAGGGTGCAGTGATCCAGTAGATTCACCAGACTCAGGGGTAGGAACAATATTTTGGGCTGATAATGACTTAGAAGATGAATTATGGACAGAATCTTTGGAATCTGATACACTTCGTTTTGCAACAGGATCATGAGAAATCCTGCTTGAATGTGATGCTTTTGAAGAAGAATTTTCAGAATATTTTGGACGATCCTTTACTGTGTTCCTAGGCAAGTCATCCCTTTCTTCATCCTTGACCAAATCATTTGAAACCAAATCATTTGAAGTACAATCCTTCTTACAGCCGACATTGCAGTCAGATGTTACTCGTTGCATTGAAACAATATTTAGATTCTGAGTATCCGCAGGTTTAATGTCATCAACAGGGGATGATTTGGAAGTTACAACGGTGGATGAAGTGGAAGAAGTTTTCCCAACACATACAATCATTTTATGCTGGCTGGGTAGTGCTGGAGTGTTTGAGATAGTTCCACCAGCTATTGAACGCTCTTCAGCAATCCCCAATGCATGTTTAGCTTCAGAACAAATCTTTTTAACTGCCACAGAACCTTCTAAGCCTTCCAATTCTCGTTTAGGCTGACAAGGACCACCAGATGATTCATTAAATTTATCTATATGATAATAACTGACTGCTTCTGAAGTTCTTTCAGCATCTTGTTTTTGGTCAGTGGATTGCAAACTGCTTATCGCTACATCTTTCAATTTAGAATTTCCAGACATCTGGTCAGAAGATATCCCTGTCTCTTTTGCATCACCTAGAAGAGAAGACCGAGTTTTCAAGAGCCCCCTAGAATTTGCATCACCTTCTTCAGTCTTCACCTCAACATTTGGTTGATCCGAGCTCGGTGGAAAATCACCATTAAAATCTTGAGGAACCAGATTTTCCTTGATTTTTGGCATAGTGCTAGCCAGAGATACGATAGGAGACTTCACAACGCTTCTAGCAGAACCTTCTACAGTGTTTTCTACGTTATCATTTGCCTCACTACCTCCCTGTTTTAAGAAACAAAAATGTCATCCAACCACAATTAGTTTAGTTTAGAAGCATATAATACGGCATGCACACTCATAAATGCACAAGCATGCATGCATGCACAAGCATGCATGCATGCACAAACACTAACTACCTATCTCCTCATCAGTGTTACACAACCCAGCAACTTGTCGCAAAGTACCCATCTCAACATAACAGTCCAGTTGTCTCCAACTCAAAAGAAAGAAAAAAAACACATTTTATAGAAAAATAAGAACCATTTCACCAGTACTTTTCCCAATCAAGCCACATGAGGTTTCATAGGCAGCTACACACACATTTGATGGAAGATTAGCATGGAAAACCTCCAGCACTATACTGGCTATACACAACTGCCATGTCCACCATTATAAACAAATTACGTTAGATAAAGAGCATGTCTGCGTAACAAATATTTTGCAAATTTTGAGAAAAAATTTGAGGTGCTTTTGTGTTTGTGTGTTTGAGTGATGAGGGGTGTTAGAAAGATGTTTGGAAAGAAAAACTTTTGAGATGCGTGTTTTTTGTGTTTATGGAAGTGATGGGGGCCACTTAAAGCTCAAAGTTTTTTTTGGTGCGGGGTGGAGAATTGGTGGGTTCCAGTAATGGTTAGATGAAATTATATAGTTTAAAAAAGGTTTGTAATGGAAGTTGATAAAAAAGATTTTTTGGTTTTTGGCAAGCAAGATCTTTTTGTTCTAATTTTTGAAGTACATGAAAGGCCAATTTCATCACAGGATTCCTGTAGATATCAGGAGCCTATAAGTAGTAAATTAGAAGCTAAAACCATGGACCTATCACTGAAAAATTTTGGATCCTAAATTGTGGTTGAAACTATGGCAAGTCCACATACCGGTATCCAATTTTCGAATCCTTTTCAGGCCAGTCCCATATTTTAGGATTTGATTAGTGGATGAATTAGAGACCTAGAAAAAATAAAAAAAACCCCGCACTCGACACCAAACGTCAGTCCATGTGGCTTAGCTCCCTGTTATCAGATAACCCACCCAGACAATACTCACTAATACAGGGTATTGTATTCAGAACCTGTTAGTTAGTTGGAAAAAAAATCTTCAGAATCCACTAATTGTTTATGAGTTAAGAGGCTTCAAAGGTAACAATACTCACAACAACAATTTTTTTCAAAAGAACTCATAACAATAATGAAGGCACAATTTTGAAGAATGAGAGATGCAAATGCAGTGAGGAATGTCAGCCAGCTTGAAATATTCCAAAGATTTTAGTCTCAGAGTACACAGGTTAAGTTATAATTAGCTTAGCCAATTAAAATATTTGGTTATAATGTTTCCAAGGCTGAAGGCTTCTTTCAATATGGTAGTGAGCCTAAATTTTTGTTCATAAGTACTGAACTTATGTTGTTAAGTTAGAGTTGAATATCTATGTCTTATGAATGGTGTCATATTCGTTACTCTGGGTTAAAAATCAATAGCAGTCGCATAAACGTAGTCTTTACATGTTTATCTACAGACAATCAGTGAATCCGTTCACTTTGGCCTGTGATTGACTTTCCCTCCACTTAATTGCATAAACGCCCTATACATGTTTGCCCACCCTAGACAAGATTGCCCATGTCTTCCCCCACACTACCATCGTATACTCAAACTTCAAAACCTGCATTCTGTTTTGACCATATAAACTTCAACCTATAAACTAGTCATCGAATCAGCTTTTTCTTAAACTCTTCCAAACCTGGCCATTAAGGAAGGTTGCCGACATTCTGAACAGTTGGGTTCCAGATGATTACCCAATGATGGTTAAACAGTAAGGCAGTTGACAATAGCAATATAGAGCAATTTCAAAGCCACCTTGCTTTGCAAATATTATGTGTGGACTTAGGACCACCATAAGTACAAGACAAGAAATTATTAATTGACATAGCATATGTGTGAGCAGCAGTAAACATACCTCTTCTTTTACATGAATACCACCAGCATCATTGCTTTCCAATGATGATGCAACACCATCAACAGCATTTGAAGAGCTCCCAACTGCTGTAAGTAGTTGATGACCATCTCTTTCTTCATTGAGACCAACTCCAAAACTGCACGTGGGGAAGACTAACGGTAAGGCTTCTGACGAGTGCTTAATAGAAGCTAAGTTGTTCTTGAGTTCTTGTGCATTATTTTCTACTGCAAGATAGGTATCCGGTAGAAGTTCCTGCACACTAGCATCCTTCAGGTTCTTGTTCTTAATGTCATTTTTTATGAACTTCAGACCTCTGTCTTCATAAAATTCCACTTGTTCTGCACCACTGGTTGGTGTAAACACTAGCAATAGAAATGGAAAAAAAAAATGGAGTCAGCATGCGCACCATCAATGGTGTTGTCTTAATATCTCTTAAGAAGATTGAAAAAATAAAGCTGTGTGTGTTGGCGTGTACAAGCATGCATGCATGCAAACATACATTTCCAAAGCATTGCATGGTACATTAAATCACCTGTTTTAGACGAATATGAAGCTCTCTTCCTTGCATCTGCCTCTTTATCACTAGATTTAGCCTTCTTCTTCCCACTCCGATCTTTGGATGCACCCCAATCTTCTTTCTTCCGCTTACCCGATTGCACTACAGCATGACGAAGCAAGCTCCTCTCCTTCTTCACACCATTTTGTGCACGTCTAGCATCTAATTCTTCACGCTCCCACCTTATCATCTCCTTCAAAGGCACGTTTCCACCGCCTTCTTCTCCACTCCTGCCTCTCATGCTCACCAAAGCTGCCACTGGGGCAGCCAAGACTTTTTCCTTAGACAAGGAGAACAAAACCCCAGCCCCCTTATCAATCAGATTCTCACTCTCATCTTCAATTCTAGAATCAACCTCTTTCTTCTCATCCCAACAAGGGAACTCCCTATACTGAAGATTAAACGTCTTGGGCACATATCCAGTGCACTTCCACAGTTCTGGTGTAAACACCGATGACAACCCACCAAATAAACCAGGCTCACCACCCGGTATCCCTTGAACATGTACCCTCTCCTCTATTGGTATATCTGTCCAAAGCCTAAAAGGACGCCGAGGGGGCGGCCCATTGGACGTATGCACACTCTTCTCCATTCTCACGGTCTTGGTAGGGAGCTCAACCAACAGCTGCGCAACCTCGGTCTCCGCACTATTATTCCTATTAATACTGTTCTTTAGTTTACATTTATCGCACAAAAATATATCATCTCCCTTCACGTACCGCGAGCACCGCGTGTGCACCCACACACCGCACTCATCACAGTTGACCATCTCTTCACCATCGTCGAAGTTCACACCGCACACGCAGTCCACGGTCCAAGATTCATCGACCCAGTCGTCCGGAGGGTCCGTGCTCTGAGAACGGTGCGACCGGCCCTTCATAGCCAAACTCCACTACACAATTCTCTAGTACCACAAAAACCAAAATCCCCCTCTAGTTTTCCTAATCATAAAAGTCCTAAACCGGAACCTAAAGCCAATTTCCCCGACTCTTGCCAAATTACAGTAATCGTCTAATAACACGGACACCCTAATGGCACTTCAGTTTCCCAACAATATAAAACCCCCAAACCCAAATCCGAATCCTCGATTTCCGTCGCCCTAGAATGAAGTTTCAGGATAACCATAACCGAAGCAAAAAGAAAAACTCAAGTTGGAGAGATTCGAGTGAGTACCTGCTGGAAACCATAAATTCCTGGTTCAAGTTGGAAAATGTTGAAGAAGATTGTTGAGTTCTTGGAATACCGAGAGGGAGAGAGGTCGTCGCCAACTATTGTTTCTATCCACACGGGACGGGACGAAGATGGCTTCTCGCGCACGGATCGGCGGAACCGAAAGAGACTTTTTGAGAAACTCGGATTTTGTTGGCTAGTTATGGCGTCCGTCTCGGTTTTTGACTCGCTGTGTGCGCTATGGCTCGGCTCTGACAAGCCGGCCCACCATACGTTAAAGCCTGCTACAAAATTAGAGGACTGTCAGACCCAAGTCCCAACTTGAGCTTTCTTGTCCCTTCTTTTTCTCTCACCTAGTTTCTGATTTGTTTTTTTTTTTAGTAGGATTTTTTTCTCTTTTATTACTATTTTTTCTTTCTTGACATTTTCAACGAGCGTTCAAAAAATCAACATTGGAAAATTAAAGTCATGTTTATATTTAGAAATAAGGTAAAATAAAAATTAAAAAAATATATATTATTATAAAATATTTTTTTAATATTAATTTTATTTTAAAATTTGAAAATTTTATATTAAGATTTGAAAAAAATAAATTTTTTATTTTATTTTTTATAGAAATTTAAAAAATTAATAATAAATTTGAGATGAAATGAAATAAATTAGGAAAATAAACTGGACCTAAATTACCATCAACATATATCTCTCTATAAAAGAAATTAAAAAGTTATATAAATAATGAAAAAATTCCTTGGAGGTAAGAATTATAGTTGTAAATAGGGGAATAAGAAATCTGGCCTGGACTTGTTATTTTTGACTATACCAAATGAAATTTCATCTTCTCCGATCTAAAAAAAATACAATCGAATAGTATTCAATTTGGTCCAGATTTATAGGATTTCTCCTTGTGAATCGAGCCAGTCTGGATCAAATAGCTTAACAAAAAAAAAGAAATTTATATCCTTTAATATGTAATTATAATATATAGTATATAAGTACTAATATATATATATATATATTAAGAGTATTAGAGTTGTAATGTAAAATAAAGTAATAAGAGTATTATTACTATTATTTAATATACTATTACTAAGAATAAGTTTTTATAATATTTTTTAACTTAAATTTATGATAAAAATGTAAAATGGATCGAAAATAATTGAATTTGGATAAAAAAAAAATTGATTGTTACAAATTTTTGAGTTAAATTTGGCCCATTAAGTTGCGTCTAGTTCCTTTAGACCAATTCTAGATTAAATGAGATCGGATCGATATGGATTGAATATGAGTTCGATCCACTCCAAGTTAAAAAAAATGTCAGACCGAATAAAACTGATCCATTACTTTTCCAAATTAAATCTGACCATTTATACCCCTAATTACAAAGTTGTGATCTTACAAAATTCTAACATTTTCAACTTCATTTTTTATATAATGGTATTCGTGATAAACATAAATTTGTTCAAAATTTGCCACCTTATAGACGTTGAAAAGTTACATCATTAATGAGAAAATGGCCATTGGATGAATTATTAAGTACAAAGTTATGATGTTTAAATTATGTAGCATAATGGCCTTAATCAATGTTTTTAAAGTGTGTTTCTCCTTTTTTATTAGGTTTGGTTTATTTTCAAAGATAAGATGAAGAAGAATCCTAGAGTTCGATCTGACCGAACCCCCCCTTTGTAGCTCTCACCGTCCCCGGCGGTGGTGTCGCCCACCGCCACCAATGGCGGTGGGAGCTGGGCTGAGGTCGAATTCCCTTAAAAATTCATCTTCATTTTATTTTTAATTATATTTTTTATTATGTTTTTTTATTATATTTTCTTTATTTAATTATTTTATTGTTATCTAATTTTTTTATTGTATTTTTTATTATATTTTTTAATATTTTTTATTATATTTTTATACAAATTATAGGAGTTTTGGATGATTTAGGGGGTGGGCTGCAAAGACGCTGGGGTGCGGTCGGGTCGCACCCCAGCGTCACCCTAAGATAAAATTAGATGATATAAAAGTTAAAAATTAGATAAAATATTATTATAAAATATTTTTAATATTAATTTTGTTTTGAAATTAAAAAAAGTTATTTTAGAATTTAAAAGAATTGAATTATTTATTTTGTTTTGTATAAAAATTTAAAAAATTAATAATAATAAGATGAGATTATTTGTAAAACAAATCAGAGTTAGTGTTGTAAAGTTTATTCGCTCTATTCTTTTTTTTCCATTTCTTTGAAGTTCATTTGCAAAGCTAAGAGCTATTGAGAGCAAAGTTACAAACACATGACATTGAGATTTTTTGCGCGTGATTGATAGTCACAACAAATATTAATCACCCAAGAAGCTGAACAATAAACCATAGTATTTATTGTATCTAGTTACGATAAGGCTCTATTTAGATCATATTGAGGTAATCTCAAATGATCTATAAATAATAAAAATAATAAGAAATTGTAATGAAGTAGTCTGTGCTAGGAATACAAAGCTCACAAATATTATAACTTACGGAATCAAAAAAAGGGTAAGACAAAAGTATACAATGATTGAGGCTTCTTGGAAACTTTGTCAGACAATTAAGATTGCAATCGACTCAATTCAAAATATGCAAATTTAAGTTCAAGTATAGACTCAAAATTTTTATTTATTCTTTATTCGAGTTCGACTCGATAAGCTAAACTTTCCATTTGAACTCGAACTCGTGTTCGTCCCACAAATAAATTCGAGTCGAGCTAATCTTGAGTTCGAGCTCGATTTTTTATTTTTTATTTTACTTTTTGAAATAAAATTTAAAAATAAATAAATAAATAAAAATCTAATAAAAATTAAAACTTAATAAATAGCAAGTTGAAATTTATTCATCATAATAATATATTATATGCTTGCATATATTATTAATAAAAATATATAATATAATAACATATATGTATTTCATACATAATTCCATGTACTATAATAATTTTATAGATTAATTATTTTATAAATTATAAAATATATTTATTATATAGACATAAGTAATTAGATTATATATTATATATTTAATTATAAAAATGTTATGCCTGTATTATATTATTGATAAGAGATTCAATTTTATTTTGTTTTATTTTCCAAAATTGAGATCTTACTGTCCACAAACAATATTGATTTTATAAATTTTACATAATATGTCTCTTGCTATGAATTGTAATGAACGAACGAAACGGCAGCCCCCTGTTCCACCACTAAAATTATGTGAATGACCCCACCACTATTATTTTAAAATCTGCATAGTGACTTGCATAGTGACTTGCATAGTAACTTGCATAGTAATTTCAACGCCTATAAATATGGGCTTCAGTTGTAATGAAATTCATAAGAAAATATAGAGAGAAAAAAAAAGTTTCAGTTCTTAAGAGTTTCTTTTATATTTCTCTTGCAATAGTAGTAGTTTTCTTTTTAGTTTTATAACACGTTATCAGCACGAGGTTCTACCGATACTGAAACTAGTGGTCTTCTACTTCAAGTAAGTTTTTCAATATATTATTTGCAGTCCTTGAGATAAATATTAAAGATAATATTGCTGAATATTACTTGATAAAATTTTATTTTTATTCTCATGATAATGTGAATATATTTCTTAAATTCACAGATTTATTTTTGTAATATAATGTCAAATATTGAGATTTATTACTATTGACATTTCTGAAAAATGTTATTTATCCAGGATCCTTGATGAGATCTATTTGGATATGATGATGAACTTGAAAGATACAATCATAGAAGAAAACCATGTGTCCCTGAAGGACCGTGCTGTGTATCTCATGATGAAAAATCATCTTACTATGTGAAATGAATTAAGAGAGTGATATAAGCACCAGAAGATGTAATCCTCTCAAAAGATCATTATGATTTATTGCACCTGAAGTTGCAAGATTTTAAGAGTGGTATTGAATATTCTGCACTCTTTAAAATCAGCTCAATATTAAAATTATGCAGTGAAAATGTCACTGATGATGATATATAAAAGAAGATATTATTTTTCATACCTCGAATGTGCTCCTGCATTCGAGGTATGAAAAATAAGGGCGTGAAAGTTCAACAAATATTCTGAACTTTTGTTTTGTCTTCCAGTGATTGAGCTAAATAATGAGTTTTTGTTACACCAGTTACGTCCTATTAATAATATCGAATTTACACAATTCCTAGAAGTGAACGGTGCATCCTTTCAAAGGAATTAAGGGCGTAGACGTGGTAGAAAAATTATAGAAGTGTTGGTCCCAAAGCGACAACACTAAAGATGATAAAAATATATCGTATCACCAAAATTGATCCAACTCAGAGAAGGATAAAGGCCCTCAGAATAATTCTTCATAAAAAGATGAAGATGTTTGTCATAGATGTAATATGACTTAACAGTAGTCACGTACCTGTTGTACGGCCAAGCACTTGATTTACTTATACTAAGTTTTTATATATAAGCTTATTGATATTTCATCATGTTTTGAAATAATGAAATATCGGTGCCTGAAGCACGACAAGAAATTACTTGAAATAATAAAGCCCTGTTTAAATTTGATCCTCTTACAAATAAATGTGAACCAGAAGTTCAGAAGATTATCTATCTGCAAAGTGTTGCAAATCAATTACATGATGTATTTACTAACACTAAAGGTGTTGTAAAATCATATATTACTGCTGTTAATGCTTAAGCAAGAATTGAAGTCCCTGAATGACAAGTTGTTAAAACAGCAATAAATGAGTCTAAGATACACCTGAAGCGTTGAAGACCTATTGGTGCTTAAAAAAAAAAAAAATCAGTGCTCATGAAGAGATCGTATTTTCTAATCCTCCTGAAGAGGTAACTCCTGGAGAGTGTAACTCCTGAAGAGTATAACTCCTGAAGAGTATAAACCTCCTGAAGATGAACCTCCTGTAGAGGTGTTTCATGAAATGTTTTTTCCTGGAGAGGAACAATGAGATCTCAATACATTTCATAAGTACTGGAAAATTTATGGATAGAAATAAAACTGTTGTCGACAACATATATGATAACACTTGATATTACCAGAAGTAATGAAGAAAGTGAGTCAAAAATCGTCGAAGAATGTCGACGTAGAAATGATTGGCCAAAATGGAAAGCAGTTATTAAAACTGAATTAAACTCGCTAGTGAAGCGAGATGCATTTGGACCTATTGTCCAAACACCAAAGGGTGTAATATTTGTCAGATATAAATGAGTATTTATACGAAAGCGTAATGCGAAATGAAATTGTGCGGTATAATTTGTCGCACAAGGTTTCCTGTAGAAACCCGAGAGCAGTTATGAGGAAACATATTTCCTTGTTATGAATGCAATCACATTCATATTTTTAATCGATTTGGTTATTACAAAAGGATTAGATATGCAGTTAATGAATGTGGTCCCTGCATATTTATAAGGATCATTAGATCATTACATATATAAAGATATACGATACTTGAAGCATCTAATCCAAGTACATTTAGGAGTATGTACTTTATAAAGCTTCAAAGATCTTTATATGGGTTAAAGCAATCCGGACGCATGTGGTATAATTGAATCAACAAGTATCTATTGAAAGAAGGATTTAAGAATAATCCTATATGCCCATGTGTTTTATCAGAATCCGGATTTGTCATTATTGCAGTTTACGTTGATGATTTACCTCGTTAGAACTCTTGAAAAGATCACAAGGGTTGCTATAAATTCAAGGAATGCATTTGAAAATGAAAGATCTTATTATTCAATTCATAGATGAGTTACAAGAATTTGAGACTTCTAGCCTCATCTCTCAAATGCATTTGCTCTTCATAAAGCAACATACCATCCTTATCTAAAGGATTAGGCAGTCGAAATGAAGAGGCAAGTAAGGATTTTAAATCCTTATTCTCTTGCTTTAAGTCTGCAATTTTTCTGTCAGACTCTTGAACGAGTCGTTGAAGTACAGAAACCTTCTCGTTAAGCTCCTCAATCTCACGATTTTTGGATTGTAATCGATTGGAAAATCCAACAATAGAGGAGGAGTATCGGGTGCCGAGAGTCACCAGCTCATAAACAGCTTCACGATCTGACTTATTAGCCAGATCATTTGCTTGCTGCAACATGGCACCTGCGGAAGATGCAGGAACAACTTGTAATTGAGGTGAAGGACACTTCATATGTTGATCGTGAGAAATAGTAAAAGGAAATTGATGAGCCATTGAAAATTTGTAGAATAAGAATACAAATACAGATGAATTATAGATATGAGAAGAAGATTTGATGCGTACTAAATGAAACTAAAGACGGTTCTTATAGAAATGGAAATAAGAACAAGACAAACCATCATCTCTTCAAATCTCACTTTACAAGATATGCTGGATGCATAATTTCAAAAGCCAGCGAGATTAATTACAGCTATCCCTATTTTCTTGTAAACGCTGAACCTCTGCCTTTAGCTGCTGTTGTTGACTTTGTATCTGTGCTCTTTCTCGTTCCAGCTCTTCTACTCGTGTTTTCAGGTCACGAGAATACCAGTCTACAAGTTTCTTCAGCTCCTTGTTTTCTTGTTTTAAATCTTTATTTTTACTATCTTTAGTTGCAAGCGTTTGATGCAACTCAGATATTTGAGTTTTAAGATGATCAACCTCACTCGTTCTCGCCAGTAGCCTCTGAGACATGGTTGTAAGAGATGCAGCATATTGAGCACTGAGGGTTCTTGATACTGCAACAATTTCAGGATCAGATTTACTAGAAAGATATATCTCTGCTCCTATCATGGTGTTTACAGCCTCAGGAGAAAATATAAGTGGTTGAGGTATAAAAGGTTCGTGGTTTAAATCTGGGACATTAGAATTTCTATCAGACATAATATCGTTCTGGATGAACAACAACTGAATCTATGAGGAATGCGAGATCTTTTTGCTGGAATAAACCAATGGTAAAATTGGTTATATTTAAACAACAACCCGAAGCCTTCAAATCTCTTCAAGATCTCGTTTGTCCACAATGTCAAGCGGATTTGATTTTCCGCCGAACCGATAATATTAAATCTCAAAGCTTTTACAGCTTTTAGCATACATAGATGGTTTCCAATGTTATTTCCACCGTATATAAACAAGTTCTCCCTAATAACGCCGAATGAGGGGGAGAAAATTTTAGATGAAAATATTATCATACTCTCTCTAATGCATTATTTAGTTGGAGATCGTGTTTGAATTCTTAACTTGTTATATATACCGAAATCATATTTGCTTATTACTTGAAACACTAACGCATATTATCAGGGGGAGTTTAAGTATTACTGCAGGTATCAGATTTCTATTAAGTTTGTCAAACAGATATTATTTTTCATCTTCAAATCACTCAGAGATTATTGTAATTCATGAAACAAGTCGAGAGTATATATGGCTGAGATCAATGACTCAACATATCCAAGAAAAGTGTGGTATTTTGATAGCTCAACAATTTTATACGAAAGATAATGCTGCTTGTATCACTCAAATCAAAGGAGAATATATCAAAGATACGATCAAGTGATAATCTGGCAGATTTATTCACGAAGGCATCACCAACTGCGACATTCAAGAAAATTGTGCAGAATATTAAAATGTGAAGACTCAAAATCTATAGTCATGCACTTTCCAGGGGGAGTAAAAGTCCTGAAGACTTGTGTTGATTGTACTCTTTTTCCTTCGCTAAGGTTTTATCCCATTAGGGTTTTCCTTTGCAAAGTTTTAATGAGGCAATCTTAAAGCACTTGTGGATACATAAGAAGACTGTACTCTTTTTCCTTCGCCATTGGTTTTTCTTCCCACTGGGTTTTTCCTTGGCAAGGTTTTAACGAGGCAGATTCTTTATGGGTGGTCATTCAAGGGGGAGTGTTATGAATTGTAATGAACGAACGAAACGGCAGCCGCCCCCTGTCCCACCACTAAAATTATGTGAATGACCCCACCACTATTATTTTAAAATCTGCATAGTGACTTGCATAGTAACTTGCATAGTAATTTCAACGCCTATAAATATGAGCTTCAGTTGTAATGAAATTCATAAGAAAATATAGAGAGAGAAAGAAAGTTTCAGTTTTTAAGAGTTTCTTTTATATTTCTCTTGCAATAGTAATAATTTTTTTTTTAGTTTTATAACATCTCTCACTTAATTAAAGAAACTATTTCAAACCCGAAAATTCTATACATAGTCGGTTATCTATAGTCGACGAGGAGTCGACCTGACGTGATGAGCCACGTCAGATATAATTATTTAAGAAAAAAAAATTAAGGGGCGAACGCGGGATGTCGAAGAGTGAGAGTATTGCATTTTGACATCAGATCGAAGAGAGAGAAACACTGAGCCAGCACAAACCCATCTTCAACCTCAGAAAATCGATCCATCTTCATAGTCCATCTCCGGCAGTTTGAAAATGCATCGAAAACTCCCGTTCGTCAAAGAACCCCCATTCGTCTTTCTCAAGCCCCTACTCCATTTCGAGTCCTTTCTTCTCTGAAGCCTGAAAACCTGAACATAAATTTTTTAGGCATTTACAGATTGGTGACTTGTGCAAAGAACCCCCGTTCGTTGCTTCTTTCTCCCGGAAGCCCCTCCGTTTTCTCTACCCCTTCGTTGCATCCAGATCTCTCTCCACCCCTTTTTCATATGCTTCTTGCAAAAACTATAGTCGTTATTCATCATTCATCGAAGGGAAATCATCAGTGCATCCAGATCTGCAACCACCATCGCAATAAGTTTCTGTTTCAGAAGCATATGAGTTTAGGTTCTCTTTTCTATATTTTGTCTACTTAAAAAAATATATATTGTTTTTGTATTCCCTAGTTTGGCAAAATGTTTGATTTCCTTTTGTATGAAAAGTATATTCCAAAACAAAATTAGCGTTTTTATCAAAGTTCTAATTTTTATTGTTTATCTAGCTCTTTCTACTGTAGTTTCTTATGTGGGACCATAGAATGAATTCCATCACTACTATGTAATTTACCTGTTGTTGATAACCCATAGGTGAGGCGTGGTTACTAATTCTCTTTTTAGAACCAATTTGTATCTAATTTTTGGTTGCTGAGGCTATGCCATTGAGGCAAGGGTACCTTTTTTTTTTGTGGTCATCAGTTGTTTGGTGGAAGTCCTGAACTAGTTTCGAGTGTTTTTTTTTTTTTCTATTTTGTGCCCATCAACCTATATTGTGCCCCTCTTGTCTATTGTAATTTTGGACTTTTAAATAAGTGTAGGGATGCTAAAATTATTTATAACCTCGTCATTTTGCGATTTTGCTAGTTAAATCCAAATGCTTTTATATTTTTAAATGCCTGTGTGACTAATGCTTCTGAAAGTATTCTTGATTTTTTAAAATACTTATTAATTAAAAAACTTTGCATAGGTATGGCCTAGGTTGAACTCACAAAATCACTTAGTTTTCTTTCCATACCAAAGAATCTGTTACAAGAGCAAACTTAATGATTATTATTACTGCTTGTTTGATAATTTGTGCATACAAGAAAAAAGTGGTAAATGAGGTGGGTGGTAGTTGAGGGCTATACAAACATAAGGTCAGTTTCGCATTGAAGTTAGTGGCTTGGATTGGTGTTGAAATTGCTCTTTCGATCGGAATATTAAGCCATGCAGATGATCTTCTTGTTGCGATCTTTTTTTATTTGTATGTGTTTTTTCCTTCTTGGAACTGAGTAAATGTGGTTAGAAATTTTGGTTTGCATATCTAGTTAGGTACTGCTCATGTATATATCATGTGTACTTGGGCTATATCTACAAGCAAGAGAAAATGAAGTGGAAAGAAAAGAAAAAAAGATTGAGAAGAGATTCGGTGATATCGAGAATATAGAGATTGAGTTTTGTAAGAAGACAATTGAGTTTGATAAGAGAGATGGTACAATCAAGTAGAGGTGAGATAATCCTGAAGAGAGATATGATGCAATTTAATAGAGATGAAGCAAATCTGAAGAGAGAGATGATGCAATTCCGTACAGATAAGACAATTCTAAAGAGAGAAATAGTGCTTATTGAGCAAAAGACTGGAATGAGAAATTCGCGCATGCTACTCCGTGTGTATTGAACTTATATAGTCTGTGTAATTTGTTACTTAATGACTTACTTATTGTGAATGAGAATTTGATGTTAGCATGTATAGGATAGTTTGATATTATCAAAAGAAAACTGTTGGAAATGGCTTCTGGGTGATATAGGAAGTTTTATGTGCTCTTGGATGCTTTGTTAAATCATGAAAAGTTTTATTGCCATTTTATATATAGGTTACTTTAAATTGTGTGTTTGCCTTGAGATGTAATTGTTAAAAGTACTTTTGGTATATATTTCTTTATTGTTTCTTATTGTTAAGTGTCAGTGATCGACGAAACTACCAATATAAATATCAGAGTGCATATTCATAGAAGGTTGATTCCATATTCATATGCTCTTGTTTTCATTGCTTTCAATCGTTTTAAGACCCCTTTCTCGCTGTAGTTTGTAGTGGCATTCTGAAGTTGATCTTGAAGTGGATGCTTTTCAATCATGTCAGTTTCAGTTAGGACCAACCGACCTGCATTATTTTTCGTCTTAAACTCAGCGCTTCCTAAGTTTTATTGTGGATTCTTTTCAGTTGGTGGCAACATTCAAAGTTTTACCATATATCACCTGAAACATAAAGAAACCTCTTGATCAAAGTACTCGAGATGAATTAATTTCTAAAACAAATAGCAGGAATAGTTACGTAAAGCCAAAACATACTGTACGAGATGATAATGGATCAGTCATGTGCAAAAAAGACAATTACTGCTTTTAGATCGAATAAGTTGAAACGGATTTAAGCAAACATATACAAATACATAATAATTGAAAAGAAACACTTGGTTAAATAGAGGATCCACTTGAGTGATGATCGCCATGACCCACTGAGTGATCATCGCCATGAAACCCATTTTCTTTGAACAGAAGCCATGGATTCACAAAGAGGAGAATTTGAGCCAAAGGTGAGGAGAGCGCCATTTTTGCCTCAAGCAGAGTTGTGGACTCCATTAACCCGAGCTGTTTGAAGAGCTTGCGAAACAATGAGATGACGATAGTGTGAATTAAACGACAGAGTTCCAATTACAATCTTCCTGTTTATCAAATAGAAGTTCCAATTAGGAGATCATAGCAACAAAGTTCAAGGAGTAAGCTAAAATACAAGAACAAAAATATCAGAAAGCCTAAAAGCTCATCTTGGAATTTAATCATAAACTAGATCAATTGTTTGGTTTAATTGAATTTATACCGAACTAGACTCATGGGAAAATCCATGTTCGTCCGAATAGTTTCCAGAAAATTTTACCTTACAGGCTTCAATTCCGCAATCAGCTCTAGCTGCCCTCTACACCCAAATCTTTCAGAGCCCTCAACTCCCACGAATTGCTTTTCTTTAGACATTTCCAGCAACATTGAATGTAGTTAAGAAACAAATTCCTTAGAAGAAGCAGATAACAAACAAACAGATCTTTCTCCCTATATGCATGGTCGTCTAAATTAATTTAGAATTGTATAAACCCAAATTTCCATTTATACTACGAATTGATTAGAATCCGTGGATCCATCCCTATATTGTAGTAGCCATTGTTAGAATCATTTTTTAATTTGATACTACTTGGGTATACAAACAATCAACAAGTTCCATAAAGCAAAAAGGTCAAACATCAAACCATCTAGCGCCGGTTGGTTTCCATCCAACCCTTCCTGTACTGGTTGTGATCCATCCAGCATAAATTGCATCTGTAGAGATTAAAATATTAAATATAATATTCATCTAGCAATAAAAAGCATAAAACTTAGAAATATTAAATACAATACTCATATTGCAATAAAAAAGCATAGAAGTTAGAAATATTATACTTTCTTGACCCTCAACCACTGTCTCGCAGTGTTGGATTCCACTGTAATAAAAAATTGAGCTTTCTCGAACAGGCTGTCCATGATTAACAAAAAAAAAACATAACGTGTGATCTATCTACAGTTACTCCCATAGCCTTGCAACAACTCAGATATAGTGCATAAGTTTAATCATAGATGAGATCTAACAACATCAATATTATGAGTTCTTTCATCCAACAGAGGTGGGATATATTTAATCCTAGATCCTGCAACAAAATTATGACCAACTAATCCACAACTGAACAGATTTAGTGCTTAAGTTTTATACCACAACAAGGAAGCAGAGTCTTGGATTACTCGAACAGGAGCATCGTCACCAATCATTAATTTTCGTCTTAAATTCAGGAAGGAGTCCAATTGTGAACCCAACAATCTATAGAAGAAAAGAGCATGATGTTAGTCAAGGTGTCTGTATAAGCACCCACACTAGCAAAGATAAGTCAGAAAGAAAGAAGTCATGGCCCACATGGACATGCTCAGTTTGGAGGCATATTGGTTCCACACATGATGAACATGCTTTCACATATTAGGTTAGAATCTAATCGGTAGTCTACTAGAGCTAATTTGAAACTCCCAAAATATACTCTTCCATAAAGAAGTTGAAAACAAAGTCAATTTCATCTTCTTCTTACCACAAAGACTCAACAGAGAACTACTTCTTCTTCTATCCTTCAATTTCATATTATTCTTACAATAACGAGCTCAACCTTATCACATACATGACGTATCTGCCAGCAAACACAAAAATATATGACCATCTAAATTAACCCAGTTCTGAATATAAAGAGCAGCAGCACCCCATGCACCCACGTGCATTAGAAATTAAAATTAAGATCAACTTAAATTATTTGAGATTCTTTTTGGTAGGCCTTTCATTATTGTTCTTTCTGTCTCTCACATTTTCTTCAGCTCTTCCCCTCGATACACGAACGATGAAATCAAGCCCACCCTATAACACAAAACCAACCAAATGGAAAACACTTTTCAATCAGACATTTCTGGGTTTGAAAATTTGCAATCTTACCACTTTACAAGTTTTGCAGGATCTTGCTTCCAGGATCGTGCCCCGTTTTGCCAGAAATCAGAAGAGTTTCTCGCCGACAAAGGTTTTGAGAGGTGCGCGAGGGGCTGGGCGAGGGTTTTTGGTGGATGGGCTGCTGCAAGGGATTGCGAATGTGAGAGCGAGACTGAGGGGCTGCAAGGGGACAAAGATATCTGAGGGTGAGTGGGGAAGATCTGAGTGTGAGAGAGATGAGTAGGAGATAAAGACGTACGAGGTTAAACGCAGAGTCGAAGGCCGAACCACATGAAACTTTGGGTTTCTCTCTTCGATTTCGGAGTTGAAAAACCGCCGGAGATGGCCGACCGAGGTTGAAGCCGAGGTTGAAGATGGATTCGCGCTGGTTGGATTCGTGCAACTCGGGCTGCGTGTGTTTCTCTCTTCGAGCGGGATGAGATTTCAAATAACAAAACTCTCTCTTCGCATCCCGCGTTTTCGTCCCTTATTTTGTTTTTTTCATTAGATCTGACGTGGTAATGTGCCATCAGATTGACTCCTGATCGACTATTCAATATGTAGAAGAACTCTTTAAAAAATTAAAAGATTTTTTAAATCAAAACATGTTAGCCTTTCCCCAGTTTGTACGTGCTGTTATTATATTCATCAAGAAATATTATTTTACTCCACACTGCCGAGGAAAACGTTTGTTTTTTCGAGCCAATCGTTGCAAACAAAGCCAACCATTGCCTTTTATTTTTCCACTTTTTCCTTTTTGAGTTATTATTAGTTGTTAATTGCTTTTCATCGATGTTATAACCATTCTTCATCAATCACTTTTAATTTATTTTATAATTTTAAGGCCCATTTAAATTTGAAGATAAAATAAATTAAAATAAATTATATTTATTTTTTAATATTATTATTATTTTAGAATTTAAAAAATATATATTAGGATTTAAAAAATATTCATTAAGATTTGTATTTTATATAAAAATATGAAAAAAAAATATAATGATGAATTTGAAATGAGTTGAACTTATTCACGTATACAAACAGAACCTAAATTTCACACTTTTATTTATATAATAAATAAATAATTTCATTTCAAATACCCCAAACTACACTAGGAAAAGTTGGAGACTCTATGTTGCTTTAAAAAGTTCAAACTTAGGTACTGAATAATAAAAAAAAAATTGAAAAAAATTTATAAAAGGGTGAATTAAGAACCAACAGAATAGTTCAAATCTCATATTTTCTTGTCAAAGAAATCTTACCCAATTTTCTAATATGACCTTAAAAGCTGTCCTAGATTACCAGGTTTGGATCAATTGTTGTGGTTGAACGAGATTTCTGTCTCATGCTCCATAGCCTATTTGTGAGATAAATTCATCTCATATAAACTCATTTTAATTAATAATTTTATTATTATTAACAGATCATCTCAAATCAACTCGTCTTATTATTCAAATAGATCCTTAACTAGATCTTGTTTGGATTTGAAGATAAGTTCAACTCATTCTAATCATTTCAATCTCGTTATTATAATTTTTTCAAATTTTCATACAAAAATAATAGATAATTCAATTTTTTAAAATTTTAAAACAATAATAATAATAAAACATAATATTATAATAATATTTTATTCAATTTTTAGAACTTATCTCAATTTATCTTATGTTATCTCTAAATTCAAATGACACAAAAAGTTGATTCAATTTGGGATTTTAGAGAAAACAATAAGATAGGTGGGAACAAAGAGTTGATTCAATCATAATCTCACTTTACAAGAATTCAAGAAGAGAGACACATCATGCCGGATGGGTGGGAAACACTTTTTCATACCAGCCAATTGTCCAATACCACGTAGGCATTCCAAAAAGAGTTGAAATGCACGTGCATGCATCCCAATCTCTCTCCCTTTTCTTTCTTTATCTCTCTCCCTCTCCCATCTATCTACCTCTCCCTCTCGAGCCCCCATCCTAATGGAAGAGCTAAAAAAACCCTAGCCCTCTTCTCCCTCTTTCTCTCTCTCTTGCACTCAATGTCGACAAGGATTGAAGCCCAAAAAATCAAATGGGTGGGCACTGAACCAGCCACAAGGTCATTCACTACGAAACACAGCTGTTTTTTACATCTAGAAAACAGAAATTTCAACGCCGAGTAGGATAGTGTAAAGGGGAAATAATCAATAGGAAAATATTGAGTCAAAACACAATTAAAATACAGTGAACAACCAGGTTTTTTTTAAGTCGCAAGTGATTATTACCGAATATGAATGAAAAAAAAAAATCAATACATGAGTGAGTGACCAAATAACTAAATTTGCTGTGCATCATGACATGAGAACACATTTCCATCCTAATTGGTTGACAAATGATATCAATTATGGTAAATTGGATTATTTCTACTTTCTCATAGTAGGGATGAGGGTCTTGAATCTTAGCTACTTTCTCATGCATCTTGGGTTTGTTCCCATAATTCTACAATTTGGTCCGATCCTTGTGTTCTTTCCTCACTAATCTTGGCTTCTTGTGGCTGGTTCGATGGCCACCCATTCGATTTTTTGGGCTTTCGTTGAAGTTGGCGTTAGTGTAAGTGGAGGAGGGAGAAGGAGAGGACTTGAATTTTTAAGGATTTTTCGTTGGGATAGGAGCTTGAGAAGGAGATGGAGGCAATTGGAAAGAAGAGAGAAAGAAAGAAAGGGAGAAGGTTTATGGTGTATGCAAGTTCACTTCAACTCTTCTTGAAATATCTACATGGCATTAGACTAATGGCCAGTGTAAAAAAGTGTTTTCCATCCATCCGAGCTGAAGCCATTCAAGAAATAAGAATTTTGTATTGACGCACTTGGCCCTTGCGGTGGTGCAAATAACACATTCATCCATCATTTTGCAACACTAGTTTTTGCCCCCTGCAGATGGACAGTCGAAGAGCGTAAATCAACCATTTTTTGCTCCAAATAAGAAAATGATTATTTGAAATATAAATATTTTTTTAATTGCAAGTTGATGGATAGACTTCTATAGTTTTATATTATGGTATATATACATAAAAATATTAATATTCTCAAACAAGATCTCAACTATTCATTTATTTAATTCAGGGCAAAAATAAAAAGAATCATAAAAATTTAAAAACTAATTTTTATAGAACAATCATCATTTTCATCTCTATCAACTTTCCAAATTTTAATATAAATACATTTAAATTTTTTTGTCAATACAATTTTATATTATAATTTTCCACTTTTAAAAATTTTAATATAAAGTAATAAAAAAAAAAATAATTATAAAACTCCTAAAAGAAATCAAGAAAAATTTTAGAAAGCACACTATTGTTGCCAAAAAAAAAAAAAAAATGTTGACTGACAGCTCTAGCTCTGCACGTGTGAATCGTGTCTATCGAAACCGGTGCGGACTGGCACTGACTTTGAGCTTGAGCTTCGTAAATCAATGGGAAGTATTTTTTATTTTTTTTTATTTATTTTAAGTTATGGAAAGTAATTTTTTTTTAAACAAATGTTATTTATGCCGATCAATATGATAAAGAGAGCATCTCTCAAGTGTATTGTTAGTTATTTTTATAATTTTTATTTTTATTTTTTAAAAAATATAAAATATATTAATATATTGATAATTATTTCTTTAATTATTACATAAAATTAAAGAATTAAAGAATTAAAATATTAAAATAAAATATGTAAATAAATAAGCATAGTAACCTTTTTCATGTGATAATTATCATAAATCATTATCTGCCCAATACTTTAGTTATAAATCTAATATATAAAAATAATTTTATAAAATAATATTATTTTTTATTATTCGTTAAATTATAAGATTATTTTTATAATAAAATAGATATAATAAATTACATAAAATTATTTTAATTTATAAATTTTTTTTATAATTATAATAGTTCTCTTTTAATTTATATATTTTTAACGAAGAAATATTGAGGGTAGGAATATACGTACTGCACGTGTAACGTTACGGAAATAGTTTACTGTACATACCGTTGTCCACCCACACACACACTCTCTCTCTCGCTGATTCTCAGTTCCTCTCTCCCCCTCTGTGTCTCGGACCCTCTCTCTCTCTGAAGGCACAGCGGCAAATCGAAGCAGTAATCCCAGTTGAACAAAATTCTCAGCATTCTTAAGCAGAACGATGTGAAGCAGATCCACATCTCCATCCGAAGAAGCTCTTCGGTCTCTCTCTCTATCGATCTCTCCGAAACCTTACAAACATTAAAAACGTTCTAAGAAATGTCGAAAATTAAAACTACAAATGAAAATATTATTTCGTCCGTTTCCTTTTACGGTTTTAGCTTTGTTTACTTTTCCATTTCCTGTTATTTTTTGTTTTGTTTTTCGACACATTTTTTACGCTTTTTTTTAATGTATTTTCATCTTTCGGTTAAGATTTTTTGGTCGAGGATCAAAGCACTGTTCGTCGTGGGTGGAACATGACCACTGTTGAGAATGTTGGGTTGGAGTTGGGGCTGAGCGTTGACTCCTCGAGCCGAAGCTTCGATTCTACACAAGAATCAGGTGGTGTAGCTTCGGCACCTTCGCCATCATTCAACGGTCTCGATCAGACCAACCACAGCCACGTTCGACACCTTATCGACTCCCATAGCTCACATAATAAAAGCGACGGCCCGATTCTGATGCCCCATCACGATCAGCCGCTCTACATTACGGCCCCGGCACACGTTAACGGCGGCCACATGCCCCAGCAGAGCTTCGATGTGAAGATCGGGGCCCCCCGATCCAACGGTGGAAATTTGGAGAGGAATGGGGACGCTATGGTCGGCGGCGGAGAGAGCCTCAACCGGGACATGAGGGAGTTGCAGGAGCTGTTCTCGAAGCTGAACCCCATGGCCGAGGAGTTTGTGCCTCTATCTCTGGTGGGTTTGAATGGTGGGTTCTACGCTAATAATTTGCAAATGCAAGGCAACAACAGGAATGGATTTGTCAACGGCAACGTCGGCCGACGGGTATGTATATGTATCATTTCCCTTTCTTTTTCTTCTCGACCCTTCGTTTGGTTCCCGAGAAAAAGAAGTCAAAAGAGCATAAAAATGATAGCTTTCAGGTTCCCAGAAGTATTTTGGCTTTTGAATCATGATAATTTTGTGCTAGGGCTGAGTTCATTGGAGGGTGTTGTTTTCACAGGTTCAAAGGCTAATAGGGTTTAGGAATTAGGATTCTGGGTTTTAGGATTTAAATGTTTCTTGGTGGGTGTTTGTCTCAGAGGAAGAATTATAATCAAGGGAAACGGAGGCCGAACACCAGGACAAGTTTGGCTCAGCGAGAGGAGTCCATTCGGCGGACTGTGTATGTTTCTGACATTGATCAACAGGTAGACATAATAGGCGTTCTGGGCTGTCAATTCTTATCTGTAGTTCACGGTTTATGTCTGTGTCAAGTGTCTGTCAGTGAGTAGAACATTTATGTTTTGGGTTTTTGGGACATAGGTCACTGAAGAACAGCTTGCAGCTCTGTTTGTCAACTGTGGACAGGTAATGCAACTCTCTCTACTTGCGGTTTTAGCATATGGTGGCTGAGATTTTGGTCTTGAACAAGTGCTTTTTATGTGTGAAGGTTGTTGACTGTCGTATATGTGGTGACCCCAATTCTGTTCTCCGTTTTGCCTTTATTGAGTTTACTGATGAAGGTAATGTGAAGTTATATGATGCATGGTTATAAAAAAAAGTTACATGGTGCGTAGTTATAGAGTTTTTGGGGGTGGTGAAGATATATGATAGTTAGTTGATCAGTAGTTCTGTTTTTCATGCAGAAGGTGCAATGGCTGCTTTAAATCTGTCAGGGACAATGCTTGGATTCTACCCTGTGAGAGTGCTGCCTTCTAAAACAGCTATTGCACCAGTTAACCCAACTTTTTTGCCTAGGGTGAGGGAGCCCTATTATCAACATTTCATTTTTCATCATCCACAGTTGCTTGATTATGTATTGATTTGGTTAGTTATTTTGGATCCAGACTGAAGATGAACGTGAGATGTGTGCAAGAACTATATATTGTACAAATATTGACAAAAAGGTGATATTTTTTAGTATTTTATTGTTGAATATTGTCCGTGGTGTGACCTGCAAAAGCCTTATTATATAATTCGTTGGCTTGTTTTGCACAGGTTTCTCAAGCTGATGTTAAACTCTTTTTTGAATCAGTCTGTGGAGAGGTTTGTGATCATCCCTAACATAACTGAAACTTTTATTTCTTCTTGATCTTACGATGATCATTTGTAAAAATGCACTAGTGAGGATAACATTTATTTATTTATTTTTTAATGCAGGTTTATTGCTTAAGGCTACTAGGGGACTATAACCATTCCACTCGTATTGCTTTTGTTGAGTTTGTTATGGTAATTACTTATTTTTCTTAATTAGTGCATGCTGAAATTTTTAGCTTTACATATGTATTTTTGTCTGTAAAAGGGTCAAAACTTGTAAAGCTAGGGGGCTTAAACATGTATTTGAAAATGAATGGAGGGTTTTCAAATAGCCAGTGCTTCAAAAGAAAATTCTAGTGACTTAGCTTTGGTTCTAGATCTATAGCATAGCCCAAATTCTGTAAATGGTTGACAAGAATCGCTTCTATGGACAATAAGGGTTTTGGTATTGAGTTTACCTGTCAAGTTGTAGCCTGGTGGTCAATGAACGAGCTTGGGATAGGTGTAGACTCAGACATCCTGTGTGCAATTCTGCATTAGGAGGTCCCCTATATTACCTGATACACAATTGTGACAAATGGGATTGTGCATCAGAAGCTTACTCCCTATGGTCCCTTTCTTCATGAGGTTACACGCCATTAGAAAAGGGTTATTTATTGAGTTATTGGATGAGCCTTCATGATTACTCTCAATAGCATAATTTGCTATTCTCTTTAACCATTAAGCCTCTTGAATTAATCTTGATTGTGTTAAGATTGGAATGAGATGGTTTAAACTATGTTCATGGGTATTTTTTGTTTGTTCTGTAAAAATTATGTTGATTTTGAGTTATTATCATGAAACCCCTTCTTTTATTGTAGCTGCCAATTATAATGTTTATCAACAGTGGTATTTGTGATTGCACATTGCTGTATTATTAAGTAAAATCAAGGTTATGTAGAAATTGGTGATGTTTTTGGGTATTCTCATCTAGTGGTGGATCCAGAAATTCATTTTAAGGGAGGTGGTGAACTAGTGTTATACTAATAAAATGTATTTAGATAATTGTTTCATTGTGTGTATTGTACTATATACACAATACAAAAGGAAATTATAAACACAAGTAGTAATACAAAAATATTTTTATTGCTATATATCAATTTAGGAATATATGGTGTGCATTTATGGAAATAAATTATCACAAACTACAAATAAGGCTTCTTTTATCCCTCTTTAACAAAAAGAAATCAATGGGCACACTCTCAATATGTTCAGTGCACCCAGGACTTTGTTTGTCCTTTTTATAAAAAAGAAAAATGTTAAAGGGAACTCAAGGAAGTATTAAGAAATTGATTTATTTATTTTTATTGGCACCGGCTCTCTAGAAACAGCATCCCAACTAATATTGGGGGAGCACAGCCCTCGGCAAAGAGTTTCCCGCAAGTGCAATTTGGGTAATTCAAATGAAAAATCCCCCAGTCCAATGACCCTTAGAAATGGTTTGCACTTAACGGGATTTGAATCTTAAATCTAGGGGGAGCATACCCCTAAGCCCAAGACCTTTACAACTTGAGCTAACCCGAAGGATTAGAACATGAAGAAAAATCACGCGTACAAAATGGAACAAGGGGAGAAGATTTTGTCTCCCCCCTTCCCCTTAACATTTGCCTATGATTCTATCAATGTAACTGGCATTTTTGCCCATTCTTTAATTAATAATACTTGTTTACCTATAAAAAAAAGTGTTAATAGGTGGTTTGTACTGGTTATTTTTTCCATACGATTAAGGGTCATGGTCTCCTAGAGTTTGAACAATGGGGATGCCTTATTTATTCAATGGAGTGTCCCCCCTTCAGCAGATTTTCATTGTCTTGTGTCGAATTATGCTTCTTCAATAGAATTTCCTTTTTTTGCTGGTTTGATTTATAAGGTGTGGCTTCCCTTGTTTGGAGGAAAAGTTTCATTCTAGTTGGTCTGAAGATTCTGAAGGATGGTGTGAGAGTGTATTCATATTTCTTTTTGCACCCATATTTATTCTTGCCAAAAATGATTATTCATATGGCTGTCAGGAGATAAATAGTTAATGAGTATCATAATTACCATAAAGTGTAACATTGGTTCATCACATCTAAGTGGGATAAAGGTGTGGATTTGATACACCAAGAAATCATGCTTAGCTGGTCATAAACATGAGAAGCGTTTTAAGCCAACTATAGTGGTGAGGAAATTCGGAGCAAGAATAGTGAGTTTGAATAATTTGGTGGACTGACGAAAAATAATTGGTGCTCTCAGTCCAGAAATAAGGTAGGCAGAAGGAACATGTGGTGGTCTGTGCAATACTGAGGAATCTTGATCAAAGAAGGGGGAAAAAAAAAAATCTTGACCCATTCCTTCATATGCAAACAATATAGATTTGGCCTACATCTTCATTGAGTTTCATATATGAGTTGACACGATGGCTAACATAACTTCATTGAGCCATTTTGGCTAACATAACTTCAGCGGCTTGCACATTCTGTGCCTTGCTTATCTGGCTCACTTTGTCTCCCAACAAAATACTGCTAATGTCAGGATGGATCCCTATTGTGGTACACTTGTCCAATGCTTTTTTTTAAATTACATCAATACTACATTAACCAAATGAACACCCATTTGACTTTGGAGAGATGTTTCCAAGACTTTTTCCCCATTCCTTTTTGTTCATATGTCTGATGTTCATATCACTAAGTCTGTTCTTTGTTAGAGGGATGCGATACTTGAGAGTTTTTTAGCTTTGTGAAGAACAATTGAAGATTTCAGATTATTACCACTTCCCCAGAAGTGTTATATAACCTTGTGCTATTGTTGGGTTTATGAGAATTTTGATCAAATTATAACTGGCGATCAATTCATTAGATTTGGAAATTAGTGTTTATTTTTAGAAGTTCCAGTGCCACCTACAAGGCAGCTCTGTGCTTTGCTGTGCTGAGCATGTTGACATGATACTTAAGTCTCATGAGACTTGTTAGTAGTTGGTTTTATCTTAGCTCTGGTGCTTTCTGGATGAATTGGATGAACGGAAGTCAAAGGGTTGCTTATGCAAAGCTTATTTATAGTCTGGCTCAATCAAAAGCCCATACTGAATTAAATTATGCCTGTTAATTGAGTACTATAGGTTCCTTTAATTTATTAGATCATTTACTACTTAAATTATGTCCTTCCTATAAATCAAGAGTTGATATTTTTGTTGTGCGATAAACTTTCTGGCACCTCTTAAAGTGGTTCATTCCCATTTGGGGGTGGAGTTATATTTAATAAGTTACCTTCCACATCATTCCCTCTTAGAGTGGGTCTTGGAGTTACTTACCAATAAAATTAGGTTTAAACAGTTCTGGTGGAAAAATATAGTCACATGTTTGCACTGATATGTACACATGGATGTCTTAGGCAGACTAGATTATGTTATGATTTGCGGTTGATTAGAATAAAGTGGTTAGGATCACATTGTAAGGTCATGTGTTTGGAGTCTTTGTGATTGGCTGCATTGTATCACTGATGACCATAAATTGATTATTTTAAGTGGGGTTTAGGTTGCATGCAATATCTACTCATGGTTTGACTTGAAAGCTATGAGAAGTATTACGGTCACAGAAGGATCACGTAAGAGTAATTCTACTGACTGAGATGATTCATAAGATATGTTAGATATACATTATAAAAAACAATAGCATTACGATGTAACGTACCATATCATGTCACGCCAATTTGTGGATTTTGTTTTGTAAGATCTCTTTGTGACTAAAGTATTTGTCAAAAGCTATGTTAGTGGCTTTATTGAATGTCAGTATAAACACAAGATATTTTCTACCTGCAGGCTGAAAGTGCAATTGCCGCTCTAAACTGTAGTGGTGTGGTTCTGGGTTCCCTGCCGATAAGGTCTTTGCTTGCTCTTTCATTTCCCAACCACATCTTTTTTAGTTTCAGTTTGAAATATTTTGTATAATAATTTTTGGTGTTGTGTACAATCAGGGTAAGCCCATCAAAGACACCCGTCCGTCCTCGAGCTCCTCGTCTTCCCATACATTAAACACCTCCGGCTCTCCCAACTGATTCACTATTCTGGTTTATATATATATTGAAATACACACACACACCCCATGTAAAGATGTTTTCCATCTCTGGTCTGTCTATTCGTCTGCTTCGATGATGTGCCATCTTTTGTTATCATAGGTTTATACTTTGTCTATCGTAGCATATGTAGAGTTGGACAGGACCTCGGAGGCCTTGAAAGATTTTTTATATATATATACTACACATTACTATGGATTGGAATTTGGGACACTCCCTAGATTAAACACTAGACAGAATTTTCCGACTCGCAAACATCTTACTTATGGTGTTTTTCCTGACAGCACTTGAAAAGAAAAAAATTGTCTTTTGTGACACTAATAAAGTGGTCCTTTTGATCTGCTAAGTTGCAGTGTCTCCTAGAGAGGTATTTCATAAAGATAGCTTGATAGTCATATGACTGCCTAGCTGCACATGTGCGCACACACAGCTAGCTAGCACATGCACATTTTTACACACCAAGTTTTATGCTGCTTAAAGCCTTAAACACAAGGATTGAATACGTCTATGGACGGATTTTGAGAACTTTTGGATTTTATGGGACCATTTTCTGTGTTATTATTATTCCATATAATGAAAATAAACAGAATATTATACCTTCAAATAATACATCCATATCATATTTAGACCATCAAAAGGAATGTGCAGATCATTAGTTCAAATTTGAAATAGTAGCCTCTGTGCAATATCTGCTGCATTCATGTAGGCAATGTGACATAGGAGCTTAAAGGTGTAGCAGGCATCTCAATGATCTCCCATCGATGAGCAGCTGGAATGCATCGTTTATCTTCTCAAATGGAAGCTCATGCGTTATAAACTCATCCAAATTCACCACCTGAAATTAACCCAGAACATCAGAGACTGATGTGTTCTGAATATTACTGAGAAAAATACAGTGTGTTAAAAGTTACCGACCCCCTTCATGCATTGTTGAGCAAAATGAGGCAGTTGGGTCTTCCCTTTGAAGCCTCCAAACACTGATGCGATTATAACGCGACCAGCAAACAACTCCATTGGATGCAGAGGAAGCATTCTTGGGGTTGGATGTATTCCCAACACTACTGTCAATCCCCAGCCCTGCTTATTAACACCACCCCAACGGGAAAAGACAGACAGATTAGAAAACGCAGAATTTTTGTTGTCGTTGAATGAAACAAGAAACATTACAATACAAACCTCATGACAAGACAAGAAAGCATCCCGTAGAACATCCAAGTTTCCTGCACACTCAAAGCTGTAGTCCACGCCTCCTCCTGCCATTTCCCTGATAATCTGCCACAACAAAGTAGTGTCATAAATATATATATATATATATATATATATAAGAAGTGAAGAACAACCATGAAGTAGGAATATCTTTGTAAATTATCTTATAAAATTAATCACTTTATAAAAATACTCTTGGTTGAGTAAAATATTATAAAAAATGTTGTGGGTTTATTATTTCTCTAATCACAAACCTCATACACCGGCTTCTCCTGATCCCTTGGATTTATAGTGTCGGTGATTCCCAATGCTCGGCCTACACATCAGATAAAGTCAGCACTGATAATTCCCTTAAAATTATTGCTCTTCCATCGAAGCTTAAACAAAACATGAGAGTGAAAGCTAAGAAGGCAAGAAATAATTAAGCAAGAAATTATAGATTACCTTTGATGAATTTGTTGGGGTTGATATCAACACCAATTATCTTAGATGCTCCTCGTGATCGTGCCCCTTCTGCAACCTAAACGTACCATATATATATATATATTAACTGCATATAATCTGCCATGTGGTAATAGAAAATTAGAAATGTGTCTAAAAAATCAATTAACTTACTGCAAGTCCCACTGCACCCAAGCCAAAAATTGCCACACTTGATCCTGCCTTTACATCGGCTGTATTCCATGCGGCTCCAACTCCTTATCAGTTCCAAGCATTTCACGTGTCCAAACAAGGGCAACAGTCAGGGATATCAACACCTGATTTGGCATCTTGCACTATTTTTTAGAGTAGAATATTGATTCCCTATCCCAACCAAATATTACTTCTGTTTTTAAAGAAGCGTGCTGGGCGGGCTTCCGCGTCAGCCCTCATATAAACAGTAAAAATACTGTTGTTTTACTGTTCATATTAGGGGCGGACGCCGTAACCATCAATTTTTCTATTTGAAATTGGTGCTGGACTTTTGACTTTGGATTATTATTAGTTCCGGCCTTGGGGTATGGGCCCCATGGGGGCATCTTTGACTTGGATTATAGAATAATCAAGGCCCTTGTTTGAACTTTGAATTGCATGAGACATGTCGTTAGCTTATTACTATTCTAATATTAAAGTGTATATTTATACTAATTACTTGATCACGTTTTTTGTCATTTCATATCCCAAAAGTCCTTATAATTTAAAACTAGTTATATTCCTCAAAGTCGGCTTAAATCTTTTTATAATTGAGAAGAGTGTCATTTTCTTAAAGAGACATCATCAATATTGAAGTAAATTAATACAGAAACAACATGGGTACACTATTTTTGAACATAATATATATCTAGTAGCTTAATTCTTTTTATTGAAAAATACAAATATATGTAAAAATTAATTAAATTGAAAACTCTGTTGAGTAAAAAGATAACAGTTGTATAATTCGGGGACAATTTATACGTGGCCTTATTTAACACAAATAATTCACCTTCAAATTGGTAATTTTTTTTAATAAAATAATTTTATTTTATACGTGATTCACTTTTATATACTTTTTGCATATTGATGTGATTGGTTATAATAATTTTTTTTATATTAAAAAGAAATAATACAACTAATCACATAAGTAAAATGGGCAAAAAAAAAAAAGTAAAATAAAGTGATTTCATTTCACACTTGAAAATATTAGGGGTCGGCCGGGGGGCCAGACTGATCTTACCAGTGGAAACGCCGCAGCTGAGCAAGGTCATCTTCTTGAGGGGAGCGGCAGGGTCAACCTTGACGACGCATGCGGACTCGAGCACCGTGTACTCGCTGAAAGTGGAGGTGTTGAGGAAATGGAATATGGGTTTCCCGTCTTTAAGCGTCGAAAACCTGCTCTTTCCGTCGCTCACCATCACCGTCTTGAAAGGGTTAACCCCCGATCTCTCGCACATGTTCGTTTTCTCCCGCTTGCAGTATATGCACTCTTCACACTCTCCGTTAAATATAGGAACCACATGGTCTCCTTCTTTCATGTCCCTCACGCCTTCACCCACGCTCTCAACAATCCTGCATTCAATAAATTAGCTCATTATTTCTTCACTTTCTAATTAATATTCCATAACATCATGAATATAATAAATTAAGCTTGCATATATATTTTTTCAGTTACCCGGAAGCTTCATGGCCCAGAATACGAGGGTATGCTCTCTGAGCTTCATTCTTCATATACATACAGAGGGAGATGTTTAATAACTCATCAGAGAAATCTCATAAACAGGTCAAATTTATAAACAAAAAAGATGTTTTTCTGATTCACCGTTGGGACATATATATACGTACCTCACCTTGCCAAGCGCTGAGATCGGTATGACAGATAGAAGTGAAGAGGATCTTGATTCGAACCTCCATTTTTTGAGGAGGATCTACTCGTACTTGTTCCACCACAAAAGCCTCTCCCGGGCCATAAACAACAGCAGCTTCACCACCCACGCACGGAAAATGCAAAAAATCAACGATTCATTTGTTGCAGATCATAATAATTAATAAGATAAAAACATGAATGATATTGATGGTGTATGCGTGAGAAAGTGTATACAGCCAGGCGGTAGGCAAGACCCTTACCTCTGCAAGTGATGGCCTTTCCGGCTGTCTCACTTGAATTGAACCAAGTGCTGGCAGGCTTTCCATTGGAGTTTGCCATGATTCCTCTGTGCTCGATGGTCGGATGAGTGAAACCCGTATTGGAAATTGACGGCCGAATATGACCTTATATATATATATATATATATATATATATATATATATATTATATTTATATATGTATATAGTTGATCTCATTAATTTGCTCGTGTACCGACACTACCCTAATTCTCATGTCTCCCTCTTTTTTTTTTTTACCTAAATAATTCTTGTCTCCCTCTTTAATATCAACAAATAACACTAAAGGTCACGACGACGCCAGCTGTACATATTAACTATACCGGGGGAGGTTTAGATAACGAGATAACATGAGATGAGTACGTAGGGCACGTTTGGAATCTAACATCAGACACAAAACTCTAATCTAATTTCATTTCATTTAATCTCATTTTATTTTCAAATATAATTTAAATACAATTTCTTTAAACTAATTATTATAATTTTTTCAAATTAATTATTACAAAATTTTCAAACTTTCAAATAAAAAATAAAAATACATTCTAAAATTTTTAAATCTTCAAACAAAAATAACACTATAAAACTATAATCTCAGTATCTTAAAGTTATAATATTTTCTATTTAACTTTTTCTCACTCCTTTCACAAAATTCAAAAAATACTCAACTCAAATTATTTTTTTACTATTCACAAACTATCTTATTACTATTTCCAAAATTTCAATCTAATCTCACTATCCTAACTTATTTTAGGCTGC
This sequence comes from Platycarya longipes, assembly GCA_036559045.1. NCBI lineage: Eukaryota > Viridiplantae > Streptophyta > Magnoliopsida > Fagales > Juglandaceae > Platycarya > Platycarya longipes. Next base: position 16,244,650 of record CM071799.1, on the reverse strand, counting down.
TATAAAAGTATATTTCTTTAATAGAAAATGTTTACAGTACATGCCAATATATGTAAAGTAGAGTACTATAAGTAAATCCCATGATTTGTGGGATGTATATAACGGTAAAAGAATCCCATAATTTGTAGGATATGTACATGCATAAAAGAGGCAGAACATAAATGAGAGGATTTCAAGGCTTAATCTATGGAGGCTAACTTCTTGGATTTATGTGGTTGAAGAGGATTGTGGCTGAATCAGGGATTGTCTTAACATCCCCCTCAAGCTCAGCGTCAGTGAGCATATGGTGAGTTTGTCTCAAAGTGGTGCAAATTTTGATGAGACTAATGACTTAGTTAGAACATCAGCAAGTTGATCTTTCCCTAAAATAAAACGAACCTCAAGCTGACGATGAGCAACCCGTTTGCGAACAAAATGAAAATCAATAGCAACATGTTTGGTTTGCGCATGAAAAACTGGATTAACCGATAGATAGGTTGTGTCAATATTGTCGCACCAAAGAGTCGAGGCTTTTGGAAGAAAAATTCGAGTTCCTTTAATAGAGCTTGTAACCTTTTAATCTCAGCGGTAAAATTTGCAAGAGCCCGATACTCTGCTTCGGTGCTTGAGTGAGCGACTGTATGTTGCTTCTTGAAATTCTAGGAAATGAGATTTTTACCAAAGTAAATTAGATAGCCGCTCGTCGTAGAGCGGTGATCATCTGGACACCTGGCCTAGCCCGCGTCTAATAAAGCTTGCAAAGTTGTATCGGAATTGATGCTAATTTGAAGACCATGGTTGGGTGTTGATCATAAATAGCGTAATATACGCTTAATTGCTGTCCAATGATTTATGTAGACCGCTGCATGTACTAGCAAACTCGACTCACGACATAAGAGAGATTTGGCCGTGTTAGTAACACGTATTGGAGAGCTCCAACCATGCTATGATAAAGTGTTGGATCCGAAAAGGCTTCACCATCAAACAGAGATAAATTCAGTGTAGGTGACATTGGCGTTGCAACCGACTTTGCATTTTGCATATTTGTTCTGTTTAAGAGGTCTGCAATGTATTGTGCTTGAGATAGAAAAATACCATGTGAATTCTGATGGATCTCAATGTCCAAAAAAACATTCAAAGGACCTAAGTCCTTGATGGGAAGGTCACGAGAGAGTTGCTGTAGCAGGGAATTAATGTGCAAACTGAGAAGTGCCGGTGATGATAGTATCGTCCACATAGATTAAGATAAATAGTTGGATCTTGTTTTGTTGGTATAGGAACAAAGATGGATTTGCTTTGGACGAAGTAAAACCTAACTCCAGAAGCCGTTGGCTCAACCATGAAAACCAAGCACGTGGGGTTTGTCTTAGCCCATAGATAGCGCAGTTTGATTTGCAGACATGATGAGGATATTGAGTATGAACAAAGGAAAATGAAAAACAGCACCCGGTGTGCAGCTGCACACTGGGTGTTTGAAGGGAAAAAAATATTAAAATATGTTTGTGAGGGGGGTGTGCAGATGTGTAGTAGCACAGTGGCTGCTGCCAAGCACCCCCATGAACAAATCCTTATGGCTGAGACATATAAACAGTCTCCTTTAGCTGTCCATGCAAGAATGCATTGTGGACGTTTAACTGGTGGATGGGCCAACAACGAGAAATGACAATGGAGAGAAACAACCGAATGGTTTAAGGCTTGATCATAGGACAATAAGTTTCAGTATAGTTGGTTGCTGAGTGTAGCCCTTGGCAACAAGATGGGCCTTGTGCCGTTCAATTGTGCCATCTACTCTGCATTTGAGATGATAAACCCATCTTGAACCCACTAGATTTATCAAAGGATGATAGGGCACTAAAGTCCACGTTTGATTATTCATAATTGCGTCAAACTCAGAATTTATAGCTTGCCTCCAATTTACATTTTTGAATGCAGCGGTGAATGATGTAAGCTCCAAAGGATTTGCTTAGTCAGTGGTGGCAACCAATGCATGAGGAGGATACGGGACTGTGCCGTCGGTGTGAATCTTTTGTTTGCTGATATTGTTTTGAAGCCATGTAAACCTGAAGGGTGCAACTTGTGAAGATGACTCTGTTTGAGGTGGCTGGGAATTGGGTTCCTGTTGCAGAGAAGATGGTGCATGTTGGGAGAAAGAAGATGAATACAAGTGACCGGTTTTAGTGAATTCCTATATTGGGCTTGAATGTATTATGGACTAAGGCCCAGTATTGGAGGAGACCACCGTATTCTACAAAACAGAAGGAAGAAAAATGTTGTGGGCCGGTAGGACTCTACTGGTTATTTCTTGTTGTGCTTCTCGAAAGGGAAAATGGTGCTCATCAAAACGAACATCTCTTGAGATGTAAATTTGACCACTAGGCTGATGAAAATACTTGTACCCTTTGTAAGATGAGCTATAGCCCAAAAATATGCACAACTTGGATCGATAATCCAATTTATAAGAGTTATAGGGGAGCAAGTTGGGTCAACATGCACAACCAAATATCTTGAAAGAATTATAATTTGGATCAATTGAAGACAAATAAGAAATAGGAGATTGATTTTGAAGAAGTGGTGATGGAAGAGTATTGATAAGATAACAAGCTGTGGAAAAAGCATCAGTCCAATATTGTTGTGGAACACTGGCATGAGCTATTTGAGAGAGACCCGTATCGACAGTATGTCAATGTTTGCATTCCACAGAACCATTTTGTTCATGTGTGCGTAGACAAATTAATCGATGATTAATGCTATTTGATCAAAAAAAATATATTTAGACGACGATATTCACCTCCCCAATCAGTTTGTATCATTTTTATTTGTCTTTCAAATTGACGTTCAACATGCTTTTGGAAATGATAAAAGGTATGCTCAACATCAGATTTGCGAACCAAAGGATAAAACCATGTGAATTTATTGAAATCATTCACAAATATGACATAATAACGATACCCATCAACAGAAGGAACGGGTGATGGTCCCAAACATCTGAAGTTTGTGACATTATTTGATTTGGAGGGAGATAAATAAAAGGGAAGTTTGTGACTTTTGGCTTGTTGACAAGAGTTACAAACTGAAACATTTTTATTCTCAGAGACAGGAAGATTATCAGAAAACACAATATGTTGAGCTAAACAAAGAGGCGGATGACCAAGTCAATAGTGCCAAGTATCAATAGAGGCTCGCTTGCCAATGAAAGTAGCTTTGGAAGGTGGTGAGAGAAGGTAAAGTCCATCTTTAGTTGGCCCGTGGAGCAGAATTGTCCCCTATTTTGAGATCATTGACACATAAAAATGAGCATGAAATTCAAAAAAAAAAAATTATTATCTGAAGTAAATTTACTAACAGAAATAAATTTTTTTGAATTGAGGGAACATGTAACAATAGACATAGAAACAAGGATTTGGAACAAGCAGAAAAATGAATTTCTCTAGTGTGTAGAATAGGTAAACCTACACCATTACCTACATGGACTTGATCAAGGCCATTGTATTCATCAACTTTGAGATTTAAATTTTGACAAATCAGAAGTGAGATGATGAGTTGCAGCTGTGTCGAGATACCATGCTTGATCAGAAGGTGCACGGTTGTTGGCCATAAAAACTTGATATGTTGGTGATTGTTTTGTTTTATACGCATGATCGAAATGGTAATGACACTGCATTGCAGAGTGGCATGTGCAATGGTAGATTTGACATGTTGGTCTGCTGTCATTTGAGTTGTCTCTTCCATTTCCGCAACCTCGACCCCTTGAACGAGAATTATTTTGATTGGAGTTCCGTTGGTTGGAACCCATTCCATCTAAAGAAGATGGTGAAGAGTGACTAAGACCTCAATGATTGTTGTTGCTGCGAGAGGTAGTGTTGGCTGAGGCATTTGCCAAGTTAAGAGCTACATGCTATTTTTCAAGCCAAAACTCATAGTTGGAAAGGTGACTGTAAACTTCTCGAAGTGTCATTGGATTAAGTAGAGTGGTGATGGACGTTATCAGGGGATCATATTTGGCATCCAAACCTACAAGAATATAATTAACAAGTTCATAGTCAGCAAGTCAAAATGTCATCATAGCTCTTCATTTTTTGAAAATAAGCAGTAATAGATGGGCTTCCTTTCTTTGAGGAAGCAAGACTCAGTCGTGAGTTCATCACACTGGCTTGAGACTGAAGTAAGAAGGTTTGCTCTAAAGTTGACCAGACTTCATGTGAAGTGTGTAAGCCAACAACTTGAGCCAATACTTCTTCAGAGATGGATGAAATAATGGCAGACAACAGGAGTTGATCTTGCTGATACCAAAGAATATATTCGGGGCTGGGGTCAAGATGGGATCAGAGGTGCCATTAGGATTGGGAGTGGAAATCATGGATGGTGGTGGAGGTCGAGAACCATCAACAAGGGAATAAAGACGCTGACCATTTAGATAGGGTAGGAGTTGTGCTTTCCACAGTAAATAATTCTAACGAGTGAGTTTAATGTAAGGGGATGAGAGACATTGAGGGAGAGATTGTATATTAGCGGAAGCAAAAAGAAGAAGCAACGTTGGTCGACTTATGGCTCTGAAACCATAAAAAAGTATATTTCCTTAATATAAAATGCTTACAGTACATGCCAATATATATACAGCAAAGTACTAGAAATAAATCTCGTGATTTGTGGGATGTATACAACAGTAAAAGAATCCCATGATTTGTGGGATATGTACATGCATAGAAAAGGTTGAACATAAATGAGAGGATTTCAGGGCTTAATCTATAGAGGCTGACTTCTTGGATTTATGTCGTTGGAGAGGATTGTGGCTGAATCAGAGATTGCCATGACAGTTGCATATAGATGTTGAGTTTATTTGAGTTTTTTATTTAGCAATGAGCTGAGATAGTTGAATGAATTTTGTGAGACCCATATATGATGAGTTTAAAATGTATTTAGATATTATGATGAATTTAAATATATTTATGGGAATTTATAAAGTTGGTGGGACCCATGACTGTTCACTAGTAGTGCTTGTCCCCCTCCTTCCATGTGCCTACCTACAATGATATTTTTGAAAAAAAGACATGTGCTGGCTATAAGAAAAAAGAGAGAGTCATTGACGGATCAACGTTAAGGGTCGGGGAGGGGGGGTCCCTAATTTTATAATCCCTAAAGTTTATCTATAATTTCATATATATAGAAAATAGCCCTCCAAAAAAATTTGTAATTTCCTTGTTCCCATATGCTTTATAAAATTTTATAAAATTTCAATATATATAAAAATGTCTTTCTAATTTTTTTTCCTATACTCCTTAGATTTTGTATAATTTCTATTTTTTAAGATGTGGTCACACTAAAATTAAATTAAACAATAAACTATTAACATTTATCCCAATTTTATATTATACACTATTGATGAGTTTCTTAATATAAAATATAAAGTAAAAATACTAAAAAAATCATTTAAATTTATTATGATTTACATGAAAAATAATAGAGATGATTTATCCTTCAAACTTCATTGAACAAGAAAAAATGTATTTAAAGTCCCATTCATTTATAGTATTCTATGCTTAATGTGATATCAAAATAGATAGATCTTATATTAAATTTGATCATTTACCTTAGATATTAGAATGAAAAATAATATTTTAAAAGATCATTTGATAATTTATACGAAGAAAGCAATTTTAAAATATTTTATGTTTATAAAAATAATAATAGATGAATATTACTCTTTGAAACAAATATTAAGTTGTAATTTTATGTTATTTGACATATTATCGAAATTTAATTTTATATATGCTTTATGATTTTGTAATATCTTTTATATTTTATATAAATATCATGTGATAGAAAAGTTGACCTCCTTAAAAAAATGGCTGGTTCTGCCACTAGAGAGAGTTGATGACTTGTCAAGAGAGAGAAAAAAAGTTGACAGGAGGGAGAGAGAGAGAGTTACATGACTAAATAATAAGAGAAATGCTAAAGTCACAAACAAAAGTCACACCTTATTAAAAAAAGATTTTTTTGATTTTTTTTATTTAATGATCAAATAAGTATTTTTTAATAATGTTGTAAACTTATTTTTTAAAAATAAAGTATAAAAACTATTTAAAAAAATGTAAGAAGAAAAAACCAAAACAAAATTAAAAATAAATGTTTTAACAGGGTGGGATCCAATTCGGGATCTCCCAGGAGTGGCTCTAGTGCCATTCATATAATAATAATCATAATCAACCTACAAGATGATTAGCTTTTGTCAGCTAACTAGTCAAGTTCATCTATAGGAACAAAACTCATTGAATTCATGTATTAAAATAGTTCAGTTAAAGTATTTGGATGGTTGAATGAATTTAAAGTAGAGAGAACTCAATTGACCTTGGAACTAAATAGAATTTTAAAATAATTTATGAATAACAATAAAATTATTAATTAAAATGAGATTAACTCTATATCCAAACGGACACTATGATTGTTCATGAACCTCGCTGCTTCTTAGTAATTTATGCTCCTAATAAATATACTCCATCGCAATCAAGATATCTACGAGTCTTTCTATTTTGGCTAAACCCTGTTAACTTTTTAGTGGTGCTGAATTTAATGATAAAAAATAAATAAAGGAAAAATCTATGAGAGCATCTCCATCCAAGGCATCAAATGCCCTCAACCCCTATAAATATAAGGGGTATTTTGGGATTTAGTACCCCAAAACACCCCTACATCTGGTGCTCTATTTTGAGGGCACCGGATGAGATGGGCTATAATAGCCCCTCATCTCATTCCCCAACCCCTTGCGCATGAGATCGTTTCTCTCCTTTCCTTCGACGCTTCACCTTCACCTTCTCCTTCTCCCTCTCCCGAGCTCCCACTTCGGCAAGGTTCCATCGATCTCATCCCCCACACCTGCGTTTCTATTCGTCGAAGCCACCAATAAGTTTTCGAACCCTATTCGATTTCCTCTCTCTCTCTCTCTCTCAATCTCACGGTTTTCATGAGATTTCTGTTAATTTCTCTTGTGAAATCATGCATTTTTTGAGATAAGTTTGATCCTCTTACCTAGATTGAGATGATAACATACTCTTGTGATGTTCGAGACTCTCTTAGGATTTTCATTCCTTGGATATTTTCGTGGCTTTCCCGGACTTATTTGATGGCTATTGAAATCATTATTGTTGCTTGAATGATTCTCGTGGGGTATTTCTGTGGCATTGCTTGAGAATTTGATGGATACCCAGATTAGTGGTATTGCTTGAACTTTTTTTTGCATCTGACTTGTTCTTGGTATTTTTTTACCACTTTCATTGGTGTATTGCCATGGCATTACTTGAGGTTGTGAAGTTAACTTGAGCCCTTTAATCATTGTACCCTTATTTTTGCATCTCATTCGTGTTCTTTGTATTGCTTGACCCATTTTTTGCCGTTGACTTGTTCTTGGTATTTTTGTTAACACTTTCATTGGTGTCTGCTGTGGCATTGCTTTAGGGTTGTAATTTTAACTTGAACCATTTGATTGTTGTACCCTATTTTGCTAATTATTTCTATTTGGAATTTGTTTAACACTTTTTGGACTAGTGTCCCTAGCATTGGTTGATCCTTTGATGGATATTAAAATTATTGATATTGCTTGACCCCTTTTTTGCATCTGAGTTGTTCTAGATATTTTTTTTAACACTTTCATTAGTGTTTGCCATGGCATTGCTTGAGGGTTGTGGTGTTAACTTGAACCATTTGATTGTTGTACCCCTTTTTTGCTAATTATTTTTTTTTTTGGAATTTGTTTAACACTTTTTGGGCTAGTGTCTGTAGCATTGGTTGACCCTTTTGATGTATATTGAAATTATTGGTATTGCTTGACCCATTTTTTGCATCTGAGTTCTTCATGATATTTTTTTAACACTTTCATTGGTGTTTGCCACGGTATTGCTTGAGGGTTGTGATATTAACTTGAACCCTTTGATTGTTGTAACCCTGTTTTTGCATCTGACTTCTATTTGAAATTTGTTTAACACTTTTTAGGCTAGTGTCTGTGGCATTGCTTGAGGGTTGTGATGTTAACTTGAATCCTTTGTATTCTTGGTATTTTTTGAAATTAAAAATTTCTCTATTGTCATGACATTGCTTGAGGGTTGTGATGTTAACTTGATGCCTTTGATTATTGTACCCCTGTTTTGATATCTCATTTGTGTTTTTGGTATTTTTTGAAGTTGGAAATTGATGTATTGCCGTGACATGGATTGACCCCTATAGTGTTGTTGTGTGCCTAGAGTAGGAGGGTTGTGATGTGAACATACTGAGCCCATATTTATATTGAAGATATTATGTAAAATTTAAGACCCATGTTATCTAATTGTTGTTAGGATCTGCATGTTTACCTAGACACCTCTACAGTCGGTAGCCCTATTTGTTATGTCTCTTAGATGTGATTTATTGTTTGCATGTCAGGAATGATTTGTTGGTAGTTAATGTATGACTATAATGAGTGGAGTAATCATTCATAGTGGTTAGGTTAGAAGTCCATTGACTACGGCAGGGTAATTTGTCAACCTCGGAAGGCCACTACTCGACAATTGAGATTGATGGTTTGCAGCCATTCATGCGTGCCTCTGGCCTTCACATGCTTTGTTGTTAGAAAAACCTATCTGAGCCTCGGTTATTGAATGACACACACTTATAAGTTGGGTAATTTATCGCCTCTGTTTTTTTAACGCTTGTATACAAATTTGAAGCATTGAAAAAATTCCAAACAAAATATGCCGGCCTCTAGTGGTAGCACGGCCACATCCTCACGCTCTAGAAATATTTCTCGCGTCGAATATCCAGTATGCTACAATGGTATTAGAGCACGCCGACGCACCGCACACACTGTGGATAATGAGGGACGACGATTTTTCAATTGCCAAAACTACAAAGTAACAAAATCTATCTCTTAAATGTGTTCAATGTATTTGAATGTTTAAGGAATTAAATTCGACGTTTCTATATCAAAGTGATTTCTTTTCTTTGTTCATTGTCAATTGTGTAGGTTGGGCGGTCATTCGGATTTTTTTGTTGGTATGATCTAGACATACTAGAATATGCAAAGAAGAGGATAACCCGACTAAAAACTGACTTTTAGAATATATAAGTCTCAATGGAAGTCGAAACGAGTAGACATAGATTATAATTTGATGTAGAGAGAAGTAAACGCAAAATTGAACATTCTACTTTTATTATTATTATTATTTCGATGTCTTGGTTAGTGGTAGTTGTAATGTATTTTGGTAAATTCTGACTAATGTGAGGATTCAGTTGTAATTATGATTTATTTAGATTTTATTTTCTTTATTTGTCTTTGTCATTTATTAAATTTCTCCTTACTATATGCTTCAAAAAGAAAAACAAAATACATTACATCACTTTGATTTTAATATATTATTTTATAATGACGTTCCATATATTTTTAAAATCGAGAATTGTCATAATAAATAATTATTTAATTTGTTGAGTTTAATTAAAATTAAAAATATTAAAAACAAGAAAAAGACAAAATAGTAAGAGGTTGAAAATAGAAATTAAGGTGAGAGGATAAAGTAATAAAGAAATAATGGTATAATATTTTTTTAATAAATAAGAAAAAATATAAAAATTAAGATGTAGTAAGTTTTTTTGAAAATGAATAAAATTAAAAAAAAAATTTATATAGAATAACATTTTTAATTAAAATTTGAGGATAGGATAACTTTTGGAAATAAGATGTTCTGAGCCCTCTACAGAGAGATGATCACAAAAGCATCATTATTGTACTGACCATTTTTAATCTATTTGTCGTATTGTATCCAAAGTCTAGTTACCAAAATAATATACACATGGTACGGGCCAAAATATACAGAAATGCCAACGAATCAGCTGCAGATCACACTGATATCCTTATAACTTTGTCACAATATGATCAAAGCAATAATTTTGTCACACTGTTTTCTTTATTGAAATCTTCCTTCCCTACTTTTCTTTTTATGGTTAAAAAATGAGAAGCAAAAATTCAATCAAAAAATTCACTTATACTATATAAAGATATGTCATATGAAAGATGGCTGGCATCTGATGGCATCACGTGATGCCTGCAATATGAAATTGACGTAAAAAAATAGGGCAGTTGATAAGAACAATAATTGACTTTGAATTATTTCTGTTATCTTTTCGTTATCTGAACCTATTATTTAGGTGAGAGAAACAAATGCCCTTAAATGACGTCCCATTCTAGGCTCATGCCTAAAGGCTAAAGGTTTGAAAAATCTCAGGTCAATGGTTTCAAGAGAGAAAGAGCTAGGAAGGAAGGCCATGGCCGATGGCTAATTTATAATAAAATAATATTATTTATAATTTTTATAAACATCAAACCAAACAAAAAGTCAAATTTGAATTTAAAAAATATATTGTTTTAAGAGTTAATCTAAAAAAAAACTCCTATAACAGTAATATACAAACACTCCTATATTTTACTTATATATATATTTATTTATTTATTATTAAAAGTGTTTTATTCAAATATGTTTTTTAAAATAGAAATAATAGAATTATTATTATTTTATAACTTTTTTTTTGTATTTAATTTTTTTATAATTTTTAATTTTATTTAATGATTAAGAATATGAATATAAGTAAAGTTGTATATATATATATATATATTTTTAATGATTAGAAATATTAAAATAATATTTAAAAGAAAATAATAAAAAATTAAACAACTCAAATACACTAATATATTAGTGTATTTGTGTACTGCTGCTACAGAAAATTTTTTTAGATTAATTCTTAAAATAATATATTTTTTAAATTTAAATTTGAGTTTTTATTTGGTTTGATGTTTATAAGAATTTAAAATATATTATTTTATTATAAATTATAAATTGTGATTATATTGCGGTGGTGTGCAGGCGTAGCCGATTATTGTTGCATGATTTTCAAAGTTGGACGAAAAAGTGACACGTGTGATGTTGTGAAATTTGTTGTGGGGTATTATTTTTCTTTATTAAAAGGTATATTCAATTTAAATTAATTATTATATAATTTTAAAATATAAGAATAATGGATTAGACATGAGGAATCAGTGATTCAGTAATGGTGGGTGGAAAGTTGATAATAATTTGAATGTGACGTCAGTTTTCATAGAAAGAGGAGAGTAGTTAAAGAAATGCTCTTAAAATAATATTAATTTGAATTTTTTTTTTTTTATTATTTTAAAATTTAGAAAAAGTATATTAAGATTTGAAAAAGTTTGTATTAGAAATTAAAAAAGATGTATAGAAATTTATGTTTTATATAAAAAATTATAAAAATATAATGATAAAATAAAAATGAGATGAGATATATTAAGCTCATTTTTAAATACAAACGAACCCTTATATGAGTACTTGTAACCAAACGAGACAGTTTCCGCACCATTATATGTGGTAAAGTCAAAGCTGAAAAACAAAACTTATTCACACTCAGAGAATACCAACTTCATGCTACCAATTAAAGTCTTATTTATTTTTATAAATACTTTCATCTCATTATTATTAATTTTTTAAAATTTTTATATAAAATTAAATAAACAATTCAATTTTTTAGATTTTAAAATAATTTTTTTAAATTTTAAAATAAAATTAATATTAAAAAAAAATAAATTATAATAATATTTATTAAATTTTTAACTTTTATCTGATTTAATCTTATTTTATCTATAAAAATAAATTAGCTTAAGTTTGTTTATTTTAAAAATCGTGATTAACAATCATACATATAATATATAATATATATATCAGATTAATGTGAACCCTAAATTAAAAGTGGGGATAATTTGATGTTGAATGAGATATATGCAGAGTTAAGATGATCAATCTCTTCATTTCACGACTCTCTTTTTCCACTTTTCGGCTTTTAACCCAAAGCATATACGAAACAGGGATCCTCCATGGATCATGCCTGGCCGCCAGTTGGCACTCTCTTTTGGTCCACAACTACGGGTGCAAATTTATTATATCTTTTAAGGCTTTTAATTTAATTTTCTTTGTGTTTTCCCGAACGGCCACCTACTATACAGTAGCTTTCGTGTCTTTCAAAATCTGCAAGATTGGGGTGTTGGAGACCACTCTGTCATTGTGCGAAGGTTCCGTGTTTCAGAAGTTATTGAAGAGTCAAGTTGTCAATTTGATCCATTGGACCATTACTATTGGCATTGGAGACTTGGGGGCTGTTTGGATTTGGAAGTGGGTTGAGCTCATCTCAACTCACTTCTATTTCATCATTATATTTTTATAATTTTTTATACAAAACACAAATTTCTATACACATTTTTCAAATTCCAATATACATTTTTCAAATTTCAATACACCTTTTTCAAATCCTAAAATAATAATAATATTAAAAAATAAACCAAACTCATCTCAACTCATCTCATCTCCGAATCCAAGCGGAGCCCAAGAGTTTTCATGTGAACTTATAATTTTTGTCTGACAATTATGTGCCAAACTTGTTTCCATCTTCCTCAAGTAATTCTAGTGTCAACTTGTCATCTTGATCCACGCGCAAAATCAGTGAAACGCGGCCATCCAAAGACTGGACTAAAGGATAAAGGAAAAGAAAGTCGATAAATTCTAGTTCTAGTTTTAAGGTGACAAGCAATTCTATGAGTTGACTCAGGAGGTAAAGACTTTAGATTTAGAGTATACTCTTTCAAGAATAAGATTCAAATCTCCTCGAGTGGAGTGTAAATAAATTTTAGGAGCTATTAAATTTCTGGATTTTTTTTTCTTGAATTACTCAAGATACACTAGCAAAAAATTCATTACCAAGAGCTTATGGACCGTCGAGTTAGTTGGGTACTAGTTTTCCTGAACTCCGGTTGCCAATGAAAAAAATTTTAGGTGGATAAACTGCGTATTTTTCTTTGAAAAAAATGATGAGAACTTACTTTCTAAGAATTAGGTATATGTTCAATTTCTTTTCCTTCCTTCAGACTGAACATTTGGTTTGGAATTGATTCAACTGTTTAGGGTGGGGGGTGGTCTGCATGTTTGGGCTTTGTTTCACTTCAGGCTTTGCTTCCAGCTTCACTCTTCTGCCTTCTAAGCACCAAGCCTGAATAGTCTCTAAGGTGAGGCTGACATTGGACTCTATATTGTAAGACCACTTTCCAAAACCAGGCCAGCACAACTTAATCCATCTCCATGCTAAACCTTGCCATTCATACTCCACTGCCCCCTACCGGGTTTTTAAAGATCGGTCCAAGTCCAACCTGTCCATGCAAAATGATATTTCTTTTAAGATAGCAATTTTTCTTGAATGAAAAATAACGGAATTGAATGTATGCTATCCATTTCATGCTTGTCTCCATTAAAATATATCAAATATATTGATTAAAATCTCATGTGGAACATATTAGAAAGAAGAGAAGTTCTACACATATAAAAGAATTTATATTAAAATAAAATGATAAATTAAAATAATTTGTATGATAAAAAATTACTAGATTCTACAAGCAAAACTCACCTTTTTAATCATATTGCCGGATAGTGACGGAACCACATTTAGCTTGAGGGGGCCATGGCCCCCAAAACTCATGGAAAACTCAAAATAGTCCTATGATTTTAAGATTGTATTCAATATAAATTTATAAATATAGAAGATGGGCCCCCAAAAAATTTATGATTCCCATATAATTTTTAAAATTTTCTAGAATTTCAATATACTTAGAAAGGTCTCCCTCCATTTTTTTTAGTTCTTAAATTTGTATAATTTGTATATAATATTTATTTTCAAGGATGTGGTCTCACCAAAATTAATGAAAATTAATAAGAGAAATAATAAATTTATTAATATAGATTCCAATTTTTTGTTGTTATACAATAATAAGCTTCTTAAATGTATGGAGTTCAAATTGAAATTAATACAAGAAAAATCAATTAAGGCTGATAATCTATATGATAAATAGTTGAGAAGTTTTATCCTCTAGACTTCATTAAGAGAAAAATTTCTTTAAGGTCTCAATTATATATAACATTATATGTTTAATGTGATACGAAAATATCTAGATTTTACATAAAACTTAATAAACTAGCTTACATATTAGAATAAAAGATGACATTCTAAAGATCACTTGATAATTTTTATGAAAAAAATTAAATTATAAATATTTCATTACACAAATAATAATATATGTATATTATTTTATGAGACGTTATCATTAGAAATCTAAAACATATATTAAATTGTATTTTCAGAATCTTATTTATACGTGTATGTAATAAATTATCGAGATCCTATTTTATATGAAGTAATTTTTTTATGATTTTCTAATTTCTATTTATTTTACATAAATATGTCATATGGTAAAAAAATAAGTCATCCCCCTCCTTAAACAAATTGTTGGTTCCACCATTGCTATTGGAGAGGAGTAAGATGCTTAAAACCCCCACAGGTCATAGCACCATGCTTCAAGGGTGTTCAACAGTAGATTATGATTATTGTACTTTACCTTAAAATCATGTATTAAATGGAAAATCATTTTTTTCTCTTTAAGATTAGTTCAACCTGTCGATACAAAAATATATTTCTTCTTAAGATTGCAAAATCAAATATAATGAAATATCATTAACATTCATCTTAACAAACTGGAGTAGGCAAAAATTCAACAAAAAAAAAAAAAGCAAAATAATTTTAACAACAATTGTACAAAATTTTCCACCAACTAATGCAAAATTAGTTTACAAAATATAGAATATGGGAAAATTAAAAAGACTTCCCAAGATTAGAAGATTACAAGACAAAGAGATCAAGAAATATAGAGCTCTAGGGCCCCTAGGCCATATTGGTTCTATAGTTGGACCAAATATAATGTTTTTATCCATTAAATAGAAGAGATAAATAGGGTTTTATTGCAATAATAATTGGAAAAACTAGAAGGATATATATATATATATATAGCCCAATACCTTCCTTATGATATCCATCCAACAGCTAGAAATTCTCCCAAAAAACAAAAGTTACTCCTAAATCATTTTCTTCACAAAATAAAATGACTAAACAGGTCTCAGAACATAAAATTAGTAACTGTAGAGATGGATATATTTTGGCTATTCTATTTCATATTTTCGCTTAAAAAACATTTAACAACTAGGAATTTCAAGCCATGATAGTCTGATTTTTTGAACTTGAGAGCTTTGCAAATTTTGGAATTTCCTTTTTCGGACTTTTGAGATTTCAAGGGCCTAGGGTTTGCCCATTGCAGCACCCGTTGCCCCTTTGGTGATAGACATATCGGTGGGGACGGTTGATCATGGTGATGATAGTAGGAAAACGTTCGTTCAAGTGGTGTCTTGCATGGCTGCACCTTCTTTTAAGTTTCATATGAGATTCCCAGTGGATATCAACAGTGAACAAGGCTTCATGTTTTTTGATTTTGAGTTGTCAAAGGCAGCAAATGAATTCCGTTTTATTCTAGTTTTGAAGTTTTCTTGATCGAGGCTTTCCATTGATGTTATCAGACTCGCTGTGATCAAAGCGTGGGGTTTGATGGACATATCGATGATCATATTTATGGATGACCATCACTTATTTGTTCATATGAAAATGGAAAGGGACTTTGTGCATGACTAGGCTTGTGAGGATAGATCGATCAACAACTGTGTATTCGAATTTTAGGTGGCCAAAGGATTTTGATGTAAACAAGGAATCTTCCCTTGCTCCTCAATGGACTTACCTTGGATATGTATCGTACAGACTGTTTGCATATTCTTGCAACCAGATTTGGTCATTTTTTGGGCTTGGATAATGCCATTTTGAATCGTACAAAGGCTTTGAGAGCCTATATTTGTGTTGAAATGGATTTGTAAGAGAACTAGTTCAGGGTTTCCACATTGTCATCTTTAATAATACGACCATCTTGTAGGAGATTCGATAAGAGAAACATAATTTTTACTATAGAAAATGTTGCCATCAAGGTCACATTGAGGTTGTTTGTAAGCCATGGAAAAATAAGTTTGTTCGTGGTGTAGATCAAAAGAAACATGCGGGAAAGGAAGTCTGGGAAGAGAAGCGATTGGAGGATAATATAAAGGTCTTAAAACCTGTAGGGAAGAAGCAACCATCGGTTTCCAGGGTGGTGTAAGACCATAATGCTACTCATTTTAAGGAAGTGTCGGAGGTGATAATGTGTAGATGGAGGTTGGGTTTGATTTAATGTTAATACAATATTTGAAGAAGAGGATATTAGTGGGAAAAAGAAAATCATGTGATTTGCAAAAAGAAAATTTGTGTAAAGAGAAACTTGTTTGTGTTGTTAATGAATATGAAAAACTGACGAAAGTGGTTAGGATGGACTTGGTTGATAATTTGATGAAGCATATAAAGGAAAATGAGGTTAAGTGCATGGTCCTGCATGAAATCTTGGAAGCGGTGAATGAAACTCTAGCTACGGAGTGAGTGGTGCAATTGAGGTCTGTTGCAACGTCGCCTAGAAAATCTTTATATTACTCTTCTGATTAGGCGAGTGCGGAGCATTTTCAGCCTCTTGCATGGAACAAGTTATATGATTCGGATACTGAGGTGCATTCTAGTTCTAAAAACATGAAGGAAAGATAGAAGTAGATTTCTCAATAGTCTCAAAGGGTGCCTACCCGCCCTTTCAAACTTAATTTATGATTGATGCAATCCTGGTGTGGAATGTGCGAGGGTTGGGAAGGTCTCCAAAAAGATTATGAGGTTTGGTTTGATGAAACAATTCTTTCTTGGTGGCTATTTCTAAACCACTTGCTAGTGTTGTTGGCTATTTTGGAAGGAGAATACAGTATTTGACGTTATGTGAATGTTGGCATAAATGATTACTAGATGGTTTTCTTTTTCATGTTCTAAAGTTTTGGTCACATTTATTTATGCTAAGTATGGTCAAGTGGGAAAAAAAGTGTAGTCAAGTGGAGTGTTGGGATTTATGGAGTTCTTTGGAGCGCATCAACATGGGAAATTGTCCATGGTTGGTAGTGGGTGATTTTGATATTATAAGGGAGGAGGGAGAAAAGATTAGGGGTCACCTGAGAGTCATTTCAGCGATAGACAAGTTTAACGCTTGCATGGATAGTTGCGGTTTGCTGAATCTCCCATTTTCTATCGGTCGTGTGTAATGGTGTAATGGCCATTCTAGGACACTGCAACTGGACATGGTTGGACATAGTTGTGTGTAATTCATATTTGTTTAGTGACTTCCTAGAAGCTTGGTATGAATATTTGCAAAGAAAGTTGCCGGATTATTGTCTGATAGCTTTTTCGTTTTCATAGAGTTGGCTTGGTATCGTCCTTCTTCTTTTCGATTTCGAAACATACGGATTGAAACATGAGTATTTCGGTACTTGTGTGGAAGTTGTTTGGTGTGTACCTGTATAAGAAGTTGGACTTCGAAAACTAGCGGCTAAATTAAAAAAATTGAAGGTTGTTTTGTGTTCTTGGAATAAAAATACCTTCGATTATGTGGGCTTACAAACTAAAGAACTGGATGGTAGGGTGGATGGGCTTGAAAGGCAATTGTAAAAGAATTTTTCTGCAAATGTAGAGGCCGAGTATATATGTGGTTGTGAAGTTGGAGTTGGAAACATGGGAACGTAGGGGAGATATGCGTATGACTCAGGTTGCTAAAAACAAAAAAACATGGCTAGGTGATGGTGACCAGAATTCTAAGTCTTCCATGCTTTCGTTAATCAAACAGGAAAAAATAATTTCATTTCTTCTATGACTCTTTCAGATGGCACGGTTCACAGTTCTCTTGAACAAGTGCATCAAGGTGTTGTGAATGTCTTTCAAGAGTTTCTTTCAGGTGAGAGGATTGGTGGGGAAGCAGACTTTTTGCCGCGACTGAACTCGATGATTTTGGCTGATGACAATTTGATGAAAATGGAAGTAAAGGAAGCTTTAATTTATATTACAAAGCATAGTAGCCCTACTCCAAAAGGATTGCATCAGATTTTTTAGTAGTTGTTGGGGGGTGGTCAAGGATGATCTGGTTGAAGCAGTAAATGATTTCTGTTCAAAGAATCTTCTTTTTCGAATTTATACATCGACTTTTATTGTGCTCGTTTTGAAGGTGCAAGAGATAGAGTTTTGACAAGTTTCAGCTTATAAGTTTATGCTTGGTCCTTTATAATTTTTTTTCTAAGATTTTGGTTTGTAGGTTGACTACTTTCTTCTATTGATGATTTGATAGGAATATGGCGCTTTCATTCCTGGACATAGTATTTTTGAAAATATTACGTTGGTTTAGAAAATGGACCATTTATTAAATTAAAATTGAATGGCGGGAACCTTATGGTCAAGATTGACATGTCCAAAACTTATGACAGAGTTGGTTGTAATTTTCTTCTATATGCTCTTCAAGTGTTTTGGATTTTCTTCCCAATTTCGTTCGTTGGTTGCAAATTGTGTGTGATAACAATGGTCCTCAATTATGATGAATGGTTATTCTAAGGATTTTTTTCAAGTCGATTCGGGGTCTTGCGTAAATGGCTCCTTTGTCTCTTTATTTATTTATCATTATAGAGGAAGTGCTATCTCAACTTTTGAGGAAGAATTCCAAGGTTCGTCGGATTAAGTATTTTTCTCATCTTTTGTGGGCTCCTTTGATTTCTCATCTATTTTATGCTGATAATATTTTGGTTTCCATTAATGGGAGAAGAGGTTTTTGAGATGACTTCTTGAGATTTTAGAGATTTATGAGAGATGGTCGGAGCAATTGATTAATAAAGATAAATCATCACTTTTCTTTTCCAAACACAATACACTAGGCCGAAGAGCTAGTTTGAAGAAGTTGTTGGGGTTTAGGGAGGCGAGCTTCTCGGTGACTTATCTTGGAGTTCCAATTGTTGCGAGATGACTTACAGTTTGGGATGTAGACTCGTTAGTGGCTAAAATCAGGAATAAAGTGACGGGTTGGAAGTTCAATGTACTTTCACAAGGTGGCTGGCTTATTCTTCTAAGGCATGTATTGTCAAGTATGTCTATACACCTCCTTGTCGTTTTTAACATTTCGAAAGCTGTGCATCAAGAGATTAACTCTATTATGACTTTTTTCTTTTGGGGTGGTGGAAGACATAAGAGGAAGTGGCGGGCTTGGGGGCACCTATGTAAACCAATAGAAGAAGGGGGTTTGAGTTTGAAAAATTCCTTAGAGGTGTAAATAACTCTTCATATCAAGTTCTCGTGGCGTCTATTATCCATTGAGAACTTATAGACTAATTTTTTTCGAGCCAAATATTTAAAGAATGGGCATGTGGTTCAAACTCGACTGGTTCTCGTTTCTAGAAATCCTTGATGTATGTTGTGCTTGAGGTTCTTGATAAGGTCAGCCTGAAGGTTAAGGAAGGAAGTGGATTTCTGGCATGACCGTTGGCTATCTAGTGGACCACTTAGTTAGCATGACACTTTGTGTTGAACCGTAGGTTGTGCATTAAAGACATGTGAGTTGACAATTCATGGGATAATGACTACTTGGTGGAGTTAGTAGTTGAGATTTGTCAAAGTATTTTTGTGGGTCAAGAGGAAGATGATATTATGGTGAGGATGCTAACGAGGGAGGAAAGTTTCTCGTCTGCGAGTGTATGAGACATAATTGGAGTTAAAGGTCCTATAGTGTAGGATCCTTTTAGAGATTTGGCATGGTCAACTACCTAAGAAGTTGTCAGTATGTTTATGGATGGCCAAATACAATTGTTTGTCGATGGATGATAATATCAGATTTGTAGGCATCCTTCTTGCTTCCAAATGTAACTATTGTTTCTCAGGCCATAATGAAACGAGGGACCATGTTTTGAGCTCTAGTGAGTTTGCGGAACATGTATGGTGTCTTGTAGAGTCAGCTTTGGGTATTTCAAGTTTACAACATGCTTCATGGTGGAAAAAGGTCTTTCATTGGTTCTCCTTCGCAAAAAAATCATTTAGGTCTTCTAACTGGCATTCTACCATGTGTGATCACTTGGAGGCTATGAATTTGTAGATGCAAGGTGTGCATGGAGGGTAGACTGGTTATCCCGGAAAGTGTATGAATGGCAGTAAATGTTTGGCTCAGAAATATTTTAGAAAGATTGAGAAAAGGAGGTGCGGAATCTTCTACTAATGCAGCGATTCTGAATGCATTGGAAGTTAATGTTTTGGTGGGATCTGTTCGTCCATCTCAACTAGTTTCTTGGAGAAAATCAAGTGATGGGAGAGTTAAATTAATTAAATATTGATGGAAGCTGTAGGGGTAATCGAGGGAGTATGGGTGGAAGGGAGTTATTCGAGATAGCATGCTAGGTTCCAGATTGTTTTCTCTAAGCATTTTGGTCATTACACAAATAATGAACCCGAGCTAAGAGCATTAACAGAATGGGTGAAGCTGTGCAAAGTTTTGGGTTTTTTGCATGTTGATATTCAAAGTGATTCCAAAATTGTGGCTGATTGGGTTAGAGTGCGACAATGCACAGTTTGGTATTTGTGGGCTTTTTGGGAAGAGTTTCTTGAGGTTTCTAATGGGATTTCTTTCTCCATTTCTCATCAATTTAGAAAAGGAAATATGGTAGTTTATTTTTTGAGGTTGGAAATTTTGAGGTTGGAAAGGTTGAGTTTGCCTTATATTCATTTATAGTTGTGGAGGGCTAGGATTCAACTTCTTATTGTTTTTCTTTAGTCCTTTTATTTTATTGTTTTAGCGTTTGGGTTTAAGATATTTGTTGGTTTTTTTGTTTTCATTGTACTCTTCCTCTATAAATAAGGGATTTTTTTCAATAAAGTTCGAAACTGCATTCCTCCTTCAATAAAAAAATTCTCATCAATTTAGGAAAGGAAATATAGTAGTTGATTTGTTGGCTAGACATGGTGAGGAAGGTTGCAGCAGTTTGTTTGAAGATTATAACTTGTTCTACAAAGAGTTGAAGGGAAATTTGCGGTTGGAGAGGTTAGGTTTGCCTTATATTTGTCTATAGTTGTGGAGGGCTATGCTTCAATTTCTTATTATATTTCTTTTGTCCTTTTATTTCATTGTTTTGGCATTTGGGTTTAAGAAATTACAGATTGGTTTGATTGTTTTCACAGTATTCTTCCACAATAAGAGATTTTTTTAATAAAGTTTGCAAGTGTCATTCTGCTTCAATAAAAAAATTCTCATCAATTTAGGAAAAGAAATATAGTATTTGAATTCTTGGCTAAATGTGGTGAAGAAGGTTGTAGTGGTTTGTTTGAAGATTATGACTTGCTTCACAAAGAGTTGAAGAGGACTTTGTGGTTAGAGGGGTTGAGTTTGCCATAGATTTGTTTGTAGTTGTGGAGGGCCATGCTTCAATTTCTTATTGTTTTTCTTTAGTCCTTTTATTTCATTGTTTTGGCATTTGGATTTAAGATATTGAACATTTGTTTATTTGTTTTGACGGTACTCTTCTACCATAGTTAAGTAAAGGATTTTTTTTTTCAATAAAATTTGGAAGTGCCATCCTCCTTCAATAAAAAAATTCTCATCAATTTAAGAAAGAAAATATGGTAGTTGATTGTTTGTCTAAACGGGTTGAGGAATGTTGTAGCGATTTGTTTAAAGATTATAGCTTGCTCCAGAAAGAGTTGAAGGGAATTTTACGGTTGGAGAGGTTGGGCTTGCCTTATATTCATTTGTAATTGTGGAAGGCTATGCTTCAATTTCCTATTGTTTTTCTTTAGTACTTTTATTTCATTATTTTGGCGTTTTGGTTTAAGATATGAGTAATGATACGTTTACATCTCCATACTATTGATTTACCACTCATCCGATGTGGCTTTATTTACTTTCCTCTTTGTTGCTATTGTATGCTTTTACAAAACTTTTCTCTGTACAATAATGTGATTTGCTTCTTATGTCAAAATGATGTACCGATACAAGAACTTTTACTTTTGCTTTAGCCATCAGAATTACACGCCAAAACACCCCACTTTGGATCCTCTGCTCTCTCTCTCTCTTTCTGTCTCTCCTAAACTCTTTCTCTCTCAAGCCCTTGTTCGTCACATTCATATTGAGACCACTTGAACGACATTTGTTTCCATTCTGAAATTTTTTCTGTTCATTTTTTATTTGTTGCTAATGTCGAGCCCACCAATAGAGCCCATTCTTAGAGCCTAGACAATGGAGCCCACCCCATCGAACCTACCTTCACAACGCACCTCCATCATGGCTCTATGTCGCACCTCCAATGGTATAGAAAAAATGAGTTATTTGTGAAATGAAATTCTCAGTTTTGCTTATATAATTAATTTAATATTCACAATAGTTGTTTTGGTGTATTTTGAACTTGTACAAGTGAATTTAATTTGTTTTATTTTTTGCTTATGCAATTAGTTATATATTTTTCTTCTTATGTGTATTTGCCTCCAGCATAAGTGTATTTGCCTCCATATACATCGAACCTACCATATGTGTATTTGCCTCCAGCATAAGTGAGTTTAATTTATTTGTAACATCCTGACCCAGATATATATGGTGTACATGTGAATAATTTTTGATCTTTCGAATTTTCATGTTATTATATATTTTTCTTCTTATTATTATTAGTGTTATTAATTTTATCAGATATTATGGCATTAATAAATTCATATTTTAAATAGGGATTTTTTATTATTCATTTATTTTAATTATATTGTTAATATTTTTAGTTTATTAATAATAATCTCTCTTAATTAGTTTAAATAATATTGAGACATTCTATCATTTTCACGTCTTTATCCTCTTGAACAGAATAAATTTCCTAGTAATTTTTGTATAATCGGCAAAATCATCAAGAGTATTTTTATTTCTTTTAAAACTTTTCTTCTCCCCTAAAAATCCTCTCAAAATTGCTCCACGTTATTCCTCTTCATGAATCATGCAAATACATGATATTTTTCTTCTATTTTTGCAGTAACCGATCTATTTATTGGAAGAGCAATGTTAGGGACAAATAGCAGACAAACGCTAACTAATATAACATGATAAACAAAATGCTCTGTTTTCATTTCCTTCAATTTTGGATCTATTTATTCATTTTCCAACTTACAAATATTGTGTAGCACACAACAAGCACTAAACACTACAGATTATCAGTTTGCGTTTGTCCACCATTTGTTCTTGGCATTTGTCCCTATATAGAATGGATCCGAACTGAAGAAAATAAAAATAATGTGTTTTATTTATCATACCATATTAGTTGACGTTTGTCCGCTGTTTATCTCTAGCATTTATCCTTAGCATTGCTCATATTGGAAAGATAGGCATTTGTTTTAATTTCCAACTTTAATCGTTATTATGTTGCCTTCATCTGAACACACGCCTCCAAGTAGTCCCACCCATGTACGTCTCTCTTTCTCTTATTCTTTAAGGTTCCATGGTCATCTATATATATATATATATATATATATATATATATATGTGACAACCCGGATTTTTAGATATCCGCTTAATTTTCATGTGTGGGATGATTATGTATCTCCAAGACTATTTTTAGGAATTTTGGGATATATGTATAGGATTCTTATATTGAAAGTTTGGGAATAAGGTTGGGTATAAATGTGACTTGTGTTAAGGTGAAAAAGTGCCTAGACCCGAGATCTCGCTCAACTCTCGCTTGATGTCTGGCTCGAGCGAAATGCAGAGACAGACAGACGTCTTTTAGTAGAATGGTCATAACTTGCTCATTTGAGGTCGGATTTGAGTGATTCAAGAGGCTATAGAAAGCTAAGAGGAATATCTACAACTTTTATGTTTTGAGGTTTAAGAGATATGGACTTAATCAAATAAGAAATAGAGATTGAAGTATCAGGTCTGAATTGGAGATAGATGAGCATTGACTTGAAGTTGACTAAGAACATTGGATAAGATTAGGCCTTTGGATTATTTTCTTAGTTATCCTAAGATCTGGACAAGTGTGTAGAGATGTGGAAAATGAGGAGATTTTATTTAGTGAATTTCGTGTGAAATAAGATGAATCATCTATCCAATACTTGGTGTACCCGGATTAGTGTTCTTGGGCTTATCTGTCGAGTTTTTTTATTAGAAAAATCATAACTTGGTCATATGAACTCCAAATGAAGTGATTCTAGTTCCTATAGAACCCTAAGACATAGATCTATAAACTTTTATGACTGGAGGTTTTAGAGAATCGAAAGTTTATCAATGGATTAATTGGGCTGGAATGGGACTGATCTGTTTTAGGTGCAAACTGGAGCTCGAAAATAAATCACTTCACCACATCACCTTAGATGTTCGAATTTGATTGGTTCTCCTCATGGTTATCTGCTAGATACATGTATGAGAGCATGTGTTAGGTGGAGAAAGAGCTTCTAGAAGAATAATTAGCTTAGAACCAAGCAAGAGTGAAGGACTAATCTGATTAGCCAAAAACAGTCAAGTATCCCCTTTGTTTCCAACCAATTGGTAACCAAACCTTGGGAATTAGGTGAAGAGATATTTTCCAGCTACTCTAAGGGTGCTAAGGAGGTCTTGGACGTGTGGCCAAAGAGGGAGAAAATGTTCTAGAAGTCTTGAGGATGCAAAGGAAGACCAATAGCCAGCTAAGCTCATCTTGGGTATTTTTAGACTTTTTGGAGCTTACTTTTATATCTATATTTGGTAATTATTTGGGGCCATTGATCTAAGATGATTTTAGATGAGGAAGAAGCTTAGCCATAGGATGAATATCATTGGAGATCATAGAAGATATGGATGAGGAT
Organism: Platycarya longipes; assembly: GCA_036559045.1. Lineage (NCBI taxonomy): Eukaryota > Viridiplantae > Streptophyta > Magnoliopsida > Fagales > Juglandaceae > Platycarya > Platycarya longipes. The sequence goes on along the minus strand of CM071799.1, from coordinate 16,220,002 downwards.
TGAACTAACCAAAGCTGGACAACACAACCCACCTTACACGGTTTGAGCTAACCAATTGCTTTGGTTTATTTTTCCTTCTCTTCTTCCCCAAGCCACCTATTCATATATATATATTAACCATCTTCAGATCATAGGAGACCTTTTGGGAGAAGGAACCCACGTCCACTTGGAGAGAAAGCAACAAAGAAGAAGCTTCCCCAACCCTTGAACCTCCAAACATCTCCTAGTGAGCTAAGTGAGGTGCTTTGAGGAGGAATGTTGCAAGGACTAGTTGGATCATTCAACCAAGCTTTGGAGAAACTTGTAAGTATACAATTTAACTTAATCTTAGCATAGAATAGGTAGATTATTGATGGAATTAAGTTTGTTGTTAGTTGGAGCTTGAATTAGGCTTATATGATGTGTTTGGAATCTATGGTGTTTTGGATATGATTTGGTGATGGTAAAGTGTTAGGAAAATTGTTAAGGACCTAGAATTATGTTCTAATGAGTAAAAATAAGGTTGGTGTGAAAAAGATTGCTTGATTTAGGTTGAAAAACCCCATGAGCCGTTGATCTCGCTTGACTGTCGCTTGATACCCCACTCGAGCGAGTTCCAACCCGTGACTTCGCTCGACACTCGCTCGACACCCGCTCCGAGCGAGATACCCTGCTTTGCTTAGATTTAGGGTTTTCTTAGGAATAGCAGTGGTGTTTCAAATGGGTAGAGTTATAGGTGAAAATAACTCATATGAATAAGAGAGAAACAAAAAGAAAAAAAAAAACAATTTATATAAAGAATATGTTCCGTGTCATGACGGGGACGGCGATACGTAACGCCCGGACGATTGCGACACGAGACTCATCATAACGGGGACGGCGATACGTAAACGCCCGGATGATTGATGAGTATGATTGATGAGTTAGTCACGTCATGACGGGGACGGCGATACGTAACGCCCGTATGACTGACGTGCCGGCAGGGACGACGATACGTAACGCCTGTCGTGATATAATAATATGTTCCGTGTCATGACGGGGACGGCGAGACGTAACGCGCCGGACGATTGACACGAGACTCATCATAACGGGGACGGCGATACGTAAACGCCCGGATGATTGATGAGTATGATTGATGAGTTAGTCACGTCATGACGGGGACGGCGATACGTAACGCCCGTAATGACTGACGTGCCGACAGGGACGGCGATACGTAACGCCTGTCGAGATTTTGAAATAAAAGAAACTTATGAGGGTAATAAGTAAAGTGGAAAGTATAAGTATTAAGTATGTGATGATGGATATAGATAAGATCTAAGTTTGTATGTGATGATGGGTCTAGCTAAGATCTAAGGTTGTATGTGATGATGGGTCTAGCTAAGATTTAAGTTCGTATGGTAAGATGGGTAATTGATGTGTATAAGTTCCATAAGGTATTCTTGTAAGTGATATGTTGGTGAGTATGACTATGTATGGTGATAGTTGAGGTTATCTATGCTTTATTTCGTTAACTGTGTACTTGCTGAGATTTCTTGTAAATCTCACTCTTTTATGTTTTATCTATTTTATTTATCATTCCTTATGGAATGATAGATGTGGAATGATAGATGTTGTTGCAGGGATAGATAGATTGCATTGAGACCCGATCAGCACGGGAGATTCTGAGGTACCCTGAGGGTCCTATGGAATGCTCCTCTCCGGTTGAGATGATCCCATGTACGTGATCAAGTGAAGAAGTAAGAGTATTGGATGGGTGTAGGATATGAGTTTTGTTTAGAGAAAACTAACTGGGTTATGTAAGAGTAAATACAGAATATTGTTGTAAATACAATGTTATGAGAAGTGTAATTATAGTATGCCATGTGGTCTATTGATGCGAGAGTTAGATCTCTTTGCTCATATTGGGAATTTACTTCTTCCAGCTGCGATCGGCATTGCATTTCATTAGTAAGCTTAGATGCATGCATGCTGCTTTTTATGTTTACGTAGGATAAGTAGCCTTGTGTTGCTTGTCCGGATGCGTCGATTTGCGTTGTAATCAATGCGAAAAATCAGGGCGTGACAATATATATATATATATATATATATATATATATATGTATCTTCATGGCACAACATAGAAATACAAAAGCACTCCCTTAGCTGCAACCTAGACCCTCACGCTATGGCAGTATGTTGTTGCTTGTACTTGATGATGTTTTGCGATCGGCTTTATATAATTGTTAAAGGATTTAAACTATGTTATAAATAGATTTCAAAATAGATTTCAATAGAAAATAGTAAGTGTTTAATATTTTTATGTTTAAACACTTTCAAGTCTATTATATGAAATGATATCATTATTTATTAGATTTAAACCAAATATTTTCTTACTAAATTGTAATATTTTATTAGTTTCAAATTATGGTTTGATTATATTAGTAGTTCATCGGAGATTGGATTTTAAATATGATTAAGTTTAATTAAAATAGATTTTATGGTCATTGTGTCAGATTTGATAAAGTTATTATAATACAGTCATAACTAGATATAAGGAAATATGTTAAGAATTTTTAAACGATGTTAGTAACTATTAGATTCCTTGTAAAGTTGAATAATTATTGTAATTCTAAGAAAGGATTTAGATTTTCACGACTTATTTTGATAGAATTGAATATAGTTCAAAATATTTTCTAAGTTTTAATATGTTGTTAGTATTTAAATAACTTAAAATATAAGTATTATTATTTTTGTATTAAACAGAATATTCATTTAATTATTTTATATAGTATTAATTTAATTAAGTAGAAATATCCGACTTGTTGAATATAGCTTTTATTATTTTACTAAAGTATACTTTTAAAGTAAAATGTGTTATTAGTATTATATTAGTTTTGTGATATTAGTATGTAATGTCTCTTGTTTGAAGCAAATACGTATTAAATTATCTTCCACAATATGTATTAATTCAGTAGAATATTTTAGCATGTTTTTCTAAAAATATTAGTGACGATTCGTATTTTGTATAGATAACGAGTTATTAAGGAGAATTTAAGAAGCAGCGCTAAGAGGTAAGTGAATTTGATCACAAATTAAAATTATCACAATTAACTTATATTATTAGTAGAACCAGTTTTTTGATAGCCTGTTTTCATGATTCTCTCTGTCATGAAAGCATGCCATTTAGCACAGCACAACATACGATTATGTTATTCAGCATCATGTTCAGATTTAGCGAGTTACAATTATTTATATCAATATATATATATATTATGCATCTCATGTTACATAAGTCACATAAACTATGTTAAGTTCCAGTATAAGATTAGATTAGACTAGTAATCAGTTAATTACTTAATCAGTTATTCAGATGGCTATTCAGATGTATGGTACCAATGCAGTTCAGATTAGTGTGGATGAGCAAGCAATGGACCTAAGCATGGTCCACCATAGTACGCTAGAGTACTATCAACGACTTCCTTTATTGCATTGGAACGTGGGGTCGGTGCACAATCTTGCACACAGGATTAAGTGTGTTGGCCAATCAGATCAGTTAAATCAAATCAGTTAGTTAGTTTAAATCAGTTAATCAGTTAATATAGATAAGTTAGTCATGCATAGCATAAGCACCAGCATGAACAATCATGTTTTAGTTCTCATTATGAAAATTTTATAAAAATTTCCTATGAGTATTATTTTTATTATATGCTGGATTTCTTACTGAGTTATCAACTCATTTTAATTTATTTCTTATATTTAAACCATTCAAGTGAGGAAGGTGATCAGTGCAAACAAACATGCCAGAATTAGATAGAGCAATTAAATTTAAACATTAATTGTTTTAATTTAAATATTAAATAAGCTTTTATTAAATCAGAAATCTTTTAGTTAATGTTTTGGAAAGACATTTTATTAGAACTTCATTTTTATGAAGTAAATGCTATTTTGTTTTGTTATGAAGATGAGATTTTCGTGCCGGATTAAATATTTAGAAAAAAAGTACGTAACTCTCTTTAACCTATGGGAAGCGGGTGTTACATTATTACTATAATTTTTATTTTTTCTTTTGTAATCATTTGAATATTTTTTTTACAATAAACTAGATGTGTATCTGCCACCAATAGAAAAGGATTATTCGAGACTTAGAGATGCTATCATATAAGGGATTTTTTATTTTATTTATAAAAATCTGACATTTTAAATGCTTTCTAGTTGTGGTTTGATATGGTTTCAACCCATAATTAAAGTTAAACCAAAATGAATGGAAATGATAAATTAACAACTTCAAATTTGCCTGCTATGATGTTCAATGATGTACTATGTGTGTGTTTTTGGTATATGTATATCGTATTTGATGTTAATTGATTATTTGGACACGTTTCTTTGATTTTTTTTCTTAACAAGGTTATTATTATTTTTTCTTTTTCTTTATTTATTATATTATGTTTATGTTGGGATAGAACCAAGTGTTGAAGACGAGGATGTTGTTGAAGATTCGAAGGAGGGAATCAGTAGCGGAGCCAGAAACTTGGGTTAAGAAGGGCCAAGCAAGGTTAAAATAAAATATATAAAATATTTTTTATTTTAATTATATATAATTTTTTATGCGGTGTAAAATAATTTGATACAATTTTTGTATTAAAAATATATATAATATGATAAGAACATGTTATCATAATAAAAATATATTAAAAATACATTAGAAATCATTCAACTTCTTTTTTATTTTTATTTTTATCTATAATAAAAATATGTCATCATGTTATAAAATTATTTTATTTTATAGGAGATTTATTTTATTTTTAAATTAGATTAATTGTATATAGAGGGAGACCAAGATAATTTTTAGAGAGGGAGCCAATATAAAATAAATTTAATATTATCCTACAAAATTATAAAACAATAAATATATTTTATTTTTTTCCTTTAAAAAAATATATATTATATTTTTAAAAATTTTGTTTTTTAAAAATAGGGGTGGGCCGATGGGGAGGGGGGCCCATGGCCCCCCCTGCCCCTACGTGGCTTCACCAGTGGAGGGAATTTCATTTTCATTAGTTGAGGAAGTAAGAGCATACTACCCAAAGTATGCAAAACAAGTTGGGTTTGGAGTGACAAAGCGAAATTCTAAAATCGGAGTTGATGAAAAATTAAGATATTTCACACTTGCTTGTATCCATCTAGGCACGTTTGTTAGCAAATCGTTTAATATTCTTAAATTGAGGCTAATGGAACATAATGGATGCACGACAAAGATCAATGCCATATTAGGTTCGAGGGAGATTTTTGTTTGACCCATATTTTTCTTGAGCACCCTTATGCTCTAAGTCCTAGAAAAGCAAGATACATTAGATGTCATAAGAGGTTGGATGAGTCAAGCAAAAGAAGACTAGAAAACAATAATTTGGCTAGCATTCCAATGAACAAAAACTATAATTCTTGCGTCGTTGAGATATGAGGATATGAGAATCTTACATTTGGAGAGAGAGATTTACGTAATTACATACGTAAGGTTAGATTACTTTGGCTTCGGTTAGGAGGTGTCGAAGTACTACAAAACTACTTCATTCATATGTAGGCACAAAGTGATGATTTTTATTATATCATGGACGTTGATGATGAAACTAGATTGAGGAATGTGTTTTAAGCGGATGCCTGTAATATAGTTGTGTATGAATCATTTGGTGATGTTATAACTTTTGACATGATTTACTTGACCAATTCATACAACATGCCATATGCTCCTTTTGTGGAAGTTAATCATCATGGTCAATCAATTTTATTTGAATGTGGCTTGATTTTCGAGGAGGATACATATACGTTTGTATGGTTATTTGAATAATGGCGTAAGTGAATGAATGGCCGAGCACTACAAGCCATAATAACAGGCCAAGATAAAGCTGTACAAAATGCAATTGCAAAGTGTTTTCGAAATCTCGACATCGATTTTGTTTATGACATATAATGAAAAAAGTTTTAAAAAAATTTGGAGTGCATAATCAATATGATGACATCAAAAGTCAGCTGCACAGATATTTATTTTTCTCGATTATTTCTTGAATGTTGTGATATCTTATTGTGGCATATTATGGGAAATTCAACTGTTGATCATTGGACTATTATGTGTTTATGACACGTTGAGTCGTGATGAATCACTAGTGCTGCTGCAATTATTTATAGTTTTGATTTGCATGATCGTTTATGGCTTGAGTGGTTATATTCTAAGCATCATTTGTTGGTGTAGGCGTACGTTAGGAATGAATTTTAGGCAGGAATGTCAACTACTCAGATAAGCGAGAGTATGAATACTTTCTTTGATGATTACGTAAATTCAAAGACAACGTTAAAGCAGTTTGTAAATCAATATGATAATGCACTCTGACGCAAGATTAAAAATGAGCCTACAGCTGACTTTAGTTCATTCCACACATAAATTCCATGCATAACTTTTTATGGCATTTTATACAAATACAAAACTTAAAGAAGTTCAAGAAGAATTAAGATGTTTGATTTATTGCTGCGCATCATTAATTTAAAGTGAAGGAGGGATTTTCATATATCATGTGGCTGATCAGGTCCAAGTTATGGATGAATTTAGAAAAGATATAAAATATGTTGTTGAGTTCACTGAGAAAGAGTGCGAAGCAAGCTGCATATGTCAGTTGTTTACTTTTAAGGGAATTTTGTGTAGACATGCCATTTGTATATTGACACTCCATAACAAGGAAGAGTTATCATAAAATACATATTTGATAGGTAGAGGAAGGACCTGAAATAAGATTGCATGTTTGTCTAAAGTAGTCGCAATGATCTGAGTTACAGTCTGAATGCATATTGAATGAATAAATTGAACAAGGATTTTTACGAGATTTCTTTGATTGCCAGCACCTCAAATGAAGATTGTGCAAAATTAATGACTCAATTAAGTAAGTTGAAGCTGAAGTGGGTTGAGGTCCAGCCTGTATAATAACCATTCTATTGAGTCATTAGCTATCTTGTCTTTTCTTGATATGTACAACCGTCTTTGCAACTTTTAGACAATGATAATTTTTGGACTACTCCTATATATCAAGATTTAAAGGTCGACATCCCTACGTATATTATATCAATTATGCTAAAATTATCTTTTACTCAAAATAGTACAATCACTAGTGTAATATTATATTGTAAATTTAAGATTGTAGATCCATTTCTTAAAACCATTTTACAAGGAAGCTTTTAAATTAAAGTATTCCAGGTGTTCTTATATAGAATGGAAGACAGATATTTTTAAGATGTTTGATAGTTTAATTAAGCCGAGAAATTCCTTGAGTTTACTGTATTGCTAAGTGTGTTGATGTTTATGTACAGGCTTAAGTTGCTTATGTTCATTTTGCTGATTTTGGTGTAAAGCTAATGGTATTCATTGCGATTGACAGTTTTGTGCTCAACCTAGAAGATGGTTATTTGTGGTTTGTCTTGTGTTCATTTTCAACAATTGATTTTTTTGCTTGTATTGCTATAAATTAAAGTAATCATATACTCATGTGAAATGTTGAGTTATACCTTATAAATTATATTGTGCTTTGGAAGAGAGTTCCTGGAAGATAGTTCAGATGAGTTGACCATCTTCTTTTGTTATTTGGCCAAAACATGTCCCTGCCATTTTTTTTATGCTTAAAGAAGATGGCCATTCCAAGATACCTAAGATCGCCTAGAAAAATTATTTACAAAATGCAACTTGTTTTGGGTATTTTATCTTCCTAGGATACCTAAGATCACCTCGAAAACTATTTATTACAAATGCTTTCACATGCAAGCAAATGCTTTCCCAAGCATGTCTAATACAAAAGCCAACTATGCCATCATTTTATTAGTCCTCCAAAATATTGCAATCAATTTGTAAACTTCATTTTTTCTAATATAGAATATTGTCAATAGAAAGTAAATTATTGAGGTCAGATTGTGCAAGGACTGGGTATTATAGAGAATTAGACTTAATACCTGTTATCATCCTTTCAAATACAGTAAGCAAAATCCTCATCTTATTTTTGTCAAATACCATACATCCTCAATTTGGCATCAATGAGAATCTATCAAGAAAAAAATCAGCAAAATATCAGAGATGGTTCAGAACCCATTTTGTGTGCTTTATTCTGAATTTGTATTTGGATTCTGTCTACCTTCTATCTCCGTTATTGACTTGCACTCATTAATAGACTATGTTAATTAGCTCATAAAAAATAGTTACCAACACAAGTTAAGAACAAACAATAACAATACGAGGTGAGATTGACTTGTGTAAGTGGAGTGATGCTATCTTATCCACCCAGACAACTTCAAAATTGGAATGCAAGAAGAGTATGGAATTAGGGGAGATAAGAACCCCCCCCCCCCCCCCCCCCCACAAAAAAAAACAAAGAATTAAAGAATCAATTTTGCATACCACCTTGACTCGAAGCATAATCCACTTGCTTTTGGCAAAAACGATTTGGTTTAACATGAAAAACGTTATAAGTTGTAAGGTCCATACAAAGTGTTCTTTCCCACTCTCAAAATGAAATAATACAATAAGCTGTTACCATCCACAAGCCATTTTCTTGGTACTAAAAATTATGTACAATGTCTTCACAAAAAAATTATAAACAATGTCTACATAGCAAATTATGTACACTCTCAATGTTTGAGAATTAATTACAGCTGTAATCCAAATATATGCATAGTAAAATATATCCCACTTGTAAAAAAGAAGGGTCCACTTTTTAGTTAGGTGATGTCTATAAGATCCAGTTATCTTCAGATTGAACCACTATAAATTAAGCATGAAGGATCCAATTCAAAAGAACTTAAATAAAATAAAGAGATGCGATAAGATACAAAAAGAAAATATAAATTAATAAAAGACATGTGATAAGAAACAAAGAGAAATTAGGACAAGCCCTGGAAGAACAATAGAAGATTGCAAAAGAGTCATACAATTCAATAGGTTGCAAAACATTCCCATATTTATCTTATTGAAAAGAACTTCACTAAAATATAAATTAATAAAAGAGATGTAAACGTATCCAACTCCTATCAACTTAGTGAACAAAAGATCATAAAGGATAGAAATCTAAAGACTCTGTAGATTCATGTCAATGCTCCCTGGCACCCTCTATAGAAGAACAGACATGTCCAACACACAATTTTTTTAATCATCATGCATATTAACAAGGTAAAAATAAAAATTCCATTTGTATTAAACAAGGATCCTCTTTTTGTGCGATGTCTATAAGATCCTTTTTTTTTAACCCAACAAGGAGAAAGTTTTCATATTATGACAGGCAAAGTCGTGTATATAATACTTCATCAGATCAAATTAACACACAAGAAAGTTACAAAATACATATAAAAACAGGAATAAGAAAGAGGAGCTTAAACCAGGCGCAACAACATATCGAGATTAAATTTCAAGGCCATGAATTTTTCAATTGGGGTATAAAAATTAGGCATATCAAATAAATCACTGAGCTAACTAACCAAAAATCATACATACCTATAATCTAAACAAGGATTGGGTGCATACTTATTAGATACTTCATTTTCCACCAGACAATTCAATAGCATCTTCGTTATAAACAGATTCTTCTCCCTAGTCAAATAGCTTCACAAAATTCCTAATTGACAGTTGTAAACAAAGACTAACTAGCTCCATTAAGCTCCAAAAGCTCCATTGTTCTTCGCATCAATTAGAGAGAGAGAGAGTTAGACAGAGAGAGTCGAAGGACAAAGAGAGAGAAGTACCCTTACCTTTGAAGGCGTCGTTGTCCGGTGGCCACACTGCAGGATGCGCAACTCGAAGGTGAGAGGAAGTTTAGCCATTAGCGAGGCCAAGGTCACAGAGAGAGAGAGAGAGAGAGAGAGAGAGAGAGAGAGAGAGAAGGGGAGAGGTTTGGAAATGGGAATGAGTTTCACTCTTCAATGATGTCGAAAGATGTTCTATCTTCAAAGACTTTCTGCGGGTTCATTAGAGAGCCCAATGAAAATTAAAGGAAATCGTGGGATAAATTTGAATTTTAAAATGAAATTTTGTTCTATGTACATCATTTTGACATGAGGCACATCATTGCATAGAGAAAGGTTATGTAAAAGCATACAGTAGCAGCAAAGGAGAAAAGAAAAGAAAAAGTAAATAAAGTCACATCGGATAGGTGGTAAACTATTGGTATGGAGGTGTAAATGTAAAAGTAATAAAATTCGGAAGTACCGTACTTGAAAAAATAAAAGACTAGGAATTTCAAAATTCTGTTGAGAAATATAACTTCTACAATTGCAGAAAAATAGAGCAAGACCATGTCGAGGAGGAACTGACGCAGAATGAAGAGTTTATGAACTAAAGTTTCTTGGAAAGCTGATTTTGTAATTATGGAATAACTTGAAGACATGGATGTGTATTTATATGTCATGTGTATTTAGGGGCCATCGGTCTAGAGAGATTTTCTTTTGAATTAATAAATGTGCACTTGAAAAACTCCTTATCAAGTGTTTGCACCCTCCAGATTAGTCAGGATATTATTTCGGACACCTAATGCCAATAATATATATATATATATATATATATATATTTGCAAATGTGTGACAATGTGCTTAGTTGCAATGTACAGATCATGCTATGACTACAGTGGTGATAATTGATAAATGAACATCTATGCTGTATTAACATTCTCAATAGATTGAATTAAATGAGTTTTAGATGTTAAAAGAAGAGTATTAATCAGAAAATGTGTATTACCTATTTTTGGCATGTGAAATGAAAATTTACTCCTAACTTAATACAATAGCTATTTATTTAGACTTAAGGTTGTGTTTTTGGCCCATTGCAAGAAATCTTGCCCATTACATAAGTGATCAACCCACGAAGAAATAAACTGAAAGCCGAGAGACCCATAACTGAAGCTTGTCTGTGTTTGTCCAATGAAGAAACACTCGTAATGCAACCTGATCCAAAAAGAAGTAACCTGAGAGAAATGAAGGCATGTCCGTGACTTTACTAAGAAGGCAGCATGACTTAGTAAAGCATGATGGAAAATTTTGTTTGCAGAGAAAATAATAATTCTTATATCCAAGTATGGAAAATTTTGCAGCAGATGGTTAGGGTTTTGAAGAGATGAAGGGGAGAGAGAGAGAGAGTTAGGGTTTCGACGAGGTGTTCTGGCCAAGACAAAGTTGAATGAGAGGTAGGGGGGAAAAATCATTTGCAGGGGGGGGATTAGCTAGGTGATTCGCAGCCCACACAATGCCATGGTTTACTCTTCAATAATCCAACGTGAAAATTGTAGGGTGAGGAGAGATGAAAATTGCAGGAGATGAAATCAAATGGCTCAGGAGGGAGAAGGCGTTCGGGGGAGGGGATGGGTTCGATGCAACTAGGGCTGCAAACGAACAGAGCTGCTCGTGAACAATTTGAGCTCGACTCGTATAAACTCGATTCAAACTCGATTCGTTTAATAAATGAGTTGTTCGTGAGCACTAATATTGGTTCGAATATTAAACGAGCTAAACTCGTATAATCTCGACTCGGCTCGTATAAACTCGATTTGCATTGGTGAACAAGATTCGTATAAACTCAATTCGATTCGTTTTGAGCTCGTAACAATACTCGTAATATTTCTATATACATATATATAATTTTGCATATATTCTTACATATATTCTTTTATTATATATATTTTATGTGTTATATATATTATTTCTGATATTTTGTATAAGTAATATATTTTGTTACTTTATGTAAAAGTAGCATTTTATTTCTTTACAATAATAATGTATTAAGTTCACAAAAAAATTATTGAATCAAATATTTATAAAGAGTAAGAAACTCGAGTAATTACTCGACTAAGTTCGGCTCATTCGTTAGAGAGTAAAAACAAAGATCGAAAAATAACTCGATTCGACTCAAACTCGTCTTTGATCGGCTCGAATTCGACTCGACTCGGCAAACTCTCAGCTCGACTCGAACTCAAACTCGAGTTATTTGAGTCTAGCTCGACTCGACTAGACTCGACTCGAACTCGTCTTTGATCGGATCGTTTGCAGCCCTAGATGTAACGCTTCCTACAACTTGTTTGATATTATCCCATGCGTGGTATTTGGTGATTGGTCTCCGATATTCCATCCTTATAGGAGATTCTGTTCCAAAAAGCCTCTCTTTTGGTTTTATATAATCATAAAAGCATAAAAAGATTTTCTTACATAACATTTTATTTTCTCACTTTTCATAGTCGACATTAAAATTTTATACAATAAACTTTAGCAATTGCTTTGATAATCTTTTGTCCTTGTGAAATCAACATTGAAGCTTTTACTATATTTCAACAAGATACTTTCTATATTTGAGAGGTAATTTTTAGAAGGAACCAATAATCAATGTATAAATTGAGATGCAATTTATGTTGTACAAGTTTTAAAATACCTTTTTAATGTGAATGTTGCATATTGCAAGTAACATGTTAGGCTCGTGCATATTAATTGAGGGATGTGCATCTATTATTACAAATACTTACACCTTAACTTCTGGCAAATTTCAAGTAGGAACTAAGAGCGTCACAGAGAACATGATACCATGCATGTTCACCTATGTCATAAGGTATAGTCATAAACTACTGTAAATATTGTTTGTAAATAACTTGAGCCACCATCATTAAAGATTGAGAAGGACTAGAGAGCCAACGCCCACTTTCTGACTTCTGAACTACATCTAATTCCAAATGCTAGGTCATTAGTTTGCAATTGTTGTACTAGGATTTCTTCCTTCCGATTTTAACACTTTAGAGTTTTTAGAAGGTCTACCAAAAAATATCAATTAAACAAATGGGGCTTGACATGTTAAGTAGTTAGATTTATTTCATGATTTTATGATTTTACGATCTAATGTATAATATAACCCAACTACATTAGATTTATAAGAGAATTTCTTACAATTATTTTTAACTCTGCAGAGCTAGCTCATGTATTAGGTAAGTTAGGCAGTTGCCTAAGGCTCCACAATTAAAAAGGTCTAAAAAATTAAAAAGGTCTAAAAAATATTAAGAAATTTATTATTAAAAAAAATCTAATTTTTTATTATTATCTAAACTTAACATTTTTTTAATCTCAATTATGGTTTCTGTTAAAAAAAAATAACGTTAACAACCACAACCAACCAATAGATTTTAAATAAATTCTACAGATTACAACTTCACTTGAAAAAATCATAAGTAGTGATTACAGCTCCACAACCAAAAAATAATGTTGCAATTCATCTAAAAAAAATCAGAACATAAAAATCCTATTTTTATACTTCATGCTTACAGAGTTTACTTTATCTCTCCCGACTTCAATCCCTAATTTTGAACTCTAATATCTCTTATATTTTGATCTATCTTGCTTATATTTGCCTTTGAGACCACTCCTATCGCTACATCGCTGCACTTGAGGTGTCGAATTTTGAAGAAGGCAGTGAGCAGTGAGCAGTGAGCAGTCGGCAGAGGAAGAAGGTAAAGTTTTAAGCTTTCAATCTTTCACGTATTTTATATTATTTCACTTTTCAGTTTTGGTTTTATATGTACTTGTGGTAAAGAAATAGCCACATTAGCGATACACTGTTACTGTACTGTACTGAGGTTGAGTGACGAGACTATAAACACTGTAAAGTTCTGAAACTTTTTTTTTACTGTGTACATATCATAATTCATAGATATATACATCTTCTTGTGGTACACAATATTTCACATGATTCACCAGTTTGCAAATTATAATTGAATCACAAATCACATGGGTCATGTATTTCTTAAATTTATATTTTCAAAGTCTGTTTATTTTTTCAATTTCCCTAATATTAATTTATTTTTTTGATTTTGCCTATTAATATTAATATATTTTATTTTATTATGCATATTAATAGTTTGTACAAAAGTGGTGCTAATTTGTTATATTAAAGTGAAGTCAATTTGCTAAATAAGGTTTATTTGTTTTATGTTAATATTTATTTTATTCTAGAATATTTATAAGCAAAGTAAAATTTATATAAGTTAACTAGTTAATGAAGGAACTGATGAATAAAAAAATCTTAGCGTTAAACTTAAAGAATATGAAACAACCAATGAATATATTACTAACATGATTGCTTAATTAGCTTGATTTAGAAATGAGATTATTAAAAAATAAAACAATTGATAAAAAAGCCCAAGAACAAATTAACAAAGAAAAAGATCATTAGAAAAAGTATTATTGAGAATTGTTGCTGTAGTAAAAACTCTTGGTAAAAATAATTTATCATTTTGAGGACAAAATGAAAAGATATATGAAGAAATAATAGAAATTTCTTTAAGTTTGATTGAAATGATTTTTGAATTTGATCCAGTAATGCAAGAATCAACGTATTCAAGATGGTGAAATTTATAATCATTATCTTAGGTATAATATACAAAATGAATTAATACACTTGCTGAGAATTGAAATTAAAATATAATATTATTAAAAAATCAAGGAAGTAAAATATTTTTCAATTATACTTGATTGTACCCCAGATGCAAGTTATCATGAACAAATGTGTCTTGTACTAAGATGTGTTAATATTTCAGAAAACTCAATAAAAATAGAATTTTTTTTTTTGAATTTATTAAAGTAGGTGATACTAGTGGAAAATGTACTTTCAATGAATTATTAGATGCAATAAAAAATCTTGAACTTGATATTAATAATGTTCAAAGACAAGGTTATGAACTTATGATAATGAGTCTAATATGAAAGGCAAAGAGTAAGAGGGGATAAAGAAAATTGTTTGATATAAACTCCTAAACATTTTACACGTCATGTGATTGTCATAATCTTAATCTTATTATATGTGACATGGCTAATTCTTGTCCTAAAACTATTTTATTTTTTGGAATAGTCCAATATATTTATTCTTTATTTTCTTTATCAACAAAGCGATAAAAATTTTTACAAGATAACGTGCTGATTCTAACTCTTAAACCACTCTCACAAACATGTTGGAAAAGTCGAATTGAAAGTATCAAAACAATAAAATTCCAAACTCTACAAATAAGAAAAGTTTTATTGCAACTAGCAAAAACAACTGAAGATTCTAAAATAAAAAGTGAAACTAATTGTTAGTAGCATATAAAATTGAGAACTTTAAATTCATACTAAATATGACTATATGGTATGATATATTATTTGCAGTTACTATTGTAAGTAAAACTATGCAATTCAAATACATGCATATAGATGTTGTCTTATTTATTTTTTTCAAAATTAAAATTATAGAAAAAATGGATTTAAATTTGTCATGATTTCATCGAAATAGATTGCAATTAGTATGGAAGTAGAATATGTATTTAGAGAAAAGTGAATAATTTATAGATAAAAAAAGTTTGTTGAAAATGTCAACAAAAAAATAATACAATCAACTGAAGAGTCTTTTAGAATTAATTATTTCTTATTTATAGTAGATCAAGCAATTTCTTCAATTCAACATAGGTTTGAACAATTTCAAATATATGAAAATATTTTTGATTTTTGATTTAATTTCAAAATATTGAAATCACTTGACGATAATAGTTTACAAAAGAAAAATGTCGTAGTCTTGAAAACTTAAATGATATTGATAGTTTAAATTTATTTTCTGAACTAAAAGATTTAAAATATTTTTTATCAATAGAAGAAAGCACTCTAATTGATGTATTAAATTATATAAAAAGACTTAATTCTTTTTCAAATGCATGTATTACTTATAGAATCTCATTGACAATACTTATTACTGTTGCTTCTATCGAAAGAAGTTTTTCAAAATTAAAATTAATAAAATCTTATTTAAGATCAACAGTATCTCAAGAAAGATTAAATGGATTAGCCATATTATCAATTGAGAAGAGGATCTTAGAAGAGCTTGGATAAAAAGTTCTGATTAGTAATTTTGCATCTTAAAAAGCAAGAAGAATAATTTTTAAATAAAAATAATTAGATATAACTCAATTTAATTTGATATAAGTAAAATGTTTCATTTTAACTTTTCGTCTTAGATTTCAAAATCTTTTGAACCGGCCCTATTTTTAAGAAGGAAATATTTTTTCTAAGTTGTCTGGTTTGTTTTCATAGATAAAATGAGATAAAAGTTAAAATTGAATAAAATATTATTATAAAATATTTTTTAATATTAATTTTATTTTGAAATTTTAAAAGATTATTTTAAGATTTAAAAAAGTTGAATTATTTATTTTATTTTATATAAACATTTAAAAAATAATAATAAAATAAAATAAAATTATTTATGAAAACAATCCACACATCTTGTAGCACTCTTTTTGTTTTATTAATTCTCAGATTCTCGATTCATAACAATACTCTCTTTTTCCCGTACCCAGTTGTCTATTCAAAAAGTCGTAACAAATATGGCTCTTATCACTTGTCCCCTCAAAACTTCTCAAAGCTAGCTTTCCCGCCATCACACATATAAATGAACTTCTCTAGTAATTCCTTTTTTTATTTTATTTATTTAACATGATCTCTCCTCCACCAATCATTGGGAGCATGGGCAATTGCTTGACATTAGGTACTAGGTACTAGACCCAAAAAAAAAAAAAAGTCTTGACCTCAAAGCAGCTCTATATGTACTGCTGCTACCTAGAAGTTCAAAGGATTGTGAAATCTGGCGGCAAGATTTTAGTTAGAGCACGCGAAGCCTATGCTTGTAAACATATATGCTTTATGTCTCGAAAATTTGTCTTGAAGATTTCTCCTGATAATAAAATCTTTTTTTAATTTAGTAATTAAGAAACTATTTTTAATAATTATGTGAATTTTTTTCCTTTTTAAAAAATATTTAAGAATACCATAAAAATGAATGAAAACAAATAAAAAAAGAAGTAAACTTTTTTTGCCTTGTCAAGGAATCTTCGTACTACATCTTTCAGGGATGTAGCACCACTCTGCTTGTAAAAGATGCCTTGGACTAGTTTCTCAAGTAATGGATTTTAGCTCTCAGAAATACCATAAATTGCCGCAACTTCCTTCAAATTATATATGATTTGAAGGTTGAGCATGTTCATTATCTTCTCCTATATATCTAGGCCGGCATACTTTCCTTGTTCTACAATGGATCGATATGATTGAAGCTTCACGACACATGCTGACCGAGAAGATAAACAGTGGAGGACATGGTCATGGGAATTCGGAAAAGTGTATCGATTGGTACTGTTGGTTCCATGTCAAGGTGGAGACCAGTTGTATATTATTTGGGGGAGGAAAAAGGTTTCCATTTTTTCATGAGAAAACAGAGAGACACTATGATCTCCATTCACTAGTACTGCTTGTAATATTCGTCATTAAAAAATTAGTCCTACATTTTTGTAACCTAGCTTTCTACTTGTATCGTGTGTTGATTATTAATAAAATTGATAGAACATCATTAGTGAAAAACAAATATTATATGCTGAAAAACTGACTCAACATAACATTCAGCATGCTCCCAAAATGTGTGAATTAATTAAGAGGCCTTCTTTATTGAAAATGTTTATTCTTTGTTATAGGTTAAATTTTCTCACAATCAATAACTAATGTATCATCATGAAGTTCAATTTCAATATGGAATTAATCACCTCAAAGGTGTAGAAAAACACCCCAAATGTTACACGCATATCTAATGCATTAAAATTCTCCAAAACAAGAAGTCAAAAGAAAATGCAGATTGTATGTTAATCTTGTTCCTTTGAGGATGATTTTAAATTAAACACTGATGGTAGCTCGATTTGGAATCCTGGTATTTTTGGAGGTTGCAGAATTATACGGAATTCTAAAGAAGGGTTGAAGATGACATTCTTGGCTTCCTTAGATAATGGAACCAATAATTTTCCTAGATAATGGAACTAATAATTTTGCAGAACTTTTTTCTCTATTAATTGGGAGTTGTCATTGCTTTTGGGCAAATATCTCCAAATTAGAAATTGAAATGGACTCTTTGATTGTTGTAAGGTGGATACAAAAAGGCATTTGTGATCTTTGATACCTTTATGATTTTTAGAAGGAAATTCATAAGTACCTAGATAGAATATAATTAGAAGTTACATTTTGACATATATATAGAGAGTACAATGTGGTAGCAGATTTTCTTGCTCGTGTTGGTACAGAAGAGACTAATAAGATTTGGCATTAGTACAGAAATCTCTCTCATAAATTACAATGTATTTTAAAAGTTGATAAAGTTGGATTACTTTCAATAAAATGCCAAGGTTTTTATTTTTATTTTTCATAAGCATGTTTAGTTTTATTTTAACAATAAGGTTAAGCTTGTTTAGATGTTTTATTTATTGGTGTATTGGTTATTGGTTTTAGTTAAATGTTGGTTTTTACGCTTGTGTTTTGGTATTGATTGGAAACCCTCAGGTGAGTATTTTTGAATTAAGGTATTTTTTTTTTATCATAAGTGAGAATTTATTAATAAAATTAAGATAGAAGTTATTATTAAATATGTAACCCCGACTCTTCAATTTAAAAAAAAAAAAGCCCCAACTATTCCTAAAGCACGTACGTAATTAATATGAGCCGACCACTGTCGCACCTCTCTAACACAAAAGGCCGGGGTCATAAATATTGCCTACTATTTTCATATAGAAAAGTACTATATATATAAAGAAAATATATAAAAATAAATATAATATTATGTAATTTATTAAATTTATTTTATAATAAAAATTATATATATTAATTTATAAATTTAATTTTATATAATCTTTTTATTACTAAAATATTTCTCATGATCCATATAAATGGGAACTTCAAAGGTCACATTCCCAAAGGTCCACCAAGAAAGCAACTTCAAGGAAGTGCGGCCGACGGCCCGCCCTTAATTCCCGCGTAGTCCCACTTATCTATGTTCTTCCAGTGATTTCTTTCTTTCTCGTTTTTTTTTGTTAAAAAGTTAATTCTGGAGTTACGAGATGCTGACAGCAGCCAATTGCCTTCGTTCCAAAGACCACGTTGACAAACTCGAAGAAAATGCCGTCCACCCCGAACGCGTGTCCATTTTCGGTTAGTACTGTTTAATAGAAGGACTCGATCGTCGATCATTGATGTTTTGGAGTGCAAATGTGGTCTCGTATGCACATTCAATGCTTTTTGTTGGCACTTTGACAAATTTTTGAGAATTAATTTGGCAGCTACAACGTCATTAATTACATGAGTACCAACCAATATGCATGCATGCGCGTATTTTGACAAAACGGACGTGACAGTACTATCACATGAGCTGTGGCTGCATTAATCCATCATAATTATGATCATGGGGTTGTATGCGTTAATTTTATTCAAGTACATGAATTATAACTAGCTAGCACCAAACATTATGGTTGACATGTTTGAACTCTCAAGGGTAGAAGAGATCTTTTACTTTGAACGAACAAGTCACATTTTTTTTAATATATAGAATTGCATGGTTTTCATATATATATATATATATATGTATATATATATATATATATATATATATAATTCCAAGGGACCTTAATTACATCTCTGATTAGTTATAAAACAAAAGAAAATAGATAAAAGAAGGTAATTAGCTTGCGCACCGTGAACAAGAAAAATATTTTTTCTAGTTAATTATTTATTACGAAAAAAATTATTTATTATTAAAATGAGTATTTTTCGTATAAAATATTTATTCTCATTATAAATAATTTGTCTTAAATATATTATTTTTCTTATAGTCCTGCTGATGGTTCGAATAGTCATATTTTATATTATAAAAAAATAAATATTTGTGATGAATTATTTATAATATTAATGATTATTTGTGATAAAAATAAATCTATTTTAATAAAAAATACTCAATTTGGTAAAAAAAAATTAATTATAAATAAGTAATTTTTTTTTTTTTTTTTTTTTTTTTTTTTTTTTTTTTTTATAGTGGATGCGTATTTCGTTTTCAGAACTCCTCGGATGAGTTATATATTGCGGACCATCTTTCAAGCCTTAAACACTCCTTGTAGAAAGATTAGTGTCGAAATTTTAAAAGGAGAGCCTCGACCCCTCTCACGCGCGTTAAGTAGCAGTAACTCATGGACCCATGGTTTAGTTTGCCCTTAAAAGAAGAAAAGTGATTACTTGTAATGGCCGTAGAAATTAATGTGGGTCCAAAGATTGATTTTGGTAAAGAAAAAGTACAAAAGGAAAGGAAAGAAAAGGAAAGGAAGCCAATTAAATCAAAATGGTCCGGTTCCTGTTCACTGACGGGCGATTCTAATAATGTTGACTGGCTTGCTAGCTAAAGGTTTTGGATCAGTGTCTAGGATTCTGGAGCCTAAATGGGTCCCAAACGATCATTTAGTTGCAACCATAGCTCATGCTCTCCAACTCCAAAGTAAAACTTCCTCCCTTTTTCGGGTCTATGAATGAATATATTGGACCGCTTTACAATAATATATTGTCACTAGTGGGCTTCGCCACATTTCCTTTCTGTCTTTTGCAACTTTGTCTTCTTTGGTGGTTGAAATAAGAAAGCTCCTAAGAAGAATCCCACCGACGCTCACCTATCCCACCCACACTTTCCCTATCTTTTATAACCTCTAAAACCTAGTACCAGTACCAGTACCAGTATCATGAATACCTAGCTATCAAGAAAAGATCAGCTTCGCTTCGATTATTAGTGTGAATACATAGATGGGAAACTGTCTCTTTGCAGGCTTAGGAGAGGTCGATAATGGACTAGTAACCAAAGTGGTGACATCCAACGGTGGCATCATGGAATTCTACGCTCCAATAACCGTAGGATGCATCACCAATGAATTCCCTGCAGGCCACGGCATTTTCCGCAGCCATGATCTATTCTGGAAACCACTCCCTCACCATGAAGAGCTCGTAGCCGGGGAGTCCTACTATCTCCTCCCACTCAATGATAGCACAGATACGCATGCGCAGGGACAAATCGTCCGGCGGCAAGGCCACGTTCGATCCATCAGTAGCGTATCTTCGTCGACGTCGACGTCGACGTTGGGTGCCCCATATAGGATGTCACTCGATTACCAAGGGATGCTGAAGAGGTCGTACACGGAGGTGTTCTCAAGGTACAACAACGGCCGCGGGTTCTGGAAAGTGAAGCTGGTGATATGCCCAGAGCAGTTGTTGGAGATACTGTCGCAAGAGGCTCGCACCCAAGAGTTGATAGAGAGCGTGAGGACGGTGGCAAAGTGTGGTAACAATGGTGGGATCTCGCCTATGGAGTTCTCCGATGAATGGAGCCTCTCCAGCAGTCGGAATGCTTCCTCTAACAAAGAAGGCTTAGTAGACATTTAGGGGAATTAATGTACAATTTTCACCTTAATTTTGGTTTCGTTTTTTGTTTTTTTTTGTTTTTAAGTTTCATGCGTGGTATGAAAACTATAGCCTATATCATGTCTTCAGTAGTACTGTCGTTTTGTATCTATGCATGATTCTAGTGTAGCTGCATCAGGCTTTCACGGCGAAAGAGATTTTTGTTGCCAGGCTTCATCTCTCTTAAAACTTGTAGAATTGTTTTAGATATCTAATTTCGGTTAATGCTAGTATTCTTGTCCAATATTAAATCTAAGGCAATATAATTGATAGATTTGTAAAGGAGGAAATCCGTGTTCATATACTGCTAATACTAATCTGTTTTAGATCTTACACTAGTATGAAAACAAGAAGCCATCTCCTGGGTTGGGCTCTCCACGACCACCAATTTTAATCTCTTTTTTTTTTTTTGAAAAGACCAATTTTAATCTCTTAAACCACCTTGAGTTTGACCATCAATTAGCTGAACTTTTTTCCTTGGATCCAATCACAAACTAACCGCTCAATGATCTAATAATTTTTTTTTCTTGGCAAATACCAAAAGAGTAAAGCTAGATAAGGTTTTAGAGTGTACAAATTAATCTAATGTAATTTTTTTAAAAGTGAAGTCTATTGTTAAAAAAATATTTTTTTTTATGTAGATTCTAGATTTATTCATGATTTTTTCAAAATTGAGTAGTTTTTTATTTTTTATTTTTTACTTAATGATTAAGAAAGTAACTACTAGTATATTTCTATTTTTTAATAATTAGTAATATATATAAAAATGATTAAAATAAAAGAAATAAAAAAATATATATATATTTGCACTTATCGATCAAATTTGATCCGTTGATTATCGGTCTTATTAGCATTACCCTTCTCTTACAGAAAGCTAGACTGGGGCTGGGTTGGGCTATCATTTTACTTGATATTAGTAGTGTTCAGCATGAGCCTGCTGGTTTAGGACCTGGGCCCTGTAATGTGAGTAGTGGCCTGCATGGTTGTTTCAAACTAAGAGTGGCTAACACAAAGTACTCAAGACTTATACGCATGGTTCTTGTTTTTTTTTTCCCAACCTGGCCCGAAATCTGTGGACTAGACTTTCACATAGGCATATACAATTACATTATATAATTTTCAAGTTATAGTTATAGTTTTTCACATCATCCACTAATATGTTAATTAATCATAAATTCAAAATAGATTAAAAGTCATAAAATTTTAACACTCACGGCCATTAAAAAAAAAAAGAGATTTACAAATTCTATATGCAATTACTTTTATGTACTCTTTATGCACACACTCTATTAATGTGATTGACTGCATCATTTTTTAATATAAAATAATTCTTTTGATCAATCACATCAATAGAGTGAGTAAGAAATATGTAAAAAAGACTGTATGTAGCATAACTCAGTATAAAATACCCATTTAAAAATGTTTCAATAGAGACTAATTAATGGCTAGGTGACATTCTTTCTCGATCACATGCATGTGTTGATTAGGGCATTGGCACCATATTCTCTTAACCAAAGTCAAGCCATGTTAGATCGCTATCAAAATTTAGCTTTAGTTAGTCTTAGAGTATAGGCAACCTCTTGTGTATTGAATTTAGAAGCTTTTGTTGTTCACTTCTCTAGAAGACCACTTGCTTTATGGAACATTACGACTTATTATAGGTAATTAGCTTTGATCGACCGAGCACAACATGACATACATGATGATCATGATACATGTCACAATATTTATCCAATATTTGGCGCTATTATATAACTATTTCCATTACTTTCTGAATTAGTATTTGGCCATGCATGCATGCCTCCAACCAACAACGTCCAACTTAATTCCTATATATGCCGATCATCTCCTCCAAAAAGAGAAAAAAAAAAAAAAAGTAAAACAAGATGGAAAAAGAAAATTAGAAAAACCATGACAGTATAATTTTGTCTTAACACACAGAGTACACATATATAACCAGTACTAGTGTGACCCTAACCTGCACCAAACCCTATTATTATATAAATTTCAACATCGGCTGACATTTCAAATCACCATTTTATTAATTTATGTCCTCTATCATTTATATTGTACTGGTGGCGGCCACACATATATGGGGAATGTAACAGTACTAGTGATTACCGTCAAGCTTTTTAGAATTTTTGTTTTTATTTTTTTAATTGCTGCATGGTCTCGTTATTTTAAATATATGCTACATGGATATGATCTGTTTAATATTATGTTAAAATTATTAATTATTTTGAAGTTTAAGTTATTTTGAAAAAATCATGGTAAATTTAGTAATTTAGCCGTTATATTATTCTAACATGAGATTAAATTATTATTATTAATTGCAGCAAAACTGGCCTTATTTGTTTTAGGGGATGAAACGAGAAATAAAAAATTCATTTCAAATTCATCATTACAGTTTTTCAAATCTTCGTACAAAATATAATAAAAAATTTAGTTTTTTCAAATTCTCATACAATTTTTTTAAATTTTTATACAAAACTAATATTAAAAAAATATTTTATAACAATATATATATATATATATGTTTTTTCCTTTTATTTTATCTCATTTAATTTCATCACTGAAAAAACAAATATGGCCTAATTTGAAGGAAAAGAATTGAAGCAGCCCATGAGCCTAATTGAAAGTTTTATATGATTTCTCCGTATTTTAATCAATTATTTAATATAATTGATGGGTTATTGATAATGAATAATCAAATAATGCACGAGAAAATTATTTGCCATCTTCAACATGTGCCAGCTAAAAGCACCTAATTAAAACTGTCGAGAAAAAACTTTGATTTTTATGGCTCATCAGTATGATGGACTTCTGAATCTTTCTTCAGGAAAGAAGATCAGAAAATGGTAGGGAAAAGGTGGGATATATAGGGCCATATGTATATATGGTCGCTTCGAGAAAAGGCAGTAACTTTATAAATTAATCGTAAACTCTGGATAAAATTAAATTTAGCTGGCATTGAAAAAGATAAATATTCCGAATGAACCGTACTAGACAAGTAGCTAATTTAAGAGATATTTCGTATCTTTTTGACTTGGGATTCGCTATTTACTATATATCTCCGTACACTATTATTGACTCAACATTAGCAACAAAAAGAATTATTATTGACTAAAACATACTATTAGCGACTAAAATGAATTATTTGTGACCAATAAAAATGTAGTAAATAAGCAATTTTTTTGTAGTGGTATCAATGTTTTTATCTTTCCATTCAAAATTCAAATCCACATTCTTTTTACTAAAATATAACTTTCTAACTAATCATATTAAATGAGTTTACGTATTGGTATGCATAATCGCTTACAACTAAATTGTTCCTTTTGACTTATGTAAAAAAATCTGCAATATCATGACATTCAATTTATAGATTATAAATTATAATAATTTTAAAAAAAGTAATATTAATGCATGCGACTATTGCAATCAATCGAGCATAGGGCAAGGAAGTCCATAAAATATAAAGAGAAATATATATATATATATATATAGATGAGAATCATCATGCCTAATTAATTTCATGCATGCATATATATATATATATGGTCATGTACGTTTGTCCTAATTAATGAGTTGGTTTGGCACTGTCAAGAAGACATCATTTTCTTATATTCCGCACCAACCATTGAAGTTAGCATATATAGTGGCACAAGGAAACGGAATCTCATGATATCGGCCAATTTCAAAAAAGAAAAAAGTAATTTGAATACGATGACTGGTTATATTCTCTCCTGGCTAAACCTCAAGTACCCACCAAAAGTTTGGTTGATGATTGATCTAAGATGGCTTGAACAAGCCACTCATGATTTAGCTCTTTTTTCATGCCCATTTATTTCTTCCCCGGCCTAGCCTGATCTGATCTGATCTGATCTGTTGAATATCGTCCTGATCATCTTGAACGACCAAATGTGTGCAATTGAATATTTCCCAATTTGCAAACTACGTGTCACTCTCGATGATCACGTACGACACAAATATTAGCACGAGTAACATCACATAGCAACAAACATGCTGACCCCATGATAACTTTTAATTTTCTAAACAATACTGTTTTCTTAATTAGGTTGGGGAAGAAAAAAATTAGCTTCAACTTTTCTTGATACGAAATGATCCCTTTTAGTTGATTTAGCTTGTCCGAATTGATATTCGATCAGGACTAGTACTATAGTACTGAAGTGATGCCGCCCAAATGCTTTTTGTGTTAAAATATGTGCGCTAATATTTCTAATTTCTTGATTAATTAATTGATTCTCCTGATCATGATCATGGTCTTGATCATCCGATGTGGGTGGCGAAAGAATTACAAAAAATGACTTGTAAACTGAAAAATTAGCCCAAATCAAACTGAATCGGATCGAAAATTTCAGTTTTAAATCATTTCGGTCCAGTACCGATTTTATAAATTGAAAAATCGGATAACATTGATCCAGTTTCAGTTTCAGTTTCATTCATTTTAAGACAAGATCGAACCGGATCGATTCTATTTTATTTTTGTATTTTTTAGTATTATTATCTAATATGTTCTATACTATATATAATAATATAAATTGTAATTAGATATGAGATAATGTATATTTTTTATAGAACAATTTTTTTTATAACAGCTTTTTTTAATTCAGATTTTTTTTATAACAAATTTTGCTAAAACAAATTTTTTTTATAGAACAGATTTTTTTATAGCAATTTTTTTAATGTAGTTTTTTTTACATAACGGATTTTTTTTACTAAAACAGATTTTTGTAATGGATTACAATCTTTTTACTAAAACAGAATTTTAAACCAGTTTTTTTTTTAAATAAAAACAAATTGGTTTTTATAAATTTAAATTTTATTAAAATTGGAAAACCGGACCGGAACCGAACCGAACCGAACCGGAACCGAACCGAATCGGTACTATTGGTTTTGGGGGATAATCGAGGCGTAATTGATTTTAAGAAATACAAAATCGATGATACCAATTCGGTTTTTAATTTTATTTAAAATCAGATCAAATCGGATTGGTTACAATCACATATACCTTGAGTGCATGATACTCTAGGTAGCTAGGCCCAATTGCGTGTATAGATATATATATATATATATATATATATTTCCTAATTTGCAAACTACGTCTCTCTTTCAAAGATCACGTATGACAATATAAATATAAACATATAGACGCCCCTACCAATAGTACTAAGAATTCCTACACAATGATCACATAGCAACCAACATGTTGACCATAAGCATTTTTTTTATAAGAAAAAAGTTAAAAAAAATTCTTTTAACTTTTCTAGCCGGATAGGAAATCTCTTTAATTAGTTGGATTTAGTTTGTCTAAATCCCTACAAAAAAAGAAGAAGGTATTTATGACTAAGGATTTGTAATAAAAATAAATATTTGCGATAAAAACATATATATTTTAGTTAAAAGTAGATATTTTGTTGTCAATAATTATATAGTTATAAATAAATAATTTTCTTATAATAGATTGATATGAGATCAAGATTGAAGTACTGATGCCGGCCATATGCTTTTTATTATATTTCTTGTACACAATCAAAATTTCCATGTTTTAATTAGCAGGTAGTACTAGCTGTGCGCCATGGACGTACAGGCGCCCCAGCAAGCAAGCAAGCAACGTGAATTATCCGGCCACGAACTAATTAATTTGAAGCACATGAACTACTTGGAGGCAAAGGCCCATCTTCTGAGATCGATCGAGACCTGTACTATTACACCAACATTGGGCAATGGGGGCAAATTATATATTCTCCTTATATATATATATATATATATGCCTTCTCATAATGTATTATAATTAGTTAAGCGTCGACCCTACTGACTCCAAATCTTGATCAGAAATAATTCACGAACAGATCATCGACCCCTAATGACCTGGTTATAAATATATGTACTTTACGGCAAAGCTGCTTTATCGAGATTTTCATGCTGATATTAATTGACCAGTGTTTGGATTGTATATAGCTGGCTGGCCGGGAAACTTCATCGAGAATAAGTTGTTGCTAGATCATCTTTAATCAACTTTTTTTTTTTTTATTTCGTAATATGGGGCCTAATTAATTAAAAGCCTTGCAGAATGGACAAATTAAGGAAACCCTTATAACCTTTATATAGGACAACCAAAGTTTTAGAGTACACCCACTAATTAAATATGTAAGAAGTTCTTCTTTTCTTCACGTCAACTACTCAACACGATTTAATTGAGTGCTAGCTCCTCAACGTTAGGCATACTAAATATGATTTTTTTTTTTAAATTTTTTTTTTTTTTTTTTTGGATTTAAACATGATCTGAGATGTCTACACCCTGCAACGTCTAAACATGATCAATTTTTTTTCTGGTAAACATGCAGAAAAAATTAGACTGATTAAAAAAGTAAAAAGCCTAATCTACGAGACTTAAATGAAAGTTATATAAAAATTAAATCAATTAGAAAAGGCTAATTAATTAGGAGTGAATTAACTTACTTGATGGAGATTAGAGAAAAAGCTCAAAAGCTATTCATCCGCACCATTTTATTTATTCCGTGCGTTTCGTGCTCTAAGAGAGCTTTCCTGTAGCAGCACTCATACGATCGACAAACATACTCAGTACTAATTATAAATGCATATGGGTTATCAGGGCAACGAGACAGGCTTTTGGGACTCGGAAATGTAGCTTTTTTGGTGAAGAAAATGCAAATTGGAGCTATATTTTTGTGGGGTTTGGTGTATATGCCAAATTACCAAGTACTGCTAAAAATTGCATACTCAAAACTTAATCATTAAATGTTAGAAAGGAACCTCTGGCCGCTAGCTAGATAGGCTTCAAAGATAATCATTCTCTCAATTCCAGTGAAATGAATGGTATTCTCTTGTTTTTTTGTTAGATGAATAATCTTGTTTCATATGGTAATTAGAAGTCAAGCAAAGAAGATGAGAAAATATTATTTACGATTTATTTTAATTATAAATAATGATTTTATTATAATTAATTAACTACAAATAAATAATTTTTTTATAATACTTAATAAAATCATTAATGCATCCAAATTTTAATGTCGATTGATGATCTGCACTATATTTTCAGATGGATTTCTGGCCTGTAAAATTTTGTCCTTATTGTCATCCAAATCTCCCCGCGGGCCGTCACATTAGATCTAAAAGTTGTGGAATAAATATTTATAATTTGTGGGAGGATTATTATTAGAGATCAATAGACACATATATGATGTGATTCCTAAAATTGATATTGTTAAGATAAATATTATATATATATAAAATAAAATTTATTTATTCCTATCAGTTTAAACTTTAAGAAAAGGTTAGACTCTCTCAATAAATAGATTCATTACATTCTATTAAGGCAGATCCTGGGAGGCAGATTAAATTCATCTCTATTTTATTTTTTTATTGTATTTTTTATTGTATTTTTTATTTTTTTATTGTGTTTTTT
Source organism: Platycarya longipes (assembly GCA_036559045.1). Classification (NCBI taxonomy): domain Eukaryota; kingdom Viridiplantae; phylum Streptophyta; class Magnoliopsida; order Fagales; family Juglandaceae; genus Platycarya; species Platycarya longipes. Next base: position 16,191,291 of record CM071799.1, on the reverse strand, counting down.
ATTATGTTTTATTTATTTTATTTTTTTAATATATTTTTAATCTTTATTTTTTTATTTAATTATATTTTTTTATTTTATTTTCATGTATTTTTCATCATCAAGCAGCCCAACTAACTAACGTTGGGCTGCTTTGGACGCTGGGGACAGCCGGACCGGTCCCCAGCGTCACTCTTCTATTAAATTGGTTAAATATAAGAATTTGTATTTGATTAATTCAGGAATAATATCTTTGTTAAGATAAATATTATATATTAGAGATCAATAGACACATATATGATGTGATTCCTAAAATTGATATTGTTAAGATAAATATTATATATATATAAAATAAAATTTATTTATTCCTATCAGTTTAAACTTTAAGAATAAGTAATAATTTTATATAGTATTAAAACAAAGATATTATTCCTGAATTAATCAAATACAAATTCTTATATTTAACCAATTTAATAGAATGTAATGAATCTATTTATTGAGAGAGTCTAACCTACACGTGAAAAAAGTTCTCATAAATATTAGATATATAAATAAAATCACATAATTGATTGTTTATGTTTGATTTTTCTTTATCTTTCACTAATTATAATGTGCATATATAATATAACCGACAATCTCAACAAACAATCTCAACAAAAGGAAATCTTGGTGAAACACACCGCGTGCGTAATTATAAAATATGTGCACACACATGATCTCACACACAGTCATATCAATCATTAGGTAATTTCTTCTATTCTATGGGCTATATGGCTGTCCAATTAACTTACTTTTGCTGGGCTTTTGTTAATTGCTGAAAGCATCTTGATCGACCTTTGTATGGATGGCGTGATTTCTACCCTTTTTTTTTGACAAAAACAAAAAGAAAAAAGAAAAGAAGAAAGAAGAAAAGATAACTTGTTGCAATTAATCTCATATTATTTGTTTACACACGATGATTGAACACTTGAATATGTTGACTACTGCCTGTCGTCACCATGACATAATATATGCACTGAAGATCGGAGAGCTTCTATCAGAGACGGCGACGGCCTACATGCAGTACGCACGCACGCTTGAATGCTCGATCGGATATTGCTTTGGTAGTCTTGATCGACTTGCTACGCATGCAATTCCTTTCTTTCTACGAGGACATGAATTTGTGAAAGAAAAAAAAAAAGAGCTTGGACACAAGTTTTCAACTCTGATGGGACAACATGAGCAATTAATTACTTAGTACGTGTAGAAAAGGTGATTCGGCTATATTAATTAATCTGTACGACATGGTGAATTCGGGTGCTTTTGATTGGAATTGAAAGTAGTCATCTCACCTATCCGGTAAAATTATAAAAAAAAAAAAAAAAAAAAATCGATCCCCAACATTTAGGCCGCGGTCTGTTTGGATATAAGAATTGTTCGTTCATATTTTCTTAGATCTCATTCTGTAAGGATTATATTGATTGGTCTATTGAGTCTTCTGAAAACTTATTGTTAATAATAAGAAAAGAGATGAATCTAAAAGATGATACAGAGAGGAGATAAATAATAAGACAAAGATTATAAGACAAATAAGAGATAAATTAGAAGAAATTAACTCAAACCCTTAAAATAAAAGAGATTCAGAAAATAAATTAAGAGTCATTTACTTTAAAAAAAAAGACTTTTATATAAAAAGGAGGCTCTCCATGTACAACTTCTACAGGTACAAATTCCATGATCACACAAAGCAATTTTATCAAATCTCTCGCAATGGAGGCATCATCATCAACCTTTCAAAATCTTAAATTTCATCATTATATTGAATAATGTATAAAATCATGAGAGAATGCAAAATTATCAATTATAATGAGTTATGCCTTTAAATAATGAGTAATTTTATAAGAAATTGATTTTAAAAAATCGTTGACGAGTGGACTTTGATTTTAAATACTTGTCTCCAACGGCAACTTGTAAGAATATGGGATAAAATAGGTACGTATAATATTCGCAATGCTGAATTAGAAGTACTCGATCATCGACTACTTTCCGTGGAGTACTAGAGTGAGATACCACAAAAATCACGTGGACGTCTATATTGGAATTGAATACCGATGATTGTAGTAAAAATAAAAGAAAAGTACTTGTCATCAAAAAAGAAATAAAATAAAGAAAAAAAGGAAAAGAACAACAATATTTGTCGTTTCCTAGTACCATATGTCCTCGGTCCTTCATTGATTGATTTTATATGTACTCAATGGGGTCCTAGAAATTAGAATATTCCTGTTCATTTCCAATTCTACAAACTTTTTATTTTATATTCAGAAGGAAATGGAGAAATGAATAAGAAAATTATAAAGGAAATAATTAAATATATCTTAACTAATTATACGTAGAAATAATACAATATTAGGTTATATATTCGATTAAAAATAATTCTTCTTGTAGTTTATATTTAATAAATTACATTACAGTCCTCATTAAAATGTTATTATTTAAAAATAAGTAAAATGATTTTTTCAATTTTTTCAAAATTTTAATTTGTAAATAATGATATTTTAAAATAAGATTTTTTTTTTAGTTATTGTTTGGACTAAAAAAAAAACTTAATTTTCTAGATTGAATGTTGCATTACCGTTTGACTAATAAATTTGTTATCGAAAAAGTTACACCACTTGCAATTAATTATCTAACGTGTCAAAAAATTAATTAGAACTCTTTTTAATTAGTTATAAAAAATGGTCAAAATTGTTGATGCCATATATATATATATATGTATGTTCTTTACATTATTAGAGTTAGATTATTTTAAATTATATTTCAAATTTAATTTTTAAATTTAATTTCAAATACTCTATTCAAATTTTAAATTATTGATTTTTTGATATTTCCTCTAAAATATTTTTTTCTTAATCCCACATTGATTAGACAGTGAAATATTTCATAGTTTATAAGTGAATGTATTTTACTATACATAAAATAAATAAGGGCACTGATATGGGACCCCTTTGCGCCCCCATAGTGCAAATTTTTTTTGCACTTTTTGACAATTCATTTTTTCTTTTTACAAATATATATATATATGTCGATAAATTATATTTTGTTTTTTTAATTTTTTAATTTTTTTTTTCTATTTTAAAAAGCCCCATGGGGGCGCAAAGGGGCTCCAACGCTGAGGCCCCAAAACATTTCTCAATAAATAAAAGGGTAGACACATTTTGAAAGTATCACCCAAAGCACTAATTGCGCGCACGTGACACACTTAGCACTTCGCATGTACGCATCGTCGCAAGTGACAAAATTCTTTTACTAAGCAAAATGATGTGTCTGATCACAATCTTGATAATTATGATTAAGTGTCAGTTACAGTTGTTTTTGTAACTCTTCAGATAATAACTATCATATTCTTTTAAACTGAAACGTTATGTCTATTGCTATTGCATCTGTTTGTTCAAAAAATTAATGTTTAGAATTTGCAATCTGCACACTATATAAACAATATTGTATCCTGAGGACGGATTTACTTTTGATTCATTTTTGCAGAACTCTATATGAGTGAGAGGCAATATTTGTCTAAAAGATAGATTAACAATCGCCTCACTGTTCTTTTTTTTCAATCTCTATTTATATTCTGTTTCTAACAATTCTTAGATGAATATTATGGCATCTTCTTTTACAAACCCTGTGATCACTTCTTTAAGTATTGCACTACAAGATCTTTTAAAGTTGGATCGATTTGATGGAAACAATTACAGACGTTGGAAGGAGAAAATTGAATTCTTACTTACTACTTTGAAAGTGAGGTATGTGTTGAATACCCAATGTCCAGTTCTTCCTACGACTCAAACTCTGCAAGAAGATGAAATTACAGCGAAGAAAAAATGGGAAGATGACAACTACATATGCCGTGGAAATATTTTGAACACTTTTACTAATCGTTTGTTCGATATATATGCACTAAAGAAAGATGCAAATGACATATGGGATGTTCTGGAGGATAAATACAAAATTGAGGATTCTGATAACAAAAGCTACCTTGTTAGTAATTATTTTGATTTTAAAATGGTAGATACTTGACCAGGGGCATGATTTACAACTTATTGTCCAAAAAATTATTGATGATGGTATTGCTATTAATGAGAAATTTCAAGTGGGTGCTATTATTGCCAAATTATCACCAACTTGAAAGGATTATCGTAAGTCTTTAAAGAGAAAGAGAGATGATTTTACTTTTAAGGGTTTTCAAAGACAACTCCAAATTGAAGAGGAGTCAAGATTGCGGCATAAAATTGAAGAAAGTGTTTAAATGAATAAATCAATTTATGTTGTTGAAACATACAACAAGAAATGAAAGAGACCTAGAATTGATACTTATGTTTTTAACAAATAGAGTAAAAGTAATTTAAAAAAGAAATGAACTTGTCATTTCTATAAAAAAAAAACGAATACTACATCAAAGAATGTAGATTTCAAAAGAAGTAAGAGCAAACAAATAATATTGAAGAGAATCTCATTGTTGTAGTGTCTAAAATCAACATGGTATTCAATATTTCTAGTTGGTGGGTCGATACCGGTGCAACTCTTCATGTTTGTGGAGACAAAAATCTCTTCAAAAAATATGAAAAGATTGGTGACGAGATCGAGTTATACATGGAAAATTCTTCTACCACAAAAGTGGTTGGAAAAAGTACCGTCGAGTTGAAGTTTACTTCTGGCAAGATAGTCACTTTACTTGATGTATTTCATGCACCAGAAATTCATAATAATTTAGTTTCTAGCGGTCTTTTGTCCAAACATGGCTATAAACTTATATTTGAGTATGATAAATTGTATTGACAAAGAATGATATGTTTGTGGGGGAAAGGATACACTGTTGATGTGATGTTCAGACTTAATTTAATAAAGGATAATATTTTTGTTTATTTTGCTGACTCTTTTTCATTATGACATGTTAGATTAGATCATGTAAATTATAATTTTCTATTTAGTATGACTAAACTAGATTTATTGGCTTCAAATTTATATAATGATAGAAATAAATGTGAGACTTGTGTTAAGACTAAATTAACAAGAAAGCATTTTCAAAATATTAATAGATTGTCTTCAACTTTGCTTAATTTGATATATACAGATATATGTGATTTACATGGTAAATTAACAAGGGATAGAAGAAGATATTTTATTACTTACATAAATAATTTTTCAAAATATGCTTACATTTATTAACTTAGAACTAAAGATGAAGTCTTAGATAAATTCAAAATCTTTAGGGTAGGTAAAAAACTTTCTTAATTGCAACATTAAGATTTTGAAAAATGATAGAGGAAGTGAATATTTAATAATGATTTTGATCGTTTTTGTGAAGATAGTGGTATTATACACTAATGTACAATACCTTATACACCACAACATAATGGTATAGTAGAGAGAAAAAATAGAATACTTATGGATATGGTCAATGCCATGTTTGAACAATCAGGCCTACCTGACAATATTTGAGGTGAAGTTATATTTTATACAATTCATATTTTAAATAGAGTAACTTTTAAAAAGAATAATATGTTACCATATGAGTTATGATTTGAACGAAAACCTAACTTAAATTATCTTAAAGTGCGAGGGTGTCTAGCGTATGTAAGTTTACTTAATCGCAAAAGATCTAAATTAGGAAAAAAAATTTCAAAATGTATTTTTGTTGGATATGCTTCATATAGTGAAACTTATTGTTTTCTGAATCAAGAATCTAATATAATTATTGAATAAAGAGATGCTGAATTTTTTGAAAATAAATATTTTAAAAAATCTCTTGAAGGTAGAACTTCCTATAAAAATAGTACTCTTGAAAAGATTTTTTTTTTTTTTTAAATGAAAAGAATTTGGAAATTAGAAAATCCAAAAGAAAAAGAAAAGAAACAGTTTTTGTCTTGATTTTGCAACATATCTTGTAGAAAGAAATTTTAAAATAATCTTATATGAATTTTGTTTGTGTTACAATTTCGAAAATGACCTTTCTACTTTATAAGAAACTTTGAAATCTAATGATGCTACTTTTTAGAAGGAGGCTATTGATGATGAAATGGAACCTATAATTTCTAATAAGATATAGATCCTTATAGATTTTCTTTCTACTTCTAAATCTATAGGTTGTAAGTGGATTTTCAAGGAAAAATTAAAAACTGATGGATCCATTGATATGTATAAGGCTAGACTAGTAGCCAAATGGTTTAAACAGTCCAAGGGCATAGATTATTTTGATACATATGCATTTGTAGCTAGGATTTTATCAATTAGAATATTGATATCTTTGACTTCTATATTTAATCTTGAAATCCATCAAATGGATGTGAAAACAACATTCTTAAATGGTTATTTGGATGAAAAAATATATATGAAAAAACCAAAATGTTTCATTATTCCGAGTCATGAAAACAAGGTTTGTAAATTAATCAAATCTTTGTATGGTTTAAAACAAGTTTCTAAACAATGACATGAAAGATTTCATAATGTATTTTTGTCTAATGGTTTTCGTTTGCATGAAACAGACAAATGTATTCATTCAAAAGTATGTGATAATAATTTTGTGATAATATGCTTATATGTTGATGATATGACGATTTTCAGTGATAATAGTTCATGCATTAAAAATACAAAATTATTCTTGTCATCTTATTTTGATATGAAACATTTGGATGCTGCTAATACCATACTTGGTATTAAAATATATAGGAATGATAATACTTATGCTATATAACAAAGTCATTACATTGATAAAATTTTGAGTAAATTTAATCATTTACATGAAAAAATATCTCAAGTTCCATATAACCATGCTTTATTGGAATAAATAAATATCGATGTGTATCACAATTAGAATATTCTAATGTCATTAGAAGTCTGATGTATGCAATGCATTGCACACGTCCAGACATAGCTTTTGCAGTCGATAAATTGAGTAGATACACAAGTTGTCCAAGCGTGGAACATTGGAAAACAATTTTCATTATTTTGGGTTATTTGAAAAAAACTAAGTTCTATGCACTATATTATGGAGGCTATCAATCTGTAATTGAAGGTTTTAGTGATGCTAATTGGAATTGTGTAGATGATGGATCTAAATCCACAAGTGGGTGGGTGTTCACCTTGGTGGTGCAGCCATCTCATGAGGATTCAAGAAATAAACTTGCATAATTCACTCAATAATGGAGTTTGAATTATGGCTTTAGGAGATTCTGGAAAAAAGGCTGAATGGTTGATAAATCTCTTAATAGACTTGCCTATGTGGCCAAGCCGAATGCCTCATCTTTTCTTACATTGTGATAGTCAAATTACATTGTCAAGAGTTTATAGCAAGTCATACAATAAAAAATTAAGACATATAAGTCTTTGTTATAATACTTTGAGACAATTGTTGGAAAGAAGACATAATCACAGTAGACTATATAAAGTCAAGTACAAACTTGGTATATCGTCTAACAAATGACCTAAATAAGGATCTAATTCGTAAAACATTATTTGAGATGGATCTAAAACCTATGAAATAGATCACTAAAAGATGGCAATCCAACCTAGATTTAGAATTCTAAGTTCTAGGTTCAATAGGAAAAACAAAGTCTTATTAATGATGGTAATAGCACTGAATTAGACCATCGTTTAAAAAATATATTATTATTTAATGCTAGTCCTGTAGTGAAAAATGAAAGGTTGAGCATGACTCTTAGTGAGTTTGCATAAAATGTATTTTTATGCAGGAGCACCTAGAAAAACTCTACCTATGTGAAGGTAAAGAAAGACCGCTTTTGTCAGGGTTTGGTAAACCACCTATAGCACTCATGAATTCAGGATAATGTGTATGACATTTAATGCGCAGCTATAAAGAGCGATAAAAATATGTTGACATGCATTGATTTTCTGGTTTTATCACACGATATGATAGTTCAAAAATATTATGTCTACTATCATATTGATAAAACTTTGAGAATCATATGCTACATAGAAATTCAATCTCAAAAGGTATTTACATTTATGTGTCAACATATAATTGTGATAGCAGCATTTAAAAAAAAATGTATGCATTATTTGAAATAAATAGGGGAATGTTATATTACTTGAAATAAGTGAGAGAATGTTAGATTATTTCAAATTATATTTCAAATTTAATTTCAAATACTCTATCCAACTTTTAAATTATCCATTTTTTGAAATTTCCTCTAAAGTATTTTTTTCTTAATCCCACATTGGTTAGACAGTGAAATATTTAATGGTTTATAAGTGAATATATTTCACTATTCATAAAATATATAAAAGGGTAGACATATTTTGGAAGTGTCACCCAAAGCACTAATTGCACGCACGCGTGCACAGGCGTTGCGCACGCAATGTATTGACACTTTAGACGCACCTAGCACTTCGCACGTACGCATCGTCACAAGTGACAAAATTTGTTTGCTAAGTGAAATGAAGTGTCCGATCACAATTTTGGCAGTTATGATTAACTGTCAATTACAGTTATTTTTGTAACTTTTTAGATAATAACTGTTACATTTTTTTAAATCGAAATGTTATGTTTGCTGCTATTGCAACTGTTTCTTTAAAAGATTAGTGTTCAAAATTTGCAATCTGCACACTATATAAACAGTGTTGTATCCTGATGATATATTTGCTTTTGATTTCTTTTTGTAGAACTATATACAAGTGGGAGATAATATTTATCTAAGAGATAGATTAACAATCACCTCCTTGTTCATCTTTTTCAATCTTTATTTATATTATGTTTTTAACAATTCCTAGAATATCTTGGCATGTCAAAATATGGATTTGCAAATAAATCTTTTAATGTTTGAATGTTACCAATCTCTTTGATTGAGATCACCAAAAGAGAGTAGCAGCTCGTTTGGAGAAGTTATAACATAGGCTAGCTATTAAGTATCATGATCATTCTGTTTAAAAATGGACTCATTTCGTTTACAATGTTGTCCTTGCAAACTGGTTGGGTATAAATAGCTGCTATTCTCTTTAATCACCAATCAACTCAAGCTTCTCCTAATATTTGATACTACAATTCAAACCGCTGTGTTCCGCCCCAAGCAACTCAAACTACAATTATGCATCTCTAAGACAGCCCCAAAAAAGTGACAATAAGCAATTAAATTTATAATTTCCAGTTTAACCATTTTCTGGTGTTTTTCAGGTACTTTCTAGCCGTATGCAACTACTATTTTCCCCGCTACCGTACGAGTTGGCTCTAGTCACATGGTTCTCGATATTGTCCAATTATTCATGGACCTTTGATCTAAATTTTGTTCTTAATTTGCGCAGAAATAAATGGTTCTAACTTTCGAAATTTATTCTATTTTTCTACAATTTGTGCAATTCAGCACATCATTAACCGAACTCAGATTGTGAACGCAGCATAAAATCTTCTACTAAAATTAAGAAAGATGTCCCATATTATATTCCGCGACAACCCCTAGTGTAACAACAACATTAGTAGGCAAAAAATTGAATTAAAATCCTAATTTCATGTCCCGAAATCAATCCCAGAAAATGAAGAAATTAATGTAAGCAAGAACGAAATGGAAATGGGCATTGAAATTTATACATAGCTAGGTGAGAAAGTGTTATATTACCTGGCGAATCGAAGTGTGAGAGTCAGAATTCAGGTTGGATGGGTGAAGGTTCACGATGGCCAGAGGGAATGGCTGTGACTCCAGCAGACCTTTCTCGATTTCTCTCTCTTTGGAGTTGAAGGTTGAAGATGACTTTTATTAGATTTCTCTCTCTAAACCCTCTATTGGTTATCCCCCATTGGTTATCTGTTAGAGGTTGAAGAAAGCTGGTGGTTGGAGGAAATGGGCAGCAATTCTGGTTTCTCTCTCTAAACTCTTTGTGAAAGTTTGAAATCCCCAAATTTGATTTCTCTCTAGTAAATCTCTACGCTATTTCGATTTTTCATCCTGCCCTTTACTTCATTTTTGTTTTTTAATTAAATAGAAATGACGTGGCAACGTGCTATATCATTCGACTCTAGCTGACTTTAAGAAAAAATGACTCCTTGTAGAATTATCCAAAAGAGGTGTATCTAAAATCCTTATAATTTTTGGGCTACATTAAGATATTTTTAGGTAATGTTAGATATAATTATGTTGAAATTAAATAGTCTATATTAAAAAAATTATTTTTTCATGTAAGTGTTGTATTTATTCCTTTATTTTTAAATGAGTGTACGATACATTCTATAATTATAAATTTTATTTTTCAAAATTTTATTCTTAAAAAAAAATTGGACCGCTTTATCACTAGTGGAGACGAGATTTTTGCTTTATCAATATTGGAGACGAGATTTTGTCTCTAACGAACACAACTGTTACAGTACTGCATGATTTGTTCCAAGTGGGAAATGCTCCATGCCATTACGTTCTTACGGAATGGGACCCATAAATATATATAAATTATATACACACATATATTTAGTACTAGTATCTCGGCCTGGATTTGAATAGTTTGATAAAATAAAAAAATAGAAAAAATAAAAATAAAAATATATATGATCATAATGCTCTATATAAATTTCATGCAATTCTTTTTTTTAAAAAAAGAGATCTATCATAAAAAAGAAAGTTGGTTTTTTTATAATATATATATATTTTAAATGGTCAAGATGAGGAAATTGCACAAATTTTGTTTTCCAAAATGAGTAATAAAAATATATAACAATCATATGATTATATATCAAAGATGCAGTCGTGCAGAAACAATTAATGTGTTCAAAATTAGCATAAGATCAAAAGCGATAATTAACGACTAAGTTATAGAAAAAGTTTTTTTTTTTTAATTTTTCAAATCTGTAGGATTAAATTAATAACAAAAAAGGGATTTGTACGTCTACATCTTAATTGCTACATTATATATATATATATATATAGACGTGTTACGCCAACAAGAGGCTTTTTAACAACAGCATGACATCGTAATTAATTATAAGTATTTAAGATTGCTTCTCATGCATGCAAACTTAAACGGCCTCTACCGACGGATCGTCTGCATTCTAAATTCTAATTATATGAAGCTGGAGGTATTGCTAGTCTGATGTGTCACTACTGATCAAATCCATCACATACATCAATATCCACGATTTGGAATTCAAATATTTTGTCGTCACAATACACGTCATCTCTCTTGAAATTTTTTAATTATTATTATTTGGGACTATGAATTGAACGGAAGTTATATTATACATATGTAATGGAAATCAATTACTCGATATTAATTAAATAAAAAAATAAAAAATAAAAAATAAAAAATAAAAAATAAATATCAACCACAACGACCAACTACAACAAGAATTACAAGTAATTTAGATGCACGATAAGGAGAGATGAGATGTCGAGTGCAGGTTAGTAAGAAGTGGTTGTTCCATCAATTGTCGCCAAAAAATCATGATTAGAATTAGAATTTGGCGGAATGAGAGAGCTATAGGATCATGATTTGGGTTAAGACACAAGACCTCATAACGGAATATATATACATGATGATGTGTAGTACTAGTGCATGCTTTTTTTGGTACCGTTAATTTGAATATGAATGAGAGAGAAAGATCAGAGATAATATAATTGGGAGGTGATCATGAGGTGGCTAAAAAGTACTACTATATGATGTCGGATGATCAGATCGATCAAACTAATTGGATATAGAAGTGTTGTATACAAGATAGGATAATACTCCTTGCACCGTTATTTGCACACAAGAAAAATGGACAAAAATAATCAATTCGATGCAATCAAAATGACTGTTTTTGCTGAAAATAACTTTTTGAAACATTTTTTTTTCTACTTTTTGCGACAAAATTAGTGTCGCAAAAGGCTTATTTTCTTGTAATGCGTTCTCTATATATATTTTTTTAATTGAATGATTAAGAAAATATTATTTAATAATATTATGATTTTTTTTCTTTTTTTAAAAGTATTTAAAAATGTTAAAAAATGATAGAAAAAATAAATAACAAAACAAGAAAACAAAAATCAACTAAGGGTGCAATGAAAGGGGGTGCTATAGCTGTGACTGTAGCACCACCCATACAAGATAATATTAGAGTTTGTTTGTGGTTGTGTTTGAAAGTTTAAAAAGTACTTTTAACTACTTCAAAATATTATTTTAAAAAAATAATAGGTTTAATAAATTTATAAAAAAAATGCTTTAAACAACTAAAAACACTAAAAATTTGCTTTATTAAAAAGTACTAAATTACAACAAATAACTTTTAAAATATAAAATTTAATATTTAATTTATAAATTATAAATTTTAAAATTATAAAATATATTTCTGATCGCAATTTTAAATATACACTTAACCGAGATTATAAGTAGTAATATGAGTGAGTGTTGGGCACATGGAGAATGCCATATATCCTAGTCGTACTGATTAAGGTAGTTAAACGTGGATTGACTAACATACACAAAGTGATACACCTCACATGCATGCTGCCTAGTGCACCTTTTCTTTCCAGCTAGTTTTTATACAATGACGTTCGATTAATGTGCCCCATTACTACTCAATATTAAATTGAATATATATTAATTTGAGTAACGAGACGCGCTACTCCTTTTATAAAGTACTCATTTTACAAAATCACTATAAAAAGATTGTTTATAATTTGTGATTAGTTATTTTTAGTAAAATAATTATTTTCTGTTAATATGAGTCTTATATAATTTTCGTTGTAAATAATTTATTACAAATATTCATTTTCCTTATAATTAATTTTTATTTTAATTAAAGGGATCGAAAGAGTTATTTTGTGAATTTTGAAATTCGAGTCAAAATGGAATTGATATTTTTGATGGTGCATCATGCCGAAATACTTTTATAAGCTGATTGTACAAAAATACTCATAATTTAAACAAGGTTGTGAAAAATGGCTTTAAGATTTAGTTTTCATGAAAGTGAATAATTATTTATATGTCATGTTAGCTTTCCCTTACATCAATTAATTGTATGCATGTAGAAATAACTCAAGTTGTACAATATATATAGTTAGAGGCAAGATCGTTAATCGATCAAATTCACTCATTTCTTAAGTACCTAACGATCGATCGAGTTAGTATTGTTTGTCCTATTGCGCAACAACTAGCAATATTAATACTAGTGGCTATATATGCTTTCCTTGTTATTGGCCGATTCTCGATCGTGCGGCCGGGTACTTGATGATCAGAGACCGACTCGTCTAATTTATCTATGCGATGGCATGATACATCCCACTTATTTGGTCAGTCTTGTGGAAGTCATGTACTTTTTAAATTAATTGCTACAAAAAATTTAAAAACTAATTACAACGTCGTCGTACTAGTACTTATGATGTCATCAGTGAAATTGATTGCATCACCGTTATGCATGCATGCTTGTATAAGCTGCATGAAGCAGCTCTAAAATTAAGATTTATTTCCCGGCCTTTTGACTATATATACATGATTTCGAGTGATATAAAGACTTCTCATGTGATCATCAGGTATTAAATTAAACATGGATGGCACCATTTTCATCATGTTCTTCACTTTCTGATGATCTCCTGTATTATATAATATATATATATATATATGTATGTATGTATGTATGTATGTTTGTGTGTTCATTTCTATATAATGTGTGTTTGCACATATTTAAGTAGATTATATATAAGCTTTAAGAATGTAGGTAGCTATCATATATGCACGAATTATTATAAGAAAATTATTTATTTACAGCTAGTTAATTCCAACAAATAATTATCTATAGTTAAAATTATTCACAAATAATGAAATTGATACATGTGGGTACTGCGTTACTTATTTAGAGAGATCGATCAAGATAATCTGCTGGCCGGTCCAGTATAATCAGTCTAGGCGCTAGTACTGCAACATGAATATTCATGGATGAATATTAATAATGAATATTCATGTATACAAGCTGGGAGTCTTAAAGTAAGGGGTTTTGGTAGTAAATATAAAAATTCCATTTTTGAGATCCGTGATAATAATTCAACTACAAAATATTAATTTTCTGTCTTGTAGAAAAATTGTGTTGCACTTATTTTCAACGACGTACCTCTTTTATTTTAGTATAGGTAGTTGTATTAATAAAAAAAAATTATTTATAAATAATGCGAGAATCAAGGAAAAGGTATTGATCTGAAAAAGATTAAATTAACCTCAAAAGGTTTTACTCAGTATATATGCTCGGTATATATTATATGGTGGGGTTACGAGACCTTTATTTCTAGTTAAGGAAGATGCATGCGCTATATATACAATGACTCCACACTACTAACTCATGATCTAGGCCGTCTTCGTCTATTTACATCTGCTACATTAAAGATGAAACACCTATATTGGAATGTTTATATATGTAGGCTAGGGTCTCTCTCTCTCTCTCTCTCTCTCTCTCTCTATATATATATATAATATATATATGTACTTGCTGCAAGCTGTGCCCGAACTCTACTGCTCATTAATATGGATGAAGGATTTTAAGATGGATAGAGACTAAAAGGCGCTAGCTAGTAGCTAGTGGAAATAATGGTTCAAACAGCTGGCCTGTGGCCGTCAAGTCTTAAGGGTACAGAATAATGCAACTTTTCTAAATGTACACATGACTGTGAAAAACGCTTTCTTAATTTTATCAAATGAAAGATTCAAAGCAGTTGCCATATCGTGTATAATCATGGAAAGAAAATATCCACAATATGTAAGAAAGAATCAAAAGGCAACGATTGCCATTGCACTTTCACCCATTGAAATAGCGGGCGGGTGGAGGTACAGGTACTCCATGAAAGAAGTGTAGCTAGCTAGCTAGCAGCTCTTAAGAATTTGACACGTGCGTTCCATTCTTGGTGTGAATTATACAAGCATTTCCCGATATGGTACGTAATTATATTAATTAACATGAACTAATTATTTGTACTCATGTGATCTGTTTGTTCCTGATCGATCGAGCCAGGTTTAGATCAAGTGATTAACCCTAGTCTCATGCATTTTGGCACCAACATCATGATAATTTAATGCCCTGCAGTTGGTGCGGTGCATGCGTAGCATAAACAAGTGATAGCAGGAGATCCAAACTCAAGTCTCCACAAACCCCATCATGTTTTTCTTTCCCAGCGGGACCACGAAAGCTCAGTGCCTCCGACCTCATGATCTCTCTCTTTTGCCCTCTTGTCCTCGAGTTGGTTGCACAAATAAAACGAGTGATCTTGAGAGAGAGAGAGAGAGAGAGAGATTCTTATCGAAAAAGTGGTGGTTTTGGAGGTGCTTTTCATTCAGATCATATTAAGGTCGAAGGTCATAGTTAAGATGGAGGCGTGCCCACCGATCTCACTATATATTGTTGCCTGCCTCTCTAACGTATTTTGGGTGACCCCTTCCAATGTTTACTACCTATATTCAGGGACCACACCGACCCTACCTTTCTTTCTGTATAGTCTCTTGGTTTAGGTGGTTGGTTCTTCTCGGGGGACCTGGCCCCACACCCAAGTACACTAATGGCCATAATATCAAAGCTTTTCATGCATTTTTGGACCCTTTCCATGCCCTACAACCATTATAAATTATCATGACTGCATTACCCTTTACGCACACCCCTACACCCTTGTTATTTGTCCTTTCTTTCTCGTTTTTATTCTCTCTTCTCTCTTCCTCTAGTCATGACTCTATACCGGTTTTGTTTCCTTCTTTCCTAGCTTAGTACTTCTGGAGATTATTTTGAGTGGATTTAAGGCCAGCTAGTAGTCTCTCTAGGGAGAGATCGAATTGAAACCCCAGCTCACTCGTTATATATATATATATATAGCAGCCGTCCAAGAATTGATCCTGGTAATGGCAGAAGATATGAATCTGTCCATAAATGGCAAATCTCAGGTTCCTCCAGGCTTCCGTTTTCATCCAACAGAAGAGGAACTTCTGCACTACTACCTGAGGAAGAAAGTTGCCGATGAGAAGATTGACCTTGATGTGATCCGCGAGGTTGATCTTAATAAGCTCGAGCCATGGGATATTCAAGGTACTCATGCCTTTGTCTACGGCCCTTTCCGCATTATATGACTAACACCATATAATATATGACAAAAACGTTCTCTTTTGTTCCTTTCCATCTTCTGGGATGAGAAAGACCAAATACTTTCCTTCTTTATCTTTTTAACTGGTCAGTACGTACTGTACATACAATACAGAATCATGATTACAGATATGATTTGCTGGTTTGTAGAGAAATGCAAGATTGGATCAACTCCTCAGAATGACTGGTACTTCTTTAGCCACAAAGACAAAAAGTATCCAACTGGGACTCGAACAAATCGTGCAACAACAGCTGGATTTTGGAAGGCTACAGGCCGAGATAAGATCATCTATAGCGGCTTTAGAAGAATTGGACTGAGGAAGACTCTGGTGTTTTACAAGGGACGAGCACCACATGGACAAAAATCAGACTGGATTATGCATGAATACAGGCTAGATGAAAGCGTTGGCCATGACACTATCGTAAGCCATTCCTTCTCCATTTATGTCTTTTTATTAATGTATAATGAATGAATCATTCACAATCAAGCTCTTGTATGTTTCTCCATCCTTAAATATGCGACAAAAGAGTATATATAAACCGTGTCTTTTGTATAAAGTAATTCGTTCTAGTCGATCGTGATCATTCAGACAATACATATTATATATAATATATAATATACAAAATTAATATATTTCTTATTCGTTACGATGAATTATTTGGATCCAGGTTTCTAATTCAGTAGGAGAGTCAATGAGCGAAGACGGATGGGTGGTGTGCCGTGTCTTCAAGAAGAAGAATTTTCAGAAAGCAGCGGAGTCTCCTAAAACCTCCTCAATCTGTATGGATTCAAACGCTCAGATTCTTGGCTCCAGAAACGAAGGCGTCCTGGATCAAATACTTCTATACATGGGTAGGAATTGCAAGCCGGAAAACGAGTCCTTGAGCAACATCAGCATCTCCGACGTCCACAGTAACAACATGATGTTCCTCACTACAGCAAAACACACAAGCCAGCTGATCGATGAAGGGCTCCATGACAGATTCCTTCATCTCCCACGATTAGAGAGCCCATCCCTTCCTTCTCTTCCAATTGGCAACTCAGTAACCTTCGATCATCATGACCACATGAGTTTCAAAGCAGCTTGTTATCAGCCATTCGATCACGAGCAGATCATGCTCACAGAGACCCAACCTTGTTTCACCAACCAAACAGATAATTGTACTGGCAACAACGACAAGACCCCAGTCGATCATGATCATGATGAACCGAAACCCAGGCTCAGTGATTGGGCCACCTTTGATCGTTTGGTGGCATCGCAGCTTAATGGCCAAGAGGAGACAGCCCAGCAATTATCCTGCTTTAATGGCCCCAACGTGACTTTCTGCACAGCTCCCGATGATGATGATGTACAATTCTCAGACATACGTTCCAGTAGTACTACGAGGCAAGGTCAAATCTCGCACTACAACAACGAGAACGATATCTGGAGCTTCACCAAATCAACATCCTCCCCGTCGTCATCCTCGGACCCTTTATCCCACTTGTCAGTATAACCTAAGTCTTTTGGTATATCAATAACATAATTAGTACTACTACATCCAAGAAAAAAAAATTATATAAAATAATTTCACAAACTGACCACGTAATTTTATCTGATTTGTTAGACTATTTTATAATAAAAATAATTTTATAATCTAACGAATCACGTCAAATTACGTCAAGTTGTGAAATTATATTTGTGTAATCACTTACTATTTCCCATACAGAATATCGATCATAGTATCTCTAATAATGTCTAGGTATAAGTGCTCAAAGACAACACATGTATTGCACAAATAATTAGGTGAAATATAGACACAAATATATGTAATATGCTCGTGATATGTGGGGGGGTCGATCGAGACATTATCTTTAGTTTAATAACTATTTCTTTCGTCCACCAGTTGTAGTAGTACTACTACTATTGTTTTTTAAGCCAGCTACTTTGGGTGCGCTATGTTATTTACTTTCTTCCTGTCATCATTTCCCTGAACAGAATTCGTTAACCATATTGAAAAAGCTTGACACTTAATCATGGCATTGTGTTGACTTCAACATCGAATCGATTTGGGGTTCTGTTCTTGCAGTACACATTATTTTACAATATCGATAAATCAATGGATATATAATATATATTATTATGGCCAACGGGCCATGGCATTGGTAAGAGGTCATTCCAATTGATCAATTTGTTATCGTGGTGTCGACAAAAGAGTGAGATTCATTGGGGTCTCGATCACCTAACGTTACACCAATAAATTAGATGTAGGTGGAAAGTCGACCACCCCTGCGGCCACCTCTTGCAAACTAATTTTCAGTAATATATTATATGTAGCACGAGAACAATAAGGAAACATGTCGTATTTATCTTTTTTTCTGGTCTGCTCGGGAAAGAGCGGGAGAGTCCAAGATGCAGCATTTTTTATTATCAGTATTTTATTATTTTCGGTAATATCTTTTCTTTCTTTTTAGATTTTCTTCCTCTTTACAAGTCAGATTGACGAGGAGTACGTATATAGCTAGCTTTTAGCTACGAGGAAATCCATGAGCACATGACGATTGATTGATGGCTTTTGATTTCGTTTCTACGTTCAGGTTTATTAGAAAACGACACAATTAGAATATAATTGGGTTTGTTTTCCATAATTCGGTGTACGTCGTACGTTGTGCTAATCAAATTTACATAATATATAAATATATATATATATTATATTTATATACACACACACACACACTAAGTCACCTTTTGTTCGCGGCATGCATGAATTTTCTCATGATCCATCAAAGATCATATTCTATATAATTCTTTTGATTGGTGATATCAATATTACACTGGTCTTATTCGAATTGACACAAAATTTATAATATACCCATATATATCACACAATTTTCTTGTAAGGGCCACCGAATTTTATATTTATTTATTTTTCTTGAAGTAAGCCACCCAAAATATTAAGGCTTATTTTTATATGTACAAATTAAAAAAAAAAAAAAAATCGAAAAAAGCATCATATTTTAAAGTATTAATTGCTATAGTACTCCAAGATTGCTCCAATAATAGCCTTTTCTCTAATATTTTAGGGAATAGCCACTCCTTAGTTTTTTGTAAACTTATAAAAACATAACTAAACTAAGGATTAGCTATTTTGTATATAGAGAAATGTTTAAATAAAAAATTATAAAATTTAAAATTGCTTGAATATAATTTTTTAAATAAATTTTACTTTTAGAATTTAAAAATAGTATTTTTTTGTGCTATATTTGAGAGTTTAGAAAATTGTAATAATTAAGTAATAATAAAATAAAAAGTTAAAGATTTGAAATTAAAAGTGTTTTGTGGTTGAATAATATTTGAGAATGAAATATATGAAAATATATTTCATATATTTCAAGAACCATGAACCAATGAACCACGATACTTTTATTGTTTATTTATTCAAGAAGAAAGAACTAAAACCCTTTTGATTTTTGAAACGCTCACCCACTGAAACCAGATGCTAAAAAGAACAAAAAGCAACAATACAGAAAGAGTGAAAAAGAAGAAAAGAAATGGAGAAAGAGTTAAAATTTACTAGTTATTAAAAATCCAAATTAAAAAAAAAAAAAAATAGATATATATACGAGCAAGGAGGTCATGTTGTAAGCTTTTAAAATGTTTTGATCTTTACAATCTCTCAGCTTATAATTTTTAGTTTTTATTTGTATATGATTATATCGTACATTTTTTTAAAATATGCTAATGTATATTATCTTTCCTTTTATTTTAGTTTAGTTTTTTTTTTTCTTTTTCAAAATCTAGAGGATAGGTATATATCTAATATATATCCGATAAAAAATACTTGGTTTATAATTTATAAAAGAAATCTTACGAAAAACAGAAATAAGAGATCAACGTCGTGTAAACGCGGAGCGGCATGGCGTATGGGAGTTTAAAGAATGTTGGTGCAGGATTAATCGGCAAACGTCAATCTGGTATGTTCCCCCCAATCAGCGCAGCGGGGCCGAAGGATTGGAACGAGGTAATCAAAGTATTCATAGTCATGAGCACTACTTCCATTACCGTCTATTTAGACCTAATGAATGAATACTTCCCATCATAGTAGGTAGCATGAAAAAATCTAGAGGATATACAATATTTTATATATATATATATATGTAAATATGGAAATATTGTTATTTTGTCACTAATTAAAACATACAACTACTACAAGAAAATTAGACTGTTGTGACATTTCTATATCATCCAAATAGGTAGTTGTGACATTTTTATGTCTCAAATAGTCTATCTGACTGCTATAAAAATGTCACAACAGGCCAATTTTCTTGTAGTGAACTTATTTTATCGCTTGATGTGCCATGGGGCTTATTAAATAAATTAAAAACAAAAACATAAAAAGAAGAGAAGATTTAGAAAAACAGAAACATAAAAGGAAGAGAAAACTTAGAATTTTAGTCTTACTCTTTTTATGTGTTGAAGCTATTTTATTTTGAATATCTATTTTATAATTTTTTTAAATAAATCACGTATAGTACCAGCTCAAAGAATAAACTAAGTGGTATAAATTAAGTGCATGCATAATAGCATTAATACTTATATATTGGAACAATTCTTCTTGCAGTTCATATCTATGGACTGCATTGTAAGTCTAAGTGAAATGTTCCAATTTTATGGATAAATAAATGAGTTTTCTAAAATTTTAGAATTACTCTTAATTTGTAAAATAAGGATATTTTAGTTAATTTTATTTTAAAATTTAGATTTTTTCTATTTGTGTATTGTTTGTACTATAAAAGAATTCATAAAAATAGACTGTATGTAACATTATCCAACAAAAATACACTAGGGGCTGCAGCCTCATCCTAAATTCAACTAAAACTTAGATAATTAATTAATAATTAGTAAATTCTGTCATTGATCATATGAACTAGTTAGTAATTACACCGATTAATATGGGATCATACTTTAGTATAATGCTCATTTAAAATATGTATATATTATATTATTGGGTGTAATTTTTTTTTTTTTTTGAAAAATAAGCTTCTTCATTAAAAATCAACAAGATAAAATTTACAATATGATCAATAAACTGAAAATACTCAATATACAAGCCAACTAATATCAATTGAGACTCAGCTTTTAATTTTCTACAGACGACACAATATCTGTGAGACTAAACTCTGTTAACAAGCAGAAAATTAACTACATCTCATCCAACTAAAAAGAATAGAACTATATTTTTGGGTATAATAAAATAATTAAATATAAGATGAAGAAAGTATAATTATTAAATTAGTTGTGTATAGATTGGCGTCGGTGGCAGCCAGCAACCGTAGCGTTCCTGATGATGTGTCGTACTCGCATCAATCCATATGTCAATGATTTGAAATTAGCTATATATTTATAGGAGGTAGTACTGTTAAGAGGGGCATGATATATATCTATATTTGCGTAGAAATGTTGGTTTGACTAAGATCGGTTAATGTTAGGTTGGCATTCAATTCAGTAGAAGATAATTATGGCTGAGCTGTAGAGATGCAGGCAGTACATATATAATTCTTCATCAAATTATGAACCAAATTAAAAGACCATCATGGAGGCGGACTGTCAATCAAATTAAAACTTTAGTTATAACAGCGACATCTTATAAGTTGTCATATATATATATATATATATATATATATATATATATATGCATCCACCGCCAAGATCGATCAATATCATGCTCTTAATTAATTCGTTTCTTTAAATTGTGCGTTACAACCATATATATATACGTACCTAGCTAGCTGGCTTTACGTGTTTAATTTGGTGGTTTTCATGGTTGTACGTTATACATGATAATGATGATCAGCAGAATATATACATCCTTCCTGGCTTGTTAGTTAAATGCACTTACGACTAATCTGATTGGATTATTTATAAATAGCTAGAGAATTCGAGGTCCTTCATGATTAACTTGTTGATATATATAAGCTAGAATTAGGTGGCAAAAAGGTTTTTTTCCATCAAATATTATTGTGGGAGCTTCGAGGCATATAATAAATGGCGAATACTATTTTTACCACAATTTATTTTTTTTATTTTTTGTGTGGAAAAAGATAGGTTTTTCTCATGAATCCAGTTTATGGTAAAAACTAATTTGGTTTGTGGCAAAAGTTGTTTGGATCTACGCCCTTATGGTCTTTTAAACTTATTTACCCACTAATCTTTTTGGTGAGAAATAAACAATTTCCACGATAATATTCATGAAAATAATGGTGGCATAAAGTTTTTTGCGATGTATTGTGTTGTGCCAAAAACAAGTTTGTAATAAATTTCGTTGGTGCCAATTATATTACAAAATGCATTATGGTTGTCAAAAAAAATCTTTTCCCACCATCTTGTGTGGTTGCCAATGTTCATTTCTAATAAAAGTCGGCCGTGAAAAATTATTTGGTGGCAAATAAGTATTAGCTATTGAGCATCTAATGGTAAAAAATATTTGCCATGAGTTACATTCATGGCAAATGCTAAGACATTTTAGAAAAAAAAAATGCAAAAAAAAATAAAAATGAGACAAGCCTAAAATAATCATAACAAATTGTCTGATATAAGCTAAAATAAATATATTCCAACATTAGATATTGAAATTGACACTTACAATAATTTAAAAAGAAAATATTAGGAAAATTTGTGTTTGTTTTTACAACTTAATCCATACTCATCAATACATCCAAGTTTTAGAAACCAAAACCAACATCATGCTTTACAAACTCACTACTACTCTATCACTTAATCCCAGGACTTCATAAACAATTCATCATTATCTAACTCCATTCTAAGCAATATTAAAGCAAAACAGGGTCTGAACTATTTAGGAAGATGAATGGAAGAGTTAAGCATTCAAGTGATGGCTATTTGATAAGTTTATTTCAACTAATTCCTCAACATTTTTTTTTATATATAAAGCAAATTGCATTCATTAATAACGAGCAATATAATTCGAGTTGAAAAATACATTACTAACCAATTCAATGACGATCTGTAACTCTCTAATGTACTAAAAATGACTAATATAGTCTAACTCTAGCTGCAAATTTCTCCAGATCATCGTTTGGGAGACAGGCCAACTCTGTTCAAGACAAAGTTAACAACAAACAACCAAACCACATCTCGTTCTAAGACAGGACATGAGAAAATCCCTTTGAACAAAAAGTTTAAAGTGAAATACTTAATGGACCAAAGGTTGTAGAGAGAATGTCTTTTTTTTTGGTTTTTTTTATTAAACTAAAAAGCACTAAATAGAAAAAAAAAACAAATGGGAAAATTGAACTACATCACAAGAGACATGGATCCGGTTTTCAACTTTGTAGAAAACTTAAACAAACACCAAGAGAACTGTGGTTGTATGTGCGCGTGGAAACATGCGCTACACCTGGAGGATAATAGATGATCAGGTTTGGAGTAGTCAGAGGCCCTAGACCCAGCGGAGCTAGGCGTAGCAAGCTACTGTTTTGGAGCACAAGTGTGGCCCAAACATCACTCTAATCAGCAAGTTTTCTCCCTTAGCTGAGAGATCAGCGCTTTGGGGGGTTTGTGGAGGGGTGCATTACTACCCTGGATGCTGAAGGGCTTCGAATCGACGTTCACCTTTGAGACTCCACGAGACTAAAACGGGGAAGAGAAGAAGAGGTGGGAGAAAGCAAATTAAAGGAAAGAAGAAACTGAAACAAATCAAAACCAAGAAAAAAAATCAAGAGATGGATGAGGGGGTGAGAAGAAGAGAGAAAAAGATAGGGGGAGACGAGACTCACACCCCCTCCCTCCAATGCTAGGGTTTTTTAAATATCTAGGATTTTGAGAGAAGGGGTAGAGAGCGTTTTCTTGTTAGACTTGTTCTCCACTCATGATTCACCAATTCCTCAGCATCTTGGAAGTTGATAACCATTGAGCTATTCAGCCTCATCTTTTCAAAGGGTTAAATATATATATATATATATATATATATTTATAATTTTCTAATAGTTCTTCTTAAAATAAATTACTCCATGTGATTGTAAAATTGATTTAATTACTCATTCTATTGAAAAAATATTAGTACATTATTAGAAGGACCACATAAGTACTTGGCGTTGTTAGATACTTGGCTTTTAACAAGCCATATGTCCTCAATTTGCTTAACAAAATCTTAACATAACATTAAAAAAGTAAAAAATTACTAATAAAGTAATAAGAATTTAAACCGAGGAGATAAAAAAAATATTAAAGAAGATATATAAAAATCTTAACATCTTTTACTAAACAAAGGGAAAAAATCACCTCCTAGTGTTGGGACGGGTGGTGTGATAGGAGTGACTTGCCTACCACCACCATCCATGATACTTCTAAGCGGTCGAAATAGAGCCCAGATTAATGTAATGGACTCAAAGTAGATTGATTGATCTAAAATAGTCACTCTCCCAAATTAGGATTATAGAGAAGGGAAGAAGATTGAGGAAGAAGAAGACAAATTGTATTTGAATTCTCGTTGGAGGCATTTCCCACCATTCAGCTGTATTTATAGAGGTAAAAATGAAAATGCAACGTTCAACTTACAAGTTAAGTGTGTAAACAATTATGTATGGAGACAACAACCGTTTTACAAGTTTTATGAAAACAATTGCAAGACGACACATCACACAATCAACTCATATAAATGTAACTGATGTTACGACGTCGTTATTACTTAAAGACTCGAGCAGTAACTAACTACCTTCATCTTCAGAACTACCCACTGCCATTCCAAGCACCTTGCCCACCAAGTTGTCTCCACACCAGCATCTTCATAAGCCATAACACACTTTTCCCTTTTAGAGCACCTTGTCCACATGGTGAGGATATTGTCAGCGCAATTACCAATGAGGTTCCTAAGTGGAATCCTCCACACCAGCACCTTCCCACTGAATGAGAACTTCACTCACTGACCTGTTGTCTTTTTTATGACACGGCGATCCAAAATAAGCTCAGGCTAAGTCCTCAATTCCCCCTGCAAGTCAATTGGAGGCAAAGTCAAAATAAGAGTGATATGCTCTTCAAGTTTCCTCTTGAAAGCTAATACATGGAACACCAGAGGTAAGAGGGAATCTGAGGGTAACTCTACTTTATAAGCTACCTTGCCAACTCGTTGAATGACTTGGAAAGAATCAAAATATTGAGGTGAAAGCTTATAATTACTACGCATTGCCACAAACTGTTGTCGATAAGGTTGGAGTCTAAGATAGATCCAATCCCTAACATCAGATTCCCAATCAGTGTGATGTTTGTCATATGAAAACTTCATTCTTTCTTTAGCCAAGGTAAGATTGGATTAAGTGTTGCCAAAGTTTGTTCCTAGGTATGTAGCAACTGATTCATCAATTGATTAAAAGTGAGACTAGGGATATAAGATTGAATCTTAGGGGGAGGGATGCCATAAACTGCCTCAAATGAAGTTAATTTGGTGGAAGTATGAAAGGAAGAATTGTACCACCATTCAGCTAAAGAAAACGATTAAAACCAGAGCTTAAGTTTATCCCCAGTAAAGGATCTCAAGAAATGTTCCAAGCACTTATTAACAGCCTCTGTCTGGCTATCACTTTAAGGGTGATAGGCTAAAGAATAAGAGAGGTTGGCACCCTGTAGCCGAAATAATCACTTCCAAAAAGAGCTGGTAAATGTTGAGCCACAATCAGATATGATGGTTTTAGGTAAACCATGAAGCTTGAAAACATTGTTGAGAAACAATGTGGCAACTTGAGCAGCTGTGAATGGGTGTTTCAATGGCACAAAATGGGCATACTTTGATAACTGATCTACTACTACCATTTTAATAAAAAAAACCCTTTAGAAAGTGGCAATCCTTCTACAAAATCCATAGAGCGATTAGTCCAAATTTGATTTGGTATTGGTAATGGTTGCAAAACAGCTGGAAACACATTTTGAACTTTATTTCTCTGGCAAGTATCACATTCCATAATAACAAATAACAAATAGCTTAGTGAAATCTAGCAGGGTTAAAAATGGAGGGCTTGTTATTGCTACCTTCAACTCATTAAAGGCTTTAGTAGCACAATTTGACCACACAAAGGCATCTTTCTTCAGTAATGCAGTTAAGGGGGAAGCTAATTGAGCATAACCTTGAATAAATTTCCTATATTTGCCTGTTAAACCTAAAAATCCTCTCAAAGATTTTTGGTTTCTTGGAATAGGCCAATTCAGCATGCAATCAAGTTTTTTAGGATTTGTTTTCACCCTTTCCTTTGAAATTACATGGCCCAAGTATTCAATTTCCAAGCAAGCAAACTTGCATTTAGACTCCTTAGCATATAGTTGAAGAAGCTTTAAAGTGCTCAAAATAGTGTCTCGATGAGATAAATGAGAATTTATAACCTTTCTATAGACCAATATGTCATCAAAGAAAACAACGACAAATTGTCTAAGAAATGACTTAAAAGTCTTATTCATAAGGCCTTGGAAGGTTGAAGGTGCATTAGTGAGACCAAAATGCATGACAAGGAACTCATAATGCCCTTCATGAGTTCAAAATGCAGTCTTAGGAATGTTCTCATCTCTCATACGAATTTGATGATACACGACCCTAAGATCCAGCTTGAAAAAATTTGTGGAACCAACAAGCTCATCCAAAAGTTCATCCACTACAGGAATTGGATATTTATGTTTAATGTTGGCATCATTTAAGTTTCTATAATCTACACACATTCACCAAGAGCCAGACTTTCTAACTAACAAAACTGGTGAAGAAAAAGGTGACAGACTTACTCTCACCACACCAGAATCCAAGAGTTAGTTGACAATCCTTTTTATTTCAGTTTTCTGGTAAAATGGATATCGATAGGGCCTAACACTTATAGGGGTTGTTCCATGTTTCAGGTGTGTCATATGATCATGTGATTGATTAAGAGGCAAACTAGTAGATTCTATACGCCTTTATACCTTTGCAACAATTTCTGTACTTGCTCATTAGGAGTAACAGTAGACTCATTTCGATTACAGTCCTTTAATTATAAAAGTAGAGCCTTTTTGTTATAATTAGAGGACCTAAAGGAGATGTTATTATCAATCAAGTCTGTTGGTGGCACTCTTAAGCTTTTAAATGTGATAGTAGAACCACCATATTGAAATTGCATAGTTTAATTGATAAAATCTCAAAGGATAGGATTTAAAGTTGACAGCCATTGAATACCAAGGACTGCATCACATCCTCGCAAGGGAAGAGTGAAAAAATCAACCAATAATGAAATGTTTTGAATCTATAAGGGCATAGAACGACATTTGCTAGAGGACTCCAACAATTGGTCATTTGCTACCTTAACCTAAGTTTTTGGCTATGTTGCACATCGAACTGGTAACGAGCAGCTAATGCATCATCCACAAAATTAAGTGTGCTTCCTGTGTCAACTAAAATGACTAGCCTTTTCCTTCCTAGAAAGCTAATCAATCTCATTGTCTTAGGGTCGATGCTCCTACAATAGACTGCAAAGATATCGAGGCTATTTCAGCTTGTGGTTCAGTAGATTTTGATAAAAACTCTTCAGAAGAGTCCAATTGCAAATCATCATTGGAATCACCAAATAATTCCTTTCCTTGCAGTAAAAATAATTTCGGTAAGGCACACATATGGCCAGGATGCCTTTCTTTTTCTTTTCTTGTATTTGAGACTCAAAAACACTCTGACAGGTAAGCTTAGCTAATGGCTGAGATTTAAAACACCTAAAATCGAAGGAGTGGATCCAGACTTAACTAAACTTGACACTGGATGACATTACTTGAATTAGTAAGCGAGGGCCTCCATGGCCTTCGAATGCTAAGAACATATTATTCCTGAGTCTTAGCTAAGCCAAAAGCATGATTAAGTTTTACAGGATTCAACACACGAATAGGAAAACGTATGTCATCACATAAACCACTAAAAAAATAGCTCAATTTTTTTCTTTTAGAGAGACATTTGATTCTATTCGAGATAATTTCAAATATAGCTTTATATTCTGTAACAAAACCAACCTATTTAAGCCGAGTCAAAGACTCCATAGGATCATCATACGGAGTTGTTCCAAAGCGAATTTGAATTGCCTTTGTAAATGCCTCCCAAGAGTGAAAGGCTACTGCTTCACTCACATTCTAGAACCAGATTAGAACTTCCTCTTCAAGATGAAAGGAAACAACAAATATATGTTGTCTAGGAGGAACCTAATCATATAAGAAGTACTGATTGGCACGATAAATCCACAGTGAAGGAAACTGCCAAAGAATCTTGGAAAATCTAGTCTAAGGCCTTTAATAAGACCTCTGCTATTATTATCTTGTTGTCGTGGCTCCTCCGCTACTTCTTTAACAACAACATCGTGATTAGGATTGTGACCATCATGGTTAACTTCACCAGCATCATCAGAGATATTGGGGCCAAGGCATGAAAGATGTTTGCAATACATCATGAAATTTCTTGTCTTGAGCTTCGCCTTCCAAACATGCACTCTCCTACTATTTAGAAACAAAGCAATTGCATCCTCGATTTGCTTTTTTTGCCAATCCTGTTAGTGTTTAAGATGATTCATAGAATCTAGTATTTAAGCGTATGAATGTGTTTCCTTAGCCATGTCGGACTCTTGGTACCAATTGTATTGGACCCGAAGTAGCTTAACTAATCTGTGATTTTCACTCTCTATAATTAGGGTTATAGAGAAGGGAAGAAGTTTGAGGATGAAGAAGACAAATTGGATTTGAATTCTCATTGGAGGCATTTCCCTCAATTCAGCTGTATTTATAGAGGTAAAAATGAAAACGCAGCATTCCACTTACAAGTAAAGCGTGTAAACAGTTCTGTACAAAGATGACAGACATTTTACAAGTCTTATGAAAACAATTACCAAGCGACACATCACACAATCAAGTCATTTAAACGTAACTGATGATACGACGTTGTTATTACTTTCACTTAAAGACTCGAGTAGTAACTAACTTCCTTCATCTTTAAAACTAACAACTGCCATTCCAAGCACCTTGCCCACCAACCTGTCTCCACACCGTTATAACAACGTCGTATCATGCCATTTAGCAGTCCATCATAAAGAATCTTGTGATTGGCCACCTATGGGCGACTTGATTTGGTTGCCCAAAGGTTGCCTCGGTGATAGAAGGAATCATCCCTCCTTTTGCCTAGGGAAAAAGACTAATTAATATAAGAGTGACTCTGGGGTGCGGTCGGACTGCACCCCACCGTCTTTGCACCTACCCCCTAAACCTCTATAATTTTTATAAAAATACAATAAAAAATATTAAAAAATACAATAAAAAATATAATAAAAAAATGTAGAAAACACAATAAAATAAAAATATAAAAATATATATAATAAAAAAATAAAATGAAAATGAATTTTTAATAGAGATTCGGCTTCAGCCTAGCCCCTACCGCTGCCGATGGCGGTGGGCGGACCCATTTTCGGGTTTAAGGCTACCAGCGGCACACCGGAGGTCGCCGGGGCTCTCGGTCGCAGGGGTGAGGTCGCTGGTTCCTTTCGGTCACGATGAGATGGGCGGTGTCACCCACCACCGCCAGGGACGGCGGGGGTTGCATTTTTGTGGGGGGGGGGATTCAGTCGAACCGAACCCCAAGAATTTCCTTAATATAAATACAAGTTTTTTAGCTTTCCTTTTATCTTTATGACTCTTAACAATAGTTTTGTACTTTTGATATTCTTTTATGAACTTTTTAAACACGTGACACCGATGTGCTTCCAATGTTTTAGATTCTATGGAGGGACTAATTTAACTTTTTCTAAATTGAGAAGTGCTACCTATTATCTCTAGAAAACTTTTATTTACAGTCCCTAATTTGGGAACTGCATATGTAGGCCCTATTCAAACAAAAAGAGTAATTTTGTTTAAGTGAAAAATCTGTCTGAAAAAATTCGTGCTTTTATTGGGTTGAGAGTCTTCTGTTTTGATGAGCTTTGAGTATTATTGATCTGTTTTTTATTGGGTTGGAAGTCTTCTGTTTTGATGAGCTTTGAGTATTATTAACAAAAAAGAACAAAAAAAAAAAAAGACAGGGACAACAACATAAAGCTAGTCCCCAGACTCTCTTATGTAACTATATGTCTAGTTATGGGCAATGGAGGATAAGAGCATTAAGACTTCGTGGATGGTGGAGGAGGCCGGCGATGAGCAGTGGAGAAGAATAGCACTGCAAGTCCATTGATGGTGGAGAAGGCCGGCAATTGGTAGTGGAGTGTGCGACTCCATTGATGGTGGAGGTTGTCGATGGGCAGTGACGTATGCGACTCCATTGATGGTGGATGAGGTAGTCGATGGGCAAAGGACATAGTCTGACAAGATGGGAAAAAAAATTCAACTTTCAATTTTCAGTAATTTTAATTTCTTGATTTAGTTTTCAATATGAACCAGTGATAATTTGGTCATTGCAATGAAACACACGTATGCACATATATAGGATTGCAAAGAAGTCCCAGAATGGGACTGTACATTGTAGCTTCCTTATCTCTACACCACATGCCAATATGTTATTTATTATTTTTGTCATTCTGTTCAAACAGATAGATTTTACACATTGGTATGTGTTTAAATAAAATGACAAAAAAAAAAAAATCATAATATTGGTGTGTGGTGGTATAGGGGATGATAAGATTTTTTTTTTTTTTTTGTTAATTACATAGAGCAAAAAGTTCAAATAAAAAACACATGGATTAATTTGGTTTCGTGACAAATTATATCGACTAATTTTGTATTTAACCATTTCTAAAAGAAACTATATTTCCATATATATTTTATATGCTTAATAGATCGCTAATATTGCATATTAAATTATCAAGTTTTGACAACTCACACATTTGATTAGGATCCATTCAAAACAACCAAAATTAGTCACACATGTCAACAATTGTCAAGCCTATATCTTTTTTTTCCTCTCTTTTTTTTAATAAAAGGAGGAATGACACCTGCAATCTTTATTCCAAAAAATTCCACTTTTAATAGAGTAAAACCTTGTTAACAAATTAATCCATAAGGATATAAACTTCAACAACTGACATATACGTATAAGAAAAAGTCAACTAAAACAAGGCACCCTTATTAAAACCAAAACTTTAGCATCGTAATGGTGGCAGACCCTCTTTACCGATTTTCAGAATTCCTCTAAGTCTTTGAGGCAACTCCATATATTGGTGCCAGTTTTTATTCATCCCGTCTACGCCAAGTCGAGCAAGATAGTCAACCGTCACATTTCATTTTTTGTACACATGCCGAAAGTAACAGACATTCTTGCCAAATATCCCCAAATTTTCTCGCAATAATCAAATTGATACTAGAGACCACAAAAGCATTGTTTCAACCAATTACTATCAAAATGGAGTCAAATTCAATTTCTAAATTAGAAATACCAATATGTGCACTACACCTAAGACCAAGAAGTAGTGTGCTTAATTCAGCATAGTTATTCGTCCCTTGATCAAACGACACCATAAAAGCTAGCTGAAGCTCAAGTCGAAAATTGCAAATAACCCTCCCTGTGCCACATCGACTTGGATTACCAATAGAACTTCCATCTATATTTAGTTTAAAGAAACCCATTAGTGGATGAAACCATTTTATAAGCTCGACTTTCTTCTTTTTCAACGGTTTCACAGGAATATTAAGATTATTCAGAAGAGCTTCATCATCAAGTCCATTTTTAAGGCTTCCTTCATATTCAGTCCAACCCAAGTAGTCCAAAATTTAATAGATCGCCAAAGAGACTCCACTGCTTCTTTATTTTCATCAATCCGGGTTGCAAATCTCCACAGCCAAAGCTTCCATGTAACGATTGCAGGAATCAAACCAATCAGTCTTCCTTTTGTCGAGGATTTATACGCTTGTATAATCTATGCTTCCACACATTCTCTCCAACCTCTCCCACGCACATATGGTAGACCGAGTTGCACGGATATGCATTTCCATATTTCCTCTACTATGTCATTGGTAGCAAGGACGTTATTTTGATCTTCATACCCTTCTAAAGCACAACACTCGTATTTGGACACAATCAAAATGCCTATACGTTGGATACGATCATCAATTGAAAGGAAGTTGTGCAAGCCTTTCCACATAGTTACCGAGATCTTCTTTGGCAGGACAGTATTCCACACCTAATCGAACCACCCAACCTTTGGAGCTTTAATACGAATGCAGTCCTATGCACTACTAGAAGCAAACTTTTCGTCAGCACTACGGGTCCATACTAACACATCATCACCCTCTTTGTGGCATTCTAGTTTCACTACAATCTCTTGTGCTTTTTCAAACTCCATCAACTGAGTTATCATCTCAACATCCCAACCATGGTCCAGGCGATACTCTTTAATAGAAAGAGAATAATTATCCACAACTAGTAATATTTTCGAAATGGGCTCGAAGTCAAGCAAATTATCCTCCAGAAGGAAATATTTCTTTCCCATATACGCCATTCAGCATAATCTAGCACTCGAGGGATACATTTCATATTTCCTCTCCAAAACCTTGAGCCATTGAGTCCATTTACTAAAGAAATGTGTATATTTTTACATATTTTGCTCTAAAAAAAATAGACCACTACGAATTAACTGTCAAAAACCCCTAAGGAAATTTCATATGTAAAGAACAATGCATCTATTCCAAACTAGAAAACCCCATTACACCTTCTTGCACAAGTTTGCAAAGTTTGTCCCAAGCAACCCCTTTTTCTTTCGGTTTGCCGTCTACAAATCCCAGAAGAAAGAGCTTAGAGCCCGAGTGGTTGTCCTATTCCAAACTACAAAGCTCCCTGTTTCGGGGAGATGATATAATTCATTAGTGGTGCAAGATGTCAAACCATTATCTTTGAGCAAGTTTTATAAAAAAATAGAATACGGACTAATGCGCCTAAATTTATCAAATCCAGAAGGACTTAATACTTTAGAGATCAACACCACAGAAGAAGCTGTGTAAAACAGAGGAAGAGGTGTCTCCATAAAGAAAAAGTCACCGCATCAAAGACGTCCTTTCCCACTATCTCCGAACAAGATCTATAAAAACCTGAACCAAACCTATCTGGGGACGGATTCCCAAGGGATTTAGTCGGAAAGCATGTAATAGAAGTCTCGGACTACTGTTAGTAGGGCTTGAGACCATGACATCTTAAATTTCTTAGGTTGTAGGAGGCTTCATTAAATAGACATTCTACTCATTCGAAACAACTCTCTCGACCAAGTCGGATAATTCCTATAACTCTCCCCTTGTCTCCGTCTAAAAAATTCTTCTAAATATTGAAGAGCGCCTAAATGTATAGCCTCTGGGGATTCAAGCATAAGGCCATTAGCAAGCCGCATCTCCTTAACAAATTGAATTTTTTTCATTTGCATGGCTTGAAAAAAATTCGCATTAGCCTCTCCTTTATCTATCCCAGTGACTTAGAATTTTGAGACAAACAAATTTCCTCGTGATGCATCCACACAGCCAGATCTTCCTTCGTAACTAGCATATCATACTCATCCTTTCCCGAGTATTCCACCTATAACTGAGATTCCAAATTTTCAATGTGAGCTTACAATGATTTAATATGTACATCCGTAAGCCCAAAGGCCAACTTGTTCGAGTTTTGGAGAATGTTTTTCATTTTTTTCAATTTCGAAGCAAGGCAACATAAACCCAAGACATCCACTTCCTCCTCCCAAGCCGAAGCAACATATCTTCTAAACTCATGATGCTCCACCCACATTTGTTAAAGTTTACAAGATGAAGGCCCATACCGAGAGATGATTGCTTCCATCTCTAAAATCATCGGGGCATGACCTAAGGTTGTTCTCGGCAAATATTTTTGGGAAGCATGAGAAAATAAATTCAGAGACTCCAAATTTAGCAGACAACGATCAAGCCGGTAGCAGCTTCGTGCACGCCCAGCATGTCCATTGCACCAAGAAAGACAACCTCCAATATTTGGGATATCAACCAACCCAGCATGTCCATTGACTCAATAAAACCATTAAAGTCTTCCATCGCCATGGTGTGTCTAGGCCCACCGCCTTTTCACTTGTCATCACAACGTATGATATTAAAGTAACCCATCACAACTCGGGGTGTATCAACTACGTCCACTATGTGAAATGCCTCCCAAAGAAGACGTCATTCCAACACATTGCATTATGCATAAATAAAAGAAACCACTAGACGTTTATTATGTTCTATGACCTTCACTTTTGTTGATTACTAGCCTTGAACAAATTAACATGAGCACCTTCTTTCCAGAATAGCCATATCTTACCTCCTTCCCCTTGATTAGGCATACAATCCATCATCTTTAAACTACTCAGTAGCTTATAAATATTATTGTCATTAGCAAATGGTTTGGCTGGGCTACTATTCTTAGTTTATTTTTATGTACTAACTTTTTAAACCTTTTTCTTAAGGTCCCCACTCCTCTGATATTTCCACTTTTATTCCTTTCCAAACTTTGGTCATTTTTTCATAACATCTGAATCTGAGTGCACCTCTTTGTTTATATTAAATTGCCTTCCAGATGTTGCCAATTCATTCTCTAAGTGCGTACTCTCTCCTATTGGATCCAGATCATCCAACCATTCTTCTACCTCTTCTATTAAAGCCATAGCTTAATCATAAACTATACCGCATATATAATCTTCCATTTTACCCATCCCTCTAGCCGAATGAATAAACCCTGATCCTCCTGGTTCTCGAACCTCCCTATCCTGCACCATGGCATATCGAGCAAGAGTGTCGTGTTGCACTTCGGCAATAATCAAAGAGTCGTTAACAACTGGACAAGAACCCGATATATCAGGTTGCACATGCAGATCCAACCTTGAAACACTATACTTTACCGCAGGCCCCTTCTATTTTTCCTTCAACAGTTGTTGTCTAATCCCCACTACTAGAACAATCTCCTTAGTCTGAGTAGTTACTGTAGGGATGTGTCCATCATTACCAACAATATCTTGATGAACTGTTTTTAAAGAATAACCATCTTAAAATTGTGGTTCCTCACTTCGCATTACATTTTGAACTTCCTTCCGCTTATCCGTACTAGCACCATCTGGTTTTTTCTTAACCCAAACTTTTTCCACTTTCTCATTCTCCTTGTTCTTTCCATCCATCGTCACTTTCTTTCCATCTACCCACTTGAGGTTTTTAAATTATACCCTTGCATTTGACACCTTCAAGTTTGTGATATCAAGCCTATATCTTATTCAAGGTAAAGTACGAATTTGAATATATTCAAAGAGGCATGGTATAGATTTATTTTTTATCTTTTATTTCCTTCAGTGGGCAAATATAACTGTCATTTTAGGTCTGAATAGAGAATTCTTAATGATAGGTATATATTTAGGGTGCCATAGGGCTGGGCAGTTGGTACTCGTCAACGAAAGATGCTATATATAGTTTTGGAATGTATAATTTTCGCTTACTTTTTTTTAAAAAAAAGTCGGGGTTACTATTAAAAAAATAATTTTTTCTTATGAGTTCTAGATTTAGCATTTTTTTAAAAGAAATATGTGAAAGCTGTGCATTTTAAGATTTCATATATCATTTCTTAATTTATTATAATATATTTAAGGGCAGGCCTATTCCATGTTCATTTTATTCAATCTAATACATACCTGGCAACTTCGTTATGTGAGTATACATACGAAAACACAACATAAGAACCCCTCAACCTCATCTTTTTCATCCTTCCTTCATTTCTATTCTCTTCCCTTCTCTTCTTTTTATTTGTTTTGCTCTTTTTTTCTTCATGAGCTTCACTCCACCTAGCCCAAATGAGGGCTGAGTGTGGAAAGGACAGGGTGGGTAATAGCCCTATCGATAGGGGTTATTTTAAAAAAGGCTGGTAATGGTATTGGGAAAAAAAGGCGCTCTAAACACATAGGTAAATGAACTTTTAACAGTTAAAATTATACTAAAAAACACAGAGATTGGACAAGAATAATGCTATACACCACATCTCATCCTACTATTTAAGATATGATATATTTATCATCATTAGATGAGAAAAATCATTCAACAAATGATTATCTAATCGTAATAAATATATCACGTAAAGATAAAAGTGTGATGATAATTTGATGGATAAGACTTTGCATTGTACAATATGCTATAAAGTAGATCCATATTTTGAGTTTGGGTTATAACTACAGTGGGAATTGTTGGCATACAACTGAAAATATGATTACTTGGTAAGGTCAGCATAGTACAAGGTCTGACGTTTCATTGCCCTTGGGTGGCCTGGACCAGCTGGGCTATCGTTGAACTCTCTATTTATCAACATGACCCATCGGCAGCTCTGCCTTTGACTTAATAAGCTCTGCCTTTGACTTAATAGATTTCCCCAGTGAAAAAATGCTTGAGCCTTTGACGTAGTGAGTCCATTGGAGTACTGATCGAAGGGTTGTTCACGTGCGAGCCATCCCCGACCTAATAGTTATACAAGTAAATGTTTGATTTAATCATGATAGATAGCTAAGTTTTTTTTTTTGTAGTGATGCAGATTGCAGATCTTTAGCTACGATTGATAATAATTAGTAGGTGAAGGTGGATTTTATCAATACAAGAAAAATGAATATTTATGATAAATTCTTTAATAAAATAATTATTTGTGATTAAAATTCATTTTAATAAAAAAATAATTATTTTTACAAAAAGTAACTGATTTTTGGAATGTTGAATGAACTGAAATAGAATTTTCGCGCACTCATTCCCTTCGAAATCCCATTATATGCCATATGCTTCTAGTTAAACCCACGCAGGGGAGGAATTTTTGAAGGGACAACAGATCTTGTTGGTCTGTTCGAAATCTAGATTTAAGTTGGTCTACTCGAAAGACAATATTTGATCACAACATGCAAATCGAGACTATCTTATGTTAGCTTGATTAAGCTAAGCAATATGCAATCTGCTGATGTAATCGAGCGCTGCTCGTCAGTTTATTAAACAACCATCTTCGCAAGAGCTAGCTGTAATAGCCCAAATTTTCTAAGGTAAATTATTTTATGGATATTATTATAAGGAAATTTATTTGATGTATTTATTTATTAGGAAATTAGAGCGGGAGATTTAATTGAGGAATGTGAGATAACACTTGGTATTGGGAATTATGCATTCTCGGATTTATCTGTCGAGTTTTAGTGAAATGGGCATAAGTTATTCATATGAGGTCCAAATGAAGTGACTCCAATTGGTATAGAACCTTGAAAGATAGATCTAAAACTTATATGTTTTAAGTTTTCTGAGATGCTGAAGGGATAAATAACGTATTTGGGAATCAAGTAGGCAGCTCTGGAATGGGCTTAAATGGAACCCTAGTTGGATGAATTGAACTAATTTGGGGCATGTAACGAATTAGGCAATTGGTTTTGAGATTCTCTGGGATTAGGACATGTGTAGGGATAGTTGGAAATGGATGGAAAGTTGATTTGGAAGCCAAGTGATTAGTTAGTGTGATGGAAACACAAGGGGAAACAAAATCTAGTTGATAGGTGACTAAGTGGATCAAATTTGGCTCTACCTTAACTAAACTAAGAAGTGGCCTTCTAGAACTTGTTAAATGGAGACTTAAGGGAGTTAGGAAGTAACCAAATGGGTAGAAAAATCTGGAGAGGGGCGTGTGACACAAGGAGAGGGTTGGAGATGAGAGGTGCATGCATGGTTAGGTGAAATGCCACTTCACCTCTTATCCCTTTAGCTCACTTCTCAGCCATGGATCAAAATGGGCAGCCAAAATATCTCAAATGTGAGCCCTTGGATGACTAATCCAGCTGCAAAGTCTAGGATTTGGGAGGCTTAATCCTCATCATGAGATTTGCTTAGATAGACACCTCATCATCCATGCAAATCTGGCAACTAGTGCATCTTTGGGTGTTTTTCCTTTTCTCTCCCTCATGTTGGTCGACCACCACCCTATAAATAGAGCCCTGAGAGCTTTCTAAGCTCCTTTATAAGGAGAGAACACATTCCCCTTTGGAAGATACACCAGAAAACCCCCTAAAACCCTTAAAGAGTTCCTTTGTGAGCTAAGTGAATGAGTTTGGAAGAAAGCTTGCAAGAAGTTGGTTGGATCCATTCTCTTGAACTTTGAAGAATTTGTAAGTCCATATTCTAGCTTAACTTAAGCATGGAAATGGTTTATTGAAGTGATTGAACTATGTTTACTAGCATTGAACTCTTAAGAATATGATTAAGTGACAAAGTGACATATGAGTAAGGTTGGTTTTAACTTGTCTTGTAAAAATATTCATTATAATTGTAAGAACATAGATTTAAGTTTTTAAGAAGCCAAATAAAGTATAGTGAAAAGATTGGCATGTTTAGAGTAGAAAAACTCTTAGAGCCATGATCTTGCTCGACCCTTGCTCGACATGTGGGTCGTGCGAAGGCAAAATATGACTCATCGCTAGAGTTTCGCTAGATATTCTGTTCGAGCGAGTTCCAACCCGAGACTTCGCTCGATACTCACTCGACATCCCGCTCGAGCGAGATGCTCTGTTTTGTTTAGACTCAGGGTATTTCCCGGAATAACATCGGTGTTCCAAATGGAAAGGGTTATGAGTGAGAAACTCATATGAATAAGAGAGGAACCACTAAAAAGAAAACGAAGTACAAGAATAAGTTAGTCATGTTGTGACGGGGATGGCGAGACGTAACTCCCGGATGACGGATGTGCCGACAGGGACGGCGATACGTAACGCCTGTCATGTTATAAGAGTGTATGGTCTTCACGGGGACGGCGATACGTAACGCCCTTGAGATTGATCAGAATAGCGGGGAAGGCGAGACGTAACGCCTGTGAAACTGATCTGAATAGCGGGGACGGCGATACGTAACGCTTGCAGTGATATAGGTATATGATCTGTGTCAAGACGGGGACGACGAGACGTAACGCCCGGAAGATTGACACGAGACTCTTCACAACGGGGACGGCGAGACGTAACGCCCGGATGATTGATGAGTGTATGTGATGGGGACGACGAGACGTAATGCCCATCAGTGATGAGAAAGAATAAGAACTTTTAAGAAAATGGTGTAATTCAGTATAAGATTATGTTTTCGGTTGAGTAAGAAAAGTACCAGTTAGACAGTGGTCTTATGAGGTGTATCTTAGGGTAAATTTCCCTAGTCATCAGTGGTGATAATATTATAGTTGTTTTTTCCCTGTTTCCTTTAAGCTGTTTATGTACTTACTGAGATTTCAAATGAAATCTCACTCTTTTGTGACTCTATATATTTTTGTGCATATCAATTTTATACAGGATTCGATGACCAGCAAGGGGACAGCCCCGACGAGGCAGGAGACTTCGGGGAGTCCTGAGGGACTCTCCGACTATAGTCCTTATATGGACATTCTTTTGTATCTTTCGGACCTCCTATCAGTAATCAACCTACCGGAGTTTGGAACCTTGACGCATCTACTTTTGCTAAGGAGAGGCGACGTACAGGATGCTGTTTAACCTTAGGACTTGATGGCTCGTTGTCCATGTGTGGAGTTTGTGTGACTCCACAGGGACAACTACTCCAGCGAGACTTTAGTGTTAGTATGGATAGGTTTCGCTATGGGAGAGAATTCCCCGAGATTAAGAAGGAAAAAGAGTGAGGTGAAGAAAAGTCTTTTAGATGAATGTAATATGTTTTGCTGCTAACTTGCTACAATTTGGGTCTTGTGTATGTAAATAAGTACAATGTTAAGTTTTTAATGATGTTGTGAATGTTGTAAATATATTTCCCATGTGATCTTTAGAAAGTTTTATATCTAAAACCTGATCCGCTGCGAATTAAGTGATATATGCATTTTATTTTTGTTAAGTACGAGGGTGAGTAGTCAAGTGTTACTTATCCAGACACTTTAATTTACGTTAAATCCCAGATGTAAATTGGGGGCGTCACACTAGCTTTTACTGCTGGAGGTGGTGCCACTACTGCTGCAGCTATGAGACGATGACGTTGCCTTTCCAAAAGTAGTAGCATTCCCAAGGCACAAGGCTTTTACTAATGGTCCTTCAGGTGGCGAACTACTCATCCATGAAAATGAGTTCATCCACTGGCATTTCATGTCTCCTTCCTTTCCTCCTTCTGAACCCAAAGTTCCAAAACCCATCAGGGCATTTTTTTTATGGCATTCCTAGTTTCATCTTCCCCATAGACTAATTGTAGTGTATGGGAGGAAAGATGTATCTTCTCGTTTGAAGAAGAGCATTTGTTATTTTCATGGCCACTATTATCTCTCTGTTGTGCACCATGCATTATTGTTTCAACGAATTAACTATCAAACTGGAGTCAAATTCAATTTCTAAATTAGAAATACCAATATGTGCACTACGCCTAAGACCAAGAAGTCGCACGCTTAATTCAACATAGTTATTCATCCCTTAATCAAATGACACCATAAAAGCCAGTTGAAGCTCAAGTCGAGAATTCCAAATAACCCTCCCTGCACCACATCGACTTGGATACCAATAGAACTTCCATCTACATTTAGTTTAAAGAAATCTTCTAGTGGACGAAACCATTTTACAAGATGGACTTTCTTATTCTTCAACGGTTTCACAGGAATATTAAGATTATTTAGAAGAGCTTCGTTGTCAAGTCCCAGTTTTAAGGCTTCCTTCAGATTTAGTCCAACCCAAGTAATCCAAAATTTAATAGATCTCCAAAGAGACTCCACAACCAAAGCTTCCATGTAACGATTGTAGGAATCAAACCAATCAGTTTTCCTTTTGTTGAGGATTTATTCGCTCATTTAAACTATGCTTCCACACGTTCTCTCCAACCTCTCCCACACACATATGGTAGACCCAGTCGCACAGACATGCATTTCCACATTTCCTCTACTATGTCACTAGTAGCAAGGACATTATTTTGATCTTCATACCCTTCTAAAGCACAACACTCGTATTTAGACACAATTGGAATGCCTATAAATAGAATACAATCATCAACTGAAAGGAAGTTGTGCAAGCCTTTCCACATAGTTACCGAGATCTTCTTTGGTATGACAGTATTCCACACCTAATCGAACCACCCAACCTTTGGAGCTTTAATATGAATGCAGTTCCATGCACTACTAGAAGCAAACATTCCGTCAGCACTACGGGTCCATACTAACACGTCATCACCCTCTTTGTGGCATCCTAGTTTCACTACAATCTCTTGTGCTTTTTCAAACTCCACTAGCCGAGTTATCATCTCAACATCCCAACCATGGTCCAGGCGACACTCTTTAATAGAAAGAGTATAATTTTCCACAACTAGTATTATTTTCAAAATGGGCCTAGAGTCAAGCAAATTATCCTCCACAAGGAAGTATTTCTTTCCCATATACACCATTTAGCTTAATCTAGCACCCAAGGGATACA
Source organism: Platycarya longipes (assembly GCA_036559045.1). Lineage (NCBI taxonomy): Eukaryota > Viridiplantae > Streptophyta > Magnoliopsida > Fagales > Juglandaceae > Platycarya > Platycarya longipes. The sequence continues at coordinate 16,149,892 of CM071799.1, read as the reverse complement.
TTTCATAACTTCTCTCCAAAACCTTGAGCCTTTGAGTCCATTTACTAAAGAAATGTGTATATTTTGACATATTTTGCTCTAAAAAAAAAAGACCACTATGAATTAACTGTCAACTATTTTCAAGGAAATTTAATATGTAAGGAACATTGTATCTATTCCAAAGTACAAAACCCCATTCTACCTTCCTGCACGGGTTTGCAAAGTTTGTCCAAAGCAACCCATTTTTTTTTCGGTTTGCCGTCTACAGATCCCTAGAAGAAAGAGCTTAGTGCCTAAGTGATTGTCCTATTCCAAACTACAAACCTCTCTGTTTCGGGGAGATGATAGAATTCAATTGTGGAGCAAGATGTCAAACCATTATCTTTGAGCAAGTTTTATAAAAAATAGAACAGAGGCTAATGTGCCTAAATTTATCAAATCCAGAAGGACATAATACTTTAGAAATCAACACCACAGAAGAAGCTGTGTAAAATTGAAGAAGAGGTGTCTCCATAAATGAATAGTCACCACATCAAAGATGTTCTTACGCACTATCTCCTAACAAGATCTATAAAAAACTGAACCAAACCCATTTGGGGGCGGATTCCCAAGGGATTTAATTGGAAAGCACGTAATAAAAGTCTTGGACTATTGTCAAAGGGAATTGAGACCATGATATCTTATATTTCTTGGGTTGTAGGAGGCTTCATTAAATAGACATTCTACTCATTCGAAACAACTTTCTCGACCAAGTCGGATAATTCCTATAACTCTCCCCTTGTCTCCGTCTAAAAAATTCTTCTAAATATTGAAGAGCGCCTAAATGTATAGCCTCTGGGGATTCAAGCATAAGGCCATTAGCAAGCCGCATCTCCTTAACAAATTGATTTTTTTTTTCATTTGCATGGCTTGAAAAAAATTCACATTAGCCTCTCCTTTATCTATCCCCAGTGACTTAGATTTTTGTGACAAACATATTTCCTCGTGATGCATCCACATAGCCAAATTTTCCTTCGTAACTAGCATATCATGCTCATCCTTTCCTGAGTATTCCACCTATAACCGAGATTCCAAATTTTCAATGCGAGCTTACAATGACTTAATATGTACATCCGTAAGCCCAAAGGCCAACTTGTTCGAGTTTTGGAGAATGTTTTTCATTTTTTTCAACTTCGAAGCAAGGCGACATAAACCCAAGACATCCACTTCCTCCTCCCAAGTCGAAGCAACACATCTTCTAAACTCATGATGCTCCACCCACATTTGTTGAAGTTTACAAGATGAAGGCCCATACCGAGAGATGATTGGTGGTTCTCGGCAAATATTTTTGGGAAGCATGAGAAAATAAATTCAGACACACCAAATTTAGTAGACAACGATCAAGCCGTGCACAGCTTTGTGCACGCCTAGCATGTCCATTGCACCAAGAAAGACAACCTTCAATATTTGGGATATCAACCAACTTAGCATGTCCATTGACTCAATAAAACCATTAAAGTCTTCCATCGCCATGGTGTGTCTAGGCCCACTGCCTTTTCGCTCATCATCATAACAAATGATATTAAAGTAACCCATCACAACTCGGGGTGTATCAACTATGTCCACTATGTGAAATGCCTCCCAAAGAAGACGTCATTCCAACACATTGCATTATGCATAAATAAAAGAAACCATAGACGTTTATTATGTTCTATGACCTTCACTTTTGTTGATTACTAGCCTTGAACAAATTAACATGAACACCTTCTTTCCAGAATAGCCATATCTTACCGCATTCACCTTGATTAGACATACAATCCATCATCTTTAAACAACTCAGCAGCTTATAAATATTATTATCATTAGCAAATGGTTTGGCTGGGGCTACTATTCTTGGTTTATTTTTATGTACTAACTTTTTAAACCTTTTTCTTAAGGTCCCCACTCCTTTGATATTTCAAAACAATATTTTATTGATCATAAATCCAAATGTAGGGGCTTGCTAGGAACCCACATAGAACTTTCCAATTTGATTCCTTTTCGGACTTTGGTCATTTTTTCATAACATCTAAATCAGAGTGCACCTCTTTGTTTATATTAAATTGCCCTCTAGATGTTGCCAATTCATTCTCTAAGTGTGTACTCTCTTCAACTGGATCCAGATCATCCAATCCTTCTTCTACCTCTTCTATTAAAGCCATCGCTTGATCATAAATCATACCACATATATAATCTTCTGTTTTACCGATCCCTCCAACCAAATGAACAAACCCTTATCCTCTTGGTTCTTGAACCTCCCCCTATCTTACACCCTGGCACATAGAGCAAGAGTGTTGTGTTGCACTTCATCAATAATCAAAGAGTCGTTAACAACTGGACAAGAACCCGATATATCAGGTTGCACATGCAGATCCAACCTTGAAATACTATACTCTATCGCAGGCTCATTCTCTTTCTCCTTCAGCAATTGTAGTCCAATCCCCACTGCTAGAACAATCTCCTTAGTTTGAGTAGTTATTGTAGGTATGTGTCCATCATAACCAGCAATATCTTGACGAACTATTTTCGAAGAATGACCGTCTTAAAATTGAGGTTCCTCACTTCGCATTACATTTTGAACTTTCTTTCCATTATCCATACCAGCACCATCCGATTTTTTCTAAATACAAACTTTTTCCACTTTATCATTCTCCTTGTTCTTTCCATCCATCATCACTTTCTTTCCATCTATCCACGTGAGGATTTTAAATTATGCCCTTGCATTTGACACCTTCAAGTTTGTGATATCAAGCCTATATCTTATTCAAGGTAAATTACAAATATTTGATATTCCAAGAGGCATGGTATAGATTTCTTTTTTATTTTTTATTTCCGTCAGTGGGCAAATATAACTGTCATTTTAGGTCTACATAGAGAATTCTTAATGATAGGTATATAATTAGGGTGCCATCAGGCTGGGCATTGGGTACTCGTTAACGAAAGATGCTATATATAGTTTTGGAGTGTGTAATTTTTGCTTACTTTCTTTAAAAAAAAGTGGGGATCACTACTAAAACAATAATTTTTTTCATATGAATTCTAGATTTGCCCCTTTTTAAAAAGGAATATGCGAAAGCTGCGCACTTCAAGATTTCAAATATCATTTCTTGATTTCTTATAATATATTTAAGGGCAGACCTATTCCATGTTCATTTTATTCAATCTAATACATACCTGGCAACTTGGTTATACAAGTATACATATGAAAACACAACCTAAGAACCTTTGAACCTCATTTTTTTCCTCCTTCCTCCATTTCTATTCTTTTCTCTTCTTTTTATTTATTTTGCTCATTCTTTTCTTCAGTTTCACTCTACCTATCTCAAATGTAGGCTGAGTGTGGAAAGGACAGGGTGGGTAATAGCCATATTGATAGGGGTTATTATAAAATAGGCTTGTAATTATATTGAAAAAGAAAAGCTCTGAACACATAGGTAAATGAACTTTAACGGTTAAAATTATACTAAAAAATAAAGAAATTGTACAAGAATAATGATATACACCACAATCTCATCCTACTATTTAAGATATGATACATTTATCACTATTAAATGATAAGAATTATTTAATAAATGATTATCTAATTGTAATAAATATATCACATCGTATATTAAAAGATAAAAGTGTGATGATAATTTGATAGATAAAATTTTGCATTGTACAATATGCTATAAAGTGGAGCCTTAGTTTGAATTTGGGTTATGACTACTGTGGGAATTGTTGGCATACAACTGAAAATATGATTACTTGCTAAGGCCGGCCTAGTACAAGGTCTGACTATTCATTGCTTTTGGGTGGGCTTGGACCAATTGGGTTACCATTGAACTCTCACTACAACAAATATTATCTTTTCCTGCATGTCTTTTCGTAGCTAATACCATATATTTCTATCAGAATTAAGTTTTTGTCACCAAATGCATCCGCAACAGACTCGCAGGAATAGACTGGTAACTTAAAGGGCTTAAAGCTACCACTGCACAAATCGTGAGAAATACTCTCATTTCTGACGATTCTTTTCCTCACAAAAAGTGTAAGATTTCGCAGGAAAAGATGTGATAACCATGGTTAACAGGGGTCATGAATACTTATATGCCGCAATAAAAATCGCAGGAAATATATATTTGCGACCAAAAAAATATATTTCTGACCATTTATAATCGCCGAAAATAGTCTTTTACAAAATAAAAAAAAATATTAGTAAAATAGTATCACATGGCCATAACTTTATACCTAAAATACATAAAGAAAATATTGGAATACAAATAATAATTTTTAGGTAGTTTGACAAGAAAGAGAAACGAAAGAGGATTGATCAATGTCTCTTGAAGCCAAATAAAATAATTAATTAGTCATCTATACAAAGGCAATGAGAATAAAGAATTAGTGAAGCTAAATAAAAAAATAGTTAATCATCTATACAAAGGGAATGAGAATAATGAAGGATTGATCAATACCTCTTGAACTAGCAATCATCAATGTTGTCTGGACAAAAAAGATGATGTAACCAAGATACAATCCCTGTAATTTGTAGGATGAAGAAGGAAAAAAAAAAGAAGACGTAACTTATATTAGAACTCAAAACTGAAGATGAAAAACATTTATATATTTGCATTGAAAACCCAAGTTGGCAACTAGATCAAAGAAAAGAAATTTTTGAAAAAGAAACACAAGGACCCCAAACAGGATTATGGCGCTACGAATGATGGTTAATGCAAAAAATTAGGAAAATTGTTAATTTGCAATCATATGTTTATGACAAAATCTACCATAAATGATCTCGATCAAATAAAGAAGTTGGCAGTAAGTGATAGATGACAGAAATGAAGCAACAAATGCTACATGGTGCTAATAACATGGAAGGGACTACTGCTGACGAGGTGAGAAGACTTGGTGCAAAGATCATAAGATGTATCTTCCCAATCCTATTTTGCAAACTCACATATAAGACAAATAATTAAGGATCACATCTAAATGTTAAGGAAACTAGATTCCTCATTCAGCTATATTCCAATAAACATACAACAAGTTTAAAGTTAAAGAAAACTAGATAAAAGGTCTTAGCATACCTTTAATATAGAAGTTGATTAACCTTAACTAGATTGTATAAGGTACAGAAAAAGAAAAGGTGACACTATATGGAGGGTAGTCCATGCAATCAAACATAGGGAACATGGCAAAAGAGTCCATAGGTTTCGAAAACTTACCATAATTTTCCAGAAGTTCTTTGTTCCTCTATTTTGGTACATTCAACCTCTCATAAATTCCTTCACAGAATTATGTAAAAATTAACCACTTCCAACAACAATTAAAGCAAACATAAATGATGACCTGATCAAAATTAACCACTATTTTGATGATTTCTTATTCCTCTAAAAAACAAGTTGATCAGAAAGTTGTGGAGCATAATATCTTGAAACATAAATATACCATATCCATTAAAGATAAACCAATATACAAGTTTCATTATACATATAAGGTATAACAAAAAATGTGCAAGTAATTAGAATTAAAACAATGAGCATTTCAGGATTAAAGAATGTTGCTTAAGGCATGCAACCAACAAAAAGATTTAAGTGTCTAAACGTCAATGAGCTTTTCAGGATTACAGAATTAAATGTAACTCACTCTAAAATTTCATTAACAAACCTGGATACGAAGGCACAACAGTTTTGTAGGTCTCTTCAAGGTGATCCTTGAATAATACTTTGAAACAACAAGAATATTCTGGAAAAAGCATCAAATAAGTTGCAAAATTTTTTATCAATGGAAAAGGCATCAAATAAGTTGCTAATGAATGGAATAGTCACATAAATGAAAAAGAAGGCAACAAAATAATCGTCCTGACAGCTACTTAAAACTTACATGTGCATCTTTTTTTCTTTTCTTGATAAGTGAGACTTACATGTTCAATAATTTTCTGTCTAAGGTCTTCCACTGCTTTGTCACCTAAATTTCCTATAAGCATGCTCTTTTCATTCTCAAACTCATCCTTGTATGTATTCCAAAGAGATGTCCATTGGATGACCTCCATTGTGACCAGTTGTTTTAATAGCAACCTATAGCATAACATTAGACAGAGCCTTCATCAACCAATACTAACAATATATACTAAACAAATAAACCAGAGGAAACCATAATAACAACTATAAGGCAAATAAAAAGGCATGCCTGAAATTTGGAATCTCAAAGAGATACCTATCCTCCAAGGTGGAATTAAGAAGGCTTGACTGCATTGGATCATGTGGCGAGAAAACTAATTACTAACAAGTTTTCCTTAGGACCTACATGAAGCGCAATGTCAGGGAGATACTAATAGTATTAATGATGATCCGAAACATGAAAGAGATTTACCCAACCTAATTAGATTTAAAATATTTATTTTCGAGATACCACTTAAAGCAAGGTAAAACAGCCGCTTAACCACCTTTTTAGGATGTTAAAACAGGGCATTTTCGGACCTAAAGCATATAGAAATCATAACACACCCAAACTCTAGCTAAAAGACTCATTTCTACTTCCAAACCAACCAAAAATCAAAGTAATAAAAATTTAGGGTTTACCTCAAGCTCTAAGTTCTCCCAAAAAGAGATAGGTGACAAAAATGAGTGTAGGGCCGGAATTAGTAGACCCACAACAACCCCTCTGTTAAACTTGAACTAGACTGTGATAAAAACTCAAACAATATTACTTAACCATTTAATATAATTTAGGTGCACTATCACACCCAACATTCTTCTATTTCAAAATGCAATACATGTATCTATATAATTATTTGACTCAGCGGTCATGTATACAAATGTACTTTATGGAGTTCAATAACAGCGCTAAGTGCAAAATACCCTTAAAACCAGTGTTCAAATGCCTTTAAAAACCCATATTCTTTGGAAGTAAATATTGAAATTAATGTAGAATCTACATTGAACTGATGTTCTAAAATCCAAGTAATATAGCAAAGTACATGAGGCTGTACCAAAAGAAATGTTGCATATCCAAAAGAAAAAAACAGATGAAAGGATGCAGAGAGCTCCAAAATGTCGCATATCGGAAAGAAAAAACAACAAACGTTACATCCATGCAAATGTCAAACCCCAAAAATAAATAATCCATACCAACGAATGGAAATCCAACAAGAAAATTCACATCCAACCAAAAAATCGACATAATCGGAAGAAAAAAATAAGGAAAGTAAACCTATTTTTTAAAAAGAAAAAAACTGCAAATCTGAGAAGAAAAAGCCAACAAATAAAAACAAAAAACCCATCTAATTTGTTAAAAAACTGGAAAAAAAATGTACTAGCTTTCCCCTGCCGGCGACCTGTTGTGCCGTCGACCGCCGCACCAGCTTCCCGCCGTCGGCGAGCAACCCCAGCCACCATTGGCAGCCTCTCCCTCAGCTACACGCAGGCAACCCGAAATGGGTGTCTCGTGTAGCCTTCAACGCGTATGAGCCCAATGCCGACTACCACGAGCCACCACCTCACGCCGGCCACCTCCTTGGACCACCTCCCTTCTCCAGGGACCCCTAGCCTCCAGACCTAGCCACTGCCGAGCACCCACATAGCTCCCAACTCACAAATCTGAAAATGGGTCTCCAGATCTGTTTCAACCCCTAACCCGCCATACGCCGCGACCCATGACCTCCAGCCACTACCATCGTGTCCTCCACTCACCAGAGACCTTCCCATACTCGGCCATGGCCAAGCCGAAGCCCCTCCCCCCCTCTCCCACACTCTCTCATTCTCTCGCCATGATTCTTGGACATATGAAACAGGGCAGCAATCGACGCCCATTTATGTGTTGGATCGAACAGATGTTCCTGGCCTTTGATTTGCGAGAAGGAACGGACTGAAAGGGAGAGAGCTCGGGAGGGAGGGCTGAGAACGAGAAAGAGAGGTTTGAGTTTTTGTGAGGGAGGGAAGGCTGAGAACGAGAGAGAGAGGTTTGAGTTTTTGTGAGGGAGGGAGAGTTGCTAACGCGAGAGAGAGAGAGAGAGAGAGATTAGTTCTAAAAATGCAACTATTCACCCACATCTTCACTTATATTATAGCATAGTCAGATAAACATTACCGTGGTGTTAAAATCAATTATAATTATACCCATATTAATATATCTTGTAAAATCTTATTATGAAATTAAACACCCTTATCATAAAATATTATTATTATTTAAAAAAAATTAAAATGACTTAAGAAATTACTTAGTAGGACTCGAGTGTTACAGATGAAGGAAGGAGAGAGAGAAGAGAAATGAGGGGAAAACGAAAATTATGTCAAGTTTATATTTCAGTTGAATTATTTATCATCAATTGATTTCATGGAAAAAAAATAAAATATATAATATGTAATTTTTTCTTATGATCTTAATTGGTGGAAAAAACTTGTAAATTTCATGTATTTTAATTCGTGATAAATAAATTTATATAATATAAATATTTGGGACAGTAAAATTTGTGATGATGTGAATTAAGTAGAAAAAAATAATTATTTGTTATTAAAGTTATAATTGAAAAATGTATTTATTTTGTTATTAATTAGTATCGTAAGTAATAATTTCATAGCTCGTAGAAAAAAAATATTATCTACCAAGTTTTTCCTATGATTCTATATCTGTTGGAAAAATTGAATAATATTCACAATTTTTACATCGTCAGAAATGAAGTGGTCCATTATAATTATTTTCGATAGAACATTTCTGACGGATAATTTTTAGTGATAAAATGTTATTATTTGTTAGTAAATTATACTCGCAAAAAAAAATCAGTCCCAAAAATCAGAAATTTTTTGTAGTGTCTCTGTTTATCAACCTGACCCATCAGCAACTCTGCCTCTGAATTAATGGATTTCCCCAAGGAAAATATGCTTGGGCCTTTGACGTGGTGGGTCCATTGGAGTACTGATCCAATATTGATACAAGCAAATGCTTAAATTAATCACGATAGATAGCTAGGTTTTATTTTTGTAGTGATGCAGATTGCAGATCTTTGGCTACGAATCCCACGGTATATTCAGCCGGGGGAACTATAATTCTTTCAGCAAACTTTTTGTATGGCCATCTTTTTAATTATCAAGTTATTTTTTATATTTTAATTATTCATTAATTATTTAATGTCACGCGTCAAAGAGATAAATTGTTAATAAATAACATTCTGCATATAAATGATCGTAAACTGATAATTATACTTCGTGATACGTAGCATGCATTTTATATGACTCGACGTGAAAAAGTTTTGCTTGCTATTTCGCAAGTACGATTGATAATAATTAGTAGGTGAAGGGTCACCGAAGGTGGCTTTTATCAATACAAAAAATATATATATATTATGATAAATTATTTTTAATAAAAATAATTATTTGTGATTAAAATTTATTTTAATAAAAAATAATTATTTGTTCAAAAAATTAACCTATTTTTGGAGTGTTGAACGAATTGAAATAGAATTCTCGCGCACTCATTCCCTTCGAAATCCCATTATATGCCGTAGACTACTAGTTAAACCCACGAAGGGGAAGAATTTTTGAAGGGACAACAGATCTTGTTGGTCTGTTCGAAATCTAGATTTAAGTTGGTCTGCTGTAAAGACAACATTCGATCACAACATGCAAATTGAGACTATCTTATGTTAGCTTGATTAAGCTAAGCAATATGCAATCTGCTGATGTAATAGAGCGCTGATCGTCATTTTATTAAACCACCATCTCCGCAAGAGCTAGCTAGCTTCTACTGCTGGTGGTGGTGCCACTACTGCTGCAGCCATGAGACGATGACGCTGCCTTTGCAGAAGTAGTAGCATTCCCAAGGCACAAGGCTTCTGCTAATGGTCCTCCAGGTGGAGTACTACTCATCCATGAAAATGAGTTCATCCACTGGCATTTCATGTCTCCTTCCTTTTCTCCTTCTGAACCCAAAGTTCCAAAACCCATCAGGGCATTTTTTATAGCATTCCTAGTTTCACTTTCATCTCCCCCATAAACTGGTACTAGTGTATGGGATGAAAGGCGCTGTATCTTCTCGTTTGAAGAAGAGCATTTGTTAATTTCATGGCCAATATTATCTCTCTCTGTTGTGCACCATGCATTATTGAAATGGCTCTTCTCTTGTGTGTGGCCGAGGTTAAGAGCTTCTTCCAAAGTAGCCAACTTGGGGCTAAAGGATAAGCTACAATAGTGGTCATTTAGCCGCTCCTGATTTTGCAGTCCTTGATCACTATAAGCAAGTACAGATGGATCACAGACGGTGGTATTTTCCTTGTTTAATCCCACTTTGGTCTGTATCATTTGCTGCCAATGGTAGTCTTTGTTTGAGCCAGCCAAGGAGACCATTTCTTCGTTCATGAACCCCTCCAGGCACCTTCACGGGTGATTAACAAACAAAACGCATTAATTTACAAAAGACAAAAGCCAACGACCCATGTCACATAATTCATTGATGAATCATTATATTGGATAAGAACAATAATAAAAACAGAATAATATAATGAATATAGGAATAAACAAATTATAGTGGTTAGAGGAAAAATAGAGATCAGGGCATTTATGAAACCCTAACCTACCTACCAGGGTTGTTCACATGATGTAGCAGTGCCCATCGTTCTAGGAGAAGATGGATACTTGTGATCTGTCCGGTTCAGAAAATGAGGCTTTTGATAAAGCTTGGAAGTAGTGTCCTTGTTCTTGTCCTTGTCTTTATTCAACTGAGCTTGTAATTCCACAGGCTTTCTTGAACGCGGACGGCTTTTGTGACAGTGTCGTTCGCAGTACTTTTGATCAGGCGTTACGTCTCTGGAGCACCGCCATTTCTTCCCATCGGTTCTCCTGCACCTCCATGGCTCTGGATCCGAGTTGGTTGAGCACCCCATTTCCAGAGAACCACCATTTACAACTGGACAGAAAGGAAACAAGAAAAAAGAAAACCCCATTTCAATAAAATTGCATTCCATAGTACTAAAACAGGTATTATAGGTTCAAATTCACTAAGATTTGACATATATTGAAACAAATTAAAAAAAAAAGTATTGTGGAAGTCAAAGCAAAGATTATGAGATAGTTGTTACGATTGGAGTGGGAGTAAGCAAGATTTGAGGGACTTCTGGGAATGGGTAGGAGGAGCGGTGGAGGAAGAGGGACAGAGGCCATCATGTACTTGTAAGGCATAGTTTTTCTCTCAAGATCTTGCCACTGAGCTGCTGTATATGGAACTCTCACATTCTCAGCTGCTCCAATTAATCCTCCACCTGCAACCCAACCACAAAAAGATCGTTGCTTTACATCTTAACCGTCAAATTTTCTATCCCTTACTGTTGAAGCTATGAATATTATGGAGACCATAAAATGTACAAGAGATGAATGAGAGCCTGAAACGGCTATTGAAAGAAAGAAAACGACTTTACCTGAAGAACTGAAGCTAAAACCACGAGCAGCAGAACCAACATCCGCAACGACAGCTGCATCGTATGTATCGCCCATAAAAGCAGCCTGGTTACTTGTGTTACAGAACATTGGACCACCACTGCCTTCTCCATTAAAACCAGCAATAGTGCTGAGCAGAGCTTCATGACAAGGCTCATGGTCATGGTCATGCGTCCCCATCACCATCTTCTTCTTACCAGGAAATGGATGAGCAGTTTGCGTACTACTCCAACCCAAACCAACATCATACCCAGTTGCTGTTCCTTCTTCTAATGAACCCTCTAGCCCATTTCTCATCCCGGCCATAAGTTCAAAAACCCAACTTTCCCATAAACCTTCTGCGCCACGACTACGAGCCCGAGATGAAAAAGAAAAACCTAAAAACTCTCAAAATATCGCTCTCTTCGGCTTTTATAACCCAAAGCATGTGCAAACTGCGAAGGTTCAAGTTTTTGAATCTCCACATCTAATCCCATCTTATATATCTGCTTAGAACTTTTATAAGCTAATAAACAAAACATAATTGCAAAGGTTTAGAAAATGTTTATGTTCCCAACGCAACAGCTTCTGGATAAGTAATGTATAGTGGTTGGATGTTGTTTGTTATGGTATGACGGTGCCACCATGACTTTCCCTTCTGCTTCCCAAGCTTCCAACATTCGCACCTCATGGAAAAAGAAGACAAAAGCATTAAAGCCGTACGCCCAGCGAAGGAATTGACGATTTCTTCCCGTCAAGTCTAACGGTGACAGCGAAACTTGTCAATATTGGTACTTTATAAGAGAGGTGAAACCTCATTGGCTAGCGCCTTGTAAAATTGACGGATCGATTGTTGAATCGTCGATCTAGGTACCCAACGCCGTTTGCTGCATCGTGTACCAGATTGCGTATTTGCCGGCCCACTTGGGTTTCGTGTAAGGGCGTGACCTTGTGGGGACCAAAAACCATTAATAAGATGCTCCTATTTTTTGAGTATTTTTTTTTCCTTTTTATCATTTTGGGTTTTATTAATAATATTTTTTTTATTGTTAAAATCTTTTTAATGATTTTTTCGATTTTTTTAACGGAATTACAAATTTGCAGACTTTCTATTAACTAGCACGTGGCATATTTGGTCTCTCACTCGAAAAATTAAATTACAAATTAAAAAAATCTATTCATCCACTTATTATTCACATAACTTCTTTATATTATATTATATTTTATTTTATTTTTAATCAAATATTTAATATATAAATAATAAATAAAAATTTAAATTAGTTTTAAAAAATTCAAAATAAAAATAATAAAAAAATAAAATAAAAAATAATTATAAGTGAAAGTTAAAAAATTGTGTAGAAATCAATACAAACTACCTTGTTAAAATTCATACTTATAATAAGTTTTTTTTTTAACACTTGTAATAAGTTTTAAATATGATTTGAAATTCTTGAATGGAATTGATATGCTTTTGATATCTTTAACCTTATTACTGATTCAACAAGCAATCAAATCTTATCTCATTTCAAATTCTAATTTGATTTTTCAAGCCATAATTTTTTATTTTTTATTAATTTCGGTTGTTTTCGCCAAAACTAGTTTTGGACCCACTATTTACCTAGCTAATTGATTTCATTACACTTTCTATAATTAGCTTTCTTTTAAAAATCGTCTTACCAGTTTGTACTATATGTCAAGATTAATTACACTTTTCATTCACCCGAGATGAAAAAATTTTCAAAAAGAACATCATTGCAAAATTACATGTGCACCCTTAATTAAGATGCAATATATGAATCAAAATTAAAATGACATAATCTTAACAGAATATAAACATTAACTTTTGATAACTTCATATTAATGTAACTTATGATAGCAAGGTAGTTCGAATAGTAAGTTTTTTACTGCTACTCTAAGGCTTTTATGCAAAGTCGACTCAAAAGGGTAGACAATAAAGTCATCATCTAAGGCCCCCAAATTTGAGTAGGCTTCACAAGAAAAAAAAAAAATCATAAAAGTTAATATTGGCTAGCATAAAAGATGAAAAATATCTTGCTTAAAATAAAATCAACATTAAATGAGAAAATTCGGTTAAAAAAATAACTAAATATAAAAATTTTATTAAAATATTTTTACTTAAAATGTACAAAATTTTCAAACAATAATTACTGGAATAAAAATAGGAAAATGATGTGTATTTTAATGTAGCAAAATTTTAATGTATTTTGCATCTCAAAATTTTCAATAGAATTTTATTATTTAATATTTAAATATTAGTATTTTTTTTAAGTTAAAACATTATGTACTTAATGATCGCTTAAGGTCATAAAATATATTGAGTCATAATTTTTTTAATTTAAATCTTTTAAATCAAAATTTATTACTTAAGTGATATAGATGGTGTTATGAAAACGATAAAAGAAAAGCAACAAACAAACAAACAAACAAACAAACAAACAAACAATTAATAACATGACACATAATTTATGTAGTTTTTCAATGTGCTTATGTCTACGGAGTTATAAAGATTCCATAATATTGAAGAAAAGAGTATCTTCCTATGGATGTCTCTTGCAAACTCTAAATAATGGAGACCAATAAAGAGTCGCCACGTAGGGAATTTATAAAAGAAAATGAAAGGGCGCAACAGGGGATCTTTCAGTTTGCATCGACCCTCCCCATCCCCTCTCTCTACTCTCTCGCTCTCTCTCTTTCTCTTGAATCGAAAGGAGAAAACCTTAAGCCCCTCTGAGTGGAGGAAATTTATGACCAATTCTGGTCGGCCCCTTTTAGGCTGCAACCTTTGCCACTACAATCGGAGTAGCGGGTACCATATGTCGGAAGTGTATTATTAGAAAATTTTCAAGAATGAATTGGACTGAGCCCGAGTGGGCCTTTCAACGTTTTCTCCAGCTCAAGGCCTCCTCCAATGCTGAGACCTAGACCGAAATTGAGATCAAGATATCATCTGCCGTCCATCCGAACAAAGACGTTGTCATTAAGATTGAGGGCGATGAGGACAACACCAAGAATACTAATAAATATTAGTAATCATAATAATATCATCCGAAACAAGTCTCCCACTAGTACTACGTCCATGTCATCTTTCTGCTTCACAACTAAGGTTATAAATACCATGCCGTTCTGGCCGAAATTGTCAAAAAATTTCGTTCCAAAACAGTGGCTAGAACGGTGGAAGTTTATATTCCATTCTGAGCAGAATTCCGGTCATTCTGGTCCATTCTGGCCAAATTTCGGATAAGTATATTTTTCTTTTTTCTTTTTTATTTTTTTAATATTTTTGAACTGCAGAATTATTTTAATATATTTTTTTTCATTTATTTTTTATTTTTTGAAACTTTTATTATTTATTTGGTTGTTATTGTTATTAATTCCAGACATTTATTCATATAATATCTATCCCGAAACGGTATCGATACTGAAATTTTCCATTCCAGTACCTCAATCGGAATGATCACCGGAATGGAATTCATAACTTTGTTCACAACCCCTTTAATGCACCTCCTCCCAATATATCCATCGATTCCGACGAGGATTTCCTTAAGAGCAAGCTAAATGTTTGTGCTGTTGTGACTTAACTCAGGTAAATATATTTTTCTCATATGATTTTATTACTATTGTTATTATTATTATTATTATTTAGTTTTTGGGTTTCCTTAATTTGTTGCCAAGGAAAATTAAAGTTTGTTCATTTCAATAAAGCCAAAAAAAAGAATTTGGATAAGGTGTTTTGGTGAGGGAGAGGTAAGGAGATTAATGGTATGAGAGAGAAAATTAGAGAAAAGTTAGGGGTTTCAGGTTAGGATTTTTGAGGAGAGGGAGAGGTTTGTGAATTCGGGCGTTCTGAGTGATTCTGATCACAAGCTCGAACGAGTTTTCTTTAAGTTTTCTATTCAGAAAATAACTCAAGTTCAATCGAGTTTCCTTCAACTTTTCGCGAGAGTTTTATATATTATAGAGGAAACCATAAATGGAGAGCAAGTTTTTGAAGTTCTATAAAATAAAATAATTAATTCAACTTCTTCAAATTCTAAAATAATTTTTTTTTAAAATTTTAAAACAAAATTAATATTAAAATTTTTTATATATTTTTTTTACCTTATCTTATTTATAAAAATAAAATTAATTAAAAAAAAAGTTTTTTTTTTTTACTATTGTGTACAAGCTAGATCCTATACTCTACAGTAGCTGGACAGCTACTTCGAGACTGATAGAATTAAATGTGCAATGAAGCTGGCAGAGCAAGTCCTTAGACAGCAAGGAAACGCTGTTGCTCCTCAGTTTTGATCCCTAGGCCCATTATGTTGTGGTCATGCATATTTAGCTTGCTTCTTTTAATAATTGGTTTCTCTTTGAGGGAGTACCAATAAAAACGATTTGGACCCACAATTCCTTAAATTGTGCTTGATTTGGATTACTACTTTTGCAATTGTAATATTGGGATTTCATTGATCGAATGGCACAAGCTTGATATTGCCGCTACGGTTGTATAAATAGTAGCTACACTTTTAGTTATTATCTAGTTGTATTCCAATCATATATATTCGATTGAAAAATTAAAAAAAATATAAATAGTAAGTACCCTAACCTACGCAACCCATCTTAATTGTAAGATACAATAATGGTGGTTGCTAGCTTGATAAGATCAGAGAATGTTCCCTGATTGCATTGATGATTATAATGGATACATTGTGTATTAGCGGCGAGATTCGAATCGACGACTTTATTTGCAAGCGTTTAAAATTGTTTGTCTGATATATTGCACTATGGTGATCCACTACCTACACCCCAGCTGCTAATTTACCGGGAAGAAGTGGGAACTGTGGTGAAAATCATGATGCGTGATGCTCGATGCTCACATGCGACTTGTTTGGTACCTGGTCGTTATGTGACGCCGCATTATAAAGTGTTCGATCATCGATGGCTACACGAGCCATACCATTAAACTTGCCTTCTCAAGATCTTCTGACCCATCCCATCTCCACAGTCACGATCTCCACTCGCCACCACTCGCCCCCACATGCGAGGGTGAAGAATCTTGGTCCGCCAGGGTCCATCCAACCCGATGCCACTCTTACCACGTTTCCACTTTCCTAACAAATGATTTTGATCAGGAAGAGCGTAATATCCGTATAAAAAAGATAAAAATAATGAAAAGTTATTAATTTTTATAAGGTCCATATGAGATTTCAATTATATTATTAATTAGTCCTTTTAAAATATAGGTAATGTAATTTGGACCTTCCATTGAGAATTACAAATAGTATCAAAATCTATCCTAACTATAAATGTGGTATTGGAATTGTGCTACTTACGATGGACTGATCTAACGAGAACGTTTGAAATTTAAGAGAGGTAAATTGTGATACCTTATAAATTAAAAATAAGAATAAGTGGTATATGAGATTTCATATTACTTAGGAATGAGAATTTTTTTTTTTTTATAAGATTTTAATGAAGCTCTAACTATGTCATTAACTAATTTTTTTAGAATATAAATCATGTGGGTTTCTTTTATAGCGTTACAGAGAATATGTGTCTCTTCAGGTTTTATTGCATGTTTAGACCAGAGCTGAATGATCGGTTGGGCTTTCCATTAAAACGTTACAGAGAATATATGTCTCTTCAAGATACATCTTAAGATAAAAAAAATTACAGTGTACCTTCAATTTTCACTACGTCCACCACTGATATAATAGTTTGCACAGCTATGCAAATTGTAAAAATACGTCATTTAAGATTGCGCCCTCTTTACCGTGTATGGGTAGGAACCAACTTTTTTGACATAAAGCTCAATTTTCTTTTCACTTTTTGCGGTGTGGTTGTTGTAACAGGATGTTTGTTGGGAAAATTCACCCCCATCTCATATATCTTGTTTCCAAATTTCAATGAAATATTTGCTTGCTTAGGAAAAAATTATTATTATTATTATTATTTTTATATAACTAATGTGGTTTGACAGTAGATGATGCATCACCCCTTCTCTTTCTTAAGTCTGAAACTGAATTGGCAGTCGAGCGAGCTGAGAGTTAACATGATATGACGCTAGATTTGTTGATTTTGTGAACAGAGTTTCTCCTCGTACCGAAGAAGAGGAAAACTGAGAAAGTGGCATGGCATCTTTGGGATTAAGGTCAAGCAAAAGCTTAATCTAGTACATATGTGAAGGTCAGAAGGGAACATAGTCTTGGTAAAGCCACAGTTTAAGTCCTTGGAGATCTAGGTATCTTGGGTTTCCAATCACTTCTACCTTACAGAAATATTATTAACTTTGACTTTAATATCTCGGACGAGATTGGAAGGCAAAAGAGGTATAAAATGGGGACTGAATTAAGGGGATATGAACCCCAAAAGTAAGGCTGCTTTTCCACAAAGATGCCAGGGTATCATGGCATCATGCTTTCACTAGGGTTGATTGTGCTTAAAACTTTGTTAAGTTCGGAGAATTTTATCATCAAATTCCTTACCCATTTTTTTTTGCTTTCCAGCGCTATTAAATTGTATAATGAATCGTAGCATAACATTGAAGAATCTTCTCCTTTCTGCAGAACTTTTGACTCTCTTAGGTTTTGTGAAGTGTAATTATGTTTTGAGAAAAGGGCAGTTAAGACATTAGGTTACTTCTATTTCCAGAATATTTCAATGCATCTTTCCCTTCGGGAAGGAGTCATAATTTTCCCTTCATCCATAGTTTTCAAAAATCATCTAACATCTTATTCTAAAGATACTGTTTCAGTTGTTATTGCATGTTTAGACCAGAGTTGAATGATCGGTTGAGGCTGAAAATTTCTGAAAATCGGATTTTGATCAGATTTCAGACCCCAATACCACGAAACAAAATTCACAACATTCTGAATTCCAGTTATTGGGTCGCTTTGGAAATCAGTTGATTTTGGCAGCCCTAATTCTGGTTAAGGCTAAAACCCTTTGCCATAAAAGTCAAGTGTGCACTTGTGAAGGTCATGTCTTCGTATCAGAATTCAGAAAATGAAACTTTCTACAGATCATCTTGTACTAACAGTTGCTCAGATGCAAAAGAAACACTACTAATTTTAAACAATAATAATATTCACAAGCATTTGAACAAGTACTGTCATACAAATACAAACAAACTTTCAACTCATCCAAACTCAAAACATGTTTCTTCATTCTCTGCATTTTTTTTTTCAAACCAATAAAATTTGGGTACTAAATGCTGGTCCTATTGCAAAAAAGTGTAAAACAAATAACTAGTACGGATTAGAAACAAACAAAACTAATCAAGACAGAGAGGTGAGAACAAGGCAGATTCATCTGATCTTCAACCCAAGATAAGATTGTTGGATCGAATGGGACTTCTTTGTTTAAGCAGAATCCTTAGCTGAGACTTTTGACACTCCAGCTTTGTTCCCCAATGCCTACTTTTGGATCCCATTGCTCGAACAACTCGTGGAAATTCAACAAACCCTTTAATCCCTCTCTTTATATGAGGATTCTCAGGTTCTGGAGAGGCTTTTCTCTGAATTGGCATTAATGAGACACCATTACCGTTATAGTCACATGATTTCTCTCCCAAAACAAACCTTCTAGACTCCCTTGAATCGATAGCATTATTATCATAATAATCTAACTTCTCACTGAACTCCAAACCGGCTGAATCAATACCACTATTATTATCATTGCAGGCTGTCTTCTCACCTAAGAACAACTGTTTGGACTTTGCTGAAAAACTAGCAACAGAATCTGGTGGATTATCTTCTTGATTCTTTTCCTTTAACTTGGGAGGTGAACTCTCAATTTGTATCCTTGTACGCTCCAATTCTGAAAGCTTATCTTCGAAGAGAAACTTTGCCTCAGTGAGCTTCATCTGAACTCTCTCTTCCCTCAACACCTCAGCCATCCTTAACATCTTTCTTTCTTCTTCCATCTCTCTCTTCATCAAGTTGATCTCCACTTTATCAGATGATATTTCTTTTGCAAGCTCTTCACACACCTTCTCCATTGCTTCTCTTCCTCTTCTCTCCTGAGCAAGCTCTTTGGCCAGCCTCTTATTCATCAACTCTGCCTTCTTACGTGTCTTGCGTTCATATTCGAGCTCGGCCTTCAGCTCGATGATCTGGGCCTGTGCAAAATCAAGTTCGGACTGCATCATGGGAGTGAAGAAGGTCAAATCCCAGAAAGAAGCAGCAATCTTACGAGTAGAGCGAGGAAGGCGTAGACAGTGCTTGTTACTCTGGCATTGTTGATGTTGGTGTGGCTGTGGATGATGCTGAGGATAATAAAATGGATTGTCGTACAGTTTCCAGCTGGGGCAAGTGGAGACGGTAATGGGTTCGGCAGAATGAGAAATGGTTTCGTTTCTGGGATTTTCAGGGCTACTGATCACCATCATCATCATCACCTCTTCCATGTCCTTGTTCTTATTTCTATATGTTATGTTCTTTTCTCTCTAGCCTTTTGCTTTCTCCTTTGCCTGCTTCCTTTTCCTTTTCCTTTTTCTAATGGGGATTTCGCTGTTACGAAAGCGATTAGAGGTAGGCCCATTTGATCCTGGAACGTGCTTTCAAAGATGTGGATTGAAAGAGGGTAAAAGTTATATCACATGCACCTCATCCTTAATAATACCGAGATGGAGGTGGTCTTGTTCCTCTCTCTCTCTCTTAATGAATACGTCCTTATTTATTATATACCCAAACCGGCCACTCTTCTGAGTCTTCTCACGACTCACAGTGATTCACCTTGAGTATTAATGCGAGGGAGACACCATATGCCAACCAATTCGCTTACTCTTTGGTCAAAGTAATTCAAGGAAACCCAACTGGAACACAATAAACTTATTAATATCTGTCTCTTTTCTCTGCCATGCTTGAATTGGCAACAATTAAACCAAGTATGTTTATTCCATCTGAAGGAAAAATCGTAATCTAAGAAAAACGCTTAAACAAATAAGGTTAGAAGTTGCATTCCAGATGACCACATTCAGTTGCATACTTACAGCAATCGATGGCGGATTATAACAAGACCAGATGTGACGCTGCAACTGAACATGCCATGACCAATATTGCATCAGAAGCTTTAAACTTTTAAGCATCATTTAGACTCGAGTTTAATGCTTATTTATCTTCCTGCTTCTTTAAATTGGAGAAATGAATATATTTGCAGTGATGAAATGTATAAATGCCGTAGAATTATTTTTTTAAGAAGTGAGTAAATGCAGGCTTTACCTGAAAAAAAAGACAATTTTTTAATAAGGGACCTCACTGTAATTTTTTAAAATATTTGTACGGCGTTTACATATTTCACGATATACCGTCGTTGTAGTTTAAATTGAGATACCGATCCAATGCTATTAGTTACCATTGATCGAGGTATTGATCTGTGACCAGTCAAACATCGACCACAGACTCACATCTAGTTCTAGCGGTAGATGCAACTATCAGCATCTTTCTTAAACGTTCCTTAGAAGCAACATCGGCTGACCTTAGCAAGAAAAATATGTTTCTATAGATAAAAAGGCAGTGTCTATAATGGGTTTTGGACCCCGAATGAAATGGCTCTGTTGGTTGTTATTGGTGGGATTCCAGAGACAAATGCATCAAATGGACTCTGATCATCTTCCATCAGAGATTCGGCATCCGACCCAGTTTTTCAAGTCTAGAAAAGTTGACAATGAAAGGACAGTGTTGGCTTACCTGGGGTCCCAACATAAATCAATCTAAATGGGTCTCTCCCTCTTGTAATTTTCTGCTCCATTGGCATAAAAACGAGCTCATTCTACTGCATTTTTCCCAAATTAGTGTCCGGCCAGTGTAATGTTGTGAAAACGTCATGATGACAGAAAAGCAAAAAATAAATAAAGAATCAATCACATGATATAAATTTCCAACATATCTCCCTCCACAAAGCTGGAGAGGATTTTATTATGCTGATAAATTATAAAATATACTTTAGAAATTTTTTTATTATTTAGAGCAGTTACCCCGTTCATAATATATTTATATAGCTAACATTAGCAGAAGTTTTAATTTTTGACCTTTTTTTAGAATATTTACTTAAGTAGAGTAAAACTAGAGCACGTATCGAGTGAACTAACCACCATCTAGTATTTGCTCAAGTGTCGAATCAAATGAATAGCGAGTAAGACTCGAGCGAACTTTCTATTTGAGTTTTGCTCGAGATAAATGTTGAGTGAACTTTCTCTCTTGTAGTGCCACAATTTTCCTAGTACTAAGAGTATTTACAACTCACTAGTTAAAGTTTAGTCAAATTTTGACTTGAAATTTCACTTTTATTAATTTTAGCCAGCCACTTTTTACTATACCAAATAATAAATTCAACAAATCAATAGTTATTTTATTAAAATATTGACTTTTAACTTTTCATTTCTTTTAATTTTAATTATAATTTGAATATTGGTTTTTAAAAGTACTCACAACCCACTAACTATCTTATTTGTTTAGTCAAGATTTAGCTAAAAGACATCAAAAATAATTTTCAATAGACTCATATATTGAAATATAGAGAATGAGGAGAGATAAAGTTAAATTTATTTTAACTTATTGAATTTATTGAAGTTTGGTTTTTTTTTTTTTTTTTTATGTCTTTTAGCTAAATTTTAACTTAACAATGAAATAGTTAATAGGTATTGAATGCTCTAAAACTACCACGACACTTTGCCATATTCGTTTTGACTTTAGCCTTTGCCCGATAGCACAAGTATAGTTGAAAATCCACTCAAAAGTCATAACAAATCATTGTCAGATAAATCAGACTCTTAGCATATATTGCAACTTTTCTCTTTCCTTCTTTAGATATACCTGCATACATATATATAAACTCACAGCAGTAACATATAACACCACAGACAAACTAAAATAATAAACTCGTACAAGAGAGCTACTGCCACAGACAAAACCCTCTTTGAGTAGTTATGGTTTACAACATTTAAAGGGTTGCGGCACATGGAGCAATACAGACCGCGGTGTATTACCTTCAAAGATCAGATGTAATTGAAATGGACCACAAAAAACTGGACCGTATTCCTTAAAGCAGGTGAATTGACTAATACAGTAAATGCGGACGAGAATCGGTTGCTGCAGTAAATAGATGTCACAAAAAGCGCTTTGGTCAACCGGAATTGTTGACATTATGGCAGTAGACTGCTTTCCCCTATCAACATGTTGTAAAATAATTAAAATGCCTATAATTTTATATTAGATAGTACTATTCATTTCGCTTGAAATGGAGAAAAAAAAAATCGTTATGAGCTTTTTAGGTGAGTTTTGGCCTTCATGCTTCTCTACTTGATATATTTTATAGATACCCTACGAATTTGGGCTATGTGCATCAATCACCCATATGATGCCTATACGTCGGGGCGGAACTAGGATTTAATGTTTGGGGGGGCGACCGATAAAATGTATGATACGTATGAGAATAAATTATGTATATTTTTTTTACGTGATTATATATAAAAATAATAATCATACTTTAAAATTGTATAAAAAAATATGTATATAAATCATCTTACAAGATGATTTTCTTTAAGATTTTTATAATTTACTAGAAACCATTACAATATATATATATATATTTATATGAACTTAGAATTTTTCTTGAAAATTAACCTTAATGACGATCTTTTGTAGGTGTTAGTGAAATTAAAAATTAGAATAAAACAAAATAAATATTAGGATTTATGAGGATAATTTTAGTTATATTTTTTTAATTTGGGAGAAATTTTAATTATATATAAAATATATATTTATAAAATATACAAAAGTTTTTAAAATTCTTGGGGGGGCTACAGACCCACCCCCCCCCCCCCCCCCCCCCCCCCCCCCCCCCCCCCCCACAAAAGGCAACGTGGTTCCGCCCCTACCTATACGGCTAGTGGCATCGACATTCCATGCGCCCTTATCATCAAATCACTCTTTTTCACTACCAAACCAAGCTTTTCATGATGAGTCGCTCTCTGTAAGTCTGTTTCAGGCACCTCAACTTTTGGTTCTTTAGACTACGCGAAAAATAAAAAAGAAAAGACATGCTTACACATGCACACATGCACAAATGTGTTTTCTTTTAGTTCTTGAATGATTGTGTTCTCCTATAATTTGGTTTTGGATTTGGAATTGTTGCAACCCCCATCAAGTTTAAAAGGTATTCTCGATCCGTTATCATATTCATTAATAAAATTAGGGTATAATCACTTTTGTCGAAAAAAATGCATAATATGTATGCTATTGATGCAGCGGGATCCAAGACAGATGATGCTGAGCTGTCTGATTGCATGTTGATGGCACTGAGGTACCATGAATTGGCAGATCTGCGTAAAGGCCGGAAGTGATCGTGATCTCTTTCGAATTGGGAGAGTTTTAGGTGCGTTTCAGTATTTTGGCCATAACTTTGGCTACGGGTGTTAGAATCGCGCATAAGACCCCAATTCGAAAAACTCTTTTCGACGCGCACGCTGTCCACATGGAGCATGGCTCCATGTGCTTTTTTTTCGACCTCAAATTCCGCTGTTTTCCCTTCCGAATTGTCATTTTTAGTTATTTTTTACTATTTTTGGTAATATTTCGTATGTTTGTTAGGAAGTCATTTTAAATCCGATTTGTTCCGGATTTTTCGTAGATTGCTTATTTTAATTTAAATTTGAACTTCACGTTATTTTCGAGATTTTGCCATTTTTGGTAAAATTCGGTTACAGACGAATTTTAGCTATATAGTCCGGCTTGTGGACTGATTTTCGACATTCTTTCATTTGATAATATTCAGTTTTTTTCTCAGAGACGTATTCTCTGTATTTTGGGTGAATTTCTCATGTTCTTCCCTGTGAATTCATCTGTTGAAACTAACCTGCAGAATAATCGCTATTCTGTCCGACGTCAGCTATAAACTAGTTAAATTTATGTATAACTATGTAAATAAAGAAATGATTTAGTTACAACAAGATTTCATAAAAATAAATTTATAAATTGATATAATTTGACATGATATGTTAGATTGTAAAACTAATTTTATTATAAAAAGGATCTAACATATTATTTGAAGTTATATCAATTTATATCTAGATTTATTAACTCTACAAGAAAAAGTGATATCTTCGACTTTTCTTTTTCCCGGCAAGTAAAAATGCGCCGCAAATAATTCATTTCATTTGATTTCAAACTTCCTAGCAGAAGCGAGAAAAGAGATGGAAAACATTTATTCCGGCGACTACTGTACTTATTGTGGCAACTGCTTGCTAGCGCAATAAATTTTTTAATGACATATGGGGAAAAGCCCCAAATCATTGCTCCCAAACTTTTATTTTTTCGAGTTTCCCTCCTTCTTCGTTGTCCGTTTGCATCTCTGATCTCTTCTATCGTAGTTTTGCCATTTTCAGTCGCAGATGCTGTCATTTCACCTGTGCCTACTCACCTTCTTTCAACATTGTGAGTCTCTCTAGGTCCCGCTTAGATTCGAAGATGAGATGAGTTGAGATGAGTTTGGTTTATTTTTTAATATTATTATTATTTTGGGATTTGAAAAAGGTGTGTTGGAATTTGAAAAAGGTATATTGGGATTTGAAAAAGGTGTATTGGGATTTGAAAAGGGTGTATAGTAATTTGTGTTTTGTATAAAAAATTATAAAAATATAATGATGAAATGGAAGTGAGTTGAGATGAGCTCAACCCACTTTCGAATCCAAGCAGCCCCTAAATCTCTTATTTGATCTCCCTTCATCTCTCATTTTTTCTCTCTTGTGAAAGATTTGGTTGGCCATGTATAGAGTCAGTGGGTGAGATCTAGATTGTTCTTTTAGTCGAAAGTAAATTGATTGATACGAAGATAACTTAATTTTGTTAGAAATATCGCTATATGTGGTCTTTTTTAATCTCCCAATACATTCGGTACGAGCTGAAGTACAAATCTCTTTGATTTGATGGGATGGAATTTTTTATAGGTAACGGAGGGATGAAATTGTGACAACGATAGCTAAATTTTTTTATTCTTTTCTTATGGGTTTCCGGATTCATTAAAGGGTGTTTCGGAGCTCATTTTAATTATTAGAGTACGAATGGAAAACGGATCAAAGATATTAGATTTTTAATTTAGCTAAATTTGAATACAAGTTTAGCAGATTAGCATGAACACAAAAACATGGCTTCAATAATATTCATAGATGTGTCTTTCAGAGTGGTAAATGGTCTTCACGACTATCTTTTTGTTTATCCTACTTTTGTTTGCTGGCAAGTATATGAATTTTTTGAGAATTGATATTTCAGAGTTTTGGGTGCTCTATAGGGCCAAGCAAGATGGTCCGGTAGTATTGGTAAGAGTCAATTTAGGACTTGTTTGTTTATAGGGATAAAATCAAAACTCAAAATACATCTCAAACTTATCATTATGCTTTTCTAAATTCTTATATAAAATATAATAAAAAATTCAACTTTTTCAAATTTCAAAATCACTTTTTTAAATTTCAAAACAAAACTAATATTAAAATTAAAAGAATATTTTATTCTTTTTTTAACTTTTATCTCATCTCTTTTCATTTCATCTCTAAAAACAAAAAAGGCCTTAGTTTCAGATTTCTCTCTATTTTAGCTCTTGGTTATCCCATTTTTTCAGCAGATTAGCATGAACACAAAAACATGGCACAGTTGTAATGTTTATTATGCCAGATTATGTACATATAAAAATAAAATAGTTAATACTTTTCCTTTCTTCTTATCTCTATCTCTGCAGGTACGCACCCTCGAAATGAATTTTTTATTATTTTCACCAGTTCTTATACAGTTTTTATAGAAATGCAATATAATTATAGCACAAATACAAGATTATACCAGAGATTTGATCCCAAGTGAAAAATCATGGCTGAAGGAACCAGATTGAATCATCTCTAGGATGGACTTTGGGCTTTGAAGAAATCCACCAATTCCCAATTGAAAAACTTGGAGATAGAAACATTAGCCCTCAAAAGAAAGTCTGATTCAGTGGTGCAACAACTTGCTATATTAACATCGGAGCTGCAAAAGAGGAACAACAGTAACCCTCAGGGTGAATCATCTTCAAGCAACCGTTGGTTAGTCTCATTTCATTTCCCTATTCCATTGCTAAGGAAATCTCTGCTACTGCAATTTTCACTTTTGTGTTTAAACCATATGGTTTTCCATCGGCAGTTTCTTCTGTAGCTGTAATATAATTAGTGAATGACATTTCATGGGTGGGAGAAGTTTTTGCGTGATTTTTTTTTTTTGATGAGACGTTTTGGGTGATTTATATGATACAAAAGGTTCTAAGTCCAAATAAATAGTCATTTTGAGATATAAGATCATCATGTTTGACTTCAGCTCTGCAACAGTCATTTGGGTCACATGATTTTTTTTGGATTTTAGAAAGAGATGACTCAAAATTTATCCATTTCTTTTCAGCATTTGATTTTACTGGAGGATGATCATTCGTCATATGGCCCCACGTAAGTAATTCATCGCTCCTTAAATCCCCCTGGCCCAATTTTCAAAGTCTTAGTTAGCCATTTGACCAACTTTCTTGTTTAATTTGCCTTGCAGTTGCAGAGTTTGCATCGACAATGAAAGCATGGCAACATGCACTGTAGTAAAGGTACATGATCGATCAGTCATTTGGAAAGCTATTTAGGGAATATTTTTGGAAAAAGGAGGGTCTCTCTATATTTTTAATGGTCCTTGAACTATATGGGTGCAGGTTGCTAGTGTGAACAAGCAGGGAGTACTCCTAGAAGTGGTGCAGATCTTGACAGACCTAAACCTTACAATATCAAAGAGCTACATTTCATCTGACGCAGGGTGGTTCATGGATGGTGCATAAGTTCTTCCATTAACCCAATGTTATAAACTTTTACAACGATTCTAACTTATTAACCCATCCCAACTATCGATCTTGTTTCAAATTTCATGATGATCATTTTTTCGTTTGAATTGGAGAGTGAATTGAACTCATCTCAACTTATCTCTATTTTATCATTATATTTTTTCAATTTCTCATACAAGACACAAATTATACATATTTTTCAAATTTCAATACATGTTTTTTAAAATTCCAATTCAACTTTTTCAAATTCTAAAACAATAATAATATTAAAAAATAAACTAAACTAATCTTAACTCGTCTCATCTCTCACTCCAAACGGGACCTAATTTTTGTATATTTGCAGTTTTTCATGTCAAAGACGTGCATGTCAATAAACTTATGGACCATAACATTATCAACGCCATCCAGCAAGTAATTTCCTTCTTTTCTTTATTTCTACCTGCATATCTGGTGCTTATAAGGCAGTAAGGGGTGGGTTTTCCTCATCTTGCTCCGCTTCCGCTTCTCTCTGGGATTTAGGGTTTTTTAAGTTTCAAAAAGCACCTTTGGGTGGGGGGTGTGAGCTGTGCCTCCAACCCCCCCTCCTCCCGTCCCCTTTCTCCTTTTCTCACTACCCTTCTCCCGACCCCCTCTCCTCTCCTCTCATCTCCCGTCCCCCTCCTCTCCTCTCCTCTCCTCTCCCTCATCCCCTTTCCCTCTGTTTCCTATCACTTTCTCGATTATAGTTTCTGGTTTTTGTTCTCCATTTTTGTAGGTTCTGCAAGTGGTCTAGGGAGGATTTTTGGAGCATTATAGACGTTGACAGTGGTGAAGCTTTCCACCATGATGGGTTCCACAAGCGCACCACTAGAGATCACCTAGGTGCCGATCTTTCAGTTGCGTCGGTATAGCGTTGTTCGAAATCGAGTGTGTTAACACGTGTCTCTCACATCGGGACTGGGCCCTTCGTGCACAACCTTCGGAAGAGTCCTTCGGCTGCCACGCGAGAGGCCAAAGGGACGGGGGTTATTGCTTCTGCCCCATCAACTACCCCTCCAGAAGTAGTGCGTGGTCTCCACGCGCCACCGACAGTAGTGGACACTTGTGCCTTTTTGACATTCCTCCAAGGTTGAAGATCAGATCGTGTTGGTTTCTAATTTTCCCATTTAGTTTTGAGTTGCTATCTGTTACTTAGTTTTTGTGTAGAAAATATTTTAAAATTTGAAAAATAGTCTTCCAGACATTATGTCTGTTTGGAGTTTTGGTCTCTCGGACTTTATGTCTATTTGGAGTTTGGTTTTCTCCTTGTGGAGAAATTTAGTATATGCCTCTTCTGGAGACTGTTGATAGTTCTCTCGGTATTTATGTGAGAGATGTTGAAACTGATCGTCAGTATGTATCTAATTGATTGTTTGATCACATTATAGGCTTCATGTATTATGAGTTTGAATGAATGAAACTTTTTCTCAAAAAAAAAAAGGCAGTAAGGGGTTGTAGTTCTGCATTTTCCTAGCCAGCCAACATGATGCTCTTTGTCTAATGATACTGTATGGAATCTCAATGGTATGCTCCTCCTTTTTGCTATATGCTTCAAAGTTTTTTAGTTTTCTGCAATACGTTCTTTTCTTATTTTTTTTTTTATAATGTAGCTTAAACATGTTGTGTGAGATTTTGTTACATTTTCTTAGTTTAACTTGTGAATATAAGGTTTTGTACATCTTGATTAATTCATTTATTGTACTTTATAAAATGAGTAATGCTACCGTTACAAGCGACATGCAATCGTTTAAACAAAAAATGGAGTCCACTGTTAAAAAGTTGACTTTTTAATAATAGACCTTACTTTTTTCTAAAGCGACTATATACCGCTTGCAAGTACATGACTATATCTATCATTTTTCTTAAACTTAATGGCAGTTTGTCTTTGTTCATGCTCCCAGTTTCACCTGTCATTTATAATGTCAACTTCTGAAACCATTTACTGGCCAATTTACCATTTTTTATTAACAAAAAGAAAAGTAAAATAATCCGATTTGTTTTTCTTTATTAAAACCTGCAATCCATATAATAGCTTCATAAATCAAATCCCTTCAAATAATCACAGGCAAATCGACACGTCTAGGTCGGTAAGAAATCTGGACAAATTTGATGAAGAGGCAGAGGCGGCAGAGCTATTGTTAATTCTACCAACAGAGTTTACATTTAAGAGTATAGGCACAAAGGAAGGCACTCACGTGGCGCGACGTCCCCCTCCCCTCCCCTCCCCTTTCCGTGCTCACCAAAGTGGTCGAGAAGGCACTCAAGTTGAGCAGAAGTCGCCGACAGTCGAGTGGCACTCCAGCTAGGACATGAGAGCTCATGGCGGTGTCCGTGAGCTTACCATGCACCTTTTTTGCACTGTACTGTGTCCTGGGTGGTCGCAGCTTGCATGGTTGTTGTCCGTCGGCTAGGGTGGTCAGGAACCGCCCTAAAAGGGGCGCGGGCACAGACATCATTGGTGAGGGAAAGGTAGAGGGGAAGGGGAGGAAGAGGCATAGGGAGGGGGAGAAAGGGAAAAAAAAAACTGGTAATGCACCATATCAGTGCGTGTAGAATCCCTTTGTGGGATTCTTTTATGTCTCTAGAAGCCCTCTTAATTTTATTTAATGGAGTGCTAAGATCATAAAACTCTAAGCTTAAACATTTCAACCCCTCCATTCCAACAGAAACTCCACACGTCTAGGCAAGTGAAGCAGTTCTTAAACCACTCAAATCTAGGAATCAATCGCATACTAGAATAATCGGGATTCCTTTGTCTCTGGAAGCCCTCTTAATTTTATTTAATGGAATGCCAAGATAAAAAAACCCAGCGCTTAGACATTTCAATCCCATCTTCCATTCTAACGGAAACTCCTCACAGCTTCTAGGCAAGTGAAGCAGTTCTTAAACCACTGAAATCTAGGAATCAATCGCATTCTAGAACAACCTCCATGGATGATAATATGGGTTATGATCTGACCATTTCTTTAAAAGTAGAAATGAATACAGAAGATGCATGAGATTTCAATTCATCACTCACATGATTTCACCTTCAACACCTCCCTTTGCCAAGCAACAAAAAAAAAAAAAAAAAGGAACAGCAAGAATAAAAAAAAAACAGTTGGACAATATATGAAGGAAGCATCATAATCCCTATGGTAGAATACATAATAATTAACGTTATACAATCCGAGCATCGCAATGTGAGAAATCATAGTTCCACAATACTTCAGTAGAACACAAGATTAGTTAACATATTACTCATGGTCTCGAACTAACTCATGATCAACCCATTGCAACTAAGCAATCTTACAGATTGTATAGCTGGATCACATTTTCATAGTTCACTAATAACTACCGAACTCTTAAGTGCTTGATTCCATTAGTCAAGCCTGTACCGTCTAGGATAATTTTTAGGAAACTTAAAAATTATCGATGTTCTTTCTAGAAAAAAAAAAAAAACACCCATGCACAATGAGAATAACACCTCACCTACTTTTTCTTTATAGGTAATCAGGAAGTTTTATTCATCAAAATAAGGCATAGTCCAATTATAAAGAATTAGCATGTAACAAGAGTTTGCAACCGGCCTCACGCCCACTTTTTAAAATTATGTTCTCACAAATAGATTTATAAGAACTCGCGGTTTGTGAGTCACATTAAAATCATTCAATTTGTATCAACTTATTAGCCGCGCAATCGTTACAATACTAGCCAAGAAAGAGCATCTTGAGCTTCCATATACACAGCCATTTACCCCTCAAAATTGAGCGCAAAGTATCTGGTAACGATACATACACATACCATTCATTTCATAGACATACATGAGAGTGTATGAAATCGCAACTGCTTACTAAAAATAACAGGCACAGTAGATCAAGCAACAAAAGAAAACACAAATTTTATATCTAAGCAATTGCTGTAATACTCAAATTTAACAATAGCCATTTTGTAATAGTTTGAAGTTTCTACCTCAAACTCCCCAGTTTGATTACTGCTCCAGCTCCAAAAATCTTCCTTGTTAACTAGCTCACAATTCGAACTCATCCTCAAGCTTCAGCGCCTCAGCTGCTGCCTCCTCCTCCTCATCATCGACCACAAAATACGGGTTGTGTGCCTCAGGTTTGAACTTGTACCCGGTAAATGCATAGAACGCCAGCGTCGCCAACTCCGCAGCCACGACACTGGTCCAAAGATACCGGTACGAAGTGATAGTCTCCAGTGCATACACCACCACGCGGGTAAAATAAATGTAGCAAATCACCACGACGTAATACTGCCTAAACAAGGTCAACTTCATCAAATTAACCGCCGCCTTGCCGTCGGTCCTCGCCGCCTCGCGCAGGTTCTTGATCGACCACACGATAGGGAACAACACCGCACAGCAGCAAACCACATCGACCAGCAAGAACACCTGCTTCCAGGTGACCCAATCCTGCGCGAACGGCCCGCTCTCATCGATAGCGACTTGAGCAATGTTCGCCACGACCTGAAGCGGGATCACAATCATCAAGACCTTCTTCTCCTTATCCTGCAAATAGGGCTTCAAAAACGACCAGCCCGTGCCGATCAGAACGATCAGAGTAAAGAGCGTAATTCCCTTCAAGAAACTGAATATATAGAACAACACGTCCCATCCGTGCGCGCTACCGGTGCGCTTGATGTACGATTTGTCCTCGGCTTCGCAAAGCAGGTTCAGAGCTTTGAGGATCAGAACGGCAAGCATGAAGAAATGAATACCGAACACTGTCAACCGCTTCTTGTACAGAACGGAGATCCAAAGGCCGGCGAGAGCGAAATAGACCAGAGAAAAGAGGAAGTAAATCCTCGGGAGAATGGTCTTCCCGGCGGAAAGGTAGTCCCGGCCACTGCTCTTGCCGTCAAGATTATACATCGCCGAGCTGACGTCCATGGAGACCGAGAGCTGGCTCTGAAGGCAGTTGGCGAAGACGAGCGTGAACTGATCGGCGTCGATCTCATTGAATACGGTGTTAAAGCTTCTCGCGTCTTTGAGGTTATCGAATGTGTAGACAAGCTTGACAAGTTTGGAGAGGAGGGCGCACGAGACATCGCCGTCCTGCAGCTGCTGGAGCACGTGCATCCAAGAGTCCCGGGTGCAGAGGAAGAATCCGACCTTTGAGAGATCGAGATTCGAGGCGGAGAGGGAGATCTTGGAGACTTTGAGCTCCAGACGACCCGTGTGGGTGAATCCAAACTCGTCGAAGGGAATAATCGGCCGTTTGTCGGACCTCACCTCCGTGAATCGGATCTCGGCAAGGGACACAGATGCAGAGAGGAAGAGGAGGAAAAGAGAGAGGAAAACGGAGCGGGAAGAGAACGCCATGGGAGGACGGTGTAGATCTGAAGGAGATCAGATCAGAGGTTGAATTTTGTGGTCAGGAGAAATTGGATTACAATTTCACAACTATGGAGTAGGGACAAAGTCTTCGGAGACCTCAAGAGAAGAAATTGAAGAGGAAGGGGTTAGGAACCTTCAGCTTGACCGCGTGCTTGGAGATAGGGGTAAGGTTTTGATTTCTGGGAGAGATCTCAGAGCGTGGTTTGATATTAAAGCTCAGGGACCAAAATTAAAAATATTAAAATATAATATTATTAAAATATATATTTTTAAAAATTTTTAAAAATTATAAAAATTATATAAAATAAAATAATATTATATATATATTTTTCTAATATTTATTTCAATACGGAGGGGACCTGTTTTTCCAACATTCAGATCTTATTTATATTTGCGTCATTAAAGTCTTTTTTATATTTGTGAGTAAGTTAACCCATTTTAAATTTATTATTATAATTTTTTATATTTTTATATAAAATATAAATTTTAATATAAATTTTTTTAAAAATTTTAATATATTTTTTAAAATTCTAAAATAATAATAATATTAAAAAATAAATTAAATTTATTTCCACTCATCTTATTTCAAAATCTAATAAGAATCTAAAATAATAGGATCAAAAGTATTATGTTTACGATAATGTAACAGATTTTAAGCTGATGTCATTTAAGTAGATGATAGTAAATTTATTTCAAATAAGATTTAACGTGAAGAGTTGCATTTAGCTTTAATCTATTTAATTAAACTAATCAAATTCCTCAATTTAGTTTCTTAATGTTTTGTTAAATTACTATGGAGTCCTCGAATTATGTTAAGAATTGTTAGTGACCTGACAGTAGACATTGGGGATGGGTTTTAACTATGAGTAATGATAGGGAGCATCCAACACTATTGTCGGTCGGGGCAAGTGGAATGGGAATGTGCCAGCTCGGTGGAGAAATAAAGGGGAGGAATATATTTAAGTAAGAAGATTCGAAGCCGGTGAGCGAAGGTGTACTTGGTTCCAATTTCTTGTCTTTTATAGTTTTTTATTTTTATTTTTCCAGTTCTCTCAATTCATTTCATTATATTTTATTTACTTGTTATATTTTTTTAAATCCTACACAATAAAATAAATAAATTTTTTTTTAAAATTTTCAAATCCTACACAAGAAAATAAATAATTCATTTTTTTCAAATTTCAAAATAATAATTAATATTAAAAATATATATTATAATATTATTTTATACAACTTTTAACATTAATTTAAATTCATCGCATATCTAATATGTAAAAACAGATCAAACTAATTTAAACATAAAGCTTTTTTAGCAAGTTTACGAGCAACCTCATTAGAATTTCTACGAACAAATTGCAACATCTACTCCCTTCTATCCATCAACATCTTCTTTGCATCTTCTATTTTCATAAAATGAAAATTCCTGACTGACTTCATTAACAACCTTTAGGATAGTTTGAGCATCATCTTAAAAAATAACTCTATTGAAATTAAGATCCCCGCACACTTTCATTACTTTCCAAAAAGCTAAACTTTCTGCTGTTGTTGCTTGCTATACACGCCTCTGATCACAACAGACTGCGATAATTTCCCCATTTCTCATTCTTTATAGCCACCCCTATTCTCATTTTTCTCTGTTTATGATCAATAGCCGCATCCCAATTACCCTTTAGATATCCCTCCCTCGACGTCTGCCACTTCAATTGCCTTGCAATAACTTTATTTGATTATATTTTTGCATATTAGACTTTGAGCCATCTGGAAATCCCTCAACTCATCCCTTGTTGTGCTCATAACTTGATCAGAATCCTTGAAATTGCTTTAAAAAAATAAGCTGATATCTCTTTATCCATAAGACCCTTATAATACAAGGTACTTCCTCCATTTTTATCTTTGACAACTTCATCATCAATTTTTCCGATAGAACCAACAAATCATCTTCATTTATACCCCATTTTATATTCTATTCAGGGACTCAAACCAAACATCATTAGTTGTAGTGCAATGAAATAAAACATGCATGACAGTCTCCACCTCTTTTCTACAAATTAGGCATAGCTCACTATCCACTAACTTCTTGGAGAACAGCTTTTTCCTTGTGGCAAAACAGTCATTCCCAGCTCCATAGAAAAAATTTCATTTTTTCGGGAATATTCAACTCCCACATATTAACCCATCTTTTATTAGCTTCATATTCCTTCAAGGATTCCCATTTGATGCCTTTTCTTTCCTCAAATTCTAAGTAGTATGCACTTTTTACAGAAAACATGCATTCTTTTTGTGATCCCAATGTCATTTTATCTCCAAAGTTCATTTTACTAATGGGCAATCTCAAAATCTGTTCAACTTCTTCCTCATTAAAGATATCATTAATCAACACCCCATTCCATTCCCTACTATCCTATAAAATCAGTTCATTTTATTGAAGGATGCAGATAAATGACTAGGGCTGTACATCCGGTGTCCAAACCGGAAATCCGGTTCAACCCAGATCGGACCCGGGTTCTCAAAAGCGGTTTAGATTTCAACCCGGGTTCATCCGGGTTGAAATCTGGTTTGGATCCGGATCAATCAAGTTTTTAAAAAATCAGAAATCCGGTTTCTGGTTTCCTTTTTTTTTTGTTTTTGTTTTAAGCTTGTTGTATTAGTTTTTTGCATAGAAATTTATTGTAAAAATATTATTATAATTTTGGGCAAACATGTAGCTTACCTCTCTTTTTCCAAAAAAAAAAAATATTGGTACACTGAAGGTCCTGCACTTTGTTTGGTTAATTGCTGAATAGATCACAACCCCATCCACCCCCACGTTAATGGAACAAAAGGGCTCAGCCATTGCAAACGAGTCCCACATGGGAAAGAAATTAGAACTTATTGTTCTTCATATATTGGTAGCAGAATTGGATCGAGTGCTGGGTCAGGGTTGTGTGGGCTTGGGACCGAGTATGGGAGCATTAAATTAAGAGTGATTTATGGAGAATTTATGGAGCATTAAATTAATTTTCTGATTGAAGTTCTGAACTATGTAGAATTAGTCTACGTATAGATTTCAAATTATTTACGTAAGTCTATACAATTATCTTAATTTATTGTTGTCTTTTTTCCTTCAATTTGCTTTCAATTCACAAACACCACATTAATTTATTTATATAGAACGTTAAATTTCACAAGCAATCTGATATTAAATATATTTTCTGATCAATAATCTGGTAGAATATAAATTCCCAATCCATTTCTGTCCAATCCAAAAAAGAACAAAAAAGGAAGGGTCTGGAGTTAAATTTTCACATGAAACTAACAAAGGAGATCAATTGCTAGGCTAAAGTGCATCGTTGTATGGGCATGAATTGCCCTGATCCACTACACAACTCACACTTGTCATCTAATTTTCCTGTTGGGTATCTCCTTTCTATATATATATATGCATGTAAATGTCCAGGATTGGACCAATTGATATATAATTTTTTATAACAGTAAACAAGATTTTATACAAGTAATCGGACAAGAACAACTTCTCAAAGTGAAAAAGGTGTTTTCGGACAATGCACAAATACAAAGTATAGAGTAATGCAGCCAATGTCGACACCGTAAAGGACAACAAAATAAACTTCCAGAAATCCTGAAAAACAAGGCAATAACACAAATAGAGTCGAGTTAAATCCCAAGCATCAAGAAAAAAGTAAATTATAATCTCTATCACTTCACACAAAAAAGAGAATAAAACACTTACTTTAGATTATCATGAATGGGAAGGAAGACACACAGCAGCCTCGGTTGAAGTTTCATCTATATCATCATCTAAAAAAGTATTACAAAACATTAAGTTAGATAGAAAATAAATTGAGTTCAATACATATTAAAAAATTATATTTTAAGTTTCAAACTTACCTTCAAGGTCCATCATCTGTACGTATTTTTGTAACTCCTCAAGGTCTAAAGGTTTAGTCCTCAACCAATTTTGTGTGCAAATAAGGGCTTTGACAATCTCTGGAGACAACGAACTCTTAAAGGGATCTAATACGCGTCCTCCAGTACTAAATGCAGACTCTGAGGCAACAGTGAAAATAGGGGTGGCTAACACATCACGTGCTAACTCAGCAAGGACAGGATAATTGGTGGCATTAACTCTCCACCAATCCAGAATATCGAAACCAAGTGAGTCTTTTACACATGCTTCAGATAAATACCTCTCTAGCTCTGATTTAAACTCCATACCACCCTGCTCTTCAAGGTATTGGTTGAAAATCATCCGGAGTTTATTCGTAGGTAGTGCCGGCACATCAGAACTCCCCCTGCTAGTAGTGTGTAGCCTCCCTTGAGCCATATTAGAACCCCCTCCACTAGTAACACGAAATGTGTTACATTGCTTGATCAAGCGCTCTAAAAGGAGTTTAACCTTTTTCTCTATCGCCTCTGCCTCCATAGGCCCTTTGCACTTTGTTAACCAACATTTCATTCCCATTTTTTTATATTTTGGATCAAGCAAAAAACCAATGTATATTATCAGGTTGAATTTATCTGTATTACCCCAATACTTGTCATACTTGAGTCTCATACTTGCGCCCATAGAACTGATGATATCATCAGTACTCAATATCATTTCATTTAATGAATCTTCAATTATACAAAGTTGCTCAAAGTATATATTACTCGTCACATACAGAGAACCAGATATGTTCAATGTAACATCATAAAAAACTTTTAGAACATAAAAAAAAACTCGTGCAATCTTCCAATCATCAATAGTGGGGGGTTCTTAAAATTTTCATCCATATACACAAGTTGTTCAAAAGCTTGTTTGTATTGTTCAGCGGTACCCTCTACCTAGCCCTTGGGTAGTGGTCTAGATTTTAGGCTTTGAAACTCTATTGATGGTCTTGGGCCGACTTGGTCCGGTCCAAAGAGTTTGAAATTTCCCTCGACACAAATATGATATGAAACTATTAATACAAAATCATTACGTAGTACCATATATAGTGGTAGTTATCCTTCCATTCAAATATATATTCCTATATATATTAAGAAAAAAAGGCAAAAAATTCCGGTAAAATATTTTGGTAATGACCTATACAGTACGGCTCATACGTGAATCCATTTTTTCTTCCAGTCTCTAACATGAAATTAATTTGCATTTTTTTTTAATTCGGCAACATGCAATAATAGAGAACGTTAATTTGAAATTATGCTTTTTGTGTACTTTACGTAAGAAGAAATCTTAGTAATTCGTGTATAACCATGACCAAGGCTGAATTTGGTTCGCTAATTGCACGGGGTGAAATTCACTTCTGAACTTTTTGAATTATTCAAACAGCTTAATTGGACTGCGTCTATTCTCGATTTCAGTCAGTTTTATTACTGTAACGCACGTGAAGAAAACTTTTTTTTTTCTTTGGAACAAATCTTGACCACATTGATTCCTCATCAATGTTTTTGTTTAATTCTTTTTCGGTACCCCTCTCTCTCTCTCTCTCTCTCTCTCTCTCTCTCTCTCTCTCTCCATTCGGTGGGTTTCAGTTTTTGCCGTTACAAACAATTTTTTGTTTTTTAACTGGAGGTTTGGTTAGCACGTGGGAGAACAGTACTTTCAATGGGTTCTAATAATTTATCATTTTTTTATAAATATATTTAAATTCATTTTAATATTTAAATATATTTTAAACATATCTTAAGTGAGTCCCACAAAATTTAATCAACCATCTCAACTCATTACTATTTATAAAAATTTTAGAGGAGATTACTTTTATAAATAGTAATTTGTTCGTAAGATTACTTTTTCTTCTAACCACCAGATAAACCACTATATTTACATAATATTTTAGAGGAGAAGAAGAAAAACAGTACTAAAACCTATAGTTTTAAATTAATTAAATAAAAGTTTTAATTTTTTAATTAAATTAATGTAGCTAGCTAGAGTGCTAGCTATATCATATATATTATTTTGTGTTAAGTGTTTGAAAAAATTATAATAATTATATAAGATGAAATAAAATAAAATAATTTGAATTGTGTAATCAACTAGACCAGATTTGTGTGGTTGATCATGTATACACTTTGAATTAGTTCCCATAAAACAATTTTCAATCAGCCTCGAATAAACATTAATGGGTAAAACAGGAAGCACAAAAAATTACAATTATGCATTATTTTTATAAAATGAAAGTAAAATAATTGGGTGAAATCATACCCACAATACTCATTCTCATATAAATAGTAATATATTATTATTTATATGAGAGTAACGTGAGTTCTTTCTAAGAATGCTCAAAATGAAAACCATGCTTTCAAGTCTCTTGATCAATATAAAGCGTGAAATTTGATCCACAATTCATGATGTCAACGGAGTCAATGTGGGTTGGATCAAGCTAGCGCCATGAGTAACAAACAAGGTGCAAAATCCTCTGAAGCAGACCGACATTGACCGTCCATCATCATTTTTTTTTTTTTTATCAGATGGGCTGAAAAAAGTAGTACGGCAGAAAGTGCAAGGAAATATATATCCCAATGATTCAGAAAGCTTGAAATTAGGCCGTTCAGGTGAGGGAATTACTGATGGAACTGCTAATAATAACCCATCAGGTGCATGCTGCTCTTGTAGTAGATACTCTTCATGCAAAACAACGAAATGCCCGTGCCGAGCTGCTGGGGGTAGTTGTGGGAGTTCTTGCGGTTGTGTCCCCAGGAAATGCGCCAACAGAGAATCTGTCTTCAACAAGGACTTTGACGAGACACAACAATTAGAGATTGTTGAAATAAATGGAAGTGGTTCAGGGTCAGATGAAACAGAAAAGAGTCGCATTCTTGCTTCACAAGGTGCAATGTTACTTCAGAGCGCTCTGGTCGAGAAGCCTGTTGAGACAAATGATGATAATGGGTCCAAAAGGAAGCCTTTATCTGATATTGGAAACACATTGGTATGTAGTATCATTCTTTGGTTTGCGCGATATAAATTTCTTGGCTTATTTATATTTGTAAATTACAGGCCAAGTCAAATGCACCAAATCCTAATCGGATTTATATTTCATCATTTGTATTTCCAGGGACGTTCTTTTTAATGAAGGCTCCTTTCCCTCACTTAAAACCACGGCCCAACCCATTTCCAGCATCAATCAGCCCACCAACTCCATTCTATCGATTTTGTCTCCCTCAATTCTAGGTCCTGGCCCAGGCCCGTCTCTCATCTCCAGCCCAAACTCTTCTAATATTTTTTCTTCTCCAGAAGCCTCGTCGTCCCCTTCCCCTGTCAATTCGATATCTCCTAACTCTTTAAACCCTAACCCTCCTCCCCCTCCACTTCTCATTCCGCCGCATTCACCAATCATCACCAGAGTCCACAAAATTACGATCAGATTACTATTTATAAAAGAAATCATTGTGGACGACGCATAAGCCGCAGCGCTCGATGTGGAGTGCCTGGAAATCGTGGTCATGGTAGATCAAAGAAAGAAACAAATAAGAGACTGAAAAAGGCAGAAATCAGTGATGGAGATAGCTCACAATGAGATCGGCGATGAGAGAGAGGGAGAGAGAGAGAGAGCGTACCCTAGATCGGCGATGGAGATAGCTCACAACGAAATCGGCGACGGAGATAGCTCATGGCGATGATTGGATTGAGAATGGGATCAATTGAGAATGGGATGCGACCATTTGAGGCTAGGGTTTAGAGCTTTAGATTTCGAGGCTTCGAGCGAAAGAGATACGATCATACGCGAGAGAGAAAGAAATGAGAATGTATTTAAAATCCGGGTACCGGATGTTAGATCCGGTACCAGATTTCAATGGATAATATCCGGACCATATAAAACTCAAACCGGATAATTAAAACTGCGGTTTTCGGAATTGAATTAATCCGGATCTGGGATCCAGAACCGGAATCCGGATATCCGGTTTTCAAACCGGACCGGAAAAAAAACCGGTCCAGATGAACACCCTTATAAATGACTACCTTTAGACTCCAACTTTCACTGTTGGGAAAGAAGCTGAAAAGCATGAACGATACTAAATAGAACATATTAGATCGACAAGTTTTGGGGTTATTTACCTTACATTATCAAGATCGGTTTCATGTAACATTATTC
The DNA here is from genome assembly GCA_036559045.1 of Platycarya longipes. Classification (NCBI taxonomy): domain Eukaryota; kingdom Viridiplantae; phylum Streptophyta; class Magnoliopsida; order Fagales; family Juglandaceae; genus Platycarya; species Platycarya longipes. Next base: position 16,109,246 of record CM071799.1, on the reverse strand, counting down.
ACCTTACATTATCTATGAAGGATCTCATGACGACCATGTCTGATATATATGAAAAGCCATCGACAAATAACAAGGTACATTTGATGAACAAGTTGCTCAATTTGAAAATATCAGAAGTTATCTCTGTGCTCCAACACTTGAATGACTTTGATATGATCACAAATCAATTGTGTTATGTAGATACTGAGTTCAATGACGAGATTAGAGCATTGATTTTGTTAGCATTGCTGTCAAAAAGTTGGGAGGACATGAAGATGGCAGTGAGTAATTCAATTGACAAGATGATAGAATTACAATGGTGTATGTGACACGGTTCAGGTATGCAGAAGAGATTCTACTGAGTTCTCGAATTCAGGCTTGGCCTAGATGTTGAGTATCGAGGTAGGATATACGACAAGTCAAACTCCAAGAATAGAGGCAAAATCAGGCGAGATCTGGACAACAAATTACTTGTTGGAGTTGTTGCAAGTCGCCCCACATCAAGAAGGACTACCAAAATTAGGAAAGTACTTATGATCTTGCTGTGAATGAGGTTGCTGAAGAAATATAGGACACTCTAATTATTGCATTGCACAATTTGGTTGTTAATTGAGTGCTTGATTCAAGAATTTCATTTTGTAATACCTCACATTGAGAAATCAAACAAAATTCTATTGTTCGTAATTTTGGAAAGATGTATACGATTGATAGAGAGTCATTAGATGTCGTGGGGGTAGGAGATGTACGCATTAAACTTCCTAACAAAAGCTGTGGAATTTGTAGTAAGTCAAACACCTTCTAGATTTAAAGAAAAGACTGAACTCTATGTGACAACTCAATGACAGCAGTCATACATTCGTGTTTTTTGGAGGAGTGTCGAAGGTCATAAAGGGTGCACTGATCCTGGCAAGTGGTAAGAGATATACCATTTTTTATTTGACATAAAGGATTAATGATGTGCAAATCAGATGTGGAAGCAAAAAGGGTCAATTTTTTCTTCATCATGTAAGCTCGGAGAAATCTTCCCACAGGTGTGAGACATGGGAGTAGAGTGTCTAGTTTTCTAGGATGTGCCTACAGTTGATACTTGCAGAGTTGCCAGGACGACCAGACCTCCATTGTGGACACTTACCTTGAACTATGTCTTGTTGACAGAATGTGGTGAGCCACGGAAGAACAAAAAAATCTTGCAGGATGAGAGATCTAGCAAGTGGAAGTTGACTAAAGTTGCCAGGGTTAATTCAAGATTGGATATTCTCAGTGTAGTGGAAGTTGTAAATCGCCCAATGAATATTCTGATTGAGGGTGATGCACATATGTTGAACCCAAAGTTTCAAATCTCGTATCTATGTATAGATTTTGATAATAACAAATAAATTCAATATTCAATCTCAAGTTGTTTACGCATGAATGGAGCTAAACACATAAAAAAATCAAGCATGAACAAGAAAGAGAACAAGTCTACAGATGAAGCTCATAGAAATTTTTTTTACATTTCTTAAAATTTGAAATTGAATTAAGACTCAAAATTAATTTTTTCTTACAAAGTATCAAATTTCTTTTTTTACATGTTCATGACATCATTAGAAATTTTAATTTCGAGAATTATATTTTAGATGTGTATGACATATGCATGACGTTATTAAAATTTTTAATTTCGAAAATTATATTTTACACGTGCATGACATATGCAATGACTTCATCAAAATGCATGACATATGCAATGACTTCATCAAAATTTGAATTTTGAATTTGGAAGATAATTGAGTGTGACTCATTTACCTATAAATAGCTCACTTGAGTTTTACAAAAAACATAACAATAAGAGCCTTTGTATCATTCTTTCAAAATCTTCATTCTCTCTTCTCTAAGTTTTATACCTTAATCATTATTCATATTGAGAGAGATATAGATTGTGCTGTACTATTATTATTTCATTCATTGAGAAGTGTACTCTGATAATCTACCCACTATCAGCTATTGTATTTGTAAGAGGGTGCGTATAACTCTTGTGTATGTAGAAGGTGTTCTTCTATATAGGGAATAATCGAATTACCAAGTGTGAGGTGATTATAAATGTAGAGGGTGTTCTACATGGATTCTTTGTAGCGGTGTTGCTCAAATATGTAATAAGTTTCTATCTTCACCTGAAAGAGATTGAATAGTGTTGGGATCCTCAAGGGGTAGCTTGAGACGAGAACGTAGGCAGTGAGGCTGAACCTCGTTAAAATACTGAGTTTCCTTCTTTTTGCTTTTACTTTTTATATTTCCTGCTGTTTCATATTTTGTTTATATTTAATATTTTATATTTGGTTTATAAGTGTTAATTTTTTAATATAACTCAATTCACCCCCTCTTGTATTAGTCATCTGGGCAACAATTGATATCAGATCAATGACTCTATTATAAGATTAATTATCTGTTGAGTTAAGATCATATGACTAACATTACAGCTACATTTGTTGAAGATCAATCCAGCAGTCGGCTTCCGCTATTTTGTGGAGACAATTATATTTTTTGGAAAGCTAAAATGAGAATATTTCTTTAGTTTTAAAGTCGAGGAATCTAGAAATGTATTAAAAATGAGCCTTATATTCCAACAAAAATTATTAATGGAGTAAAGGTTAACAAGTAAGAAGAATAGTTTGATCGTGAAGATGATAGACTTTATACAGTGAATGTAATGACTATAAATTTTCTGTATAATGCTCTTAATAGTAATGAATTTAACAGAATAATGATTTGCAAGATAACAAAGAAAATATGGGACAACTTGGAAGTAACTTATGAAGGAACTTCACAAGTCAAAGAATCAAAAATTTATATTTTTATGCATGAATATGAAATATTTAAAATGAATGATGATGAATCTATTTTCTCTATATATATTCGTTTTACTAATATTATAAATAGCTTGACAGCTCTTGAAAAAATTTATTCTAATTTGAAAATAATAAGAAAATTTCTCAAATTTCTGGCAAAACGTTGGGAATAAAAAATGATGGCGATCCTTGAATCTAAAGATCTTAAAAAACTCAAAGTAAATGAACTCATTGGCTCACTTATTATTCATGAGCACACATTGAAAAGAGGAGAAGAATAAGGAAAGCAAAAGAAGAGTTTGACATTCAAAGTTGTTCCCTAGGAAAGTGAAAGCGATGAAGATGGAGAAAGTGATAATAATGATGAAGAAATTATAATGATCACAAGAAGATTTAAGAGGTTCTTAAAAAATAAAACTCATCTGAAAAAATCTTTTGAAAAGTTTTCCAACAAAAATACAGGTAAAAATGTTTCATTAATTTGTTATATGTGACGACCCGAGAAATTTCTTCTCGTATTATTTAATTAAGTAATTACTTTGATTAAGTAGTTAATTGTGTAATTAGGATAATCATACATATATTGAAGGGAGAAAAAGGGCATGGGCTTGAGATTTGGGCTTTGGAACTTAGAATGAGCTATTGGGCCTATGAAGGAATGGCAAGTCTACAAGCCCAAAAGGATGACCCATGATCCACCAAATCCTACCCATGGGACACTTGTCACTCATAGGAAAACCTTAGTGAGTCAACTACAACTAGTAGGTAGACATGTGAGATTTTCATTAGGTGAGAGTTGACTAGTGGGTGAGAGATAAGGTGGAGTGTAGAATCTTGTAATGGGATTCTTCCCATCATTGGGAATATTTTTGGAAAGTACTAAAGTATGGTCTAACTTACCCTAACTAGTACATGGCTTGTTTAGGGGATGACACATGTGCATTGGAATGGAAAGTGGAAGGAAATGAGTGGGAGGGCATTCGGCTAAGGAGAATTGCCGAAACCCTTAGGAGTTTTTCCCACCTCATTCTCTCCAACCTAGGCAAATGATCATCATAGGATCTTGTAAGGGAGAGGTGACAAGATGATTGACACAAAAAGAGAGGTGTCATGAGGAAAAATGAAAAGAAAATGAAAGAAAGGAACCAAGAGGATCCGGGTGGATGCCGTGTGCACCACTTAGAGATTTCCTAAGATTTGCTTGCAAATCTAGTGAAAGGGATGCCTTGGATTTGTGTAGGAAATAAAGTATATGAAGTGATATGTGTAAGAGGTATGGTGGTGTAAGAGGAAGGGATGGAGGTTGCTTGAATTAGAAGCAAAAACTAGGATGAAGGAAGGGTGCATTTCGGATGACACTTGGAGTTGGGTATGGCCGGATCATGCTAGCTCAATTCCCCAAAGGTATGGCTATGGAATCTTGTAGAATGATTTGGGAATGGATGGTTGAGTGTGTCATAGGGTTGAAATGACAAGAGAATGAGGCTTGAGAGGGAAGGAGGTTTCGGTGGAGCTAGGAAGCCAAGGGAGCATCCGGTTTCCTCATTCCCCCATTTCCCATCATTGTTTTCTTTTCCCATGCAACCACCCATACCTAGTCTTGTATCCTTCACATCAAAGTATGGTGAGTTATCCTTGACCCCTAGAAAGGAGTGTATGGCCGAAAATCTTGAGGAAAAGCTATCCCTCATTCGGCTAGCTCACACACACACACACACTAGTCTTTTCCCACCTCTCGGCCAAGCATCTCTCTCCCTCAATTTTCTCTTGTTCTACTTCCTTCTAACTTCTAAACCTCACTATATCCTAAGTAGAAAAGAGTTAGAACAACTATTTTGAGGAAGGATTGCTCTTGAAGAGGTAAGTGTATTCTTATCTAACCCTTAGCAATCTTTGTATACCTTTGAGTGAATTTGGTTGCTTTGCTTGTTTCTTTGTATGTATGTGGTAGAATGAATCTTTTTAGAGGAGGAATTTACCATGTTTAGTTTAGTAAGAATCCATATTAAAGTTATTTTAATTTCTTAAGTTGAGAGGTTGAAATGATATATGGTTTAGTTAGTTGATTGACATGAAGTGGAATGAAGGAAAGTACATGCATGATTGAAGGTTCTCTAGCATGAAATTTAATAATGCTCTAGTGTTATTTATTTAGTAGTAAAAATCCATGTCTAAGAGTGAATATCTTGCTTGGTATAAAGGTTATTTCATGTGGAGATTTTTAATATATGTTATGAAAGGAGAATATGGCTGAGCAATAAGTTGAGTTAAGGTGATCATATATTTGTTAAGTTTTGATTTGGAGAATGAAAATATTGAGTATTGCATACTTGTATTTTCGGATTTGAGAACTTCTTTGGTGGAAATCATTGATTTAATTATTATATTATGTTGTGGTGATATGTTGAAAATTTTGGAGATATTAGATGCATATGAATCAAGTGGTTACTTTGACATGAATGAAGGTTTTGCTAAAATCATGGAGTGAATTATTTTAGAAGATGAAGTGAACAAAATGACACCATAGGAGGCCTAGAACTTTCGGCCAAACCTTGTTTTAGGGCTAGGAAAACACATTTAAAGAATTGAAGTTGAACTAGAGTACTTGAAGAAAATTTGAGGACAAAAGCTAGGAGAGTGTAAGGGAGGGTCTCGGCCCAATCCTAGTGGGAAGGGGCCGAGTACCCTTAGGTACATTGGAGGCTCACTATAGTATTTTGGGAAGAAAAGGGATAGGTTTATGAGGTGCGAAAAGTTTAAAAGAGCTTGACGTAGGGTAAGCGTCATGTTCGTCACCTATTGCATATGTTCCGTGACATGAGTCTCACGTCTCATGCATATAGCATGAAAATCATGTTTTCAACATTTTTTTAAGAAGAAAAAGAATTAATTAAAGTTTTATAAGAATCCCAAAGGCTGGGACGGGGTAGTGTCTCAGTGGAACTCCCTGTTCACTCAGGAGTGAGTAAAGTCGAGTGAAAGCCCTTGGGTCGACGAAGAATTGTCGGCAGACCATGTATGGCTCCAAAGAGATATCCGGAGAGTGGTCGCACCTAAAGCTAGTGGGTGCCTACAGACTGTGTTGGCTTCGGCCTTACCGATAGAAAAGTTTGTAGTCGCTCAGGGAGTGATCAATCGCCGAGTGATAAAGAGCGCGAAAGGGCGCAAAACGTAGCTACTTAGGTTTGATACTACGGTAACTAGTAGGTACACACGGTGCGTAAGGGAGCCGTGAGGTGTCCAATAGAGGTCATGACAAAAGAAAAGGGCTTTCGGGCCATATATGATATGATAAGTGGTGCCTAAGATAAGAAAATGAAAAGTATTTACAAAAGAAGTATTTTTGAAAGGAAACTTCATGGTTTGGTTTTCCGAGATTTCGGGCAAATTTATAAAAAGAAGACGAAAAGAAAAAGGGAAATTTTAAGACACTAGCATAAGTATAAGCATGTGCATATCACGAAGTCATGAGTCCTATAATGTATTAAGCATGAATGATTGTTTGCTATTCACTTAACTGTATGCTTAAATTTCTTTGTTATGATATAAATGTGCTTACTGAGATTTCTCCCGAAATCTCACCCCTTTGTTCATTTTCCTACTATCATATTTTTTTTGGGGATGGTAGAAGTAGTCGCAGGTGATGACAACCCAGACGAGTACGACCCCACCGATGATGCCTCGGACTCCCACGGGCTTGACTAAGTCCACTGCCTTTTAGCTAGTGACTCTAGACTACTTGAGCCGCTGGGTGGCAGAGTCACTACCTCTAGCTACATATATATGTGGTGTACGCCCTATCGGGTGTTGTATAGTTTTAGGAGTGGATAATTCCTTCCATATGGGTCGCCTCTACGAGCATCCTCTGGGATGAGTTCTGAGGTGGGACCAGCCTTGGAGTTGGACGGTCTCCGTTACGGTCCAAGCTTCGAGAAGGTTAAGAAGGAACTGATGGATTAGTGAATGATGGTTTGGGGATCCTCCGTGCAGCTTTTGTTTTAATTGCATGTATTTTTGGTCTTCCGTTGTTTTGGAAGAATGAACTTTCGTAAAGGATTCTCATGTTTATATTAATGATATTGTAATATTTTGGGATACTATTGTTTTGAGCCATGTGATACATGCTTAGAAAATGTCTGACCTTTATCTGCTGCGAAAGAAAAAAAAATCCCATAAAAATTTTCAGTAAACGATAAGACTAGGAGGGGTGAACTTCCTTGCGACGCTCATCCCCGGCGTCACAATTTGCAAACGATTCCAAGCGCAAGCTGGGGCGCCGACATTGTAAATATAAAAAGTCTGGACATATCAAAACAGATTGTCCCCTTCTAAAGAAAGATTGATACAAAGTCAAGAAAGTAATGAAAGCTACGTGGGATGATGATTGAAGTAGCTCAGACAGCGAAGCAAGCAATGAAAAATCTGCAAATCTTTATCTCATGGCTAAAGATGATCTTGAGGTAACAAATTCTGAAAATATTGAAAATCATTCTTATGAAAAACTATAAATTGTTTTGGAAGAGGTATATAAGGAATTTGAAAAAATTAGGTATCAAGTATATCGCTTTGAAAAAGAAAAGTTCTTATTTAACAAATGAAATTGATGTTTTAAGAAAAGAAAATATAGTTTCAAAAGATGAAAATAATGAATTAAAAAAGAAAATAGCTGATTTAGAAAAGATTGTTGAAAATTTTACAAATGGAAAAAGAAATTTTAAAAGATTTCTTCGTAGTCAAATATGTGTTTTGAATAAGGTAGACTTGAGATACATGCCAAAAGAAAAACTCAAACCTTGTAAAATATTTTTTGATAAACCGACTAAATCAAAATCAGATTTTTAAAATTCTTTTCATAAAAATAAATTTCCTAAAGAAAAACATTATTACAATCATTCAAGTTTTTCAAATATGTCACATGTTATTTATAATTTTTGTAATAGAAATGATTATAACTATCATGCCTATCCTATTAGAAGGAAACATACAATGACTATTAAGCCCATATAGGTACCAAAGAATCTTGTTTCTTCTAATACTAATAAATAAATGACCCAAAGAACTTGGGTACCAAGAAAAATTATTTTAATTGCTTTTGTAGGTATGCATAACGTCCTCCATAGGTAAAAATAAATGGTTTTTAGACAGCGGATGCTCAAGACATATGACAGGAAACAAAACTAAGTTTATTGATTTCACTTCTAAAGAAGAAGGACACGTGATATTTGAAAACAATTCAAAATGGAAGATCATGAGAATAGGTAAAGTTGGTAAGGAGTTTTCTCTCATAATTGAAAGTGTTCTATTTGTTGATGGTCTAAAGTATAATCTTTTAAGTATAAGTCAATTATGCGATAAACGATTTACAGTTACTTTAAAAAAGAATAAGTACATTATTTTAAATAATCATGATTGCAATGTTAATTTTATTGCTCTTAGAAACAATAATGTTTATACAATCGAATTTGAATAAATTATCTCGCAAGATACTATTTGTTTATCAGCTCAACATGAAAATAGTTAGTTATGACATAGAAAATTAGGTCATGCAAACATGGAACTAATTTCCAAACTTTAAAAAAATGATCTTGTGAGAGGTTTGTCAAAAGCAAACTTTTTTAAAGACAAAATTTGTGATGCATGCCAGTTTGGTAAACAAACAAAAACTTCTTTCAAAATTAGAAAATATATTTTCACTACTAGATATTTGCAACTAATGCACATGGATCTTTTTGGACCAAACAAAGTTGCGAGTCTGGGACAAAAATATTATGCATTTATTATTGTTGATGATTTCTTTAGATATACTTGGGTCATCTTTCTCGCTCATAAAGAAGAGGTACATAATGCCTTTATCAAGTTATGCAAGAGAATTCAAAATGAAAAGGGTTATACTATTTCAAATATTCAAAGTGACAGGGGGAAAAAGTTTGTCAATAAAGATATTAAATCTTTTTGTAATGAAATTGATTTTGTATATGATTTCTCTGCTCCTCAACAAAATAGGGTAGTAGAAATGAAACATAGATCTCTTCAAGAAATGGCAAGAATAATGCTTAATAAAATATTTTACCTAGTTATTTTTAGGCCGAAGTGGTAAGTACTTTATGTTATGTTATAAATAGAGTTATGTTAATATCTAAATTAGATAAAACCACTTATGAGCTTTGGAATGAGAAAAAGCCTAACATTGGTTACTTTTATGTATTTCGATGCAAATGTTTTATTCTTAATAACAGAAATAATTTAGGAAAGTTTGATGCAAAATCTGATGAAGATATCTTTCTTGGGTATTCTACAAATAGTAAAACTTATAGGGTATTCAATAAAAAGACTTTGACCGTACAAGAATCTATGCATGTAGTATTTGATGAATCTAACCCTCTATTTTCTAAGAAATCTATTGATGAAGAAACTGAAGGTATAAATAATACAAATAATCTCAATCTCAACAAAGAGAATAGAATAGAAGAAGTCTAACCTGGAGACATTAGGAAAGATTATCAAGACTTAGTACAAGATGCAACCAAACAGTAAAAATATGTGAAAGATCATCCAGTGGAACAAATTCTAGGAGAACCTTCACGAGGTGTAAGTGCTCGATCATCTCTTAAAAATATTTGCAATCACACTGCTTTTCTATCTCATATTGAACCCAAAAATATTGACAAAGCACTGCTTGATGAATCATGGATTCTAGCTATGCAAGAAGATCTAAATCAATTTGAAAGAAATGATATTTGGACACTTGTTCCTAGACCCAAAAATCATGTTGTTATTAGAACAAAATGGGTTTTTAAAAATAAGAAAAATAAGTATGGAATTATCACTAGAAACAAGGCTCGACTTGTAGCCCAATGTTTCAACTAAAAGAAAGGAATTGATTATGATGAGACGTATGCACCTGTCGCACGATTAGAAGCTATTCGAATATTACTTACATATGCATGTTATAAAGATTTCAAGCATTTTCAAATGGATGTTAAAAGTTCTTTTTTAAATGATTTTATAAATGAAGAGGTATATGTTGAGCAATCTCCAGGTTTTAAAGATCACATATCTCATAATCATGTTTTTAAAGTCACAAAAGCATTATGGAGTCAACCAAGCTCCTAGAGTTTGGTATAAAAGGCTTATGTAGATGATATAATATTTGGTGCTACTAATAAAAATATATGTCAAGATTTTGCTAAGAGAATGGATGAAAAATTTGAAATGAACATGATGAAAGAACTTAATTTCTTTCTTGGATTGCAAATCAAGCAAGCAAAAAGTAGAACATTCATTAATAAGTTAAAATATATCAAAGAGTTGCTCAAAAAGTTTGAGATGGAATGTGTGAAGATAATTGGAACACCAATGAGTCCAACCACCAAAGTTGATAAAGATGAAAGCGGTAAGCCAGTTGACTCAAAGGTATATCGAAGTATGATTGGTAGTTTATTATATTTGACAGCTAGTAAATCTGATATTATGTTCAGTGTATGTTTATGTGCACGTTTTCAATCATCTCCAAAGTAATCTCATTTGATTGTAGTCAAACGTATTCTTAGATATCTTGCTGGTACCATTGACATAAGATTATGGTATCCTAAACACACTTCTTTCAATCTTATTAGTTATTCAGATATAGATTATACTAGTTACAAAGTTGATCAAAAAAGTACTAGTGGAACATGTCATTTCTTAGGTCATGCACTTATTTTATGGTTTTATAAAAAGTAAAATTTTATTGCATTATCTACTGCTGAGGCAGAATATGTTGCTACAGACAGTTGTTGTGCTCAAGTTCTTTACATGAAACAACAACTTGAGGATTTTAATATTATGTACAATCATATTCCTTAAATGTGATAATACTAGTGCTATAAATCTTTCAAAGAACCCTATACAACATTTTAGGACTAAGCATATTGAAATTAGATATAATTTTCTTAGAGATCATGTGCAGATGGGTGATATTGTAGTAGAATTCACAAGCACACAAGATCAATTGGTAGATATTTTTATGAAACCTTTAGAAGATAGATTATTCATGATTAGAAGAGAAATATGAATGATGCATGCTATAAATATTTGTTAAATATTTTTATTCTATTATCTCAAATGATTTACAAAAACTTGAGACTTATAGCCTCATCTTTTAACTGCATTTTCTCTTCATAGATTGACATGATTAGAAGAGGCAATCCAATTGCGGTTTCTTTTTAATGATGCCAAAAAGGGGAGAAGTCTTATACTAGTATTATACTGCCATATTGTATATGCTAGAATCATGTTTATATTTTATTTAAAAAACTAACGCATATTTTCAGGGGGAGTTTAAGTATTATTGTAGGTTGCATATTTCTACTAAGTATTTGTCATCATAAAAAATGGGAAGATTGTTAAACCCAAGATTTCAAGTCTCGTATCTACGTATAGATTTTGATGATAACAAATAAATTTAAAACTCAAGTTCAAGTTGTCTACGCGTGAATGGAGCTAAGCACATAAATAAATCAAACATGAACAAGAAAGAGAATAAGTCTACAGATGAAGTTTTAATTTCAAAAATTATATTTTACATGTGCATGACATATGCATGATGTCATTAAAAGTTTTAATTTCAAAAATTATATTTTACATATGCATGACATATGCAATGACTTCATCAAAATTTGAATTTTGAATTTGGAAAATGATTGAGCGTGACTTATTTGCCTATAAATAACTCACTTGAGTTTTGTAAAAAACATAACAACAAGAGCCTTTGTAACATTCTTTCAAATCCTTCATTCTCTTTTCTCTAAGTTTTGTGTCTTAATTCTTGTTCATATTGAGAGAAATATAGATTGTGCTATACTGTTATTATTTCACTAATTGAGAAGTATACTCTGATAATCTATCCACTATCAGCTTTTATATTTGTAAAAGGGTGCGTATAACCCTTGTGTATGTAGAAGGTGTTCTACACATGAATAGTTGAATCACAAAGTGTGATGTGATTGCAAGTGTAGAAGGTGTTTTACACGGATTCTTTGTAGCGGTGTTGCTTAAAGGTGTAATAGATTTTTATCTCTATCTAAAATAGATTGAATAGTGAATTTGGGATCCTCAAGAAGTAGCTTGAGGCGAGGATGTAGGCACTGTGGCTGAATTTCATTAAAATACTGAGTTTACTTCTTTTTGCCCTTACTCTTTATATTTCCTGCTGTTTTATATTTTGTTTATATTTTATATTGTGTATTTGGTTTATAAGTGTTAATTTTTTAATATAATCCAATTCATCCATCCTCTTGTGTTAGTCATCTGGGCAACAACATGAGAAACTGAAGTCAGGTTTGACTTCATCATGTCTTCTGGCTTAAAGATGATAGTTGTGAGTTATAGAAGTGATAGAGCTTATGCTATAAACAGTAGCTAAAATGTAACCAGTCTCGAGGTGAAAGATTATTGGGTTGCATGTGGAGTCTTAGTTTATGAGCAGAAAAGGCACATACAGAAAATTTTCTAATTTGTTGCTCGAGCGAAACTTAACTCGTGACTTCACACAAAGTATACTTGGCAGTGGGATTAAGCGTTGATTAGACAGAACGTCCGCTCAAGGTTTGCGTGATGCTAGGCACAAAAAAGCACTAACCCTAGTGTTCTGTCGAGGCGTTTGACACTCACTCGAGTGAAGAACCTAGTTTTGTTGTTTATTATTTCCTACACTATTTTCACTTTATGTAAGTAATCTTTGTTTTCTTTTGAGTACGCTCAGCAAATCAAAGTAAACAAACAAGAGAAAGGTGTTAGAGCAAATTAAGAGAGAAAAAAAGTTATAAAAAGTAAAAGTTGAGATTGAGTGAGTAGAGTGGTACTCTTCTACCTCACTATGGGTGATTGTAATTTCTTTTTGAAATAAAATTTGCTAAAGTTTTGTGGAAGTAGGCATGTTGCCTAACCATGTTAATTTTGTATTTTGTAATTGTTACTTTTTATTTGTTTGACATAGTTGGTTTCACAATAATAGGTGTCACTTACTCTTTTTTAAAAAAGTAAGTTAATATAAGATCCACTTAAAAAATGTAAGTATTTAATGGTGGAACTTTTTTAAAAGAAGTGCATAATTTTTGCTTAATCTATAGTTGTATCTAGCATTATTGAAAAAAATAAAATGAATGAAATGATCAATTTAATATTTTAAACAATAAAATATGAAAAATTCCTTAAATTAAAACGATATTTTAATAAGAATGAATTTTCACATGATTTTTTGGATTAACTTTGTAATAACTAAAAAAAATTCTGCATATGATATAATTGGTTAGGACACGTTAATTTATGACCCACTTTGAATTTAAAGATGAGACGAGAAGATATGGTTTTAAATAAAAAAAATTATCAAAGTTGAATAAAATATTATTAGAATATTTATTATTATTATTATTATTATTATTATTTTAAAATTGAAAAAGTTAAATTACTTATTATATTTTGTGTAAAAATTTAAAAAAATTATAATAATAAAATGAAACACTTTCCAAATCCAAACAAGGGCATGTGTTTACTCTTCATCAAATATAAATTTGTCGTAACTCGTCACGTGTGCACAGATATATTAATGTTTTCACTTATATTATTAATTTTTATTTACGTTATTAATTTTCATTCCAAGAGCATTCACAATAGGTTTTTATAAAATACAATTTTGCTGTAAAATATAAAGAAAGTTGGTAAAAAGTCCCTCCATAGCTTAGTATTTCATCTTTATTTTACACTTTATTACCTTAATCCATTCACAATTCTAAATAATTTTAATTCTTTTCTCTCTGCGCTTAGGACATTTTTTTCCTTGCTGCTTGCTCGCATTTATTTAACAGTATTTCATTTCAGCCCTTCTCATTTGTTTGGTGCTATACATCTTCCTCGAAGTGAAGTTCTTCTTCAAGAAAGCGAGTATGAGTGTTGAACTGGCTATCTCAAGATGAGCAATGTTACATATAATTCTAAAATGGAAACTATAATGCAAGCCTAATATAAAAAAAAATTTTGAAATTATAATAATATCATTTTTAAAATAATATTGTTTCTTCTTTTACCCTCATTTATTATTAGGACTGCAATACAGTCATCAAGACTGCACAAGAATTTTTCCTCAAGAAAAGCAATTTTAGAAATTGCATGAGCGTTGTATATCTCATGCCAAGAAAGCTTGAATCACTTGCTCAATAGATTGTGTAAATGAGAATTCCACACGATTAGGCGACAATGGTCGTCATAACAGAGAGAGGAAAAGTATAGCCATAGTCGTTTAATTAGCTGTTTGAAGATGGCGAAGAAGCAAAAAATCCTTGGATCAAAACCTTGTAATAGTGGTTTGTTATTTCCGGTCATATTTGATAATCTAGCATATTTCAAGTGGCTTAATTTATTTACTACTTAATGAACAGTCACTTAAAATATGTCAAACAGCATGTCATGTGATTAGCACGACAAAATTTTGGATGAAAAATAGTTTAAGATTTATTTAGTATCCTGTTGCAAGAGGATACTTTACAGGCTTTGTGAATGTGAATGTGATGCATGGTCATTTGAAAATTTGGTTTAAGTTTTCAAGGTTCAAAGGATATATAACAACTAGAAGGCAAGAAATTGTTTTCAACAGTCACTTCAAGTTTCTTGCAGATTGTTGGATACGAATCAAGATTGATGCATACTTCTATTCCAATCAAGATTCATCCATCTTTAAACCTTACATAGGACTGATAATGATCCTCAAGCCACAGGTACTGAACATATTACTAGTTCGTGGTGGGATTGCCTAAGAAGAAAAGAAAGCAAGGGCACCAACAAATGGTGCATTTATGTATGTAGCTGGCTCAGATTGCTGGTAGTTGTTCCGATCATCGGCGAAGTTGTCTTTACTATCAGGGCCACCAACTATGGCTCCGACAAGGATATTTGGATTGGGTGAGCCGGAATTCAGGTATTGAAAACCATTGCTGCAGGCAATGCGATCAGGGTGTGCATGTATAGAAGGAAGAGAGGAGCCCCTATGGTGGACATGCTGTGGGTATCTCTCTCCGAAGCCGACCATGTAAGACATCTTTGCTGGATTATCTCCTAAAACATAGTCAACTTGCTTCTTTGCCTGTGCAATGAGATTTTCTGCCTTCACTGTCGAACCACCGCACGTGGCAACTCCGCCAGTGGAGCTAAGATACTTGGCATATGTTAGGAGGAGGAAAGTTGTGGAAGTAACATACTGCAGATTGCTTTCACTTGCTTTGTAGAAAAGTCCCCCTGTATAGTATAGTATTAGGCAATCATTTAACACTGAGTGCATCTCATTGCAGTGGCAATTCAGAGAAGTAAGGATGAGAAAGGGAAGGAGATTGCTGACCAGGAGTATACTGAGCCTGAAAATTAGATGTTCCGGGCATTAGAGAACATATGTAGTTGTCTGAGTGTGATTTGTATAGCTGCAAATCTTGAGTACTCTTCTCTAGAAAACCCTGTGGAAAGTTCCAAAAAAAGTTAAAATTTTTTTTATAACCATGTGGGGAAATCACTTAACACTAATACAGGAGTGGCAAGAACAGAGTTTAAAATTCACTTTGGAAAGCAAAACTTTGGTCCCGGCTCGCTTGTCATCCCAACTGAAAGAATAGTCATCATCATCTGCGCCCAAGGTGTGGCCATTGGACCTGATGTAAGCCAAGTATGTGCTGTTCTGTGAGGCTGTATGAATCCACGATGCACCCCAAAGAAGCTCATCCTAATTGTCAGAAGTAAGGTCAAGATTATTTTCAAGTAGTTGAAATAGAATTAGAAATAGAAGCAAATAGAAAAAGTCTTACATGGTAGCCTGAGTAAGAGCAGTAAAATGGGCAGACAACTGACTTGAGAGAATCACTGTAAGAACCTCTATGCCTGTCTGCAAAATCGAATACCTGCAGTGTGGTGATGAAGTTTCTTGTTAATTAAGTTGCAAAAACAGAAAACTTGAAATCAATGAAGGAAATTGGTGTGGATGTTTACTTTCATGGCCGTATGAAGCAATTTGGTGGAATAAGAGGGGTTGGAGTCTTTGAATACCATTGAAGCAGCAGCCAGTGCAGCAGCCGTCTCTGCTGCAACATCTGATCCTGGGTTTTGAGCAGATACCTTGTAGACATTACGTGGCGTATCCATATCCTCTGGCCTCTCCCAGCACCGATGATCCATATTTGGATCTCCCACCTGCAGCATTTAGCACCGAACCATAAGCTCACTAGTCTCGAGCCCTTTTATTTAATACTAATAATGATGAAGATGAGGATTCACCACAAGCATGCATTCACCATAAGCTCATTTATTATGTAAATTTATAAATTGACGTGATTTAATATGGTACATCAGATTGTAAAGTTATTTTTATTATAAAGTATATCTAATGGATCATATGAAATCATGTTAGTTTGTAGTTTTATTTTTGTAGAATCTCTTTATAATTGTAGCAGTTTTTAGTCTGTTTTAACAGATTTTTTACTAGTAATTCTAAATCCGAATTCGCCATTTCCTTGGCAATGCTAAAGGACCATGTTGTTTTTGCTCACTTGAACGTATAAGGTATCCGGTGTTGCAGTGGCAGCTTTTAAAAGATAATCAGAGCTCCATTTGATGGCAGCTCTGGCATTCTCAATCTGGTTGTGCATGGAATTACCAAACTCAATGACACTCCATGCTAATAGTGTAGTGGTGAAGGCCATTGGTAAGCCAAACTTGACATTATCTCCAGCATCATAATAACCCCCAACCAAATCCACCTGAAATTCACATGCAAGTAAAACCGCAGTCAGTTATGATAGTTATTCTTATTAAGATATAAAATACATAATAAAATTTATATTTTTTTATTGACTTAAGTTTTTAGGACAAGTGATAATTTTATATGGTATCAG
Source organism: Platycarya longipes (assembly GCA_036559045.1). Lineage (NCBI taxonomy): Eukaryota > Viridiplantae > Streptophyta > Magnoliopsida > Fagales > Juglandaceae > Platycarya > Platycarya longipes. The sequence continues at coordinate 16,092,538 of CM071799.1, read as the reverse complement.
AGTAGAAGTCTTAAGACAAGTAGAGACTAGCCACACGCGAGGGCAAGTATTAAAATATAAAATAAATAATAAAATCTATTTCTTTTTATCTATTTATATTTTTAAGACAAATAGTGATTTTATAATTCTTAGTTCAGCAATGAGTCAATGACAAAAGCAAAGCAGATTCCGTACATGATATGAAGATCCATCTGATAGGCCAGAATCAGCCCTCCATGTGAGCCTCTGGTTTGATGGCAACTTTCCTGACCGCTGCCCCTCGAAGAAGAGAATGGATTTCTCAAGAGCTTCAGAGTAATCTTGAGGAGTGAAGGCAGAGCAAACCAAGGTGAGAGAACAAAGAGCTAGGCATATAATTTTCATCATTTTTGAAAATGCGGTGGTTTCTCTGCTTCTAATGCTCGTGGTTTAAGAAAGCAGAAGAGGCCTCCGAGAATGTTTGTGGGTTTGACATTTCTTGAGGTTGGGACAACCATTTATAGAGCAGCGCAAACAGGAAGTTGGAGGAAGTTCGTTGGTCGTTAGGATAGAGTCACGTCTGTCTTATGCTGATCACGGGATCAGCTGCGCTGAACCGGACATTTGTGGGGACAAATAAACAAACTTTATCCATTCTACTGGATATAGGAACCAGAAAGTCGTGAATTATGGTCGAGAAAAGGACAGGGAAGAAAGCATAATTCTCAGGATGAAATTGAAATCTCATTCAGAAAGCAGTCCTTCTTCATTTTTTCAGGGTTTTGCACAGAGAAATTACCTTCAAAATGACTCGAAAATGCGTGATTTACGAGAGAAAAATGGGATTAGGCGTGAATCGTGATTGGACTTTGGATGCCACAATTTAAGGCGTAGTATGGTATGGAGTTTATACAAAATATATATAAGTTTTGTCTGTAGCAACGAAGTCACGGAGACGTAGAAAGAGTGGATCACATGGGCCGTCAAAGGCTACGGCCATTGGCTCTTCAATGGCAGCCGAATGCATAAACAGTTTTATAGTTAAAGACCTGCATTTTTTGGAGAGGAAGGGGTTAAAGTCCAACCATAATATACAACAATATCACGTGATTTTGGACTTTTTAGTAACCTAGAGTTTCACATGGATGGTCAAGTATATCAGACTTCTTTTTTGGTGGGAACATCATCGTCCTGCATTACAAAGTGGAGGAAGGCGCGGCTTGATTTTTGGATTTTTTTTTTAAGAACAGGAGTAGCCTATATCTAATTCCGTTTGAAAACAACATGTAATATATATATTACATACCCGTGAATCCGTGATGGCTGCAATCTCGGTTGATCACCATAGGAGATCAAGGATTTCACATGTCAATTACATCTCAAATCTAAATGAATTGGAGTCTCTTCAATTTGAGTAAATTGGGGGTTCATTTATCATGAGAGACTAGCCTTGCAGTAATAACTTGTTCGTACAGTCTGTGATCTTTGAAGTGTGGAAATTTTCATCTTGTTTAGCCGTCATGCATGCTATCTAATTCCACCTTAAGTGGACATGAATTTTTCATTTAAAATAAAAAATGTTATGTATTGAGATGCCATATCAATAAATATTAGATTGTTTTAATATTTTATGAGTTTAGCACACTTGCTATTCTTTCTTGATTTTGTAATCAGCTTTTCTTTACATCTAAAATTTTCACAAGTAATAATTGAAGAATGCTAAATTTAGAAAATTCCATGACAAAATCATAAATATATGGTACTCCTATTTTATTATAGGATGCCATTCAATTAGAATTGGTGCTTATACACAAATAATTCTAATTATATATATGTGGATAGAACTAATTTTTCCCTCTCACGGTGGTTTCTTAAAAATACATGATGTCCTGTCAATGACGGCAAGAAAGGTACATGGTATTAATAGGCTTTATTTCATTTTATCATTATAATTTTTTAAATTTTTATATAAAATATAATAATAATTAAATTTTTTTTAACTTCAAAAATAATAAATTAAAAATTAATATTTTAATAACATTTTATTTAAATTTAAATTTTAAATTTTAAAATTATTTTATTTTATCTTACTATTCAAACCAGATATAAGTGATATGATAGGTGATAAAACCATTCTTAAAAACCCTATTTTTTTTCTTTGTACTTTTCCTATTGAGGCAAGCAATCACCCAACATGTATATCTTTTTTTTGAAAAAAAAAAAAGGTTAAGATTAGAATTGTTTGCTTGCACGTTTGAATCTCCCTTCACATATTTGGAGAAAAAGACAGAAAGATGAGATTTTGGGACTTCAAAAAGGGCCAAAACCTTGATTTCGTTCCACGTCAAACAGTAAAAGGCAGGACTTTGGTCCATGTTACATGTTAGACATTAATTGCTAGTAAATTACGGGATTTTGTTGGTCCATGCTACAAAAAATAATTCAGTAGTCAAATTTCACTCTAAAAACATAGTTTTACACTATTGATCAATGTGACAGCGTAATTTTGTTACAAAAGTTCCATTCATTTCAAAGATTTAGCTACAAAGATTGGACTAATTTCTGCAGACTTGGGTTGTCTTTGTAATATGGGCAATTTGCATGTACATGAATTTATGCATCGAGTATTGATATCAGATTCCCAGATCATATAGGTGGTAAGCCGGCTAACTTCAAGTCAGAATGGACGTACATAACATAATGAGCCTGCCCAAAATGTGCAGTCCGAATGGCAAGTATTCCAAAAGGCCCAAATTGTGAATTAGATTCGAAAGTATAACTAATTAACAAAACAAATCTCAGTCCTCCAAACGAGGAAGCAAGGCCGTCAAACAGTCTCTATACAATGGAACTAACCTTACTTCCAAGGCCCACATGAATCAAGCATGTGGCCTACGCACGAGCAAAATCATTGGAAGAGAAGGGTGATTATGCTCGATTAGTGATGAGGCTCAAACTCGTCACTATAAAGCACTGATAGGACAAGAAATTAGCGCATTCTTTCATGGCACACTGCATTTATTTCTTCAATCCACTTGTTAAGTATTGACGTAGGCATTAGACAATCCCTCCTCAGTACCATCAAGAGACCATCAAAGTCATTTCACCTTGTTAGATCCAATTTCCACTCCAGGAAAAGGGACTATTGCATCGGGCCCACCTAAGTTAGGAGCCCTTTACCAAAAAAGGGAAAATAGGTGGCGGACCCAAATGGTCTCTCATCCAAAGGCGAGGATCAACCCATCAAGAAAGACATAGCAAACCGAGGTAGTCATCCAATCGTTCCTCAATTAGGGGTGTAAATTTATATCAGGAAACCGGAGAACCAGCCCGAACTGAAAATCCGGTCCAATTTGGTACCCGTTTCATATATTGAAGAATCGAACATAATTGATTCGATTTCGATTCTGGTCATTTTTAGACTAGGTTGGATAGAACTGGACCCATTCTATTTATTTATTTTTTATTTTTTTATTTATACTATATATAATAATATAAATTCTAAATAGATATAAGATAATGTAAATTCTTTATAGAACAATTTTTTATTTTATAACAATTTTTTTAATGCAGATTTTTTATATATAACATATTTTTTTATTAAAACACTTTTTTTTATAGAACAATTTTTTTTTATAAAATAGTTTTTTTCTTATAGCAGTTTTTTTGATGTAGTTTTTTTTTATATACAAGATTTTTTTACTAAAACAAATTTTTGTAGTGGATTACAATTATTTTACTAAAAAAAAATTTCAAACCAGCTTTTTTTTTAGAAAAAGGGAGCTGGTTTTTATAAATTTACATTTTATTAAAACCGAAAAACTACACCAGAATTGGTAAAACCAGTACTATCGATTTTGGAGGGTAATTAGAGCGTAATCAGTTTTAAGAAATGCAAAATCAATAGTACCTATCCGATTCTTAATTTTGTCCAAAATCGGATCGGTTACTCCCCTAGCCCAACGTACAGCCAGGAGAAAGAGACAATGTCAAACTTGGACAACATATTCCAACTGGCTCGGTTAAAGATCACATTAGGTAGTAGTTGTGTAACAGACTGGCCCTGGCCCAGGCCCATCCCATTTAGCCAATCCTCCTCTTCTTCTTTTTCTTTCTTTTCTTTCTCCTCCCCTTTTAATTACTTTCACGTATATTTCAGATTCTCCCCACCCCCTTAAAAAAAAACCTGCATCTCTCTCTTTCTTAATTAATTCCTCTCTTCAATTCACATGGTTTACCCTGTCCCTCACATCACCATCTTTTCTCCCATCACACGCATCAGTCATTCACTCACCACTCTCTCTCACTTCAACTCTCACACACACACATTTTATTTTTCCCCTCCCCAGCATCTCATATCTCTCTCCATCTCTCTCTTAATTTCTTTTCCCTCCCCAACACGTAAATACACACTCTCTTATTCTCTCTCCCTCTAAACCATATGTATATTTTCTCTATCTCTGTGTTTGAACCCTACCCATAGCCATTGCTTTCATCATCATCAACTACAATTTTAGCTAAATTCTCCCCCCTAATTAATAGCATTTTTATTGAGTTGATTTTTAAAATCTGCTACGATTGGGTATGGTGAATTATTAAGAATATACTAGTTGATTTTATCATTAAAGGGTGTTCAAGTGGTGGATATTGGTTAGAACTTAATTTGTGTTTATGTTATATTTATAAGGCTAAGTAAAGATATTATTTAGGTTGGATTTATATAGGATAGAGGCTATGTATGTGTTGTCTGGCAGTAAATATAGAGCTTAGAAATTTGGTATTTATCAATTTTGGAGGAAAACCTTTTATAACAAGTCTAAAGTCATGTTGTTAAGGATTATATAGAATTTTAGAGTTTAGTGAATTGATTTGTAAAGTGAGAATTTGATAGATTATAATGACTTGAAATAGGTTTCAAGTGATCGTGGATGAAGGAATATTATCGTGACTTTTTAACTAAAAGTGGAGATAAGTGGCTCTTGAATGGGTTTTTAATAGAAGAATTGTTGGTGTTGTTTGGAATGGTGCATTGGAAAAATTTATATCTCAAACTTGTGTAAACTTGAAATTTGTGCATATTCTAATTCTATTTTGGTTTTGTTTGTGGGATTTATGAAAATTTTGTGATGGTTAGAATGGTTGAAAAATATCATGTGACTTATTATATTTAAAAATTAAATGTGAGTGTACTATTTATTCTTGAGCTCATGATATAAATGTCTTCGTGACATGTTTGACGTCCATCGCGAAGTGATGTCTTCATGGCATAATATCTGTGTGGCATATTGATACATTTGTGGCATGATGTCTTCGTGGAATATTGGTGATTTGCCTATTATCATGTAGCCTTGAATATGATATTTGGCTAAATATGTTGGTTAAGATGAAATTATATTGCTCACATTATTTATTGAAAATTTATTTTCTCTTATAATTAAGAAAATTGTCTGCTCTCACACCCCTATTAAATTGCTACTTATTAAGCACATGGAAGCTCACAACTTTATTTCCCATATTTTTCAGTATTGTAGAAGTTCAGTCCTTTAGAGTGATTGCTTGAGCCAAAGATTTCAGAGTAGACTAAATTTAGTCACTTGAGGTGAGAAGTTTTGAGCATTGTTGGTTCGTTGCTTGGAAATGATTTTGATTGTACATAAAGTGTTCTTATGGTTATGTTTTAGTTATTTTACAGTTTTAGTTGGAGTATCCATCTCTGTAATTATTTAAAATTACATGACTCTGGTTGAACTCGTGATTTGGTTTTGACGATCATTGTATATAGTTTTAAATACTTGGAGATTGTATATATAATACGTATTGTAAATAAGGAGAAAATTTTGAAAATACAGACGGAACTTTGTGTGTTTATAGATGGGTTTGGGGTGTTACAAGTTGCCCTCCATACTTCAGGCTCAAGAGGGGCTACCACATTAAATACGATAAAGTATCATCTCAAAAGACATGCCCGTGTTAGGCCGTGTTGATAAAAATGTTTAAAAGGATTACCACATTACATGTTGCAATATGCTTCCCCAAAGGATGGTGATGTCAAGCTACAAGGAGGAAGAGAGGCTATGTCAACCTTCAAAAGATATATAACTATGGAAAAAAGAAAGGTACGAACTCTCTCTAGTTCTGTCTCATAATAAAAATAACACGTAATGAGAGAAAAACTTATTTAGGCATCAGATGTAATTTTTGTCACAATCCCAATCTGTTATTCTTTCTAGTTGCAGGTTTGGAGCAAGTGTAGAAGGCATGTGAAAAATATTAACACTCCTTATTTTACAAATTTGTATCATCATGTTCTCAACTTATTGGAGTCTCATGATCACTAATGTGTTCACACTCTATGATCTCTAGAAAACGAGTAAGTTTGTCCTTTCCTATAGCTCTGTGTGTGTGTGTGTGTGTGTGTGTGTGTGTGTGTGTGGAAAACATAGCATCATATATGAAAACAAAGATTACATACAATTATCAAGTCATACAACTTGAGATATACAATTTGAAATACAATCCTACCACAAATTAATGTTATCAACCTTACAAGTATTTCTACTCAGTGTATGAGCTACCTAGATACCCTCTCGATAAGCATGCAAAAATAGACAACTACCAAAAGAGGAAGAAAGTTTTTTAATCTAAGAATATAATGCCCCAAGCATAAAATTATCCATGCGATTTCCTGCAAAGCTTCCACAATTATCAAGCTGTCACTTTCCACCATAATCTGTGCAATACCAATAGTAGCACACACATGTAAACCTCTGAAGATAGCCAATAATTCTATAGCCTTTGATTCTTCCACCTCAAACTCAGATTTAATTGCAGCCATGAGTACTTCGCCTGAAGCATCTCTTAACACAACAACAGTTCTTACTTTTATCAAATCTCTAACAACAACATCATTGACATTTAACTTCAGCCACTCAGATTAAGAAGGAGGCCATTTGTAATGTTGTTTAATTTGTATGCATGTCTTCCGTTTCACTTGTTTATAACTTCTCAACATAACTAAAGCATTACTGGCTACCTATTTAGGACTTAGCAACACCTATTCATGCACATATTTATTTCTCCTGTATCAAAAATCCCAAGCTAAAGCAAAGAAAACAGATAATTGATCTTGCATGTCGACGCCTCTGTCCAGGCTTAGGATTGAACGCAAATCGAGACGCTGGGGATAAACGACACAGGGAAGTTTACCTTTCGATCTTACTTAAATTTGCACACATGTGTAAAATTAAAAGTGGCAAATAGAAAATTTTGCAACGAAAAAAGATCAAGTCAATCTAAAGTTAGACAAAGACTCATCATTTGCCTTACATCATATGGTATAACAAAATTATAAATCCCAAAAATTAAACTTTATACACAACTTCATATGGTATCAAATTCTACAAAATAGCAATATTCCTAATACACGAGAATATCCAATGTATTCCAAACTACCAAGTCATAACTTGTATCATAACATCGTAATGATATACTCCCTTGAGCTCTCAGGGATTTGAGGAGTCTCTAGGGAGAGTCTGACTGGGGAAATCCGTCGTCGCCTGCAACCAGTCCTATCGTCTCGAAGAGGAACGATAGTTGAAAATTAAAGGGTTGAGATTTCGAGAAATCTCGGTAAGTACAAAATTATCGTAACAAAAGCAATATGGGCATGCGAAAGTAAACACCAAACAAATCATATGTTATGCATATGCGACCAATGACTATACAGATGCATATGCCCATGCAAACTTACAAAACTTGACTTTTCTTTAGTCTTAATGCACATGCTTGCTTTTCATAAAAATGGTTTTAACAAAACTTCTTTTTTCAGACTTATACTTAAAAACCCTTTTTTGGAAAACTTTTTGTATTCTTTTATTGTTATCTTAGGCGCCACTTAATATATTCATATCATTCTTGGGGCTCGAAAGTCATTCTTTCTTGTCATGACTTCTTATTAGACACCTCACGATTTCCCTATGCACCGTGTGTTCCCTGCTAGTTACTGTCTCACCCGACGACCATTCAAGTCTAAGTGAATACGTTACGTGTTACCGCATCACCTGCAGACTACTCAAGTTGTGGCGTCTGCGTTATTCGTTCTTCATCACTTGGTGACCACTCAAACCGAGCGATTGCATCCTTATTCTTATAACAGTAAGACAAAAGCCAACACCGTCCTTGGCACCTAATAACATTAGAGTATCTGCACTTGATTCCGAGTCATCTAAAGAACCTATCAAACAATTTATTACTGCTGATCTTAGTTAAAATTCAAATGTTGAATTGTAATCCTCCAATGATGTACATGTACAGCCTATAAATATCATGAATATACAATACGTTCTGGTCATTGAAAACCAAAACAATTACACAAATATTTACATACTCTTTCAATTAACAAGCATACTGCTTTTTCTATTATAATCTTAAAGCATTGGGAAAAGGGAAAGGAAAATCATTAAGCATGCAAAAGAATAGAGCCAAAACTTATGATTTCAACATTTTCATAGGCCTATTTTTAAAAGTCTTAATTGAGCATTTATACGAGTCACATGCATGGCTAACTTGTCAGGTCAAATGGACTAGCCGACTGGTTTTGACAAGTTTCACCCTATTAGTCTTTGCTCGGTGTTCTATAAATTTACACGAAGGTCTTATGGCAAGGCTTACTCCTTTACTGTCATGTTTGATTTCATCAGAGCAAAGTATTTTTAATTCCAGGTAGAAGTATTTTTGATAACACGAGCTTGACTCGGGAAATGGTTAATTTTATCAACAACAAGGTTTGAGGAGGGGGGGGGGGGTTTAATGTAAACTTGATATAGCTAAAGCCTACGATAGGGTGGTGTGACATTTCCTTTTACATGTCTTGGCTGCTTTTGGGTTCTCTCCATTGGTGTGGGCTGATAAAAAATTGTATCTCCTTGCCATGATTCTCTATAATGATGGATGACACATCATGGGGTTTTTTTAAAGGAAGAAGAGGTCTTTGGCAGGGAGATCCACTATCTTCCTATCTTTTTTTATTATTTTTGAGGAAGTTTTTTCCAAACTTTTAAAAAAGAAGTTCTTGAATTGGAGGATTAAATGTTTTTCACATCCTAGATTTTCTCCTCTACTTTCTCACATTCTTTATGCAGATGACATGGTGATATTTGCAAATGGTTATAAGACGGCTATTAAAGAATTGATGGATGTTATTGCCATATATGAGGAGTGGTTGGGGCAGCGTGTGAATAAGGAGATAACAACTGTTTATTGTGCTAAAGATTTTTCTTCAAGCAGGAATATTGATTTTCTTAGGACCATCGGGTTCTCTGAATGAATGTTTCCTTTTACCTGCCTGGGCGCTCTCATTATCTCAGGTAAACTTTCTAAAGCTCACTTGGAGCCTCTTTTAAATAAGGTGAAAAAAAAACTTGGAGGATGGAAGCTTAGGTGTTTATTGGCAAAAGGCAAAACTTGTGTTATTAAAGCATGTTTTGCCTAGCTTGCCTATTCATTTGATGTCGATTCTTAATTTACCTCATATTGTCCTGAAGAGTATCAATAAATTGTTTAGTTCTTTTTTCCAGGGTGAGGTTGATGGAAAGCCTAAGAAAAAATGGGCTGCTTGGGAGAATATGTGTAAGCCTGAGGAGGAGGGGGAATTGGAATTAGAGATCCCAATGAGATCCAAACTTTGTTACATATGAAATATGTTTGGAAATTATTGACAGGCAATGATATCTGGGCGAATTTTTTTCACGCTAAATATGTGGGAGACATGCATGTATCTTTATTAAATCAACGGAAGGGGTTTAGATTTTGTAAAATGTATTCCATTGGTATTAGAGCATTCTAAATGGAGGATGGGAGATGGAAACATTTTTTTTAGATGGATCAGTGGCTAGATAGTGGTCCTATTGTGGATTCATTACCAATACTGGAGTTGCCAAAGCTAAAGTTGGCTGAAGTTAAAATTTCTAATGGTTAGGACATTGATTTTTTGGAGACGCTAGTTGTCCTTTATAAATCAGAAGAAATATGCAATGATCTAGCGACCCAAAAAGCTGGAAATGATGTTCTCGTATGGATGGAAACAAGGATGGTTCATTCTCTACTAAATTAGCTTGACAATGTATTAGAGTGATTAGTCCGAGAGTTGCTTGGGCTAAATGGGTATGACATGATGCATTGCCAAAGAAAATTTCTATTTTTTTGTGGAAAGTCTTTCATAATGGGTTAAGTGTGGATCATAAATTAAGAAGAATGGGGATTCCTATTACCTCTAGATGTGATTGTTGTGAGGAAGAGAATTATGAACACTTATCCCATGTTCTTGCTTCTAGTGATATTGATTCAGTAATTTGGCAGAAGTTCTCTTCTATTCTGGGTGTTCTATATGATCCAAATAGAAGAGGGAGGGATTTAATGATGCTATGGTTTCGTAGGGTAGGTTCGTTCTCTCAAGTTGGTAACATTCTGGGTTTGTTGCCTTGTATTATTTCTTGGAAGTTGTGGCAAAGAAGGTGTAAAACAAGAATGGAAGGCAAAAAGATTTCAGTTAAAGAGACTTGGAGATCTATATGTTCTGGGTTGCTAAGAATCCAAGGTAATCTTAAGAAATTTTCAAAATTGATCATTGCTGATGTGAGTAGGTTGAAAGATCTAGGTTTACCAATTTCTTCTACTTCAATTCCGTAATTCCAACTTATTTACTGGGAGAAGCCAAGAAATGGTAGAGTGAAGCTTAGAAATGCATAAGGAAACTTATTACTTTCTTTTTCTTGTTTCTTGGGCAAGGGTACCAACAATTTTGCTAAGCTAAAGGCGTGTCAATAAGTTTGAAATATTGCCAAGATATGGGTTTTAATTTTGTTGACATTGAATTGGATTTTTTGGTTTTTGTTAATTGGATTGTCCATTGAAGATATGGTATTTGATATTTGGAAGATCTTTTGGAGGAAGTGATAAGCTTATTCACTAGTGAAAATTTCTCTATTTAGCATATCTTTCGTGAAAGAAGTATGCCGGCAGATTATTTGGCTATATTGGGTGCGGAAGGTTTGATGCGTGCTTGGACATCATCTTTACATGTTCCAAAATTTTTCAAGAGTTTGTTACATACTGATAAATTGTATTTATCTAATTTATGTCAATCTTAGTTTATTTATTGGTTATTATTTTATTGAAAGTAATAAACGGTTTAATTGTTTTTTGGTCACTTGCATTTGAGTTTTTTTGTTATTATTTTATAACCTTCCAAGTTTAATATTGTTAATATGGTATTTCTCTACTATAAATAAATGAGAGTTTCTTTTCGAGGCAATTGCCTAAAACCAAATAAACAAAACGAAAATGCGAGGGAACAATAAACACTCAATTAAAGTAATTATTATTCAAATAAAAATCAATAAATGGACAGTGCGTGGTTGGTCAGATTTATTTTTCAGTGGTCAGATATTCATTTACAGAGGAATTGGCTTTATATTTAATAATTATTTTTTGTATGTGGTTGTCAAAATCAGTCCCGCTGCGATGGGAAATGGAATTAATAAATTATTTACTTTTCCAAAATTCTTTTTTGTCCGAAGCAAAGCAAAAGATACAAAAGGTGCTTGCAATATATGTAAGCAAGGGGCAATATCTCTGCCAGACTGCCATAGTAATTTATTTAATCATGTGTAGGTAGTAGTTGACAAACATTATAAAATTGTCTTAGGGAAGCAGTGGTCAACTCCATTGATCGTATTGGAAAAGGCCATGCACTTTGAAGTTCGAACTCTCATTGATGATGGACCTGAAAAGAAGCGACTCTAGTTGGGAGCTAAAAAAAAAGTGCGAGGGGGAGGTCGTTGACTTATCTTTGGAGTTAATACATGAATCAGAAACCTTAGCAAGAGTTGACCTTCGTTTATCTTAGATGGACGCTAGCTTGCATCTTCTACAATTATTCAAATAACAATATTCATTGCGTCGTTTTATTCCATTAATTCGTGGGACGTCCGAGGATGCTTTAGTTGCATCAACTATCATGGAGAACTTCCAAGTTTCGAACATCATTCTGCAATTGCAAAGATCGAAATCTTTTTGTAATTTCAAATAGGTTTTGTAATCAATTAATTACATTGAAAAAATTATTTATAATTAATTTTGTCTATAAATAATCATTTTATTGAAACTAATTAGCTGTAAATAAGCAGGTTTTTTTTTATTGTAAATTAGACATTGCAATCTTTAAGCACTTCAACATAACTATCCATGAACATTTCAACTCTTCTGAGAATTACATTTTTGGAAGATTAATATGCAGTCTGTCCTTGTTTTGAAATGTTGTAGTTGTAAAGTTCACGGATTACATTTTTGGAAGATTAATATGCAGTCTGTCCTTGTTTTGAAAGCTAGGAGTTGTTGTAGTTGTAAAGTTCACGGATGTTCATAGGAAAGCTAATGCTTTCATCACCATCGAGTAAGATTTTGGAAATGATGATATTGACAGCTTCTGTTGGGTGATATGCATCCCAAAACACATACTTTGATCGATCATCACATAGAGCAGAGGTGGCTGTGCTTGCATTAATATTGCTATTGAAGCAAATAAATGGGGGGAAGTTTCCTCCACAGCACGGTTCATCGGCATTCTCAAAACCTATCAATAACCCAAAAAAGAGGAAAAATATGGTGTAAAAATGACCCAATTCCAAAAAAATAATCTTATAATAAATTAAGAAGCTCAAGTTTTTAGTCCAACCGTAATGGCGATAACTTAGTACGATCCTCGAAAAAACATCATAGGAGTTTGCATATACAAATACAGATTCTGGTCCCAACCGTCGATTCAATTGATCTAGTGTTGAGTTCAGTCTCTGATTGTAGCCTTGGATCAATGTATTGACCTCAACTGAGCACTTTCCTCTTGGCAGTAAATTCAGCGCACGAACAAATGGTATGCATCCCAGTGGTGCAATCCCAACCACAACGAACTTTCTAGCCCCCAATTCATGTAAACGCTACACATGATAATTAAATCAAATATAAAAAAAAAAAAAAGAACAAGTCTAATATCCCAACTTGAAGAAGAAATATCACCATGTTCTTCCAATTTATAAGTTCTTACCTTAAGCTGTGTGGTCAAGTTAAAAACCATATAATCTTGGAACGTAGAGCGAGAAACCTTGTCACCCCCAAGAAAGGGAATGGATGGTTGAATATAATTCAACATATCATTGGACCCAGTCGTTAAAGAGAATATTGCCTTCTTTAGGAATGCCTTTGTACGTTTCTCTCCTATTACATTTACCATGTAATTTCTACTTTGCTCAAAATAGTTCACCTGATTGCTTAACGGAATTCTTCCTATCTGTATGTAAAATTACAGATGAAACATCAAGTCAGTACTTTACAAACCCAAATGATTTTATAAAGCACATCAGTCTGGTTTCCACTACAAAAATAAGTATCTGTGACGGATTATTTGTCGTCATGATAACTATTTGCAATAAAAAAAGACTCATTTTATTAAGAAATGGTCATTTTAATAAAAAATAATTGACCACAAATAAATAGTTTTATTATAGTCCTTAGTATATACTTACAAAAAGGATCATACTGATAGTGTTAGGAAATGCAGAATAAGATTCCCAGTATATGTATATATATAATGTTATATATTATATATACTTACAAACAGCGATCCTGTTTTGTCTAATATGCCGGAAGCTCCAGAAGCATAATTTATTCCTCTATGAATTGCATCAGCTTGAGTATTTGGTGCTAGGTAAGGTGGGGGAAACAACACAGCTCCAAGGGATTGACCTGATTTCTCCAATTACAAAATAACTACCACCGATCAATAAGGATTAATTGAATATGTAAGTATGGTTTACGGGTCCATAAATCCACAATCCAAATCTCTTTTTGATGAGGGGGATTGGGGATATAGGGATCCGAACTTGATGGAAAATTTTGGTTGTAAGTAATTTTGTGCACCAATATGTGCACTCATCTAATATGATTGGTCAAAAATTCAAAATTTAAAATTAAAGATATAATCAATCAATAAGAATGTAATAATGCGCATATTAGTCATGTGTTAAATTGCTTGTATGTAGTATTACTTGAACTTGATACCGTCCTTAATTATGACGAAAGATCATGAGATTATAAATGCGAATGGATTAATGCAAGCCCATTAAAAACCTTGATACTCTTTCTTAGAACAGAAAATATGTCACTAATTAGATATTGTGAAAGCTGGATACATCACACAGACATATGAGTAGTACTTTTCATGATCACTTGAGTGATAACGTGATGACATGCATGTAGCGAATTAAGGTTAATTAATTACATTTTCTAGATGGAGTATGAAAGTAATATCAAGGCATGATTTGCATATATATTCTCCCTTTCTGGCGTTTAATTTTCATCCCCCTTGCCTGCTGACCTGGGAATAGCATCACCATCATCTTAATTTGTTTTATTTGAAATAGACAATACGTTCAATTAGTGCAATACATTATTTTTATCATTATGTTCTGCCTTATGACCTACCTCGGTAATAATAGCTTAAAAATTACTACAGCTTTAATTAGCATTAATTTCTCTTCATAATATTTCAACAGCTTTAATTAGCATTAATTTCTCTTCATAATATTTCACCAAAACTATACATCATATACATTGATCATCGATCATAAATACATGGTACACACGCTACAAGAAAATATGCTTTTTGCGACACCAATTTTGTGGCAAAAAGTAAGAAAAAATGCAACAAAAAATTATTTCCAACGAAAACAATTATTTTAGTTGCATCAGATTAGTTATTTCTGTCTATTTTTCTTACAGTGACAATTTAACTAAAAGCATAGAATCAATAGAACAAAGGTCACTTTACAACTATAAGGTTATATATTATCAGTCATCTTGAGAAACATTTTAATTTGTTATATATAGTACTATAGCTCTGCCAATATTATCTCTTCCTTAAACAATAAATTTATTAAGTTGGCCTAGTCATAGTGTATATAAATAATGTCAAAAATTTAAAGATCAGTAGCATTACCTATAATGTCGGGTATGGTTCGACCATTGGTGAATCTTCCGGTGGGTCGCCCACCGGAAGGCTTGAAGTCAATGCCATAAGGAGGCGAATTTGCCTTTGACAGGGTGAAAAGGTAGTCATTGTTCCCAGCATCGACGAGGGAGTCTCCAAACACGAATGAAGTAAAAGAAAGACTTGGCAAAACATGAAAGGAAGTAAGAGCAAAGCTAGTGAATATGAAAAGCTTTGAAAACCTAAAGATGTCCATTGTTTTGGATCAAGTCATGCACATGATTTTAGAGTCTTTACACAGTTAAATAAATCGGAATGACATAGTACTGCATGATGTTGAGATCAGAAGCACAATCCGCATGGCATGTGAAAGCAGGTAAGAACGAGTCTCCTTGAGAGACTAGTCTTCACAACGTACGTGAGTACGTACGCGGTTTAATGTGATCTGGAATTGATCTTCATGCATGGACATGCAATTCGTTGAATGACTAAAATGCCCATGAATATTCTCCATCATTTACTAGCTAGGTGGGTAATTCCTAGCTACCAGCAAGACTCTTTTTTTTCAAGACAGGGTAAGCAAAAAAAGAAAAAAAAAAAAAAAGAGGGAGAAAAAGGCATGTTTACGTCTGCTGGTGAACAAGCTGGGGAAAAAATAATATATAGGAGGGAACCGATCGAAATTGATTAGCATGTGCTTGGATTATTGTCAATTTCATAGGACAAAGTTTGCGTCTGGGCATCATCATGTACAGATTTGCAGGGCCCCAGTGGATCCATGTTAGAGTGCATGTCTCATATTTCTGGATGATTTACACAATTGGTCAGGTTTATGGTTAGAAAAAGTAAAGTCATGGGAACAGAAAATTGAAATGATTACCAAAATCATGAACAAAGGATGATTATTATAAACAACTACCCTATTAATTAATTATCGACTTTATTTTGTACATGTAAGAGGGGGAACTAAGACTAAGAGGATACTCATGTGATGACATGCATGATAGTTAAAATGTCGTCATCATGTGGTTCTGCCACTTGGAATCTGTTGCACAATCATCATGAATACCAACATGACATTTAGGAGAATCAGTTGTACGCATTACTTATAGATTTCAGAACATGCAATCCATCGCGCTTAATTATAAGTAAAGACGAATCGTGATCAAGATTTTCCTTGAGTTATTATTTGATTTATTATGACTTATAAGAAGTTAATAAGAGGAGGAGAACAAAAAAAAAAAAAAAAAAAAATTGTTGGCATGAAATTACAGATTATTTTAAAATTTTAAACTGATCATGTAAATAATTAAGTAGATTAATTTTACTTTTTATATGATCTATGTGATCTTAACCGTACTTAGAATATTAACCGAGTAAAAAATGATCTATATATTATATCTTCCTGTCGACAAACACAAAGGATCCTATTTATCAATTATGAATAATGGGGTCCGAACAAGTAGTTATAATTTTTATATATATATATATATATATACAGTATATAATATATATATATATATAGACAGATATAAGTCGGCATATATATAGGTGTTTAATATCACGATCTTTATAAAGTAATGTCCCATGATCATGCATAGAATTAAGCATGTCCGACCCCTACAGCTTGCATGGTTGGCTCCAAAATCATTTCAGATCATAAGAGTAAGCGCGCCGGACATGATGCATCGATCATTCTTAATATTAATAATATTTTAGGACGCTGGCATGCATGGCGCGCGAAGGGTACGTTGCTATTTATATCTTTGAAATTTTAAGATGGAATTCATGCCTACAATAAAATTACTCGGGTTATCGACATTTATTTCGTTTTTTATTAAAAGAAAAAGATTAATAACATAATCAGTCCCCCAGCTTGTACTATTTTTTTTTTTTTAAAAAAAAAAACTTTAATAAGAGGGTTAATTTGATCGAGCCACCTCTCTAAGGTGTGCTTAAGATCATGAGGGTGCTTCTAGAACCAATTCCTTAATTTTGGGGTACTGGTTCCCACCCATGACAATGGTTGGACGAACTAGAACTACTACTCTTCAGTCAATTCTGGAGTGGTGCAGGCCGGGAGACCTGATCTAGATCTGCCATCCTTCCATAGTCGAGAATGGTAATTTATTTCTTATTTATTTATTTATTTATTTTTGAATTATTTGGATGTTTTAGTTTATCTTTGAATGACAATTGGTAATTTATCATTCTTTAATGGCTTGCTAATGTGAAAATATATAAGATCGACATGAACATCACCATAACGATAAAAAATCAAGATTTATGATTGATCGGTTAACCCAATAAATTAATATAACATAACTCCGACATCAATATGGGTTTGATATTATATATTCGACACCTCGATATATAGGTCAATGACGCCAACCCAGTGGATGAGAAAATAAAGCGACGAAGCTAATTAATTTGTGATCATGAGCAAGAAAGTGACCATTTTGTCTCTGAATTTGGGTTTAAGAGGCAGAGAAGAAACAATATTTCTGTCTTTGTTATAAATAAGCTGTTTCTATTGGAACACGTGTGATATTAAAAAAGGAAAAATGTGTACACTAGGGATAAATATTTGCTGAGGAGAATTTGTTTCTTCATCTGGGCCGGGGGTTCAACTACCACCTAACCTTTTTCCTTGACCTGCAAACCATTTTAAATGAAATAATGAATTCATACATCTGTATTTCAGTGTTTGTCCACACCCTTCCCTCACTCACACGGGAGAAAAAAAAAAAACCTTCTCTTTCTCTCTCTCTCTTAAGTAACTTTTAAGAGAGACACTCCCATACGCTTTCAGTGCATTGAACATCATTTCGGAAGGGTCAAGAAGATTGGGAATGGTGAGAGCCAACGGCCTTTAGCACAATTTCAAAAGAGCAAGACCCATATTCTTTGCTTGGCTCTGATCATGATCTTCTTGGTAGCATAGTATGATCATTTGCTTGTCAAGATCAGGAGAGATCAACAGAGAAGAGTGAGCTATTTACACGTAAGCCTCTTCAAATTTGAACATATTTAGCCAAGGAGAAACCGAGACAGGTGAACAAGTGAGTCTCTCTCTCTCTCTCTCGCGGGCGTGTTCTCCACCATTGAGAGAAGTTGATCAGATTTTGTGATCAAATAATGGCTGTGATCAAGGGCAAAACCAAATCGGTTTTAACATTAACTGGCAGGGTTGTAAACGAGGCAGTGAGCTTCGTTGTCTTCTCTTTGCTAGACCTTTTTGATTTCCTTCTTTGCTATGTTTACAAGTTAGCCGATTTCTTCATGGAAGCCGAATGGAAGCCATGTTACTGCTCGTCCGGCAAAGAAGCCATCACTAGCAGTGGAAAAATCTTGGTATCCGAACAAGGCAAATCTAAGATCGTATGCCTCAGTTCCAGCAAGCTACAACTCGAGGAGATCTCAGACACCCTCTATACGCGTCCTTCTCTGGTGTCCGAGGTCTCCAACTTGACCGTCACCGAGCTTAAAAGGCTCAAGGTCACGGACAGGACCATCAATCACTTACACTCTTGTGAGAAGAAGATCAACAACGTCGGCACGGTGCACTCAACATTTACGGTTAACTCCACCATTATTGAAATGCTCCAGGGAAAGATTGGAAAGCAGCAATTACATCCGATCCCAAGGTGGTCCGACTGTGATTGTGAACTTTGCATTTCTTGGACCTCTTCTTGCAAAGAAACTCTGTTTGTTCGAGCCGAAGGACCCAAAGGTAATAGCTAAAACACCCTAAAATAAAAATAAACATGGAGTACTTGGAACTTCATTCATGATATTCATGTTTTTAGATTACTTCACATTAGATTTGGTGTGGACCGTGATCTGGTATTATAACTATTTATGCTGTATTTATAATGATGTCAGATAAAGCAGAAGAAGATGTGTTGTTCATTCATGGCTTCATTTCATCTTCAGCATTTTGGACAGAAACGCTTTTTCCAAATTTCTCAAGCGCGGCTAAATCGACATATCGCTTGTTTGCCATTGATCTGCTTGGGTTTGGAAGAAGTCCAAAGCCAACCGACTCTCTTTACACGCTAAGGGAGCACTTGGACATGATAGAACAGTCCGTGTTGGAGCCATACAAAATCAAGTCTTTGCACATTGTGGCTCATTCTTTAGGTTGCATCTTGGCTCTTGCACTCGCTGTTAAGCACCCTGACCTTGTGAAATCCTTAACCCTACTTGCACCTGTAAGTAATTAATTCCCTTAATTGTTAAATTATTTTTAACTTCATGACCCAGATGTAACATATTCAAGCATATCTTATCTGGGTATGTTTCAAAAGTTCATTTATTTTATTTATTTATTTATTTTTTTGGGGCATGAAATGGCAGCCATATTACCCGGTGCCAAAGGGAACACAAGCTACACAATATGTGATGAGAAGGGTAGCTCCGAGGCGTGTATGGCCGTTGATTGCGTTTGGAGCGTCGATTGCATGCTGGTACGAGCACATTTCCCGGACAATTTGCCTGCTCATTTGCAAGAACCATCGATTGTGGGAATTTCTCACCAAACTTGTCACTAGAAACAGGTATTTATTGATCATCAACTCCATCCATCTAGCTAGCTAGCTACCACCTAATTAAGACTGTCGAAGCACTCAACTTTGCATTACATTCAATAATCATCCCATTTACGCATGCACCTTTTCATCTGTATCATGTTATTTTAGGTTCCCTATATATGAATACTGCATATTTAAAAACTTCAATCAGCTTACCAACTTAATCACCAACCTCATCCAACCTTTTCTTTTCTTCTTTTAATTCTTTGATGTTTTGTTTAATTTTCACCCCTTTGGTTCAAACTTGAAAGTAAGGTCCAAATTTAACACAATTCTCCCTTTAATGAGATTATTTTTTTAAAAAATAAAAAGAGAATGAGAGATAGAAGGTTGACATAAAGATCTTCCCATTACACTTCCAGCTAATACTTTTCATTTCACATGAAGGAAAATAGGTCCGATTCAAAACTCTTCTTTAATTTTTTTTAATTTATCATTATATTTTTTTCAATTTCTTAACGAGGTCTAAAATAAATGATCTCGCAGCAGTTGAAAAGATAATTGACTAGTCTCTAAATCAGAAATTTAAAAAAAAAAAAAAAAGGAAATTATGGGAGGGTCTACACGCTGATCAGTTAATAAGAGTCGTTGATGAATCTGGTTGGGGGGACAGATCCATATTTAATAAGGTGTTCCTCTTCAATGCAAGAGTCATGGGGACACTGATGGGGTCGGTCGTATCCTATGTACTGCATAGGAGCAAGTGTCGCATTGATATCGATGGGGTTGTCTCCAGTAGTACTCCAGGGTTTAGTCGGTGACTAACCATACAGCGACCTGATGACGTAAGAATGATAAAATATCCTCTACTATTAATATTATTAAAAATAGAATAATAAATTAAAAAAAAAAAGGTATAAAATGTAAGAATGATGGATGAAATTTTTTATTTATTTTATCAGCTCTTAAAATGTTATGATGTATTCCTCCATGAACTTTGCTCAAAATCCGTAATATACGAGAACAAAATCTTACTCCCACCGAAAGTTCTGCAACGCATACTTGCCTCGTGCTTCTAGTCTAAATATATGGAAAAATAAGAAATATGATGTCCCCATATTAATTTCTTCCCCGCTATTTTGGGCAAGCTTAGTCAAATGCTCATGCAAAGATCAATAAAACAAATTAACAATTGATGGGTACATATATTGTTGAAATACTGATTGGATTTTCATTTAATGTGCTTGCATGGTTGGTTGGCCATCAATTTAATTCATTCCAAGACTTTTTTGAAAGAGACATCTACACCATATCTACAATATTAATTGCCATAATTAGCTTCAATTATGAATTAATTCCTCCTGGGCATACAGGATTAGGACATTCTTGCTTGAAGGTTTCTTCCTGCATACCCACAACGCTGCATGGCATACCCTACACAACATCATCTGCGGCACCGCCAGCAAACTTGACGCCTACATGGACGCAGTCCGAGACAACCTTAAGTGCGATGTTGCCGTGTTCCATGGCCAAGACGATGAACTTATCCCAGTTGAATGCAGCCACAGTGTGAAAGCAAGAATACCTCGTGCCCGTGTCAAAGTGTTCGAGAACAAGGATCATATTACGATCGTTGTAGGAAGACAAAAGACCTTTGCTAGAGAACTAGAGGAAATATGGAGAAACTCAAGTCGTAATTTATAAGATTGAAGACTTGAAACCTTCATTTTATATATAATTTACTTCTTAATTATTTTCCTTTTTGGCTTGAAATCACTACATATAAAATTTCCATCCAAATCCCCGTAAAAAGTGGATTATAATATTATAAATAATAGCCTGAAGTTGACAGGTTATTTATTCCTAATCCTTCAACTGTGAAGTCTGATCATGAGTTTTTATATAGGGCACATGAAATCATTACGTACCCATGTTCTAATATTTGAGGCGTGGAATACTTTCAACTATATATCGATGTTAATTTGATAAGTTTAATAAATCGACGTCGAGATGAACTTCTGTCTAATTTCAAATATAGTGAAATTATATTGTTGCAAAATATATTCAATGTAAACCAAAATGTATCTTTTCAAATTGGTTGCTAATTTCTGACGTTGTTGTCTTCTTGAAGTAATTTCAATGCCAATTCTTGATGGTTGATGACAGTTGAGACAAAAAATCCCGGTTAGGTTAAATGGTTGATGTACTGGCAGCCACGATGAATTATAAATTTTGATCATTTGTTCCCAATATGTGATAAATTTCAATATCAGTAAATGCCTTTTATGACTACTCGATCAATCGAGCTATATGTAAATATTATATATTGTGTATATATATATATATACATCAACTTAATTTGTTTTTATAAAACTTCTCTAACTCATTTTTTCCATCTCATAATTATGACAACTTTCTTAAATTCTAATACAAAATAAAATAAATAATTCAATATTTTCAAATTCTAAACTAAAAATAACATTAAGAAAATATATTATAATAATATTTTATTCAAATTTTCACTTTCGTTTTAATTCATTATATCTTAATTGTAAAAAAAATAAGGCTATATTATTGGATTGAACTGAGGTCATATAATAGCTTGTCAATTCAGCTTAATTTAATTTTAAACTAAATCTAACATTAAAATATGACTCAACTCTCAAATTATTAAACTCATTTCAATTCAAAATAGCTTTATAAGTAGGATTCACAACTTTTTTCAATTCAGCATACATTTCTTTATATACGAGACCCACAATCTTTTTTCAATTTTTCATAAATATATTTAAACTCATCTTAACATTCAATCACATCTAAATTTAGTTTAAGTAAGTTTCATAAAATTCATTCTACTATCTTAACTTATTACTATATACATAAAGAATTACATTTATTACTTTGAAGAATGGAGGACGAAAGCTACAATGGTTGTATTAGAAGATTTGCAATAGAAAATCAGAAAAAGAGGGAAAAAAGAACAGATTGAAACCTTTTTTTTAATTATTTTATATTCTTTTATATAGAAAAACATTGAATATGCAAGGTCAAAAGAAAAAAAAAATGAAAATGATAAGTCATATAAATTAATGGTCGTGCGCCGTAGGGCTACTAAACCCGGGCCGTTCTCTAGCATTGCTCTATTCACAATACTATTAATGGCATATATATACACTTAAAATTGCCTCCTTGCACCAAAATAGAATCATTTGCTCTTACTTTCAAAGATACCCAAATGTTGATATTGACATATTTTTTATTTTAAAATTGACATCATTGTAAAGCCAACGTAGAACGTAGATGCACCACAGGGACTAATTAACACACCTAGGGTGGTTCCTAGAGTTATTCATTTTGTATAGGGTATAGGTAAGCTCTACACCCATCGCTCCCAACTACCGCGGCTAGGAGCCACTATTAGTTCTAGGAACATATTTTTTTTCCTTTTGATTTTTCTTATATGTACATTTTAAAACTTTTAGTAATATTTTTCAAGAGATTAAAAAATTCACAATATTATTAAAAATATATATATAGTAAAAAAAAAAAAAAAAAATTAGATAACAAGATTGAGCGATGAGGTTGAGTGATAAAAATATATTTTTCTTTTATATATTGTCCAAGCTAACTAGCTAGGTAGGAAGCTTGAAGTCGTGACGATATGATGATCATGATGTGATGCCCACGCTCATGAACATGATGTGTTTGTGTACTAGTCTTACGTACATTATGAAGTTAATATGAACTTTTTGCGACACTAGTGTTGGGACGTATTATATAATTGTACGCATGTTGAAGCTGGTTGCAACAATGAAGACCATGGTCCGTATCCTTAAACAACATTACTAGTATTGCACCTCTCGACCGAGAAAATCTAACCTACCAAATTACCGATCGCATATATATGCAACTAATTAAGTTGTAAGTTGTATAAGTAATTGCCAATATCGTCAGAAATAGTAGTACCGCTGGGCCAATAAATAGATGATATTAATGAATGAATAAACACCCATAAATAGATGACACGTGACCTTGTGAACTTCTTGTAAGAAGTCAACACGACAGAAATCACCATGGAGTTGTCTGCAATTAATTATGAAAAATAATAGATGTAATTGTGAATTTACAAATGGCATATAGTTGTTTTAAAAAAAATAAATATATATGAAATTTACATTAAAAAAAAAAAATTAACAATAAATTTTATTATTTTTTAAAATAATTATATGCTACTTAAAATTTCATAACTGAATATAACTCTATTCATTAATTATATATAAATATGGTTCTGCTGAGGGCTGCTTGGAACGCATGCATGCACGTTAATAGCAGTAAGTACTAATTAAGAATCGAGCATACTCATGAATTCCTGCCGCTACTGGACAGCTGGCATTTAGTAGTAATTCAACAAACTACTTATTGCAGCTATCATCATTTTTTAGGCAAAGAAGCTAACTATTTTTTTTTTTTAAATAACTGATATTAATAGATAAATTAGTAATTATAAAATACAAATTTAATAAAATATGAGTCTCCTACAATTTTTTCAAATTCAACACGTATCACAATACAAAAAAAAAAAAAAAAAAGTGATCAGAACTAAAAAATTCTCTCCCATTTATTTCTCACAAGAAAAAATTACTTAATAATAATTTTTAAATAGTTTGATAAATAGATTATAAAATTATATTAGAAGCTACAATAAAAGTGTGTGTTGTAACGTATTGATCTAGTCTAACAGTAAGAAACTGTCACATTCATTTTTATTCAGTCTTTAGTTAGAAAACAAGAGCAAAAGAAAGTAACACAGAACTAGACGAATTACTGATGAGGGGTCATCACTGTCGGGGACAACACGTGAAATATGCACCTCACTTAAAGAGGAGTGGATGGTCAAAACAAAAAAATCCAACGTCGTTAATCTTGACGGTGTCGCGCGTGGTGATAAGAGGCTTTCCCAGATGCGACTGAAACTCATCCACCACATAAATCACGAATGAGGCAAACGCGCAACTCGTATGGAAATGTTTCTTCTGTCTACTTGAATATTGGTGCCTAGGTAGGCTGATGGGGGGCACGTGTCGGATCTTTCTCATTGGGAAGCAGAATATCAACTAATTTCGATAAAAACAAGCTGAAAAAAAAAGGAAAAAATAAGCCCAAGTTACCTTAAGTTGAGATCATAAAAATTAAAAATTAAAAAAATATATTGTAAGAATATATATTTTAATATTATTTTTATTTTAAAATTTGAAAAAATTAAATTATGTATATTATTTTATGTAAAAATTTGAGAAAATTATAATAATTAGATAAGATAATAAGATGAATTAATGAGTTTTCTTAAAAGGGCCTAGGCCAAAAATGTTTTTTTTTTTTTTGGTATTTTAATACTTTTTTTTAACAATTTTAATATATATTTTTTAAAATACCACATCATTAAAAAAAATACTTACTTAATTATTAAGAAAAAATAAATAAAATATATATTTTTTAAAATGTAACTTTTATTTATGACTTTAGGGAGTGACTCTAACCTTTCTCTTTTAAAAAACGAGGCCTTAATTAAATCATTTTTGACGTTGCTACTATGCTGCTCATAGTCCGGCCTGCTGGGCGTGTCGCACATATCATATTTGAAGACTTGCAATAATGATATATATATATATATATATATTTTAAGTAAAGAAAATGTTATTTGTAATTATTATTTTTACTTACAAATCAATTTTGTGGTGACTTGTGATAATTATTAATTAGTAGGTTAAAAATTATGTAAAATATGTTGTAAAAATTATTTAAAAAGAAACACAAAACATTTTTTAATTTTAAATCTATACTTTTTTTTATCTAGTCATTAACTAGTCAAAATTGGTATAATAGCTTTATTTATAGTATTTTTGTTAAAATCTTTTCTACAAATGATGTCACTACTATAATATTTTTTATGAAATACTCCCAACTCCCAAGTTTTCATAGAACCAGGCCTTAATTGTGTGTGACTTGTGTGTAAGAGAGAGAGAGATTAATGTTATGTCAAAGTTTAAAGCAATACATTTTTGGTGTAGAGAAATCTTATTGGATTGGTTATATGTCAAATTTAATATATTTTTAACTATTAAAAGTTTAAATAAGTCTTCAGTAAAATTCCAAATATCAAAAATTTGAGTTTATTGCTACAGTAAAATTAAACAAAATATCAAATTTGAAAGTTTCAAACTAATGGTCAAATTTTTATTTTATTAATTTCTTTCTCTTTTCTTTCTCAATATATAGAATATAATTAGTAATTAATTTTTTATTAGTTTCATCTCTCTTGCCAAACTTTTATTAATAATTTAATTTAAATAGAATGTGATTATTAATTAATTTTTTAAACTCATAACTTATTTAAAATATAATGATTAATTAATATATAATAGGTAAAATGATAAAAAATGATAAAATAAAATAAATTAATAATTGCAAATAATAAATATTTTTTTAATTATTAATTACTCATTACTATATATCTTCATAAATAAATAATCTATTATAAAAATTTAATGTGAATAATCAAAGTCAAATTATTGTTATATTATTTTATTATTATATAATGAAAAAATAGTTATTATAATATGAAAATATATGTGAATGAAATGGCCAAAAACTAAAATCTAAATTATATTAGTTAAAACTATCCTTTAATAATAGGTAATTCCATAAAAATGCTCTTAATAGTATTTTAATATTTCAGTAATCCCATAAATTTAACTTCTTGCTAGTTGCTACCCAACAAACCCTTTATATGTTGTTGTACCACTAATTTTGCCATTTCTAATTAATTCCTCGATGCCAGATGAACAGATCGATCGCTTTCCCAATGCAACTTTCTCCGAATATGATCCTTAGAAGATACTCTAGGAATAAATATATATATATATATATATATATATATATATATATATATAACTCTTATCTTAGATAAGTTAGACAATTACTTAAAATTTTTTAGTGATAAAATGCCAATTTTTAAAAAGTTTAAACTATAATTTTAAAAAAATAATTATAAAAAAATTAATGAATTTAATAATAGAACAAAATTATTAAAAAGATATTATATGGCATTATTAGTTTTAGAAGTATTCCATATTATAATTATTTCAAATACTCGTTTTATAAGAACATATTTATTTATTTATCATTATTAATTTAATATATAATGTGAAAATTATAAATAACAAAACCTAATTTTTGAATATTCATAAAAAATTTTGTATGATATTTTGAAGAGACAAGGGGCCCTTTTTTATATAACTTTATTGATAATAATTGCTTCTAGATCGCTTCTAGATATTAAAAATACTTTAGAATATCTAATATTAAAAATAGTTGTATTCTCAAACGACTTTTAAAATTTAGGAGCACGATTTATAAATATAGTTAGGTTTGATAAAATCTTTTTTAAATCGATTTTTTTTAATAAAGATTTAAGTTGGTTATTTATTAAAAATGTAGTATAAATCTTAATTAATAATTTTATTTGACAAATAATAGGCATTATTTTTAAATAAAAATATAATATAAAAAAATATTAATCAAAATTTTTACTTTAGATCCCCTAATTTATTCAACCAACCCTGATAATATATATACAAGTGAAGTGCTGGACGAATAAATAGATGAGTACTAAAGTGTTGATCCAAACGTTTGGGCTGTACCGTCACCCAACTTTGACTGCATACGAAGCGTATAGAATTCACTAATGGAAGATTCTATGCCAATAAAAGGAACTCATTCTAGCGGTACAGCTGTTATTGTTAATAAAATAGGTATGTATAATTAATTAATTTTACTCAAAAATAATTATTTATAATAAAAACAATTTATTTTTATTATAAATAATCTTTTTATTACAAATAATTATTTTCATTACAAATTATCTTTTTTATTACAATTAATTAATTATATATAATCGTTTTTCTTATAATAAATCTTAGTCAGTACTAATAACAATGGATCGATCTCTAATATCATATATCATATATATATATATATATATAACATGGGCTGTTGGCTGACCTAGGGAAAGACAAAGTATCATGGTCCTAGGGTCCTAATCGTGAGGATATTAATTGTCTACGCGACGAGTAACTACTAGTTTAATTTCGTGTAGGTTGCTGAAAGAAACAAGTACAACCTAACAAAATGTATGCATGCTAGCTAGCTGTAAGCTTGATCTTATATAATTATTTTAGAGGAAAGTACTTTTGAGGTGGAAATAAAGCACCGTTTATATTTAAGATTTATTTTAATTCATCTTAATTTATTTTTATTTTATTATTATAATTTTTTTAATATTTTTATATAAAACATAAATTTTTATATATTTTTTTTAAATTCTAATATACTTTTTTTAAATTTTAATATGTTTTTTTTTTAATTTCAAAATAATAATAATATTAAAAAATAAATTAAACTCATCTCAATTTCATCTCATATTCAAATCCAAACAGAGTCCAAATCAATCTAAATACTCTTATATTGTATTTGTATGGCTGGAGTGGGAGAGAGGAGGATTTAAATTAGGATTTTTAAAATTCAGATTTTTTGTTTGGATCATATATTAAAAATTAGATTCAGATCTCAAGCTTGAATTTCAAAGTTCATTAAAAATAAATGAATTTGAAATCATAACATTACTTCGTCATGGATATGGATAATTCTAAATAATTCCAACAGTTATGAAAAATTCTACGTTTACAAAATGGAGAATTGAAGATGGGATAGGCTTGGTTTCGAATGCATATGCAGTAAAAACTTTGGTCTGGTGGTACTTATATAACTTTGGGCATCTGGGCCTAGCCCATTTGTTATTGTTTTTCCAATTTAAGGGTATAATGGGCTTATGATCTACCACTTTCGTTGTCAGGGCCATTGGGTGGGTCTGTGTCTCGGCACTCTATATTGAGGCCGGCCTAGGCTTCGAATCTGCCTTTTGATATTTCCTTGTCTTCGGACGACAATTGTATCCAATCATTGCAATGCACTAGCTACGATTACTAACGCAATATTTTAGATATATATTTCTATATTATTAATTATACTTTATTGATAGATATTCACTTTCCATATATTTTGTCTATTAAATCAGAAATTTGCATTATTCTAGTAATTAGTCTAAATTAGTTTAATTGCCATATGTAAATATTTCTATAGATGTCTCTTGTAAAATCTATATATTTGTAACTCTATACACATAATATATATAGATCAAATTCAAATCAATTCCCTTCTCTTAGTTTGTAACGCCTCTACTTTACATTCGTAACTCGACGCAAATTGAAATGTCAGGGTAAATAACACTAGGCTACTCACTCCCGTATTTATCAAAATTTAATGCAAATTGCAACGAAAAAGTTCTGAATAAAAATTAATTTATAGTGATCATATGATAGCATAAAAACCACAATAACATTTTATCATTGCATGCATAACCTAGTTAGTTTTCTTATATATAAATTTATCAAAATTTCGACTTAGGGCCGCCAAGGTTCCTCCTTCACTTCGGAAAACTCTTTCTCCATGCGAATGTCATTCCCTACTACTATTAACTAGGTCAAAACTTCTACAGAGAGGGAGTACTCTGGGGACTCCTCAGGGTTTCTCCGGGTCTCCGAGTAACTAGGGCCTTGCCCATGCTTGACATCGAATCCTGTAGTGAAGTTAAAATTCTAAAAGAAAAAAGAAACAAACAAGAATGAGATTTTCTTGGAAATCTCAGTAAGTAAACATGTAACTTAATAAAAGTATAGACATCATAAAATAATCACATACAAGCCAGACAGCTAGAGTATGCATTTATGGCATGCTTTATGTGACTAATGCATGACTTAAACTTATTTTTTATGTGAACTTACACTAATATTCTTCCTTCCTAAACATACTTATATCATACATGAACTTTTCATTCTTATCTTAAAATTTTTGTTCTTATAAGTCTTTACTTACATCCACTATTATTATCCGTGGTCGGGCCATGCCACTATTATTACCCGTGATCGGACTATGCCACTATTATTATTCGTGATCGGGCCATGTCCATTTCTGAACCTCGACATGCGTTACGTATCGGCGTTACGTATCGCCGTCCCTACCGGCACGTCAGTCATATGAGCGTTACGTATTGTCGTCCTCGTTATGACGTGACTGACTTATTAATCTCTCAACTTGTAAAGTTTTTTTTACGTATTTCTTATATCAAACATCATGACTTATGATGACACACATATGTGACGAAATGTAATATACACATAACTTAGATTTATGACATGCATGTTCCATGTTTTTATAATTCATGTGACATATAAAAATATATTACAAGAACATACATCATATATACATGCACTTATGTCACATAAATTCGTAACGTCAAAATTTAACGAATAATGTTTAAACAACACAATATAATATTAAAATATTATCAAAACCAAAGCTGGCCGAATATCATGGAAAACTAAATCGTATTTATTTATTTATTTAGCTTATTCAACTCAAGCCAAATTTCACATATTTAACATATCAAGTTTCCCTTAGTCAATTTATGCATATTAAAATATTTTTCTTAGTATTTCTTTTATAAATTTTTAGCAAAATGATTCTTGAAAACTTTTCAAGTAAAATAGAGTATCTAAACTTACCATAATGATTAAAATATTATTTAAATAATTAAAATCAAGTCACTAAGAATTTAGAATAAAAGAAATTCTCTAATGAAATCAAAGCCTACTATGATAAACTCACTTCTGCCACTTCAATCTCAGTTTCTTCCTTTATTGAGTCTTTATTTCTTAAAACTCAAAACATAAAAGTTGTATATGTTTATCTTAGCTTTTCATAGTATCTTGAATTATCTAATTCCAACATTACATTAACAAGTCATGTCTGATTTACTAAAGAATGTCAAATCTGCCAATAATACCCTTATAAAGCCCAAAATTTCCTAGAGTTGGTTTATTATTTTTTTCCAAATAAATACCTCATACTTTCACATAATCCTCTTAATATAACATCATAAAATATATTTCTAAGGTCTCATAATTTTTCTACTATTTTTTCATAGCAAAAACCACTCCAAAATTCTATATGTTTTAATTTAACACATAAATAAAGATTATGCTCAAATAAATATTAAATATAATCTAATCACCAAACCACTTATTCTATGTCAATATTAAGTTAATCTGTGCACTTAAATTTTTTTCAAAACTAGATTGGAAGTCTAGGGTTGATCTTGCACCATTTTTTCTACTATGCTCTCACTTAGCTCTCGTTAGAGGTTTAGGGGAAGTGAGTGAGTTTTGAGTGAATTTTCTTAAGGATTTCTCACTATGGCCGTGTGATATCACTAAAAAGGGATGAAGAGAAGCCATTACATATATATATAGTATCAGGGGCGACACTTAGCCATAAGAGGATAGAGAATTCTTCAAGGTAATCGGTTCTCTCCTTTTTGTCGTGTGTGTGTTTTGTTACCTTAGGTTCATCATCACCTCTAGAGCTTAGGCTTAGTTGGTGATATTCTCATCCAAAGATAATGGTTGTACCACTTATATGCATATCTTGATCAATGGCTAGAATTATTCCAGCACATGAAAGGAAAAAGTAACAAAATTTCAAAATATCATTTATGAGTCGTCATTTGGCTATTTGGTTCCTCCAAATATTATCCTACACCTTTAGGGGTTTTATCCTATATTGCCATCTGTTTTCCCTCCTATAAAGCCACTTGGATTGATTTGGGAGATAGCTCTTATACTTGGTTGAGATAAAACGTGTGACTAGTTTTGCTAAGTTGGTTTTCAACTGATTTCTCATCAATCAGATTTGTTTCTAGTTCCTCCTTAATTATAAGATAATTATCTTTCTAGAAACTCTTCCACCACATGACACCTACCTCCCCACACATGTCTAGACTATATAAATGGAGAGAACCAATTAGATTTAAGCTCTTAAGGTAAGTCGGTGGTGCCTTTCATTTTCAGGCTTCAGTTTACGTTCTATTTAGGTCAGTCCACTTCCAGCCCAAATAGTCCATTGATCCACTATTATTCTCCGAAAAATAAAAAAATTAAAGTTTTATATCATCCTCTTAGGGTTCTATAAGATTTTGAATCACCTTATTCCGAGATCAAATGAGAGAGATATGCTTAATTCACTGAAATACGTCAAAACTACCCGAGAACACCCAATCCAAGTTCTCCATTTGTTTTCCTTTGTTTTCTTATCTACAAAGGCTTCTAGATGAATTATTATCAACTTAACACATGTTCTTACACATGTCAAGACATTATAATGTTTGGTATCCAATCACAATTTTCGTCACATGGCCGAACATAAGACAACTCATCTAAGTCGGTTACCAGTTGACTCATATTCTTGTCCGTCCAATTCACACCAAATTTAGTCATTGATCCATTTCTTATCTTCAAAAATCCAAAACATAAAAGTTCTATATATCCTTCTTAAGGTTCTATAAGATTTAGAATCATCTTATTTAGATCTCATATAAAGAATTTATGATCATTACACTAAAACTCGTCTGACCAATCCGAGAACTCATTTCGGGAACACCAAGTGCTTGATCTTTGGTTTTATCACTTCCACTTGGGTTTCTTCCTCAAATTTCAAAAATTTACCTTTATATAGATCCAAAATGAATTTCTCTAGTTGATACCTTGTTACAATTCCCAAAAGTCAATCCAAAATTTGTCTTAAAATGCATAATTTTACCTTTTCATAACTCACAATTATCATCTAAGTCTCTAATTCTATTTCCATGAAAAAATATATTTCCAAAAAAAATCCTTTAAAATATCATCAAGTAAATGCTTTATCTAAAAAATTTGGACTATTACATAGTTCTTAACATGATATCAGCCTAATCAATCCATAAACCATAGCCTAATGGCTTCCAACCCCAACTCACATGTTCCCTCACCCTATGTTCTTCATCCCTTAGATTTTCCAAGCCTCATTCCCTTTCAAGAGGAGCATCAACGGTTACTAAATCTTCACACTAGCCCATTCGAGAGCATGGCTATGGTTGTTCACAGTGCTAGGAGACCAAACCTCCTTCTTCCTCGATTTCATCTGCTAACTTTGCTGGTAATGTCTCTTCCTCTCCTTCTCTTTTCAATTGGGACCTCCACTAGGTGGTGGATAGCCGTGCCAGCCACCACATCTACCACCATCGTGAGAGCTTTGCCAAGATGAAAATCCTAATCTCTCATCACTATGTTCGAATACCTACAAGGGAAGATATCCCTGTTGAAGGCATCGAGACTTGCTTTTTTTCCGCTTTTTTCACATTGACCGATGTCTATTATCTCCCAAAGTTTTCTTCTAAGGTCTAATCTATTTCACAACTCACTCTACACATTCTTATGTCATTTTATTATCCTCTAACAAATGCTTATTTCAAGACCTACAATTGATGAGGTCGATTGGAGCGGGTGTCCTTTACAATAGAATTTATGTATAAATACTCGAACCCTCCCTTGCATTCGCTTCTAAACCCACCGTCAATAAGATCATATGCCATCAATGTCTAGGTCATCATTCTAGTTTTACCATTTCTAATCTTTTTAATTCTTCTTGTATTATTCCTAATTGTGACATTTGTGCTCGTTCTAAGCACGCTCGCTTGTCTTTTTCTCTTTCCACTAATAAAATACTTCTCCTTTTAATTATATTTTTTGTGATATATGGCGTGCATATCATACTCCTCTATGTGGTGCTCATTATTTTCTCAATATTGTTGATGATTTTTTTCGAACTACTTAGATATATCTCATGCGTTTTAAATCCAAAGCATATACCCATGCAATGCATTTTGTTGCACTTGTTCAAAATCAATTTAACACATTTGTTAAAGTTATTTGCACTGATAATGGACAAGAATTTCTCTCTCACCAATTTCAAACTCATCTTCAGGATTACGGCATTATTCATGAACACACTTGTATTGAAACTCCGCAACAAAATGGTGTTGCGGAGCATAAACATAGGCAACTTCTGAATGTTACCAACAACCTCAAATTTCAAGTACACATATCTTTAAAACTTTGGGGTGATTGTGTTCTCACTGCTGCATATCTCATTAATCGTACTCCCAGTCGTCATCTAAATAATAAATCTCCATTTGAAACACTTTTTTATAAAACACCCAACTATGATCACCTTCGTGTGTTTGGGTGCCTTTACTATGCTCAAAATCTTCGTGCTCAATGTGATAAATTTTCTCCTCGTGCTACCAAATGTGTGTTTATTGGTTATCCAAGTACTCACAAAGCATACAAGCTCTACAATATTAAAACTCAGTCCATTCTTTATTCTCGCGACGTCACATTTCATGAACAACAGTTCTCTTTCCAAGATATTCCTGATTCTTACCTTCCCTCTCATTCTCTCATTCCCCTCCTTGTCCCAGAATCCATAGTGCCTTCTCCTTCATCTTATGACTCCCTTATCATCCTAGATACCTCACCCTCTCCACCTCTCTCTCCTTTACCCCCCACTACTTTTTGCCCCGTCACACCATTACTCGGCCTACCTACCTTTACGATTATGTTTGTCCAACTCTACACA
Organism: Platycarya longipes; assembly: GCA_036559045.1. NCBI lineage: Eukaryota > Viridiplantae > Streptophyta > Magnoliopsida > Fagales > Juglandaceae > Platycarya > Platycarya longipes. The sequence continues at coordinate 16,058,380 of CM071799.1, read as the reverse complement.
TGGAGCCCATGGCATCCTCAACTGCTCCACCGACCTCAAGTATCGCTCATCCTTTATCTACTTTTCTTTTATATTCTTGTTTCTCACCCTCTAATATCTCTTATATAAATGCTCTCACCACTTGTATTGATCCTTCTTGTTATTCTGAAACCACTCATCACCCTCATTGGCATGAGGTCATGTCCTCTGAAATTTGTGCCTTAGAGGACAATTTAAGTTAGACTCTTGAGGCGCTTCCTCCTGGTAAAAAATTTATTGGGTGCAAATGGAGTTTCAAAACCAAGCTCAAAATCGACAGTTTCATCGAGAGGTACAAAACTCGCATTGTTGCCAAAGACTACACTCAAGTTGAAGGTTTTGACTATCATTAGACATTTGATCCAGTTGCAAAAATGACCATTGTACAGTGCCTGTTAGTTGTTGTTGTTGCAAAACATTGGATCACCCATCAACTCGACGTAAACAACGCCTTCTTGCACGATGATCTTGATGAAGAAGTTATGATTCCACCACCTAGATATTATCCCAAGAGGGAGACTCGTGTCTATCGTCTCAAAAAATCACTTTATAGCCTCAAATAAGCCTTTCGAAATCGATTTTACAAACTAACTAATGTGCTTCTTGATGTAGGTTTTATCACTCCCAGTCGAATCACTCTTTGTTCATTCTTGCCACTACCACCAGCATCACCCTTGTTCTTATTTATGTTGATGACATCTTGGTTGCTGGCAATGACATTTCTCATATTGAGGTTTTCAAAAGAGTTCTCTCCATTTACTTCAAAATAAAGGATCTTGGTTCTTTAAAGTACTTCTTTAAACTCGAACTTGCTCGGTCCCCCACTGGCATCTTCCTTAATCAGCACAAATATGCCTTAGACATCCCTTCTGATAGTGGAGAATTTAGTGCCCAAACTGGTCATTTTCCTATGGAGCAACACTTGAAACCCAATAATCAAGAACGATGACCTCGTTCCTAATCTTGGACTTTATCGTCGCCTCATTGGTCATCTTATCTATTTGGCCATTATCAGACCAAATATTATTTATGCAGTCAATATTCTCAGTCAATTTATGCATGCTCCTCGGGTTCCTCACATGACTGCAACTACTAGGGTTCTCTTTTACCTTAAAGATAGCCCTGATCAAGGCATCTTCTTTTCTTCCTCTAACAGCATACATGTCACAGAATATACTGATCTGATTGGGCCAATTGTCCTACCACTCATCGTTCCACTATAGGATATTTCATTCAGTTAGGTACCAGTCTAATATCTTGAAGCTGAATATCGGACTATGGCCGTCACCAACTGCGAGCTCACCTGGCTCAAGTAGCTTCTCATCGACCTTGGCATTTATCATCTGGAGCCATTCACTGTACATTGTGGACAATCATGTCCACTCTCTACATTGCACATAATCTAGTGTTTCATAAACTCACCAAACACATTGAAATTGATTGTCATATTGTTCATGATAAGATCTGACCCGATCTACTCAAAGTTGTTAATACTTCTTCCCATTAACAAGTTGCCGACATCTTTGCCAAAACTATAGGGCGAGATCTCTTTCATCATTTTTTTCACAACTTGGGCATTACGAATCTCCATGCACCAACTTGAGAGAGAGTATTGACAGATATTCATTTTCCATATATTTTGTCCACAAAATCAACAATTTTCATTATTTAAGGAATTAGTCTAAATTAGTTTACTTGCCATATGTAAATGTTTCCATAGACGTATCTTGTAAAGTCTATATATGTAAGATCCCAGATTTACGTGTATTTTTACACGTTATTTTATTCTCGGTGTTAATTATTTTAATAATATTATTAGTCGTGTTTTATTTGTTTATGATATTTATTTGATCTATTGATTAGTTAATATTAGTTTTATGTTGTTCTTATAATTAAATATTGAGTTACGTTACTTTTCTTATTAATTTTAATACGAGGTAATTATTTTAATAATTGGAATTAAACTCCTTTATTTTATTATGTGATTTTATTTGATGTATTTTCTTAATAATAATTATTGTTTTATAATTAAATTGTTCTTTAAATTAAATTAATTTATTCTTGGACTTTAAATATCTTATTTTATTGATATTGAATGGTGGTATTTTCAATTGGTTTTTATTTAATTTATTGTACTTTTTCTAGTAGTCCTATTTTTATTTTTTTATTTTTTCTTTCCCTTTTACTTTTCTCCCCATTTTCGGCCCCAAACCTGCGAGCCCTCCCCTGCCTCCTCTCTCCCGCCATTTCTCCTTCCTCCCCCAGCGCTGCCGTCAGCCACTCTCTGGCGACACCACCCAGCCCAACCTCACCTCCACATGCCGGCAAGTCCAATGGTATCGGTGGTGTCACCTCCAGCCACCCCACCGCCCCTGCACAGCCCCTACCCGAAAATGAGTTCTTGGATTTTCATGCATTTTCCGGTCACCGCCGGCCACCCCTTGACACCGGCAACCTACCAGCAGCCTTTCCTCACTCCGGCGAGCATAACCCACCGTCCAAAGCCACCCAGCTTTGCCGGTTGCTCCTCCACCCGAAATGGGTCCTTAAATGAGTTTATCCTCGTCGCGCTGCCGTCCGGCCGCCGTGCATCTCACCTCCGCCACCAAACCACTCCCCTACCCCAGCCGGTCATCCCCCTAACTCTGTCTCCCCATCCGTGGCTCCACCTTCCCTATATGACCCTAAACCCGAAAATGGGTTTCCACCCTTTTAGAGCCAGATCCACCACCTTCCGGTAGTTGTGCTGCCATACCACCACCTCCATGAGATTCTCCACCTTCCGAAGAGTATCTCCTTAAATTTTGGTGTCAAACCAAGTACTTTAGCCTAACGTACAAATGACCGCTACGAGCGCTGCGAAATGACGTCTGCTCAAGGATTTACGTTTTTACCCGCTATAAGTATTTTCCAAATAAATTTTAAGATTTAAATATATTTTTGGCATTAACAGATATTGTATTTGGTCATTGTTGAAAATTATCAGTTGTTGGCTATTAGATGTATGGTCATCTGCATTGTGTATTTACGCGCATATTTATGTGTTGGAAATGAAAATTGAGTTTTCATTGTGTTTATGGGTTTTGGGTGCGTGTGTATCACGACCCCAAGCCGAGATAGAGCATTATCTCGGTGGAGCTCCTCTAGTCACTCGGGACCGAAATATATTGAGTGACGTCCCCAGGGTCGTCGCTAGGAGATGACGAGATCGGACGGGATGGTAACGCTTTCGTGCTGACTCCGTGGCTCCTCTGCTGGCAGGAACTAGGAGATGCCTGGTCATGATACGTGCTGGGCGCGGTTAGCTAGGCATCGCCCGTTCGGAAGTCACATGCGTGGTCGTTACCTTCGGTGTGATGATGAAAGTCAGGGTGTGCGGATGGTCCCTATGGGAGATCATAGTGCATACGGTTAATAAAATGGATGTTTAGGCCATTTTCTGGAAAAGTGGCGGGTTTTAGTTATTGATTTTACGTTGACCATTTTCTGGAAAAATAGTTGTGGTTTTAATGGATTTACGGACATCATTTTCTGAGAAAATCATTATTTTCTGAGAAAATGATGGATGATTTTATTAGAATTTTAATTTGGGCCAAATTGAGATTTTGGCGTATGTGGTTATTGTATTTGTTTTGAGAAAGATGATTTTAAGTTTCATGCATACGGTGTACTGTTCATGCGTAGTGTTGTTGCATGAATGTATTTCTGTCTTTTTGTTTGTTTGGGTTGTACTTACCTATGATGCCATTTCTGGCGTCGTAGTTTTTGAATGCAGAGTTTTGTAGAGACTGAGCCTGAGGAAGCGACTCCGCTGTTGAAGTATTCCTGTTATAAATTATTATCTTGAAAAATTGTTTTCCCCTTTTTATAAATATGTATTTATTTAATTTGTATTTCGGATTACTGTATTAAATTTCCTGTTGGAGAATTTGTATTAAAATAGTTTGTAAAATAACTCTAAAAATTCTGGTACTTAGCTATTAACTTCAAATATCCGCTGCTTTTATTTATACATGTCACGTGTTCACACACTTGGCACTTGACGTTGGGGGTGCGTGATCCGTGTTGTCAGCATCCCGATGCCTTGATTCCCGTGTTTATTTTAAGGAGAATTTGGGGGCGTCACAATATATTTGTAACTATATACACAAAATATATATAGGTCAAATTCAGATGAATTCTCTTCTCTTAGTTCTTAAGATACTTTGATTACTTATTAATAAACAAAATGTTGTATTCATTTGACAACTCTCTTAATTATAACTAATTAATATTTTATCGATCTGCCTCATTGTTTCCAATTGCATAGGCATTCAGTGTGAATATTTGGTTGGTGTGCAAGGTGTCCAAATTTTGTTGTGGTGTATATTGGAGTTATAACTAGCTTCCTAATTGTGGTTTGAATTGTCTTACCTATTAGATTCGAGAGCTGTGTATGATGAATTCATCCAGTGTTTTTGATGATATATATGCACTCGCATGTGGTATCGACAAGTGGGTTGCATTCTACGCTAAGTGTATAATGAATGGAATCAGGCTTTATACAAAGAACCGTGAACATGCTTGTCAAACCCAGAACAGTGCATGGTTGTCTATGGAGAGCATCAATCAAATCCCGTTGATTTTTATGGGGTGTTGAGAGATATTTTAGAATTACACTATATGGGTTAGCGTAAGGTTTATTTGTTTTAATGTGATTGGTGAGATGTTGGTGATAAGAGAAGAAGGATACAAGTTGGATACTATCTAACGAGTGTGAATACTGTGAGAATATGGTACAAAGACGAGCCTTTCGTGCTTGCATGCTAGGCTTAGCATGTGTTTTACCTAAAAGACATTAGTGTGCTGGGTAGTTGATATGTGGTTTATAAGATAACTAATAAAATTGTATACAACATTCCTCTAGTTCAATCTGCTAAGGGTGAGGAAGATGATGATAATTCTACTGAGGGTGATGCTTACCAGGAAGATGAAACTAATCACAGAAACATGTCGGCTGCCCAATCTAGTAACCGAGACTTGGTGAGTCCATTGAATATGGTAGATGAAGAACTTTTTCTGGTTGACCCTTCGATGATATTAAACCATCAAACATCTGAACTACCTGCATGAGTTGGGAGTTTATGCCAACAATGACGGCAACGAGGAAGACAGTGTTCATCTTGAAGATGATGCATCCTTAGAGTCAAGTGATGGTATGAGTTAGCATAATCAACTTGTTTTTGTTGCATTTTTAAACATGTCACATGGTTGTTGACACTATTGCCTAGTTGTACAAGCCTTAGAACACGGAGCATCTAGTACTTGAAGTGTAACAAATATGTTTTGATTTTTCTATTTTTTATTTCTTTAGACTCAAATACCTGAGGATTTTATTTATTACATTCCTTGACATTTACATTTATGCGAACCAGATAGTCAATGTTGGTCATGCATATAAATATGATTGTGTGATATGTCTGGTATACTACATAATACATTAAGCCATCACAATAGATATTTTATACTAATTTGTTTTACCTTTGTTTTCATGCGGTTATGCAAATGAGAGCTGATCATGCTGATTGAGATATATTGGTATCATTTTATTCATTGGAGTTGCATTCTAAACATATTTTGTATGGGGTGAATCCCAAAATTGCATGGTTGTCTTTTTTCTTACGTCTCATATTTCCTTTAAGTAATCAATACGTTATTTGGTGGTAGTTAGCTGGTATTTCATGAACTCCTATTGTTAAAGAATGATATCCTTTGACTTGAAAATCAAGTTGATTTGATTTTCTTTTAATTAATTTTGGCAATTTATCAGGTTGAAAGGAATTGCTTCAATTTATTTGCATTAGCCTCGATCAGCTACAGGTTACTACTTCTCCTTCTACATTCATGCGTCTTATCACATATGAATACTAATACATATATTAATTATTCATGAAGTTTGTTGAACATCCACAATTGTATTAAAATGCAATGACCTAGGGTTTGGGCAAATAAATTCAATCAAAGTAAATGAGCTATTAGGAACTGTGGAGTAATGATATTAGGCTTATTTGATGCCATAATAAAAAAAATTTAAAGTTGTGATACAGATTATATTCAGACAAAAGACCCCACTAATTGCTTCTAACATTTAGTGGAACATAGAATGAGTTTGTTGTTGTTATCAGCATGAACATATAACCAATATTGTTAGAGAAAAAGAGAGTTAATATGAAGCAATTACATTCAATCCAACTAAATGAACTATTTGAAATTGTGTCGTAAGTAAATTAAGCTTACTTGGTAGGCTGTCAAATATTTAAAGGTTTGATACAACTTATATTCATACAAAAGGCCCAACTAATTACATAAAATATTTATGGCAATCGTGTGTAATTTGTTGTTGTCGTAAGCATGAATATAAAACCAAAATTGCATAGTAAATAAGTATTTATTATGAAGCAAATAAAGTTTATGGAAGTAAATGCATTAATTGGTATTGTGGACTAATGACATTATCCACACTTGATAATGTCATTACGTCTATTTAAAGTTTATTCATACAACTTAAATTCAAACAAAAAAGTCTCATATTATGAAAGAGCATTTATTGCGAATGTGTTGATATTGTTGTTGTTGTATTCACTATGAAACCAATATTGTAGGGGGAATAGGTATATATTATCAAGCAAATAAATTCAATCTAGGCTACTCTAGGCTAATTGAAAACATGGAGTAATTATGACATTATTATTGTATTGATAGGCCGATTACGTATATTCCAACCCTTAATAAAGCCTAATTCAGACAAAAGGCTCCACTGATTGCATATAAAAGTTGTTGCAAAGGTGTGGAGTTTATTGTTGTTGTCTTCACAATAAATCCTTTAGTTGTTGGTAAAATAGGTATTTTTTGTTGAGCAAATAACCTCAATCCTTTATGTTATGGGCTAATTGCCAATGTGGAATAATGATGGTATGGGAACTTGGTAGTGAGGCATGAATGACCAGTGTTAATACAGCCTCTTAATTCAAACAAAAGGTCAAACTGATTGCATATAAAATTTGTAGTAAAGGAGTCCAGAGTTTTGTTGTTGCTATCTTCACTATAAAACCAATAAGATGTTCAAAATGTTTAGCACAATTTGACTGCATGTGCTTGTGTAATACCATGCATATGATTTAGCAAAATGTTGAAAAAATACATATGGCAGGTTTTGTGAAGAGTCTGATGCATGTTTCAGCCTATAGCAAGGGGGTTTAGAAACATCAACTCCTAAAAACTCTATCATTTCCCACCAACCCCTAAGTTCCCTAAACCCAGTGACATCTAGAAAACAAAGACAGCAACTTGCAAAACAACCACTTTGCTCTAACATTTTCAGTCTAGTGATTCTCTAGAAATAAGAATCATAGAAGAAACTTAGCAGGTTGGGACTTTAGCTGGGAAGGAGAATTAGAGTACAAACTCCAGAGGCATTGCTTTCCAGATCAGTGGGTGCATCATAGGATCCTTCAACACATTCTTTGACCACACAATTGGTGGATAGACCTTGGTTTGAGTTCTTTTATCTGCTTTCACTCTCTCATCTCTTCCTCTCTGTCACTCTCTCTAGTCTGCCACACTATTTATTTATTTATTTATTTATTTTGTCCTTCTCTCACTCTGATTTTTGTGACTACTTTGCTTTAATGTCCTTTATTTACATAACTAAGAGGAAGATACATGTCACTACATCTCTCTATATTTGCTGCCCTCTTGAGATTTTTTTTTAGAAAAGCATGTGAATATGATTACGTATGAAGTTCGGCTAGAGGGCTGGTGCAGTAGGGTTATTGACTTCCAAAATTTAATTTTTCTTGTTTGTTTGTTTTTTTTTTTGAAAGAAAAAGAAAGAAAAAACAGAGAGGTGATGCATGTTACTGCACCTCTTTCTATTTTCATCTAATTTTTTGAATTCTTTGTATCATGCATGGTGACTTTGATTATATATGAAACTCAGATACTAGATTTGGTGCAGTATTTTTAATGACTTTCAACCCCTTTTATTTTTTATTTTTTTAGGTTGATTTTTCTATATACTCACACATGTATGCAGGATTAAACATCAAATGTATTGAAAAACTATAACTTCTTTGCTTTAATGTCTTTTTTTTTAATATAACAGAGGGATCGAGATGCATGTTATTGTATCTGTCTATATTTGCTATCCTTTTAGGATTTTTTTCCTAAAAAGCATGTGAGTTTGATTATCTGTGAAGCTCGGCTAAAGGTTGGTGCGTTGGGGTTATTGACTTCCAAAATTTTATTTTTCTGGTTTTTTTAAGAAAAAAATATAGAGGTGATGCATGTCAATGCATCTCTCTGTATTTGCATCTAATTCTAAACAATTTTTTGTATCATAAATGGTGACTTTGATTATAAATGAAGCTCAAATACTAGACTTGGTGCAGTATTTTTAATGACTTTTAACCCCCTTTCATTTTTTTTTTTTTTTTCATATTGGTTTTTCTAGATACTCACACATGCTTGCAGGATTAAACATCAAATGTATTGAAAAACTGTAACTGCTTTCCTCTAATGTCTTTTTTTTTAAATATAACAGAGAGGGAGATGAATGTTACTACATCTGTCTATATTTGCTGCCCTATTGGGATTTTTTTTTTTTTTGGTTGAAGAGTATGTGAGTTTAATCATCTATGAATCTCGGCTAGAGGGTTGGTGCAGTGGGGCTATTGACTTGTCAAATTGATATTTCTAGTTTGTTTTATTTTTAACAGAGAGATTATGCATGTTATCTCTCTGTACTTGCATGGTGTTTTGTAACCATATCAATTCATGCATGAAGTCCTATCTTTCTAGATACTTGGTGCAGTATTTTTAATGACTTTCAATCCCCTTTCATTTTAATTTTTAGGTTGGTTTTTCTAGATACTCACACATGTATGTAGGGTTAAGCATGCATCAAATTTAATGTAAACTATTGTTTGAGCATTGACTGAACACATTGCTTACTTTAAAATATGGGTTAGAAAATGAGCACCATGTGAATAAATTAGTGCATAAGAACATGATGCGTTCTGAATGTTGGAACTTAGGGCAATATGTGTGTGTTGATAGCAAGACGACAATAGCATATCAAATGTAACAAAAAGGCAGAAGATAAGTCTAATGTCCATATAGGGAGTAAGCTATCAACTTCAGCCATCCTTTTCTCAACCTTTGTTAAAGTTGGAAATGGTCACACATATAAGCGATAGTATTCAATGCATGTTACTTGATGCGCCTCTTTAATTATAACAAACTGCTCCATCCACTCTTTATTTTTAATCTAACATGTGATTCCTATTATTTATTAAGTGCATCTACCAAGTTGGTGGAGTGGGGTTAATGAATTGTAACATGTTCAATCTATTTAACTTTTTTCCCTATTCTACATACTACACATGCATGCAGGATTTAGCTTTAATGAGCCCACTACTTTATAGCATTACCTGAATACATTTGAGGTTTAAGTTGTATGAACCGATTGCAATATCAATTAGAAATTAGTAGTAAGTCCATTTTGTGAGGGTGGATTTAAGTAACCAAGTTTCTGGATTTATTAGTGGCAGTTTGTAGTTAGTTGCAATTCAACATGTTGAAAATACCATGCGTAGGCATTCATAAGGACAACATATTCATGCATCACAAATATGATAACTTTCATGTGGGTGATACACTTAGTTTATTACCATGAATATATATTCTAAGCATTAATAACTCGTTGGTACTCAATTTAGTAGGATAATTCCATCTTGTATTGACAATGGTGAGATGGGTTACAGGCTGACTAGGTGGAGCACGAGGTGGATGCGGTGGCCATTTTGAACCATTCCTAAGGTTCTCAAAATTTCTTTCTAGACCTCCACTACTGTGTGATGTAGGAGATACATAACAGCAAGAAGCTTCAGATGATTTGACTCAACCACCAAATGCGGGGCCTCATGTGGAGGAGACCAGGAAAGAAGCCGATGAGACACCAAGGGCATTAATTGATGCACGTAAGTTGATTGTCGACCCTTAATGCCACTTGTGAGATTTTTTTTTTAAAATTTATATTCCTTTGCCGATAAATGTCTAATTGAACTAATCGTATAGGGGGGTCAAAAGGAACAAATCAGCCCACTCAGAAACGTGGCTGGGGTCCAGTAAAATATGCTATTTGAATGTATTCGTAAATTTGGTAAAATATTGTTGACTATCAACGATGGACAACGAGGACCATAGTGTGAGAATTACAACATATTTTCTGGACGGGTGACCACGATAGTGAGGCTTCATGCAGACATGCAACACGCAAGTTGGAAAACGATACCAAGAGAGGAGAAGGAAGAGCTGATTGACGGGGTGAAGGTAATGCATTTGATATGCAAATTGGTTTTTCCTCATCCAACTTATGCATGTCATTATATAATGCATAAATAATTAACATTGCCTTAATTTCTGTGTGTCATAGGTCGACTTTATACTGGAACTAACACAAAGTTCCCATCGGGAGTGCGTGACAAACACACTTACTCAAAAATACAATGCATTCCATTATTTTCTACGAAAGCAATACTTGAGGTATGGTTGCATGAAGCGGCAATATCTAGTAGGACTTCTTGGGTGGAGAAGCTTGTATGGGAGTACTTATGTGCACACTGGTCTAGTGAAGGCTTCTAGGTATATGTTAATGTGTTTTAAGTTATACAACATTTTGATGTTACATATATATCAACATATAACAGTTGAATCCATAATAGTGAATCTTGTCTCCATAGATTTAAGTTATTGATATTTGTTTAATGTTTGAATTCATTAAATTGCAGAGAATGTCGAAGAGGAATATAAAGAATAGGTTTGTATAAAGCTACGCATTGGTCACACAAGAAAGATAGATTTATCCCCGATACAACAGAACGCAACTATGTAAGTCACCCCTAGGCATAACTGTTAATGTAGCTCAAAAGAATTTCCAATTTTTTTTACACTACTTTTATACATAAACATTAAGCGGCATATAAATTGTAAATAACTTAGCATGTCAATATTTGTTGCATGTAGAATCTGATGCTAGAGCGCTTGGAAGAGATCGAGATGGATACATCTAACATTGATGAAGCTAGTAGTGTAGTTTTCAAGGAGGTTTTAGGACACCACACAAGATATGCAACAAGGCAAAGACACTTTGTTATACCTGAACCATCCATTGCAATTAGGAATAGTAGGGATTATCAACACATGGTTGAAAAGAGTGAGAAGAACAAGAACGAGGCATCCATGTACAAAAGCCAGGTAGAGGCACTGAGAGCGGAAGTAATTCAAGAACCAATTTAAGGAATATGTGAGCTCGATGAACACAAGAATGCTTGATTTGGAGGGTCAAAGGGAGTCTCATCAGGAGATTTACTAGGATGCCCAAGATGCCTAGGCATCTTGGGTACATGCTAATCACCCCCAGCTTTTGATTTTTTTGGATTGTGGATTTTTTAAAGAGACATGTAATTATTTTGATGGAGAAGAATGGTATGTATTTTGACCACTTTTGGTGAGCAACTTAATTGGCACGTGGCTTGGTTGGAACCAGTAAAGAGATATTTAGCTCTTGCACAGTATTGGACTCATGCATATTAGATTGTGGTCTGTAGACTTCCTCAGTGATATGCACATAATTTATTTTCTGTTCTCTTGCATATTTTCGGAGTGTAGTGCATATTTTTTACACTAGAGAATGCGAGTAAAGTTGACTGAAATTTTATTAGTCTAGAACTGGTCTAAGTCTATAGTATTGAACCTACCCCTACTTCATTAATACAAACAATGCTAGTGCATATTAAGCCGCAAGTAGGCTCATTTTGACACGAGGCTAGGGACCATGCATCTCATGTTTCAGTTGGTGGATTCTACCATAAATACCATGTTTGCCATGAAGATTTGCATATGTGATATCTTATATTTTGTATCAAATGAGCAATATCATGGGGAGTTGTGGGTAATGTGTCCTAAACTAAAATTTGCATAGCAGGTTTCTTTAATTAACAGCAAAGGAAAATATTTGAGAAGTTTTGATGCATGAAAGTAGAAACTGGGTGCTTGCCTTTTGGCTTGTTAGCTTGAATATTCATGGTGCTAGTGATAGTAATTGTTGGTTCTCTTGCATATTTATCAGGTTATTGCATAGTTCCTACGCTAGAGATTTAAGTAATGTGACTTATAATAAGTTTAGTCTTATTCTGGTTGTTGCATATAGATTAGAAACTTTTCATGCTTTATTAATACAAACAAGTCACTGGATACATACTGAGTGATACATCATTTTGACACGAGACTAACTCATTTGCATGGAGGCTGAAAGTTGGTGGGTTATATTCTGAACTCTTGTATGATAGCTATAAAGAATGGTAGATTGTGATGTCTTGGACTTTATATCGGTTGAACATATAAACTGAACAAAGTGCTTTCCAGTAGTAATATGCTGGTTCTCTTACACATTTTGTAGAGTTATTGCATAGTTCAACCACTAAAGATTTAAGTAATATGACTGTTAATAAGTTAAGTCTGCAAGTTGTTGTCCACTATATAGATTTGTCCACTATCCTTGCTTTCTTATATGATTAAATTATCTGCATTGGATCTTGACTGCAAGTTACATCATTTTGAAATGTGTTTAGGGTCCTTTCAATGGTTGAAAGTTGTTGGTTAGGGATTATTTTATATTGCTATACTGTTAGTTTGTTTGATGAGGACTCTTACATATATATTAATAAATTGAACAAAGATTTTGAAGGTTGTGGCTAATGTTTGAAAACTGCATATATGAAGCAGGTTCCCATAAGTAACAGAAAGCTAGGAACTTATGAGGAGAAATATGGTGCATATAAGCCACAATGATAACCAGTCGAGAGATCAAAGGGCATTGGAGGTGGTTGGTGTTTTTGATCCAAGCTTGCTCGGTGTATTAGTAGGGACGCATACCTATTTCCCATGTCTCTAAATTGACACGGGTTGTATGTCATATATTGCCTCTGGACTTGTTTTATTAAGATTGCAAATTTTATATATCCCTGGATGTAGTTTATGCTGGCTAGTGCACCTAGCTCATGTATCAAGTCTTTTGATGACCATATATGGTTTGCTGAAAACATATCAATTATATGCTATATGTCAATGAGTGCTAGTGATTTAAACTTGTTTTGGACTTGATGTAGAGATTGTCTCCATTATTATAATCAATGCATTCCACGTGTTATAAGGAAGTAAAAACTAGCATTTTCATTTTTTGACCTGTGTGGGTGATGGTTACTTATGATAATATTGTAAATCCTAATTAGATCAGCAAATATGGATCAATTATCTATATTTCACACAACAAACAAAATAGGCACTAATATATATATGTTTACACACACACACAGAGATATATATATATATATATATATATGTATGTGAGGGGAACAAAAACATGGTTCATGATCATCAGGACCATGCAATTTCTAGGAACATGATGCATGTAGCTAGTTAGGCCGCTTACAACCCATTTTCCGGCAATGTAACATGCAAGAAATCTACTTATATCTGCTATAGCTAGGAGGCTGGCCAGTTGAAACAAATGCTGTGTTTCTACATAATTTTATTATGGAGAATAAACATAAATCCACATCAAATTTTAGTTAAATTGATGATGATGAAATGTAGGAATAGATTATTAGCAGCAAAGAACCCTTATTAGTTTACACTATTTACCAAGAAGAATGAGTCGAGCAATAATAAATTTTAAATATAAAAACTGTGCAAAAATTGCACTTTAGCTACCAAACGATGTGAACAAAACAAATACATTTCTGAAGAACATATTCATCACAAACCAAAAAAAATGGGAAATTGTTGTTGCCGCAAACACTGTTATTGGAAACGTTAAAATATTTGCAAGGAATTGACGTGCAAGAATAGAATATTTACTAAGATTTTAATTGACAACAAATTCATTTTATCGGTGGGTATGAATTGTACCAATGTCACATTATCTACAAGCATGAAAATATGGAGTTTTTGCCAAATAGTCGTTAGTGGCGGCATTTGTTGCCAATAATATACATTTATCACAATATTTAGTGGTTGTAACTTGGAAATAACGATGGAATAGATTGACAATAAACATGAATTACGGCTGTGTTATGATGTAACAATTTGTTATATTTCAATTCCGAACGAAGATGCAAGCATATTTCTGACAAAAATATATTATATTAGATAAGACAAACATTGCCCCAAAATGACAACATTTGCCACCAATTGCTATGTTGCCTTTATATGTGGTATAATTGGCAGTTGTTTATCTGGCATAAAGATGCGGCAAACATAAACGGTCAAGATTGCATATTTTTGACAGTTTTCCCAGATTTTTGTGGCAAAACAAACTGCAAATTTAAGTCCAAAATTTGTAGTGTATCTTCATCGATCTGATCTTGATCTCGATCTCTCTCGAGACTGACTCAAAATATTATTCACTTCAAGCAAAATTAAACTGAAAAAGAAGAAGAAGAACGCTGAAAGAAAGAAAAAGTACAAATACAGAACATGATGCCCTTTCTGGGACAAGGCTTCTGAATCTTCTAATCAGAAGCCTGTCGTAGCCTCAGGTCGTTACAGTTACACTACACACGCAAATTTAATAGGAGATGCCGAGATGGTGAATGAAGATAATTAACGTGATAAGACACATACAATAAACTAACTATGCATTCTTTGAAGAATAGCGCTTCTCATAGCCTCTCCAGTACTTTCAGATCCATCAGGAACTTTAACCACAACGTCTTGAAGCATCAGCTCCTTCACGCTTGATATGCTAGCATGATGAATTTGAAGCTGAAGGTCTCTAAGTGCATTCATCAATCTTGCGTGCGGGTAGTTCACGTCAGGACATTGTACTCTTATCAAGGCTTCCGATCCAACAATCCTCACCTCCACCTCCATCGTATTTGTAGTAAAACCTGATGATCTTCTGCTTTGGTTTTCATACATAAAAGTACCCATACCGCTATTAATGTTGGCTGATCTCGGAGATTCATATGCTTTAAGTTTTGCTTCCAAGTTGTTAACTTTGGCCTTGAGCTCATTGATGTAGACGACAGCATCAGCAAGTAAAGATGCCTTGTCCATCTTCGACACATTGGGAACCGCCGAGCGCAGCGCGTAGAACCGATGGTTAAGCTTCTCGCGCCGCTGCCTCTCCGCCTCCACGTGGTTTAGAGGCGATTCTCGACCCGTCGATGCTGGCTTTCTCCCTCTTTTCTTCAGCCGAACGTTGTCAGTATTTTCAGAGGGGAAATTGCCATCGGAATCAGAACGCCCCGAGTCAGATGATGAACGGAGAAGACTGGCACCTTCTTTAATGGCGTCGACTTCCGTTTGCTTCCCTTGAAAGGTGAAGTTCTCGGCCTTCTGATGCTGTGAACACATTCCAATATCTAGAAAAGGAAGATCCGGACGTTTGGAAGTAATTGCCATCTGACCCAGATGGCTTGCCTGCTTTAAGATCTGAGAACTTGTGTTATCAGCATCGAAAAGGGACTTGACAAGTTGCACCAAACTCCAATCTTCTTTAATCACATCCGAAGAACCCAATTCAATAACCCCACGTGAAGTTGCAACGCAGAATAAAGTCTGAATTCCATGCATACGAGCTTCTTTAACTCTCTCACACTCGTAGAACTGAAGGTCCTGATCACCAGTCAACCAAATGTACGCCCCGCAGCTATATGCGCGGCCAAGAACACCATCGCCGACAGCAAATGAACGTGCCTCTGAGAGGGCGTAAAAGTAGAATTGGGCAGCATGAGCATCCATTTCTCCATCTAGGTCCAGGTCCTGATTAACAAAAAGAGCTTGGACAACTTTGCTCGTCTTCTTTTTCTCCAAACTGAACCCGTATATATGTGGGTCGTCGACATGATCGCCTTTGTTGGAGACGAAGTCTCTGGTGCCACGGAAATGACCATCACTCCATGATAAAACAACACAACCGTTGCTGTCTTTGGTTGTTTGCCAAAAGATGGAGTAGACCCACCAATATTCAGGCCGGCTTTGAAGTAAGAACTGCAGCCGTTGTTGAAGCGTTGTTGATGCCTCATGAGCAACGGAAACAAGCGAAGAAGAAGAAGAGGAAGACATTGATCGATCTCCTCCAATATTTGCTTCTGATCTAGCTGTGTTCTTATTGAGATTCTCTCTCTCTCTTATAGTTAGCGTCCTTAACTAAGTACTGATCATAATAAAGGCGAAGGAATTTTCCAATTGTAGCAACGAAGAGTGGGAAGCCCCAAAGAATAAACCCTTAAATCAATATAATTAACCACTGAAATTTCCCCTACAAAAGAGCTAACAATCTTTGGGTCGTCGCTTTCAGCCTTTAGTACTACTACTATTTGTGCACACAAACCATGTGATAAACACCTAAACAGTTAAAATCACTATCGATTATTTTCGTGGGCACGGATGCTGTGTCATGACTCAATACTTTGTCTAGACTCAAAGCTGCTAGTTTTGGCATTTTTCATGAATAGGAGATCATTCGGTACTTGGTATTCTAGATGCAAATATTCGGTTCGGTGCTCATAATAATTAATACCTTCACCAATAAGCATATAATAATTTCTTACAGTAAAAATCTATTGTCTGTACAATATTGTTTATGCTGCTATTTACTTTGTTGTCTCTTTAGCTGGATCTTTATGTTTGGCGAATAGCAGTTTCTATAACGACAAATGCTACAAGAAAGATTTACACTACACGTGATACTTTTGATCTAGTAATATGTGCTTATTATGAATTATTGTAGGACTAAAAATGAAACTACTACTATTGTAAAAGAAAAATATAAAAAGAACTCTTAAGAATTGAAACTTTTTTTATTCTATATATTTTCTTATGAATTTCAGAATGAATGAAACTCATAATAATACGTTATCAGCACAAGATTCTACCAATACTGAAACTAGTGGTCTTCTACTTCAAGTAAGTTTTTCAATATATCATTTGCAATCTTTGACATAAATATTAAAAGTAATATTGCTGAATATTACTTGATAAAATTTTACTTTTATTTTCATGCTTATGTGAATATATTTCTTAAATCCACAGATTTATTTTTGTGATTTATATATATATATATAATGTCAAATATTGAGATTTATTACTATTGACATTTCTGGAAAAGTTATTTATCCAAGATCGTTGATGAGATCCATTTAGATATGATGATGAACTTGGGAGATACAATCATAGAAGAAAATCATGTGTCCCTGAAGGACCATGCTGTGTATCTCATGGTGAAAAATCATCTTACTGTGTGAAATGAATTAAGAGAGAGATATGAGCACTAGAAGATGTAATCTTCTCAAAAGATCATTATGACTTATTGCACCTGAAATTGCAAGATTTTAAGAGTGGTATTGAATATTCTGCACTCTTTAAAATTAGCTCAATATTAAAATTATGCAGTGAAAAAGTCGTTGATGATGATATTTAAAAGAAGACATTATTTTTCATACATCGAATTTGCTCTTGCAGTAGCAATATCGAGAGCGAAAGTTCAACTAATATTCTGAACTTTTATTTTATCTTCTAGTGATTGAGCTAAATAATGAGTTTTTGTTAATAAACTATCAGTTACGTCTTATTAATGATATTGAATTTACACCATTCCCAGAAGTGAACGGTGTATCTTTTCAAATAAATCAAGAGCGTAGACGTGGTAGAAAAACTATAGAAGTGTTGGTCCTAAAAGCGACAACACTAAAGATGATAAAAATATACCGTATCACCAGAAGTGATCCAACTCAGAGAAGGGTAAAAGCCATCGGAATAATTATTCATAGAAAGATGAAAATGTTTTTCATAGATATGGTATAACTGAACAGTGGTTACGTACCTGTTGTACGGCTAAGCACTTAATTTACTTATACTAAACTTTAATACATTATAGTAAAACTTTATCATGTTTTAAAATAACAAAAAGTCGGTGTCTGAAACATGACAAGAAATTACTTGAGATAATAAAATCCTGTCTAAATTTGATTCTCTTATAAATGAATATGAATCATAAGTTCAGAAGATTACCTATTTGCAAAGTGTTGCAAATCAGTTACAGGATGTATTTACTGACACTAAAGGTGTTGTAAAATTATATATTACTGATATTAATACTTAACCAATAATTGAAGTCCCTGAAGGACGAGTTGTTAAAATAACAATAAATGAGTCTAAGATACTCTTGAAGCGTTGAAGACCTATTGGTGCAAAAGAGAGAAAAAAATCGGTGCTCCTGAAAAGACCGTACTTTCTGTATAAAATATAATCCTCCTGAAGAGGAAACCTTTTGAAGAGGTAACTCCTGAAAAATATAACTCCTGAAGAGTATAATTCCTGAAGAGAAAATTCCTGAAGAGTACAAACCTTTTGAAGAGGAACCTCCTATAGAGGTGTTTCATGAAATGTTTTCCTCTGGAGAGGAACAATGAGATCTCAATATATTTCACGAGTACTGAAAAATTTATGGATAGAAATAAAACTGTTGTCAATAACATATATGATAACACTTAACATTACCAGAAGTAATAAAAAAGTCAGTCAAGAATTGTCGAAGAATGTCGACGTAGAAATGATTGGCCAAAATGAAAAGCAGCTAATGAAGCTGAATTAAAATTGCTAGCAAAGCGAGAGGTATTTGAACATGTTGTCCAAATAGTAAACGGTGTAATGCCTATAAGATATAAGTGAGTATTTATACGAAAACATAATGAGAAATGAAATTGTGCGATATAATTTGTCGCACAAGGTTTCCTGCAGAAACCCGATAGTAGTTATGAGGAAATATATTTCCTTGTTATGAATGCAATTACATTCATATTTTTAATCGATTTGGTTATTACAAAAGGATTAGATATGCAGTTGATAAATGTGGTCACTGCATATCTATAAAGATTATTAGATCATTACATATATAAAGATATACGATACTTGAAGCATCTAATCCAAATACATTTAGGAGTATGTACTTTATAAAACTTCAAAGATCTTTATATAGGTTAAAGCAATCCGGACCCATGTGGTATAATTAAATCAACGAGTTTCTATTGAAAGAAGGATTTGAGAGTAATCATATCTGCCCCATACGTTTTATCAAAACTCGGATTTGCCATTATTGCAGTTTACGTTGATAATTTAACTTATTAGAACTCCTGAATAGATTACAAGGGCTACTGTAAATTCAAGGAACGCATTTGAAAATGAAAGATCTTATTATTCAATTGATAGATGAGTTACAAGAATTTGAGACTTCTAGCCTAATTTTTTAAATGCATTTGCTCTTCATAAAGCAAGATGTCATCCTTACCTAAAAGATTAGGCAGTCGAAATAAAGAGGCAAGTAAGGATTTTAAATCTTTATTCTATTGCTTTAAGTCTGCAATTTTTCTGTTAGACTCTTGAACAAGTCGTTGAAGTACGGAAACATTCTCGTTAAGCTCCTCAATCTCACGTTTTTTGGATTGTAATCGACAATAGAGAAGGAGTATCGGGTGCCGAGAGTCACCAGCTCATAAACGGCTTCACGGTTTAACTTATTAACCAGATCATTCGCTTGTTGGAACATGGCACCCGTAGAAGATGCAGAAACAACTTGTAACTGAGGTGAAGGATACCTCATATGTTGATCGTGAGAAATATTGAAAGAAAATTGACGAGCCATTGAGAATTTATAGAATAAAAATGTAAATATAGATGAATTATATATATGAGAAGAAGATTTGATGCGAACTATATGAAAATAAAGACGGTTTTTATAGAAATGGAAATAAGAATAAGACAAACCATCATCTTTTCAAATCTCACTTTACAAGATATGCTGGATGCATAATTTCAAAAGCCAACGAGATTAATTACAGCTATCCCTATTTTCTTGTAAATGCTGAACCTCTGCCGTTAGCTGCTGTTGTTGACTTTGTATTTGAGCTCTCTCTCGTTCCAGCTCTTGTACTCGTATTTTCAGGTCAAGAGAATACCAGTTTACAAATTTCTTCAACTCCTTGTTTTCTTATCTTAAATTTTTATTTTTTCTATCTTTAGTTGTAAGCGTTTGATGCAATTCAAATATTTGATTTTTAATATAATTAACCTCACTCGTTCTTGCTAGTAGCCTCTGAGACATGGTTGTAAGAGAGTCAAAATATTGAGCACTGAGGATTCTTGATGCTGCAACAATTTCAGGATCAGATTTACTAGAAAGATATATCTCTGCTCCTATCATGGTGTTTATAGTTTTAGGAGAAAATATGAATGGTTGAGGTATAAAAGGTTCGTGGTTCAAATCTGAGACATTAGAATTTCTATCAGACATAATATCGTTCTGGATGAACAACAACTGAATCTATGAAAAATATGAGATCTTTTTACTAGAATAAACCAATGGTAAAACTGGTTTTATTTAAAAAAACAACCCGAAGCCTTCAAATCTCTTTAAGATCTCGTTTGTCAACAATTTTAAGCGAATTTTATTTTCTGCCAAACCGATAATATTAGACCCCAAACTTTTACAGCTTTTATCATACATGGATGGTTTCCAATGCTATTCTGCCGTATATAAACAAGTTCTCCCTAATAACGCCGAATGAGGGAGAGAAAATTTTAGGTGAAAATATTATCATGTTCTCTCTAATGCATTATTTAGATGGAAATCATGTTTGAATTATTAATCTGTTATATATGCTGAAATTATGTTTATTTATTACTTGAAAAACTGACGCATATTCTCAGAGGGAGTTTAAGTATTACTGCAGGTCTTAGATTTCTACTAAGTCTGTCAAGCGCCTTATACGTGGGGTTCTCTCTACCTTGTCCGATGTATTTTAAACTCATAAGGCCCTGAAGTACCAAAGCGAACAATATCGGATAAGGATATGGAGCTGCCTGTATATGCCACATTTTCAAATCATTCAGAGATTATTACAATTCATAAAGCAAGTCGAGAGTGTATTTAACTGAGATCAGTGATTCAACATATCCAAGAAAAGTGTGGTATTTCATGATCAATGATAGTCCAACAATTTTATATGAAGATAATACTACTTATATCAGAGAAGGATATATCAAAGATACGATCAAGTGATAATATGGAAGATTTATTCACGAAAGTATTACCAATTGTAACATTCAAAAAAATTGTGCAAAACATTGGAATGCGAAGACTCAAAGATCTATCGACATACACTTTTCATGGGGAGTAAATGTTCTGAAGACTTGTGTTGATTGTATTCTTTTTCTTTCACTAAGATTTTGTCCCACTGGGTTTTCTTTTGCAAGGTTTTAATGAAACAATCTTAAAGTACTTGGCGGTACATAAGAATATTATACTCTTTTTCCTTCGCCATTGGTTTTTTTTCCCACTAAATTTTTCCTTGGTAAGGTTTTAACGAGACAGATTCTTTATGGGTGGTCATTCAAGGGGAGTGTTATGAATTATTGGGGGCGGCTCCCGTCCCCCTTCCCCCTTAATTATTTTGTGAATGACGTCACTACCATTATTTTAAGTCTTGCACAGTAACTTGCATAGTAATTTCAACCCTTATAAATATGAGTTTCATTCGTTCTGAAATTCATAAGATAATATATAGAACGAAAAAAGTTTCAGTTCTTGAGAGTTTTTAAAAGTTCTTTTTATATTTCTCTCTTGCAATAGTAGTAGTTTCATTTTTAGTTTTATAATAGTGATATATTTTTTTGTACTTTTATTTAAATACACACATCAATCTAAGCATTAATAGATCAGTTGTCTCATCTTATCTAATAGTTATAATTTTTTTAAACTTTTATATAAAATAATATAAAAAATTTAATTTTTTAAAATTTTAAAATAAAAATAATATTAAAAAAATATATTTTAATAATATTTTATTTAATTTTAAACTTTTATCTTAATTTATTTCATCTCATATAATCTCTTTTATAAAAATAAACAAGTCATAAATTTCGGTTTAATACTATTTTGAGGTCCCGAATGTTCAGGAAATGATAATGGAGATCTTTTCTCCCAAAAAAGAAAGATCACCCTGAAAGTATAAAATTAATGAGTAATATTACATACAATTATGAAATTATATGCGACGTACAATTACTTTAAAAAAAAGTTAACATTTTTTCATGTGAGTCTCTTATATATTCATTTTTTTTTTCAAAATAACTACATGCAACTTACAAATTTACAATTGCATCTATAATTTCTTAAAATTAATATACATCATATTTAGACCACTATGATTTTGTAAAAAGAGTAATGTTATTTTTTATTATTATTCTATGATGTGTACTTGCATAATTAAAAATTATTTATTTATTTATTTTATAAATATATTATTTAATATCACATCATTAAATAATAATAGAATGATAAAAAAAATACGATGAATAAAAATCTTATTGTAAAAAGTATCACTCGCGTAGCTTTTTTCATCAATCCAATCAAGTTATCAACAATAAAGACGCGCGTATATGAACATAGGGTTTTTTAATCATCGTACAGTTTATGCACTTTCTAAATGCACTGAACCTACCCTGTATCGTTCCTGTTCCTTCACATCCTAGTTCCAATATGTTTTATATTTCTTTTATCCCACCCTTGCACACGTTGAAAACGTTCGTGGTCGCGTAAATTAAAAGGTAGTAAAAGTATTTTATTTTATTATTATAATTGTTTTAATTTTTTATACAAAATATATTAAATAATTTCTTTTTTAAAAATTCTTAAAACAATAATAATCTTAAAAACTAATATTTTAATAATATTTTTTTCAATTTTCGATTTTTATTTTAATCTATTTTATTTTAACTAACTATTCAAATCGCACTAAAAAATCCTGTACAAAAATTCTGTACAAGAGTTAGGTTTTAGTTTCTTAGTTTTTTCCTATAAGAGAATTGACAAAATAGACATAAACTTCTGATCTACAATATTTTTCACAGTTATCTATATATAATAAATTTTTTATTTAATTATATAAGTAAAGCACTTCAATAAGTTATTGATGAGTAAGACTCTCTCATAAACTAAAAGGTATTTTAAAAATTAATAGGACGGATTTGCCTTCAATAAGATGCTAGATTTTATTTGTGTAGTTGTTGGGTTTTTTATTATTGTTTTGGTTGGTTTGTTTTGAATTTTTTGATGTATTTGTTATTGAGCGGAATGCTTTTATTTTTCACTCTTGGATTTTAGTCTTTTTAATATTATGTAAATTTTTAGGTGAATGATTTGTTATTAAGGTATTGTTCCATTATAAGTGATGATTTTATTAATAAATTTGGGATAGAAGTAGGGTCACTATTGGATATGTAGATCTGACTTTTTGATAATTTAAAAAAAAAAAAATTATTTCAATTATCATTATTCTCTTATTAGCGTATGATATAAAATTAGATAATTAAAAATTATTTATTATATTTCACTTATATACCTATCATCTAAAACCACATGATGGGATGATAAAAAAATAAATAATAAATAATTTTTTTTCATGTCTCAATAGTTTAGTACTTCAAAATTCAAATGATTATTTAGCTAATATCTTAATTTTTTTTAATACATTTGGAAAAAGGGAGTTTTAAAACTCCATACCTATATTTTAGAAGTTAAAAATTATGTCAATCATTTGATATCTAATACCTTTACTTGCACCTAATCGGTTGATTTATAATTTACTTGATATCTTCTCCTTTTATAATCTTGTAATGATATTCACGTGACTTATTTCATAATTATATTGTGAAATAAAGATATTTTAATATATAGTGATGTTATTTTCATAATATATTTTATACAATTATCTTTCATCATATAAAAATATAGTTGTCTATATTATGAAAACTATCGTGTTTTATATTTTTCTTTTTATTCATATTTTGGTCTAGTTTTTATTTTTATAACAGATTTCATCTCATTTCATCTCTTCTAATTATTTTAATTATTTTAAATTTTTTTAAAAAAATAAAAATAAATTAATTTTTTTTAAATTTAAAAAAATAATATTTTATTAATTTTTAATTTTTATTCCAACTCATGAATTGATTTACCAAAATAAACGAACCGTTCAATATCTTCGCCGCCGATAATTCTATTTGTAAAAGTTAAAAAAGAAAGTCCTTTCTATCTTATCACATGAGATTGTAATTTGTAAACGCCATTTGATAAATTAAATTAAAAAACAAAAAACTTTGCTTACTCCTAAAAAGATTTCCGGCGTGGTTATTTGCTTGTAGTGTCACCAACCGCTGGGTTTCGGGTGACCAAACTAATTAGAGAATATTTTGTTATTTAAAAAAAAAAAAATCAATTCGTTATTTTTTATCATCTTATTATGACATGATTTTTTTATAAATAAAAAATATAAAAAATAAATTTTAGTCATCTAATATTATATTATAAAATTATAAGAAAATGAATTATGAGTAGAATTATTCTAACTACCTCAAGACCCCCTTCCAATCACACTAGTTCATTTTCAGACCTAGGGCTAACTTGGCAATTTGGTGCACTGCACGATTACACACTCTAGAAACACGTTAAATCTTCGAACTTCGTCCCTTAAAGAATGATTAAATATCTTTTATAATCATACCGCAATTGATTTATTTACTTTTTTAACTTCATTAACTATTATTAGAGCATCACTTTCAAAATTGACATTTTCTATACTATTCCCATGTAAAACAACACAACTCTTTGTAAGGCTAATGCCCCAGCCACAACTGGATTGTTAACATAGGTCAGGTTTGGATGGTAAAATGAGATGCATTGATTTTAAATAAAAGTTACAAGTCGTATAAAATATAATTAAAATATAATTTTTAATATTATTATTCTTATTATTTTATAATTTTAAAAAGTTAACTAAAGATTTGAAAAAATTGATTTATTTTTTGTATTATATAAAAAAATTATAATGATAAAATAAAATGAGATAATTTTTATTATAAATTAAAAATTATAATAATAAAAAAAAATTATAATAATAAGATAGAATAAATTGAGTTGAAATGTTTTTTCAACCAAAACTGTCGTTTACCTTTTGGCATATTCAAAGATCAAACGTTTTATATATTCAAAGATCAAACGTTTTACCTTGGACCCCATTTTAGTCCAACGTTTTATATATGCGATTATATGTTGGCTTGTGACATGACCAGCCATCTTGTTCGTTCGAGAAACTATTTTTTGCTTCTAATTCAAGTCTGCTTGCTTTGGTAATTGAATTTCGCATCTCAAACAAAATTCATATATATCCTTTTGCCCATGATCTCTCTTCATTATCGACTCCAACAACATACCATAGATGATAGAGAAATGTTTTATATATCGAAAATTTGTCTCGAATTTTTATCCTGAATTCAAAATAACTTTTTTTTCTTTTTATAAAATATTTAAAAATATATATAAAAAAAATGAATGAATAATGCTACACTAATAAACGAGAGGTCCTAAATGGAATCTCGTCTAGTTAAATAAAAAAAATTTATGCATTTATTATTATTTTTAAATATTTAAAAAAAATTAAAAAAATATACAATGTTAATATATATATATATTTAATCACCACATTTAAAAAAAAATTAAAAGAAAATCATATTTTTACCGTCGAGATTCCCGATCGGGAATAGCATCTGTAAAAGTATCATTTCCGTTAGCATCAATACACCGAGAGGGGTGGGCTCATTTTCCTACTTTTGGTCCAGCTTTTCATCGCGTCGTATTCGGGTTTTGATCTGCCTCTTTCAAGTTATTATATGTACTTTTGTTATAAAATTAGAATAAAAATTATTATTGTAAGAGAAAATATTTTGGTACTCTCTTATTTTATTTCTTCTTTTCTCTCCTCTTTCTTTCTTTTTTTTTTCTTCTTTCTTTTGCTTGTTTCATTGTACAAAACTGAACGAAAACATTCGTATTTATAAGGATAAATTACTATGCAAAGTCAATGTACACCTACGAATTTTTCAATTAAACCGCCCCCACCCTCCCTCAAAAGTCTTTGAGGGAGGAGGCAGGCTGATGGGGGGTCATTCATTGCCCCCCATCTGCATTATTACAACACTCCCCCTTGAATGACCACCTATAAAGAATCTGCATCGTTAAAACATTGCCAAGGAAAAACCCAGTGGGAAGAAAAATCAATGGCGAAGGAAAAAAAATACAGTATTTTTATGTACCTCCAAATGCTTTAAGATTGCCTCATTAAAACCTTGCATAGGAAAACTTAGTGGGACAAAACCTCAGCGAAGGAAAAAGAGTACAATCAGCACAAGTCTTCAAGACATTTATTCCCCTGAAAAATGCATGTCGATAGATCTTTGAGTTTTCGCATTTCAATGTTATGCACAATCTTCTTGAATGTCGCAGTTGGTAATGCCTTTGTGAATAAATCTGCCAGATTATCACTAGATCGAATCTGATTGACATCAATTTCATCTTTCTCTTGAAGTTCTTGAGTATAAAAGAATTTAGGTGAAATATGTTTGATTCTGTCACCTTTGATATATCCTCATCTGATTTGAGTGATACAAACAGTATTATCTTCATATAAAATTGTTGGACTATCATTGATCATGGGGAGACTACACTTTTCTTGGATATGTTGGATTACTGATCTCAGTCAAATACACTCTCGACTTGCTTCATGAATTGCAATGATCTCTGAGTCATTTGAAGATGTGGCAGATAAAGTCTGGTTGACAGATTTCCATGATATGGAAGTATCTTCATAAGTAAATAAATATCCAGTTTAATATCTATCTCTGTGTGGATCTGAAAGATAACTTACATCTGCATACTCAATCAATTGTGGACTTGATCCACGTTGATAAAACAATCATATATTAACCATACCATGAAGGTAACGGAGGACATGTTTAATCTCATTCTAATGCCTTCGAGTTGATGCAGAACTATATCTTGCAAGCAGATTAATTGAGAATGCAATATCAGGTCGAGTGCAATTTGCAAGATACATCAAAGCTCCAATTGCACTGAGATATGGTACTTCAGGACCAAGAATTTCTTCATCGTCATCACAAGGACGGAATGGATCATTCTTCACATCAAGTGTTCGAACAATCATTAGAGTACTCAGTGGATGAGCTTTGTCCATATAAAAATGCTTTAGGACTTTCTCTGTATACATGGACTGATGAATAAAAATCTCATTTGACAAGTGCTCGAACTGCAGGTCGAGACAAAGTTTTGTTTTGCCAAGATCTTTCATTTCAAATTCATTCTTTAAATATGTAGTGGTTCTTGAGATCTCTTCAAGAGTTCCCACAATATTAAAACATCAACATAAACTGCAATAATGGAAAATCCGGTTTCTTATTTTTTAATAAAAATACATGGGCATATAGGATTATTCTCAAATCCTTCTTTCAATAGATATTCGTTTAGGCGATTATACCACATGTGTCCGGATTGCTTCAACACATATAAAGATCTTTGTAGTCTGATAGAGTACATATTTCTAGATATACTTGTAGATGCTTCAGGCATTTTATATCTTTTAGGGATTTTCATATATATGTCATGGTCTAAGGATCTATATAAATATGCAGTGACCACATCCATCAACCACATTTCTAATCCTTTTGTAACAACTAGACTAATCAAAAATATAAATGTGATTGCATCCATAACGAAAGAATATGTTTCTTCATAATCAATCCCGGGTTTCTGCAAGAAATTTTGTGCGACAAGCCGTGCTTTGTACTGCACAATTTCATTTTTCTCATTACATTTTCGTACAGATACCCACTTATATCTAATAGGCATTACACTCTTTGGTGTTTAGACAACAAGTCCAAATATTTCTCACTTTGCTAGCGAATTTAATTCAGCTTCAATAACTGCTTTCTATTTTGGCCAATCATTTCTACGTCGACATTTTTCGACGGTTTTTGACTCATTTTCTTCATTACTTTTGGTAATGTCAATGGTCATTTTATATGAAAATATGTTGTTGACAACAGTTTTATTTCTATCCAGAATTTCTCCAGTATTAATGAAATGTATTAATATCTTATTATTTTCAGGTACCTGTTCCTCTTCAGGGAAAATATTTCATGAAACACCTCTTCAGGAGGTCTCTTTCCAGGTATATCCTTTTCAGGAGGTTCTATAATAAAAAATTTGATCTCTTCAGAAGCATCAAATATATTTATAGCTTGTATTGTGAGTATGGATTCTTCAGGAACACCAAATTCATTTTGTATTCTTTTCCTTATGAGAATTTTGTGTTTTGCACCAATAGGTCTTCCACGCTTCAAGCGTGTTTTAGATTCATCTATTGCTGTTTTGACAATTTGTCGTTCAGGGACTTCAATCCTTGTTGGAACATTAACAATAGGAATATATGACTTTATTACACATTTTGTGTCAGTAAATACATCCAGTAATTGATTTGCAATAATTTACAAATGAATAATCCTCGAAACTTCTAATTTATATTTATTTGTAGGAGGATCAAATTGAGACAGAGCCTTATTATCCCAAGTAATTTCTTGTCGTACTTTTGGCACCGACTTTTTTTTACCCATTAATGGAAAAATGGATTCGTCAAAATGACAATCCTCAAAACGTGCTTTAAACACATCTCCTGTAAGGGGCCCAAGGTATTTAATAATAGATGGAGAATAAAAACCAACATATATCCCAAGTCTATGTTGATGACCCATTTTTGTACATTGTGGAGGTGCAATTGGAACATATACAGCACATCCAAAAGTACGAGGATGAGAAATATTTAGTTGTTGACAAAATGTAAGCTGTAATGGAAAATATTTATAATATGCAGATGGTCTAATGCGAATTAATGATGCTGCATGAAGTATAGCATGTCCCCAAACAGAAACAGGTAGTCTTGATTTCATAAGTAAAGGTCTAGCGATTAGTTGAAACCTTTTGATCAAAAATTTAGCTAAATCATTTTGAGTGTGTATATGGGCAATAGGATATTCAACATTTATTCCTATTGACATGCAATAATTATCAAAAACTTGAGATGAAAATTCACCTGCATTATCCAATCGAATGGTCTTAATTGAATACTCAGAAAATTGTGCTCGTAATTTGATTATCTGAGTAAGAAGTCTAGCAAATGTAACATTTCTAGTGGAAAGCAGAAAAACATGTGACCATCAACTAGATACATCAATCAAAACTATAAAGTATTTAAATAGTCCACTAGATGGATAAAGAGACCTACATATATTTCTACAAAGCCTTTGTAAAAATGATGGAGATTCAACAATAACTTTTGGGAGAGATGGTCTAATAATCAACTTACCTTGAGAACATACAGAGCACGGATATTCATTGGGTAAAAATATCTTTTGATTATTTAAGGAATGCCCATGTAAATTTTCAATAATTCGTCTCATCATTATAGATCTCAGATGTCTAAGGCGATCATGCCAAGTCATAAATATTTTAGGGTCAATGCACTTTTGGTGCACTACCACATATGATTCAATTGTTCTCATCTTTGTATAATACAATCCAGAATATAGAGCAGACCGTTTTTCTAATACGAGCTTCTAGCCTGATATTGTCTTAGTAATAAGAAGATGCTCTTTACTGCCTTCATTGGTCGTTTCAATATGACGTATATCTTTAAAACTCAATAAATTTCTTCTGGATTGAAAAGAAAACAGAGCATCATCAATACAAAAGTAGAATTTCCATTAGTAGAATCTTCATTAGTAAAATCTCTACAAGAAAGTCTTCATCAACAGAATCTCCAACAACAAAATCTTCAACAACAAAATTGTCAATAACAAAATCTCCATAAATGGAATCTTTACCAAGGAAATATTCATCAATAGAATCTCCATTAACAAAATCTTCATTAACAAAATCTTCAACAACGGAATCTCCATCAACGAAATCTCCATTAACGAAATCTCCATCAACGAAATCTGCATTAGCAGAATCTTCATCAGTGAATCTTTGACAACGAAATCTTCATCAATGAAACCTCCAACAACAGAATCTTTATCAATGGAATCTCTAACAACATAATCTCCACCCACTAAACCTTTATTAGCAGAATCTACACCAACAAAATGTTCATTAGCAGAATCTCTATCAATAGAATCTCCATAAATAGAATCTTCATCAGTGGAATAGCCAACGATAGAATCTCCAACAATAGAATCTCCACCAACAGAATCTTCACTAGGGGAATTCAACGAGATCTCAATCAGTGGAATCTTCATCATCAAAATATATAACAATGGAATCTCCACCATTAGAATCACTGCCAACGAAAACTAACACTTTGACAATATAGGAAAAAAAATGGAAAGGAAACTAAGGAAAAGTAATGGGACAAAGTGAAAGGAAAGGAAAGGAAAAAGGCTTAGCAGGGTGAAATGACAAGGAAAGCAGTTAAAAGAAATATGAGGCAGCTAAAGAAAGTAGAAAATGAGAGGTAGCTAAGGAAATATGAATGAAATGGAATGGAATAAAAAGAAAAGGAAAAGAAAATCAGCGGAAAAAAGTGAATGGAGAGGAAAGTTTTTTTTTTTAACAAAAAAGACTGACAAGCAAAAAAACTAATGGCCCAATAGAATGAGGCAAAGCGAATGGAAAACAGCTTGAAAAACTTCCCATCTGTCAAATCCGATAGGGATTGGCAGAATAACTTGAGGGTATTTTTTTAATGGCCCAAAGAATTTTATAAGCTTCGGCCATTGAGGACCCACTAGGAGAGAGGAAAAATCAGAGAAAGAGGTAACAAAAACATGAGAAGCATTGCATCTCAAGCATGGAGAATATAACGTTTTATGAGAGTAAAAGGTGTAATTTGAGGTAAAGTAAGGATAGAGACATAATAGAGTAAAGGGAGTCAGGAGATAGAAGGGACAAACACGCGCAACTTGAGAGGGACCTTTTATCGGGGACTTTTAACCAAATTTTATCTTCTTCAACATCACCATTGAAAGGCTCTAGTGAAAAGAGAAAATCAAAGAGAGAACTCAGATCTCCATTATACAGTGAGAATGAGAGAGCAGGAGTGACTCTAAACCGGCTTATTATAGTGAAAACTCCCCTCCCTAAACCCTCGTGGACGTGGTCCTAGTGCCAAATCACGTAAATTTGTATTACTTTTATTATTTCTTCTACATTTAAACACTATTCACCTCCATGGACATACGCGCATACATTTTACAGCTGCACTGGATTACTATTGGGGGCTCTACCCCACATTGACCGAAGCCCGATCGCCACCTCAGCACGCTCTAGGATTGGATCTTTCTTCCCTTCCAGACCACACCATTCTTTTACGTTAACAATGATCAAATTAAATTTTTAATAATAAAATTCACTCTAAAAAAATACAAACACTTACATAATTTATAATTATATCTAATATTTGTTTCTTATAAAATTTTGTTTGCAGATATTTTGATTTGTTTATTCTTGTAACATTCGAGAGAGACTCATCTACATTATCTAGTCATTGGATGGGATAGTGGGAATTGAGTAGTGCTATAGGTACACGGCCTCACATACTTTTTGCGGAATCGGTAATATGACAATAATGCCACGTCAGACAAAATATTAAAAAAATACAAAAAAAAAAGAGACAGAAACATGATGAGAAGATAACTAAAATTAGAAACACGATTAGTTAAACCAAAGGATGTGTACAAATAATATTTTTGTACGACGTGTATACAAAATGTATTCAAATCGTGTACAAATATCATTTTTGGTAGGAATTACACCAACTGAAGATGAAAATAATAATAATTGCAAAATTTCTATTTTTAGTTTTCACTTTTCTGTAATTTTTAGATTTAAATTTTAATAATATACGAGTTTTAAGAAAAGTTAATACATTCATTAATAGTTTATTTTTAATAATAATAATAATATGATTAATATGTGACATTCAAATCCGACTTGAAATTTTTTTTTTTTTGAGACTTGAATATATATATATATATATATATATATATATTTTGAAAGGAAACCTCTTAATTGTATTTATGTATTAACAATTATATATCTTTTGTCAAAGTTAACATAACTTTGAACCTTTGCAGGACACTCCTCCATCCAAACTACTTCTTCATTTACATGTAGTGTTATTTTTGCTAAACAATAAGCTACACTATTACATGATCTATTAACATAACCAACTGCCCACTTCCTTCTATTCTTTAACACAGCCTTCATATCCTCAACCATCTATTCTTCAATGAGCTTCAATGGGGGCTTTAATTGTTTATTGCTTCAATGAGATACATTATTTTACCGCTTTAATCACAGTTAAAGCATCCCCTTCAAATTGCACTTCATTGAAGCTCATTTCACCACATAACAACAATGCTCTCCATAATGCAAAGGCTTCAGCCATAACATGATCTGAGATCTTCTCCCTTGGATTGGATAAATAAATCAACACTTCACCATCACTATCTCTGATAACCACCCCCAATCCTCCTCTATCCTCATTCTTTTTCAAAACTACATCCCAATTGACCTTAACTACCCAACACCAGGTGGTTTCCAATAGATCATTCTGCTGCCCTGCTCCTTTCCTCCTCGACATTTTTTTATTGGTTCTTGAGCCTATTGATACACATTCAACCCAGCAACACAGCTTGATTGAAAACCTCATTTGGCCCTTTGAATCTATTTTAAAAAATCAGACAATTTCTTCTCAACCATATTTTTCTTAGCACCACATTAATCATTTCCACTTGGTCTTGAGGTAGCTTTATATTCCATTCATTCCAGAGATCAGAGAATTCATTCTCATTACTATACCACTTTTGAATTGGACTCTTTTCACTTACCCACACATCACTAGCCCCTCAACAACTCCATAAAACATGACATATTGTTTCCTTAGAGCTTCTGCATACTGGACATTGAGCATCATTAATCAATTTTCTCTTCAATAGATTTAACTTTGTTGGAAGACAATTTGTAATAGCCTTCCACACAAAAATCTTAGTCACTCCTGAAACATTTAACCTCCATAACTTCTTCCATTCCATAACACATTTATCATATCATTCCCATTTTTCCTTCCTTCTTCTATGGGCCTTAACATGATAAGCACTACTCACATTAAACTACCATTCTTTGTGAATGCCAATATCTATTTATTAGGGAGACCCGAGCGGCTAATTGGCAGCATACAAAGCATCTCAGCTTCCTCCTACTTCAAAACTCTTTGAACCAGCTCCACTTTCCACACCTTTCTTTCATTATTAGTAAGTTCCTCAACCCTTGCATCATTTGGCATCATATATTACAAGGGATTGAATTTTAAAAGTTGTAGCTTGAACTCCCATTTATATTCCCATATCCTGATATGCTTACCATCCTCTACCCTCCAAACCAACCCACTCTTTAACAACTCCAATGAGTTCCACAAACTCCTCCATATAGTAGATGGTCTAAAACCCAAAGAGGAATGTAACAAATCAGAGTTCCTGAAATACTTTTCCTTAAGGATCACAGCAGCCATAGAGTTTGAATTCATCACCACTCTCCAACCATGCTTGACCAAGAGAGCTTTATTAAAAGCCTCAAAATCTCGGAATCTCATACCTCCATCAGCTTCTAATAACCTTATTTTTGCCCAACGCCTCCATTGAATCCTGTTGTCTTTCTATTTAAACCCCCACCAAATCTTTCCATTTGGGATGCAAGCTCACTACAAAGTCTTTTAGGCAAACTGAAAACACTCATATAATAAGTAAGAATAACTTGTATCACTGCCTTTAACAGCACCTCTTTACATGAGGGAGACGAAAATCGATTCTTCTAACTGTTTATCTTCTTCCATACTCTATCTTTAATACTACAAAAGGACCGATATTTTGCTCTGCCCACCATAATTGAAAGCCCAAGGTATTTCACACAGTTACTCTGTATTCAAGCCCCACAATCCTTTACTACACAATTCCTCACCTTTGCACCAACAATTGGGCTGAATAGAATTGAGATTTTATGCTTATTAAGACTCTATCCAGATGCCCTCTCATAGATCTCCAAGATTCTCCTCATTTTTTGAAATTCCATAAAAATTATACATTCATCAGCAAATAAAAAATGGGCCAGTTTAACCCCTTTCTTGGCCACTGAAATACCCTTTAGTTTATTCCTTTCTCTTGCCTTCTCAAGTAAAGAACTCAGTCCCTCTGCACATAACGAAAAGAGGTAAGGAGATAATGAGTCTCTTTGCCTCAATCCCCTTGTTAGATTGATAAACTCACCTGGTTTCCCATTTACAAGCACAACATATGAAATTGATGATATACACTTCATTATTAGGCCTATCCACCTTTCCCCAAATCCCAATCTTTTCATGACAGCCTTGAGATATCTTCATTCAACCCTGTTATAAGCCATGAAAATGTCTAGCTTCACAGCCATGCTTCCAACCCTCCCCCTCTACCTCCACTTCACTGAATGCAAAACCTCATATGCTGTCATTACATTATTAAAAATTATCCTTCCAAGTATGAAAGCACTTTGGCTTCTAGATATCACTTCATCTCCTCTTCAACCTATTTGCTAAAGTCTTAGCAATTATCTTATACAAGACATTACAAAAACTTATTGGTCGAAATTCATTCACACTTTTAGGATTGCTCACCTTGGGAATTAATGCAATATAAGTCTGGCTCACTGAATTTTGCAAACTGCCTCCATTCAAGAAACCCAAAATTGCATTACAAACCCATCTCCCACCACGTCAAAAGGATTGAAAGAAGCAAGCCCCAAAGCCATATGGTCTTGGAGTTTTTAGAGCACCCATCATCTTCGCTGCCTTTTCTACATCTTCCCTGATAAATCTCTTTTCTAGAAAATCATTCATAGAAGTTGTAACCCTAGGTTCCAAGGTTTTAGTGAAATCAAATGCCTCTTCATTTGTTGGTCTGAAATTGGTATACACATCTATGAAGTGGTTCTTAAAAGCAGCAGCAATTTCCTCCTCACTTTCCTTTACAACAGCTAGGTTATCTTAGATGGAGGTAATTTTATTTCTTCTCCTCCTTTGGGTAGCACACTCATGGAAAAAATGAGTATTCTTATCTCCCATGTTGTACCAATTTCTTTTTGCCCTCTACCTCCTTCTTATATCCTCTTGCTCAAACACAACACAACATCTTCCAGCAATTTTTTCAATTCCCCCATATTGCTTTGGCAAAGATCACTTTGATTCTCTTTTATTTTTCCTGTTAGTTTTTTAATCTCTACCCCTCTCTTCTTATCCCTTTCCTTGAAGCAATGGCTTAGATAACTACTACAATGCACCAGACTAGCCTAAACTCTCCTAAGAGGCTCTACTATAAATTGCCCCTTCTCCCAACCCTTATTACCTCATCACATTCTTCTAGATTGATCCAACAAGCTCAAATCTGAAAGGGAAAGACTTTATTCTCCCTTTTTGAACACCCTCATATGAAAAGAGTAATATTAGCAAATGATGTGAACATCTCTCAGGTAAAGTATCCACTCTCATCTCTTTAAACATATATCTCCATTTATCATTTACAATAAATCTATCCAGTCTCTCTTTTGTAAAAGACTAATCTGAAGGCTTATTAGACCATGTGAACCAGTTCCCTTGACAACCAATATCATGAAGACCACAATTCTAAGACTTTTCTGAATTTTCCCAATTGACAATCAGGTCTCCTATTTCTCCCATTCTTTTCATAGTGCCTCAAAATTTCATTAATCCCCCCCCCCTCCACAACACCATGCTTCAGCATTAACTAGCACAAACTCCTTAATAAATCTAAAGACAATCCTCTTTTTCCAATTTTAGGATGGCCATAAAAGCTAGTGAAAACTAGTCCTTGCCTTCATTTCCCCCTCTTACCCTCACACTGATATGCCAATTCGAATAATTCACCAGTTCGACTTCTTTTTCATCTCTCTACAATAGCACAAGTCCTCCCATTTTCCCACTTGAATCCACCGCAAAACAACCTTTCATTCCTAACTTTACATGTTCTAGCTTTTGTTTCACATACAAACACCAATGTAGGCCTACTTTCTTTAACCATAAGGCTAAGGTCTTAGACTGTCAAGGGTTGCCAAGCCCTCGGCAGCTCCAACAAATGATTTTCATAATACCTAGTGGTGCTGCCTAGCAACCATCACCCTTAGTCCATAATCACAATAAACCAAATCATCACAGCCTTTATACCTCTTCCCCTCCACTACCATTTCACAATCCTCGTCTACATCTTCATGGTTTCTCTTTAAAACAGAAGAAGAACTAGATACCTTACTTGACTTAGGCCTAGCTCTAGCCCTTCTCTTCCATCTTGAACTCCTATTTGTTTCTTGAATCTACTCCACTTCAGTTGAGACCAGTCTCTCCACCAGCAACTTGCTTTCCATTTCAACTCTTTGGACATTAGAGAAGTTAGTGTTAATTTCAAATCTCGACCCAGATTTTTCTTGCATTTGTCCAGCAGTCATTCCTCCCACCTCCTTTGGAACTAACATGAATGAATTCATCTCCACTCATCTCCTCCTCTCCTTAACAGCTTCTTGTTCTATCCCTTCCTTTTGAACCTCCTCCTCCTTGTCTACATCTTCAAGATGTTGAGCAGATGGTTCTCCTTTATCCTTTTTTTTTCTCACTCCTTCTTTGCTCACCCCCTTTCATTGATTCACTTCTGCTTTGAGGCAAAGCTCGAAGCCATACCCCATATTGGCCTATAGTCCCTTCAGGTTATTTGCAACCATCTTTATCATGAACAATTGTTCCACAATTAAGACATAACCTATGTAGTTTCTCATATTGAAAATGTACCCAAAGTTTCTGTCCATCCACTTTGATTGCTCTATCTCGCACAATAGGTTTCCTTAAATTACATTACACTTTCACTCTTAGACACCTCCCCCATGTAGATCCATTTTCCTTTACATCCACCTCCAAAACCTCAACCACCAACATCCCAACCTGTTCTCCCATTTGCTTATTCATATAATTTAACAGCAAATTTAACATTTAAACCCATAGGCAGGTATCACCAAAGCCAATTTGATTAGGTTTAACCTTGCCATCAAAAGCTTTCAACACCAACAAATAGTTATCAAACAATCAAGGGCAACCACAAAGAATCCTATGCTTATCCCTTCGATTAGGAAAAGAAATAACAAAGCAATTACCTCCTAATTCTTGAAATTCTAGTGGTTTTCCAACCTTTTATATATTCTCCATAATATATCTGATCATTTATTTCCCTATCCTTCGATTCAAAATCAATTTCCCGATTAATCTTTTTTTTCCTTTCGATTTAATTGATCCTAGCGTCTCTAGCCGAATCTCAATCAGACAATCTTCCTCCTTAGTCAACTCCAATCTACTCTGGACCTCTTCCATTTCCTCCATCTTACTCCTCTTCTCACACTCGCGAGCAAAAAAAAATCTTCTTTCTTCAATTGAAGCAGAATACTTTACTCTTCTTCTCAAGTCATTGTTTCCAAAGTGGGAAAAGCGGTTGACAGAGACTTTTTTATACTTAAGTATTGATATCTCATATATTAGTCAATAAGAGACTGGCACATGACTTACAATTTATTTTCTAAGCGTAAAATTAATAGAGGTATTGCTTTGAATATTTTTTAAATTAATAGAGGTACTAATTTGTGTATATATAAGTTGAAAATGAAGGTATTTATAAGCTATATTGCAAGAAGATAAAAATCAGATACTAATTTTTTAATTTATATATATATAGATTGTGTGTTAAAGTAGGGGCGTGTATATATATATATATATATATGTATGTATGTATATATAGACAGATTAAAAAGTCGAAGAGGATTGAAAATTTGCATCTTAAAAGAAGAGAAAACCTAAGCTTCGGACTGGTTTAAAAAGCATTTTTTCACCCAACCAATTAAGAAGTGACACATAGGCAAGTCAGTAAAAATCTCTATGAACACGCGTGTAGCCGACCCCACTCACAAAACACTCATCTTGTGCGAACAAAAATGCTACTCATAATCGACCTGGGGAACCTTCTGCGTCACTGTGTCCTATGTGACACATAACGACGTCATTTTGATTTTAATTCAAAGGAAAACTAAAGTGGGTTTTAGGTGAATCCATCCTAGTTGAAACCCTCATCCCCATTCCCACCGTCTTCCCCCCCAAGCCAGCCTCCATCCCCCTTCCCACGAAGAGGAACTCCGTTTAAACAAAAACTAAAGTGGGATAGTGTTTTCCGAGCCCAATCATGCTTGTAACTTTTTCTTTTAAATCCAGCTATGATCCTCTCGGTGGTATTGTTTAGTGATGCTAACATGCCCGAAAACTCTCTGGGTGGCAAGACAAACCAGTAACTTATTTAAAGTTTCATAATGTGGCAGAAAGCCCCTACCTAATATCAAATCCAAAAACGTTGTAACTTTATTCTCACCTTTTTGGCACAAGAAACTCAAAACAATCCTGTAACTAGCTTTGTTTAGATAAATACCATCACAAGGAAGTTTTTCCAGGCTACAGAAGCAATTAATTAAAGTTGAGTAGCTAATTGCATTGGATTTCAGACCCAAGCTCCTAATCTCATTAAAAACTTCTTTGGCCTCTTAACAGTTTTTTCTCCTTAGCTTCAACAATTTTTCCTGCTTAAGAATTCTCTCATTGAGTTGTATGCGTATAAAAAGATTGAGAAAGTAGTGGTGGTCCCTCTCTTTATGGTAGGTCTCCTCTTTTTTTTTTTTAATTCAAGAAACCAAATAAATAAATAAATAAACAGTCGATTGCATCCAGTTCCGCATCCCCGATTGTACCTAGCAGGACCCAACCAATTAAGAAGTGACACATAGGCAAGTCAGTAAAAATCTCTATAAACAAGCGTGCAACCAATGCCACTCACAAAACACTCATCTTGTGTGAATGAAGGGTCACATATATGTATAAGGGAGTATATATATATATATATATATATATATATATACTAAAAATTTTGACTGCAATCCCTGTGTGTTGCAGCCCAGCGACACCCAGGGATCGCACCCCAAATTTTTTTTTTTTTAAAAAAAAATTATGTACTGTTATTGTGTGCTGTTGGGTTGCAGCGCACAAGAACTGCAGCGCAGCATGCCTTATATATATATATATATATATATATATATAGTGTAAAAGGCATGTTTCATGTGCTTAAGGTGAAGATGTGAGAGGCCAGCAACCGTATTTGGTGGCGAATAGTAATAATGATAAAGAAGAAATAGCCGGTGGATCTAGCTTGATCGCTTGTTGACATGCCAACGTTCAAAACTGATTGGACGTGATCGTCAATTTTTCAAACATTGTCGAAGCTCTGGATCCTACACAGTAATAATCGTAGGTTGGCATTCTTTTCAATAAAAAATTGTAGAGAAATTTTATTTATAGTCACCATTTAAGAATTATATGTACAATGAATTAAATGGGGCATTTAGGTCTTTTTTGAAATTTAGATTGAATTTAGATCATTTCAGTCTAATTGTAAATTGAGCTTAACATCTAAATACTTAATTCTTAAATCA
Source organism: Platycarya longipes (assembly GCA_036559045.1). Classification (NCBI taxonomy): domain Eukaryota; kingdom Viridiplantae; phylum Streptophyta; class Magnoliopsida; order Fagales; family Juglandaceae; genus Platycarya; species Platycarya longipes. The sequence continues at coordinate 16,018,746 of CM071799.1, read as the reverse complement.
CTAATCTCATTTCAACTTAAAATCTTTTTACACGTTCGACTTATAATATTTTTTAACTCAACGCATTTTTATCTATGAGCCCACAACATTTTTTAAATTTTCATAAATATATCTAAACTCATATATTAATATCCCAACGCCTTTAAATTAATTTTAATTGGACCTCACAAAGCTTAGTCTATCATTTTAATTCATGACTAATATATATAAAAAATTCAAGTCATCTCACCTTAACTTAACATCCAAACTAGAATTAGTTATTGATTCTTAAATTTAAATGAAAGAAATCCATAGATTTTAATTTAATAGCAATAAATTTGCTGCTTATTTTTGTGTTTTAAGTGACAGAAAAAATTAAGTTCCTCATTATAGGCGATATTAGCTTAGTAGACTCATGTTCTAAAAAATATAAAAAAGTAAAAGTTGTTGTAATAATGCAGATGGGAGGCAAAGAATGACCCCCCATTAGCCTACCTCCTCCCTCAAAGGCTTTTGAGGGAGGGTGGAGGCAGTTTAATTGAAAAATTCGTAGGTGCACAGTGACTTTGTACAGTAATTTATGCTTATAAATACAAATGTTTTCGTTCAGCTTTGTACAACGAAACAAGCAGAAGAAAGAAAAAAAGAAAAGAAAGAAAGAAAGAAAGAGGAGAGAAAAGAAGAAATAAAAGAAGAGAGTTCCAAAATATTTTCTTTTGCAATAATAGTTTTTATTCTAGTTTTATAACACGTTATCAGCACGACGATTTTACCAATTCTGAAGTTAGTGGTCTTATTTCTCAGTAAGTTTCTCAATATATTATTTGCAGTTTTTGATATATTTTATTGATAATTATTATTTAAAATCTATGTAACTTTATAAATATATTTCTGAGATACACATATTTATTTCATTATTTATATGTATAGAAAATGTCAAACCTTACAAAATTAGAATTTGTTGCTCTTGACATATCTGGAAAAAATTATTTATCCTAGATACTTGATACTGAAATCCATCCTGATGCTATGAACTTGGGAGAAACAATTAAAGAAGGAAATCAAGCGTCCCTGCAGGACCGTGCTAAATCAATGATTTTCCTTCGCTACCATCTTCATGAAGAATTAAAATCTGAGTATCTTACAATAAAAGATCAATTTATTTTGTGGAATAATTTAAGGGAGAGGTATGAACACCAAAATATTGTCATCCTCCCAAAAGCTCATTTTGAATGGTTGAACCTAAAGTTTCAGGATTTTAAAAATGTTAGTGAGTATAATTTCGTACTTTTTAAAATAAGTTCAGTACTAAAATTATGCGGTGAGAAAGTCACCGATGATGATATGCCAGAGAAGACTTATACTACATTTCATGCCTCGAATGTGCTCCTGCAACAGCAGTATTGAGAGAGAAAATTCAGGAAATATTCTGAACTTATATCATATCTTCTAGTAACTGAGCAGAACAATGAGCTCTTATTAAAAAACTATCAGTCACGCCCTACTGACTTAATATCATTCCTTGAAGTGAATGGTAATAAGTTTGCATCATTTCCAGAAGCGAATGATGCATCCTTAAAAAGAAATCAGTGGTATAGACGTGATAGGAGAAATTATAGAAATATTGATCCCAGAAGTAACCACAATAAAATAGATAATAATAATATACCGTATTACCAGAAGTGGTACAACTCAGAAAATAGTAAAAATCCCCAGAATAATTCTTCAAAAAGAGGTGAAGATGTGTGTCATAGATGTGGTATGACTGGACATTGGGTATGTACCTGTCGTACGGCGAGACACTTAGTAGATTTATATCAAGCATCAATAAAAGGAAAAATAAAAAGATTGAAATAAATTTAATAGAACCATCAGATGATTCATTAGATTCAGTAGATATAGATATCACTCATGTTAATGTTTCTGATTTCTTTGAAAATCCTAATGGTTGAATTGATCACTTAATTGGTGATGGAACTGTTCCTCTCAATTAATGTATTTTCTTTATTATTTGTAATGAAAGTTTTGTATATTTTATAGAATTATGGATCACATTGATGAGCTTTTTATTTCTGAGTTGAATGATAAAGATGTATGTTTGGATGACAGTTCTACAACTCACACTATTCTCAAATATAAGAAATATTTTCAAAATCTAACACTAAACAAAGCCTATGTCCTCACGGAAAGGCAAGTTGGAGTTGGTGGAGTTTTCTTTGGTGAAAATTTTTTTGGTGTAGATTTCGGGTGGTTGCTCTCTGTTGAAGAGGAGTTGAGATGCCTCAAGCCAATCTACCTTTTTAGCCCCCCAAGGAAGTAAATTTGGATAGTGATGTGGCTGATTTGCTTATTCGCCAATGTAATCATTTGGGCCGCCGTGGGATTGGTCCTGCTCTCTACCGTGTGAAGACAGGTCGGCCTCTAGCTCACCTATCCCCTTAATCCACGTATAGGTAATCTGTTCAAATAGTTTGATTCTAGACCACTCCCATCTGTTGACATCATAGGGAAGGCTAAGTTTGGGTCAGGCTAGTGCTAATCCCACATTTCATAGCCGCGGAGGTTGTGGTAAGTATTCAGGCTACTTGAAGGCTAATCTGGCTCTTCCCTGTGGGAGGACAAGTCGACCTCTTACTCTTCTGCCCCTTAATCCACGTGGAGGTAGTCTATTCAGACAGTCTATTCCTGGACCTACACTTGCTTGTTAACACTCATGAGGAAGGTAACTCTGTGGCTTCAGGTAGCTGAGGACTACCCACACTCCTCTACCGAAGAGATGGGTCAACCTTTTGGCCTACATTTCTCTATGGTATGCAGGAGATAGGTAATTTGGACTGTGATGTGGTTGATCCACTCTTTTGTCGCAATGGGGTCGGGATAAGTATTTAGGCCACCATAGGGTTGGTCCCGCTCTCCTCTAGAGGAGGATAGGATGGTCTCTAGCTCACCTGCCCTTTAATCTACATGGAGGTAACCTGTTTGAGCAATCTGTTTATGGACTCGCTTCCGCTTATTGACGCTTACGATGAAGGTAGTATGTTGGGTGGTCAAAGACTGGCCCGTATTCCTCCGTGAGAGAAATAGAGTAGCCTCTGGCGTGACTTGTCTCTTTTGCCTCCAGGGGAGGTAGGTTGGAGCTAATGGAGTTTTCTTAATCCACATGCCGATTTTGTGAGGTGTCCGAATGATGCTCAGTGAGACCAATTGGGTTAGTAAAAAAATGAAGATTTTGATAAAAACAAATATGGCTATGACTCAATCTTTGGAATTTTAGAAGAATTTTTTCGAATATCAATTTTTTTTTTTTTTTAAGAATGAATCGATAGTTTTTAATTTAGACATCATTCATGAACCTAAGTTTAAAATCAAATTAAACATATAAAATAAAGTTAGATAAACTTCATAAATTAAAAACAAATTGATAATAAGGTGCCAAAAACAAAAGCCAAACAATTTAAAATTAAAAATTAAGCAATTTATCATTATACATAATACTATCAAAAGCAATTAAAATCAGTACACATTTAAATCGGTACACATAGTTAGCATAGACTTATTAAGTATATATCACTATAAAATCATTACAAAAAAAAAGACGGACAAGGAAGTAAGGACGATGGTGCCTTGGGAAGGGCTAGTTAGCGCAAGTAGCTGTTTACTTCGAAAAAAAGACTATATCTAAACTCGTTAGTTTACTGACCATAACCTTCAAAAAATTAAAAATGGGCATCGAACCTTTATATTATTTTCGATGTATTTATATAAAGTATATCAATTTAAAGAGAGAGAGAGAGAGAGAGAGAGAGAGAGAGAGAACAAGTAATGGAAAGAGAGGTTAGAAACACTACTGCAGAATTATATGCTAGAAATCATCCAACTTCATTTTTTATTTTTATTTATAGTAAAAATGTGTCATTATGTTATTAGATCATTTTAATTTATGTGAGGTGTATTTTACTTTATTTTTAAATCAAATTAGATTTTGTAGAGGAGGGGACCAAGATAATTTTTTAGAGAGAGGGACAACTCAAGATGACATTAATATCATCTTATTAAATCATAAATTTAATAGGTCTACCACATTCGACGAACTACGTGGTGGCCGCCAATGTCCTTTCCTGGCAACTTCGCAGTTGGGTTGAGGTCTATTTCGGTGTGCAAAGGGGAGGCACCTACTATTGAACATTGTTCACAGCCTCCTACTAGTGGAGGCCGGCGAGATTGTTGTGAGAAACTATTGGTGGTCCAAGCGGAGGTTTCCGTTAATAAATAGCATGGCTCAGAAGGGAAGAGAGATCCATTCATTGAGTGTGTCAAGGTGGTGGTTGGGTTTCAATCGATGTGGTGTAGAGCCTCCAGTAGTGACCCGGTGCAACTGCACTATGTCAACTCGTACATCTATGGAGGTGAACAATATTTAAATGCAGAAAAAATAATAAGAAAGATATAGATTTAAGTAATTCGACACTAAGTTTATGTCTATGGGAGTTTGGGGATGGGAGTTTTCATTATAATAAGCTTGTTTAAAGTCTCTCTTGATCTATCATCCTCGTTGTATATTGGAGATCTAAGTTCTCTCTCTGATTTTCTCTTTTTGTTGGAGTCTGGTCAAAAGTCTCCAAATAGAAGGTCCCCTCAAGTTGTACGCGTTTGTCCTTTTTATCTCTCGATTCCATTTGCTTTATGTCGCTTTTTATACTTTATGTCAAATCACACCTTTTACCATATATCATGAACTTTATCTTTCACATGCCTAAAATGCAATGCTTCCCTGGTTTTTGTCCCTCTTTCTTTCATTTTTTCCTTTTCTTTTAGTAGTCTCCTTATGGGCCAGGCTAAGGACATAATCTTATAATAACTTTTTTTGTTTAGAAAAAAATAATGCTTACATATTTATAATTATAAATATAATTTTTACGCACAAAACAATTATGAGGGACTTCTGGATGGTTTTGGTTAGAAACATTCAAACATAATTCCTCATTCATCAAAACAGGTTTGTGTATGAGATTTAAGAACTGAGTTAACCTGCTAGCCATGTCATATTATTGGAGGTGTGCAACCGAATCTAGATCTAGATATCTAGAAGATTTATGGATTAACCATTCCAAAATAGTTTGCAAACAAAACCCATAGTTTACAAGCAAAATTCTAAAACACAAAAATCCTTAAACATCCATCATTTAGAAACAAAACCCATAGTTGAACACTCATAATGAAACTGAAACTCACTGGAAGACTAAGATAGAGTATAGAAAGAGAGAGGATCATATCGATAAAAACAGAATCTAAGAGAGAGAGAGGGCAAAAGTGTCACCAATGACAAAAAATAATGTGGTTATGGACACCCGAGTGATAAAATCGAATCTATGATTGGATTTGGGTTTCATAAACCGCTCAGATGCCCAAATTCTGGGTTTTGGACTAGATGGAGAAAAAAAATTATGCCTAGTTCAACACCCCTACCTATATATATATTATATGGAAAACTAAAATATAAAAATTTCATTATTATTAAATCATCCTTATATTATTTTAAAAATAAATATAAAGAATAATAGACAATATAATTTCATCATAATATAAAGATAAAAATAAAATGTGAGCTCGTGTATAAAGCTTTTTTTAATATCTTTGAAAGTTATTCTCAAACCGTACGTTCCTTGGGTAGATCATACAATTTCTACATAAAGATATTCTTCGCAGAAAAAATATTGGGGGAAGTCTGACCGTTGCAACAACCAGACACATAAACAGTAAAATGACTGTTACATAAACCCCGTTTAGTCCACAGGAAGATGGGAAAGTACGACACGGAAACAAAAGGTAGTCTGCGCGTGATTTCGAGCATAAAACATGCTCGACAAACACCACTGCACACGGCAGATTGTCAATAACGAATCACTACCGACACACACCACTGTTTTAATCTATAATAGTCAATCAATAATTCAACTTATACTGTTTCATATCTTCGTTAGGTCATTTAGAGTATTAATATTCATTTTATTCAAATAAAATTTTAAATTTTGATAAAAAAATATAAATTTATACATATATCAAACAAATTTTATCATATTTATATTTTTTTATCAAAATTTAATAATTTATTTTAATAAGATCAATACTAATACTCTTAATCATACGTTCTAATATGATCTTGTCTTTATTCCTGACCTCCCTTGTCTTTTTCATCTTTTCAATTAAAGAAAGTTTTCTTTCGTAGCCATGAAAATCGATCTTAGCCAATCAACGAGGACTTGTGAGAGCATAACTTTTTTTTCTTTTTTTCGTCTTATAATATTAGATTTCTTAAAATAAAATCTAACGAAAAAATATAATAAAAATCATTTTAAATTAATGATTTATATGAAAATTAGTTGAAAGATTTCATTCTCTAAATTTTGATGAGCAAGAAAAATATTTATTTAAGATCTTAGTTATAACATTATATATTTAATGTTACTCAAAAATATCTAGATCTTATATAAAACTTGATAAACTAGCTTATATACCTAAAAAATCATTTGGTAGTTTTTATTAAGAAAATAAATTCTAAATATATCGTTACAACAATAACAATGGATTAATATTATTATATGAAATATTATCGTTAGAAATTTAAAAAATATTATATTAAGTTGTATTTTTCAGAATTTAATTTATTTATCTATTTAGCAAATTATTGAGATCATCTAATTTTATATATAATTCTAATTTTTATATTTTCTTTTTATTTTATACAAATATGACTCACTATAGCAAAGTTGGCCCGGCCCCCTTCAAAAATATTCCTGATTCCGCGGCCTAGTGATTGTATCATTCCTCGTTTAACTTTCACAAAGTTTAAGGAATCTGGCACAAAGTGACAAATTAAGCAGCTTTGCTTTCTTCTGTGATCATTTGAAAATTGTGAATATAAAAAGGGAAGACGCTCCTAAATCAAGAGTCACTGTATCTATTAAATGTGAAAGGGTAATTTAATTTTCATTGAGAAAAGACCAATGGAAATTATATATATAAATATATCTCAATATATATATATGTGTGTGTGTGTGTTACTTCCATTAAGGTTTCCATATGGTTTTGTCCAACTCCATTGAGAGGGGAGCAAGAGGTCCCAAAAAGGAAAATGAAGCATCCCATAATGCCCATTTTGTTCTTTTCTTTACATGAGGAGAATATGGGAGGCCATGCACACATGCATGTTTTGTGTGGGCGGCTTCAATGCGGTGCCCTTTCGCTTTCCCATTTTCAACCAACCTATCCTTTTTACTGCTAGTTCCTTTTTCTCACACATTTCACATGGAGACCCCTTAATTATTTTCCTTCAAACCCAAAATATAAACATTAACTGCCGCAAAACTCAGTTCAACTACATCTAAATATGGGTAATGATACTACTTGTTTACTATTTTAATACTATTTGTTTATTATTCTTTGTGTATTTAAAATTTTTTTTTTAAGTTTTTTTTTTTACCATCCTTAATTGTAAAAAAAAATTAAAAAAATATAATTTTTACTTTCTTAACCATTAAATAAAAGAATTTTTTTAAAAGATTAAAAAAAAAAAGAATAATAATGAAGTTATATATAGAAGGGTGATAAAACTATCATTATTCTCTAAAAATACCCTTAATTTGTAGTGTACTAGTTTCCTACAGAAAAAGGGAAAAGATCACCTTGCGAGAATTTTCAGATCAAATTAGGGGCAAGGCAAATGTAATGATCACTGTATTTGCATGAGTCCTGCTTTAAGAAAGAAAAATATAATATAACAGTAATTTAAAAAGATGTTGGCTGGCCTCCAATTCATCTTATATTATTATTAATATAACCACTATAATTACATAAAAATTTCATAAATAGACGTGATTTTATATAATACATTAATTTTATTTTATAAAAAAATTAATTTTTTAATTTAATATATTATATCAAGATATATTAATTTTTTAATTTATATTTGTACAATCTTTTTATAGGTAAAAACATTTCTACTATTATGTATGAGGAGTTGTTGAATTCAGAGAACAAAGAAATTGATCAGTTTATAAAGTGGGACTATTTTTCAGAGTCTAGCGTGATGAAAGTGGTATGAAAAGAATATATTTTCGGCAATTACTTCAAAATGGTCAATCAGAAGTTCCATGCACCTTTTGTTTCACTCATCATAATCTCTCTCAAATAAAGTAAATTGAAGCTTTAGAATTCAGATGGCTGCTTTCACGTGGCCGATGAGAATTTTCTCGACTTTTTTCAATTCATAATGGTCAGAAGATTCCGATGATCAGAAAAGATTGCTCTTGATTTAATTAGGATGGGCCCCGATAAATTTGGCATTTTTAATTTTTTATTTATATTTTCTAGAACCTTAAATATTAAAAATTTAAAAAAAAAAAAAAAATTATTTCAGGACCCAATCCTGACAACTGTAGCTTTTTCCTTCAAAATCTAAGCTAAATCACGTACCAATGTCGATTTCAACGACTTCGAGTCAGATCATCATTCTTTCTACAGCACTGCTTCGGAACAGGCTGGGTTATGCCGTTTAACACACCAACCAATCTTAAGATGCCACATCAGCATATTATAAGTTATAAAAATGAGATGGGCTGCGTAGGATTGTCTAGCAAATGAGGAAATAGAATTGAATTGCAGAGAACGGAATATTGTTTCCCATCTTTGTTTTTGGATCTATTCCAACACAAAAACAACCGATCAAAGAAGAAAAAATCAAAGACTTCAAGAAGAAAAAGCTGTTCTCAAATTTGATTACTTTGTTTGAATTTTTTCTATTCCATTGCATCTTAAAAAATGTTGAAAAACTAAAAAGTAATGTTACATACAATTGTAGAATTGCAAGCGGGATGCAATCGTTTTAAAAAAAAATAGAGCTCACTATTAAGAAAGTGAACTTTTTTTTTTATGTGGGTCCCATATATATTCAATTTTTTTAAAATAACTGCACGACACTTATAAGTTCACAACTACATCTATCATTTCTCAAAACAAAATATGTAATCAAAACAAAACCGTCTCTCTTCCTCTGCTCTTTACCGCATAAAAGTCTGTAAATTAGTTAGCTCATAATCTTTGGAATGTTTGGCAAATACCCCACTTTGAGCTTTGTAATCCTACAATTTGATTTTCACTTTTTCTCTCATGGAAGAGAGGAAGTGTGTTAGAAACTTACACCATCTAAGTGTTAGTTGAGAGTGAAGCTAACTCTTTACATCAACTCATGCCTTTGAGTGTTAGTCGAGAGTGACACCACCAATGCATCCATATTTTCTTGCAGCCCTGTAGCGTGATGAACTTCATCTAGAATTAATGGACCAAGTCTCTCTGCCATTTTTGTTCGGTTTCAAGCTAAATCTCAAGTGGAGGTTTTCTGATTCAATCTCATGATCATTCCCCCTCCAATTCACCTTTTAGGATTTCTTCTTCTTATGGTGAGTCTTATCCCCCTCCGATTCAGTCTCATTTCGTACTTGTTCGCCATCGATGGGAGGAACGCTATAAGGATTAATAGGAGGGACTCAGGAGGGTTTCTACAAGTGAGGGGGTTGATGCGCAGAGGGGTGGAGTGTCTTGGTTTTAGAAATTTTTGTGTGTTGGGTTCCCACAATTACTATCATGGGTGGTTTACGTGGCAAGTTGTTATTGGAGGGTGTTATTTGGCCTACAACACTTCTTCTTGCTAGAATATTTTCTCTTCTATCATACATCTAAATATTTTCTCATTTGCTTCCGCAGTTTCACTCATAATACGTTGACAACATCAATAAAATCTAAATTTTTTTAGTATAAAGTGAGATTCTCAAAATAAACCAACTATTTTAAGGATATAAAATGTAAGAGAATTTAAGCCAAAAAAAGAAAAAGAAAACATCTTTCCATTAATTCTTCCATTTTCCTACAAATAATAGCTTCCAGTGATGGTCTCAAGTCTACCATATAGACACCACATTCCTTCAATCTTGAACAAAGAGGCAGAAAGAAATTGGATATGCATGTGCCTCACTACCGATCCCTCCCCCCCCCCCCTCTCTCTCTCTCTCTCTCTCTCTCTCTCTCTCTCTCTCTCTCTCTCTCTCTCTTTCTCTCATCTCTTAGCACCGAAACCCTCTCTCTCTCACGCCCAAATAATTAATAAAAAAAAATTTAATTACTAATATTAAAATTAAGTAAATTATTAATGTTGGATTATGTAAATAACTCAATAAAAAAGTATTTAACTAAAATTATATTTATGATATTGATAGTTACTACTTAAAAACTTAAACTTTAATATGCGTGATTATTAATTTAAAAATTAAAATTAATTTTTTTATATATGGTTAATGAATATCAAGTAATTTTATTATATATAGATTATTCATACTTGTTTGCAGTATAGGCATTTAAAAATATTTCTTAATTACTTTAATTTAAGTGGATATAGTATAATACTATGAATGTATTATGTATCTACATATATTATCATATATTTATGATATATTATTTAACATTTTATATGGTCAATAATAATAGTTAGATGAGAATTACATAATTAAGTTATATTAATAGTAAATACAGTAATATAATATACAGATAAACAAATATTTATGCTAATTTGTTCTAGTCCAATTTGGTCTAAAAATTACAGACCCTGGATCAGATCAAAAACCATTTGGTCTACCATTTGTGGGATCGAAACTAACCACTCACAACTTCGATTAGTTTGGTTGGTTTTTTTTCGTGTCCGGACCGAAACTTCTTCAACCATATTAGTTAAGAGAAAACCTAAACACCGATCTGTCCAACAACCCTAAACTAATAGCATGCCGATAGTTAAATGACACGTAGACTTTTCATCACAATTATCATGTAGATGCACAACATGAGATTCCCCCACCATTTAAGAATACACAAGAGATAGGGATTAGGGTAGTTGCTCACCAAGGAGGGGTTGGGTACAACAGTGGGTCTAAGTGGAGCTCGACAAAGGTGTAGCTAGGGTCGACAATGACAAAGCCCGAGAGAGTAACCTGTGGTGGAGTCGACGGCAGCAATAAAATGGCAGTCCTCTAATGTGATACCCCCTCGCACAATGCCCCCCCCCCTCCCCTCTCTCTTGATACGAATCATCCCTTTCTCTCTCGCGGCCCTCCTCCCCCCACCTCTCGCCAACCCCTCACCAATGCTAGTAGTGCTTTTCCGCAAACAAAATGGTACTGTAATACCTTATAGATGAGAAGAAGGTGAAGATCAATTTCGGTGGTGATGGTTTGTCTAAATATAGCATTACCCTCTCTCTCTTGCATAATTACAAATGAAATCCATCCAATTCAAACACAGAGCCAACAAACCAAAAGAAGAACAAAAGAAACAATCAACAAGATTTTTTTTTTTTAAATATTGAAACAGGTTGAGCATTACCCTCTTTCTCATCTCTAGCAGATTAGCTCTTTTATTTTCTCTATATTTTTCTCTCTTCACAAGAGAATGGGTTTTTGTGACTATAAGTTGTTTGTTGTCTCTCTATCTCTCTAAAATTGTTATTGCTGCCATGTGTGTCTGTTTAAAGATATTGATGGAGAATCGAAGTTTAGGCCTCCCTCACCATCTCGCGGGATATTGAGGATGAATCTCGTGTTTTTTATATTGTAGAAAGTGTTTGGGTTGCACGGAGAGATTGCGATTTCTATGATTTGGCATGGTGAGATCTAATGTGTATATTGTGTTTTTGCATACGTGTCATTGTGTGAAAGGAGGGCTGCATTTCTTTTTTTTTAAATGTAAAACTTCTCATCTTCATTGCACTAAACAATAGAAGAAATACAATATGTTGTTTCTTCTCGAGGTACAATGGAGTTATGAGATGAAAATGAGTCCTTTACTAATAAGTGGGCTATTATATTGCCATTTCTCCTAACATGAGAAATTTGCCACTTAGCTAAAGATTTGAGTAAAAGCTTGGTCTTGTTAATGAACATGTTTGCACCGGTTCCTCCTTCATTGTTCGATAAAAGAGCCTTGATGAATTGAAGGGAGTCCCTCTCTAAGATGATCTGCTGAAGGCTAAGTTGTAAGCTTAATTTTACTGCCTGGAATGCACCAAAAGCTTCGGCTAGTAATGGGTCTGGAAACATGGATGTAGAAATCTTTTGAGTTGCTATAATCTTTCCATTGCTATCCTTTACCGCCACTCCAACCCCGATTTTGCATTGATCTTTGTCTATGGCCCCATCCTAGTTTACCTTGATCCAACTGGCTAGGGGAGGTTGCCATGCCTAAGGTGAGTTACCCATGCTGCTTTTCTTGGCTTCCTCTGTTGGCACCTCTACTGATAGCCACTCCAAAGAAGTCAGGGCTGCTTTAACCAGAGCATTTGGATGACAAAAGTCCCCTGAAAGATCAAGTTATTTCTTCTCCACCAAATCTTCCTTGCCACTATGACAAACTCCAGTATTACTTGTTGATCCATTGTCAGCAGGAGGCTTTGAAAAAATTGGAGCATGGATGGTTGTGGCAGGGAACATTTTTGCAAAGTTTTAGAACATGAGCTCCACACGTCCTTTGCTGATTCAAACTGCCACAAGGCATGAAATGTATTTTCTGTCGCCAAGTTACATATTGGGCATAGAGGGTTTTGAGACACCTTCCTTTTGAACAAATTGTGCATCATGTGAAGAGCGTCAAGACAAGATCTCCATAGAAACATCCTATCACTTGGAGTTACTGGCAGATTCCAGATCTCCTACCACATTGACTTGAAAGGGTTCCTGGTTAAAGCTTGTCCTTGTTCTACTAAGTTCCTCCCATTTTCCATATGATAAGCACTCTTAACTGTGTAGGATCCATTCTGGGACTCTCTCCACACCATTTGATCCTCACTATTAAGCAAACTTATTGGGATCCGTAGTATGGACTTGGCTTCTTCTGGCTCAAAAACTCTTGTGACCAAGACTTCATTCCAGCTATGCTATTCACTATTTATCAATTCTGAAATTGTAACCTCACTGCTTAGTGTCTTGGCTGTGCTTAGGACTCTTCAAGGAGTTGGTTGTGGTATCCATTTGTCTTTCCATATATGGATGTGTGTCCCATTGCCAACCCCCCAAAAAGATCCCAAAATTGATAGATGGCACGATTGATATCATGTAGGAGGGAAAGAATGATCTGGAATACATTCATGGTGAAGGTGGGAGGGATTGTATCAAAACTTTTAAAAACATTCTGGACAAAATGAGGAACAGACTCAACAATCACAAAGTGAGGCAACTCTCATAAGTAGGGAAGGAGATATATATCAAAGGATTGCTACATTTCAAACATCAATAGCCACACCGCTCCATAACATTTTTCATTCGTTAATGTATCGCTTAAAGTTATTTCAATGGAAGCCAAATCTTACGTACCAAGTGTGAGATGAAACGCATAGGACATGCAGGTAAGATACATACAGCATGTCATTCAACATATCATATGAAGATGTTTTGTTTCTATATTTTATTGCTAATCATTTTATTTTATGAAAGGCAGAGCTGGAGCCATCGATAGTCACTCCTGACACTGCCTACTTAGAAGGTTATTTTTATTTTTATTTGTCTTTTCTTCATGCATTTTTTTAAGCTCCTCACACATTTTTTTTTAAAAAAAAAATCATAAATTATTAAAAAAGTGCTTGCTTTAATCACTAAGTTAAAAAAAAAAAAAAAGTCTCAATATAAATGCTTGGGACCAAAAGTCGCCCGCAATGCTAAATATTTATCTTATATAAATCATACATCTCACGCGGCATAAATTATGTAAACTTTCACACAATAAGTATTATGTAAAAAAAATTGGAAAACCGGTTTAACCAAATTGGATTAGATTGAAATGGTGGATTTGGTTCAATTTGTAAGTGGTTTGGTGCGATATTAATTCTTAAGAATCGAAATCGTTCCTAAACCGGTGAGGTATTGATTTTCATGTTTTAATATGAAAATTGGTATAGACTAGTATTATTTGAAAATTGGTATAGACTAGTATATATTTATAATTTTTTTATACTATATTATACATATTATACGCTAAATTGCTAATTAATATAACATAAAATTATAATCTTATTATTCAAATTTTTTACTCTTATAACATAAAATGTAAAGAACATGCGCTAAAACATAAAATTAATCTTATAATTTTTAGTATAGCCTAGAAATTCTAGTCTTATAATATAAAATTAATATAATATAAGATTTTAATCTTAAACATCAAAATTAATGCCATACTAGTATATGCTAATTATTATAAAATAATGTACTTATACTATAATATAAATAGATTAATAGTTTAGTATATGTAAACATCATAGTATTACTGACATAAGTGATTCGTAAAATAGGAAAAATCTGAATGAACTGGATTGAAATTGTAAAAATCAAAAGTTTCAATTTCAATAGTGAATCAATCCGGTATCAGTTCTTAAATTTTCAAAATCAATATATACCAACTTAGCTCTAAAAAATATATAAAGTCATACCAGTTACATCTCTAATATGTATAAAATAAGCCTAAGAGTAATAAGATATAACATGTCCCTAGAGATGTATGGTGCCAATGTAGATTATGGGTAGATATGTAAGCCACAAACCTAGTTAGGTGAGACCTACCACAAATGTTATGATGTATTTTGTGGTATCCCTTGTGACCATATATAAGCAAATGAGCCAATGTATAGCCTTTCTCATGGGGATGATATGTGTTGGCCAATTAAAATAAGATAAAAGAAGATAAGTTTTGTAAGGTATCCATGAGTATGAATGGGTCAATATTTTATTTCAACCGCACATGTAAAATCTTTAGAAAACCTTATGTGTGTTATATTTATGGTATGATGTTTTCAACTCATTTGAATTTTATTTCTCGTTTTTAACCACTCAAGTTAGGAAGACAATCAAGATGAGCAAACGGTCTATGCTTAGACGAAGAAACATAATTTTACCTAGTCTCAAACGTCTTTAATTTATATTTATGAAATTAGAAGTTACATAATTTTTTTCTCAATAAAAACTATGTTAGATTGCATTTTGAGACTATTTTGAGAGCTGAAAATTAAGAAACAAGAGTTGACTTGACACTCTGCTTAGGCGAAGTTCACTTGACGTGCCGTTTGAGTGAATATCGCAGGAATCAGAAATCAGGGTTTTCATTGCCTTTTTACTATAATTATGTCATATTTGACTTGTTTTGGATGAATTATTCAATATTTTGAAATGAAACAATTGTCAAGTGAGTGTATATTGTGTGAGAGAGTAAATAATCCTAAAGAGAGTGAGTTGAGATTAAGTGATCATAGTTTTCTCTGGTTAATAAAATTTTTGTAACTCTGTGAACGCAGGTAATTTGCTGAACCACGTATATTGTGTGTGTCATGTGATTGATCGTTCTTACTTTCACTTTTATTTGCCATCATTAGTTTGTATGTTTTACACAATAACTAGTATCAAGAGCTAAGGTTGGATTTGAAGGAAAACGATGTTTGAAGGTAAAGTGAAATCGCCCATGATCGAGAAGTTCAACGGCACTGATTTTAGGTACCAAAAAATATAGATCAATGACTATTTCTATGAAAAGAGGCTTTATCTTTCAGTATTGGGAAAGAAGTTGGAGAGCATGAATGATGCTGAGTAGATGTTGTTAGATTGACAAGTTCTTGGAATTGTTCGACTGACCTTGTCCAGAACAGTGGCACATAATATCAGTAAGGAGAAAACCACGGTGAATCTCATGATAATTTTGTCAAGTATGTATGAAAAATCATCGTCAAATAATAAAATTCACATGATGAAGAAATTGTTCAATATGAAAATGTCGGAAGGTATGTATGTGGTCCAACACTTGAATAATTTCAATATGATCACAAATCAACTATTTTCTATAGAAATTGAGTTTGATAATGAGATCAGAGCATCGATTCTGTTGGCATCGCTGTCAAATAGTTGGAAGGCCATGATTTCGATGTATGTGACATGATCCTTATTGAAGAGGTACGTAGAAACTCTGGTGAGTTCTCAAGTTCGAGATCGGTCTTGAATGTTGACAATTAAGGAAGAGGACATAACAGGTCAAGTTTCAAGAGCTAGGAAATGAGCAAGATGAGATTTGAGTAGCAGATCACGTGTTGGAGTTGTAACAAGCCAGGTTACATAAAGAGAAACTATAGGGATTAAGAAAGTGTTGAGAATGATGTTGTGAATGTAGTGACAAAAGAAATTTATGATACCTTAATTCTTGCAGTGCATAGTTCGATTGATGATTGGGCATTGGATTCAAGAGTTTCGTTTCGTAGCACTTCAAATCGAGAGATCATGCAGAATTATGTTGATGGTGATTTTGGAAAGATATATGCAGGTGATGGAGAGGCACTAGATGTGGTGAGAGTGGGTGATGTGTGCATCACACTTCCAAATAGGAGCGTGTGGACTTTACAGCAAGCTACACATTCCAAATCTAAAGAAAAACTTGATTTCTATAAGACAGCTTGATAGCAACGGTTACGTAATAGCGTTCTTTGGAGAAGTTTGGAAAATTACTAAAGGTGTGCTGATTTTAGCACATGATAAAAGATCTAACTTTTTGTATTTAACATCAGGATCCAATGATGTGCAGAAAATAGAAGAATGCAAAAAGACAAGCTTGATGGCATGAAACATATGAGTATGTCAAAGAGAGTCAGCTTTATTGTTCCTCATGTATGCTTAGGGAAGTTAGCCAAGGTTGCCAAAATCGATTTGAGACTGAATACTCCTAGAGCTGTGGGAGTTGCAAATCACCCAATGAATGTGCTAAGTAAGGGCGATGTACATGAGAGATTGAAGTAAGGGTTGACTTCAATTTGTTTTCTGGCTTGAAGACAAGAGTTGAGAGCTACACAGTGATAGGCCTAGGCTAGAAATAGGGGCTGGCATGTGGAGACCCATCTCCAAGTGATATATTGTTAGGTTGCAGAGTGATAGGCCTGAACTCGACGCTTTGTTCGACATTTCGATGGGACGAAGTTCGTAGGAAATCAGAAATTAGGATTTTCAACACCATTTTATTATAAATATATCATATGTGACTTGTTTTGGACGACTTCTTTAGTATTTTGAGAGGGAACAACTGTCAAGTGAGTGTATATTTTTTGAGAGAGCAAAAAATTTAAAGAGAGTGCATTGAGATTGAGTGATTGTAATCTTTTTTAATTAATAAGATTTCTACAACTTTGTGGGTATAGCCAATTTGCCGAACCACATATATTGTGTGTGTCGTTTGCTTAATCGTGCTTTTCTTCACTTTTGTTTGTCATAATTAGTGTGTGTGTTTAGCACAACAAGCTATTGAGTTTTTTTAATACTTTGTCCATTTAATGATATTTTTATGGAATGAAGAAATATTTTATTTATTTATATATATTTATTGTTTGCTTTCATTTAATTATGAAAATATGTGACATCACGGACTCACGAGAAGTGAGTGTTACAAATGGTCTTCACTGTTTTTAGGATTTCCACTTTTTTAATACTTATAATTAAAATGTTTAGATTGTGTTTGGATGTCAAATTAAGTTGAGTTTATCTGAGTTTTTTATAAATAATAGTAAGTTTAGATGGTTGATTAAGTTTTGTGAGACTTATTTAGATGATTTTAAAATGTATTTGAATGTTAAAATTAATTTATAAATATTTATGAGGAGTTGTAAATCTTGTGGGACCCATGCACTGTTCACTGACAGTGGTTGTAAGAAGCTGTCTCCCCAAGCGCAAACCTACGGTGGAAAAAAAATAAAGACAGGGCGCAAAGATAGATAGAGAGAGAGAGAGAGAGAAAGAGAGAGAGAGAGTTGGAATAAAAAAAAGCTGTCAAGATCGAAAATCCAAAAATCAAAAGGTGCAATCGTGTCCCATCAGTTTGGTACAGTACGCTATAGTATCGCTATAGCATATTAAGTTCTCTTTTAGGTAAGTTATATTAATGTGTTTAGATAATGAAATAAGTTTAAAGTAGAGTGTATTGAATAGATTTTGAGAATCAAACGAACCCTTAACTCACTTAATTATATGGAAAGACATAAGAGTATGTTTGTTATTTCCTTTTTTTTTAGGGTAAAAGATTTGTTAAAGTTTTGTGTAGAAAATAAATAAGTCAATAACAATTGACACGAGATTTTATATGAAATGAGATTTGTGACAAGGATGAAATTATAAGGATGAAATTTGAAGCATTACAAGGATGAAATTATTTTCTAACTTCTCTCTTCTCGTACGGTAGGTCCCCCGCCCAACTCGATCTAAAGTAGTGATGCCCGTGGTTTTGATTATGACAGATCATGAAATTTAAATCCGTGGTTTTGATTATGACAGATCATGAAATTTAAATCCGAAGTTTAAGCCTAAACATTGGTTTCAACACCGGAAGTTGACAGATCCTGGATCAGACTGATTAGGTAGCTAGTGTCAGTTACTTAGACAACATGCAAAACATAAATCGAAGGTTTAATTAAAGCTAAAACAAAAGGTATTAAGCTTTTAAATTCAGTTATGTTATTACTAGGTAGGTAAGAGTCTTTTTTTTTTTTTTTTTCATGTTGTTGTTTTCTTTGTCAACGTGGATTCTGCTCAGTCTAAACATTGAATTGTTGACAAGAAATTAACACCAATTTGGTCGTCATGTGTTTCACCGACCAAGGACAAATTAAGAAGCGTATGTTGCTCTTTAAAGTGAGTTCTCGTTTTACACGATTGTCGGTGACGACACCCAGGTTGTTTTCGCCGTAGCAACTCCCAAATACATCGACCAATTAATCTCTTGCACAGTGGGAAGTACCAAATTCACCGACCAATGATTGTACGTTTTGAGTAAGAGAATGAGAGAAAGCCTCTTAGTCCGAGAAAAAAACTTAAGAAAACGCTATATGTAAGTTTAGAGACTGTAAAGTGCTATATAACACAAATCTCTATTATTCAGATGGTGTTATAATTAGTGATTGCAAAAAATGGGATGGATCTTTGAATACATTAATTGTTCAGTCCAGTTGTAGTTTTGGGAATCTAGGCCTAGCCCATTAATTGTTCATCCAAATTAAGAGTATAATAATGGGCTGTAACGTACAACTTGCACGGTTTCGGTTGTGCGTCTAAGCTCCGCCTATTTATATATCTCTTCGTATATAAAGATTACGGGCCTGGGCCTGCAACTTGGATAACTGGTAGTGGTGGGGAATAGTCTTGGTTTATTTATTTATATTTTTTTCATACCAAGATCATACTTAGAAGCTTTTTGGATTATATTTGAGAATTTTAGCAATAAACGAAACATACAACAAAACAAGCAGGAGCTAGGGTCGACGGGATATGCCGCTCTAGCTGTATGGAAATTTTAGCACCGATGCAAAAAGATTTTCTCCTTTTATGGTTAGTTGTGAAAATTCTACAAAGGTCTCAAATTAACATATGTCAAAGGCCTGTAACTTGATTGGCATAACTCTCAGCCACCAAAATAGAGATCGAGAATTCGAAACACCCCTCTCAAATGTATTAAAAAAAAAAACACAGAGAATGATGAATATATAGATGTTTTAAATTTTAATCAAAATAACAAAAAAAAATACTGAATTAAAAATTGAACAATTACGCACCATAATTATAACAAAAGTAGAAAATTAATATAAATTAGCCTGAAACTTAGACAATTGACATAGCTAGTATGCATGCATGCATGCATGCATGACGTCTGAAAGTCGATCGATCTCTAGCTAATTAGATGCACAAAATGTTCATCAGTCTTACATGTGTATAGATAGTCCACAACCATTGTAATTTAGTAAATCAAAAATTGATGAAGATGGCCTGGTTGGACTGTGATCAACAATGGACACCCCTGTTTTAAATTTTAGATATGATATCCCAGATGTAATAACCTAAATCCAGGGGGCCCGCCCACCCCTAAAAGACCCAACCCTCCACTTCCCTTTTTTCTTTTTTCTCCCACCTCCTCCCGATTGTCTCTCAAGACAAACCCCCTTTCTTTGCTCCCTCCCGCACATCCCCCCTCCCTCATGTGGTCTCTCTCTCTTTACCCCTTTAAACTCACTCTCTAACACCACTCTCTTTCCTTCTTGTAACAAGCCAATCCAATCCAATCCAATCCACGGACTGCATTTACCTTTTTAACTTTGACTTCTTTTATGGCCTTAGGCTATTTTATTGGACTTTTCGTTGTAATAGTTAATGGCGGTGAGGCCCTTAGCGTAGTGTTCTCATTTTAATGGTTATTTTAGTGTGCTTTTAGACAAGGCCCATATGTGGCTTTTAGTCAAGGCCCATAAGAAGCTGCTAAGGGGCTCTATGAAAATCATCTAAAATGTTATAGAAGTTATTTCTCTCTCTCATTTTCTCTCTTGTTTTATTGGAGCAGGTATCCTCAACAAGATTAAATCATTATTATTTCATTTTAATCCTTAAGGCGTGTTACATTCTCCAATTCTTTCTCTCAATGATCTCCATCTCATCTCCCTCTTTCAATTCTCCCGTATATTTATCTATTTATCTCATTTTCTTTTACTATTTTGGTTCTGTTTGTGATATTTGTATAAAATTTGTAATGGTTTGAATGTTTAAAAAAGGGTATGTGAGTTATTAAATTTGAAATTTAAATGTGAGTATGCTATTTATTTTTGAGCCCTTGACATAAATGTTGATGTCTCTCGTGATGTGATATCTTCGTGACATGATATATTTGTGGTATATTAATGTCCTCTTGATAAAATATTTTTATGACATGATATCTCTATCGTATATTGGTGATTTCTCTATTATCATATGATCTTGAATATGATATATGATTGAACATGTTGGTTAAGATAAAATTGTACTCTTTATATTATTTTATTAAGAACTTATTCACTTTTTTATAGTCAAGACAATTTTCAATTTCTACATCCTATTAATTTGCTACTTATCGAGCAGCTCACCAATTCATTTCACATGGTTTTCATAATGGTAGAAATTTCATTCCTTTGAAGTAAATAGCTTTTGAGCCAAAGGTTTTAAAATGGAGTTGGTTTAGTCAATTGAGTTTGGAAGTTTTGGGCACTTGCTAGTTTTGTTACTTGAAGATGTTTTGGGTTGTATAGAGAGCTTTCTTTATGATCCTATATATCTTAATTATTTTTACAGTTTTTGACGGAGAATCTGTATTCATGTACTTATTTTGAATTTAATAGCTTTAGCCGAACTTGTGAATGGATATTTAAAAATATAGACAGAACTATCTGTTTCTGATTTTAGATTTGGTAACTCATGAAACCGCGCATGCCACAAAATGTTGGCTTTTAGCATATGGGATTGTGCTCTAAGTTTTGGCCTGGATCAACTCGTTGCATCGATCGGCGAGTAGATCAAGATGCTTAGCTTGTGCACGATAATTTGGTACATTAATATGTATTATTTTATAAAGGTTCAAATTTAAAAACGCACCAAATAAAGCTGGGAGAAATTAATACAATTAACTTGCACCTTCATTATATATTTGTTTTTTTCCATTAATTTTCCGTTAAATTCGTCTGCCTATCAAACGGCGTTAAATATATTTGGTTCAGAATACAAATCGTCTCAAAGGACAGAAAAAAACCACTCGCCTATATTTAAACGAAGCATGTTCCCTGTGTCCTTTTGCAGCACTTGACCCAAATGCTGTGGATCATATTTATTTTGAATGTGTATTTTGTGAATATATTTTATTTATTAATTGTTTTTAATATATAAAAAGCATAGTACTTCTTAAATATAATCATTTCAATGAACCAAAAAAGTATATTATTTTAATAGTCTCATCGAAATAATCTAAAAACTTAAAATTTTAAAAACTAAATTAAACCCAAGCAATTATACAAAAAATAATCGCAAATTCATATAAACAATAAAAATCATATTATTTCTTAAAAAGAATTGTATAATTAAATTAGACAAACATGATTTGTATCTTATTTTTTTCTAATATATATATAGATCATATATATATATATATATATACCCACACTAGTACGTACACTACATTCTCAATTTATTAAAAATTAACATTGTATAGTACGATATATTTGTTAAAATCATAGTATCAAGAGTGCTTATTTTTCATCTATCTTAATTTTCTAGAATTGAATCTTGAGTCCATGGTACTGTACTGAGTTTTAAATAGTTAGAAAGTGTCGTATATTTCAATTTTTAATAGTTTAAGATGCAAATTTACAAAATTTTCTGACAGATCTCAAGTGCTAATTTGTACCAAATCCATTTGGTTATTCAGCTTAGCTAACTGATCAAAGTTCATACAAGTTTGTATATTTTTCGTAGAAATTATGTATAAATCATTTAAAATATAGACCGTGCAGTTAATGCTTGTCTATTATCCTAAAAAAATTCAATCAATCATGTGTATTTTTTAATTTTTAAGGATAGTATATGAGGAATGCAGCTATTTATGGACCACCTATTCCAAATGAGTGCAGAAATTAATATTGCAGTTGATCATCGCTCTTTAATAATCGACGGACTCCGGATTAATTAAGGTTCATTAATTCCCAGGAAAGTGGAAACAGTAAACTTACCGCATGAGAGTACATACAGAGGTCAAAGCCGCACACAAGTACGCACGCACAAAAGCTATAACATAATGTCAACCTTATTTATTACAATCTGCATGCGGTATTAATAGGACGTCATTATAAAAAAAAAAATGTTTATTTATTATTATTTATTAATTATAAATAATCTATTTTAATCATTAAAAATATTTTTCATAGCGAATATTTAATTACTATTATTCATTCTTCTTGTAGTACTCATATGTTATATACACATTTGTTTTTTATAATAATGTAGAATATTTATAAATAAATTAGCGATTATAAAATACAAATTTTAATGGAATAGAAATTCTTTACAGTCTTTTCAAAACCAACAGCTTAAAACAAAAAAACAAAAAAAAAAAAAAATCTTAAGCCAAAAGGTTGGCTCACACCCGTTTCCCACTAGTGGAGATGGTTTAAGACTTTTAATATATAGTGCGGCTAAAAGCTGCAATAAAGACTTTTAGTAATCAAGATACACTCCTCTAGTAGAGTGGGGAGTTATCTCTAGTTCTTTTAGAATGTAGAGGCCAATTTCACTTTCAGTCTGAAGAGAGTATGAGAGATTACGAATAGCGAGATAACCACTTTGTGAAGGGCTCAAGTTAACCGAAAAAGAGAAATAGGAGATAGATGATCTTGGGGAAGATAATGAACTATAAATTGAGAAGAACAAAAGCTGTTTGGTTGCACTCAAAGTTGCAAATAGGAATAAATCAAGGTGCTTTCAAGGCTACTATGATGAAGCTTTGGCAGGTGGAAGGCAAAAGTGTATCCAAAGAGGTGGATTAAATTGTTTTCTAATTGAGTTTAAAGAAGCTGAAGACAAGAAGAGGATCTTAAAAGGGGGACCATGGAAGTTGGACAAGTTTCTGTTTTGCCTAGCTGAGTGTGATGGTATTATTGCTCCTGGGGCTATTCAATTCTCTCATGAACCTCTATGGTTACAGGTCCATGAAATGCCTTTTGCTAAAATGTATTGGAGTGCTAGTGTAAAGTTAGGCTCTTGTGTTGGCCGAGTGTTACAAGTAGATAATAATGATGAGGGCATAGGCTGGGGGAAATTCTTAAGGGTGCAAGTATTAGTAGATCTTTCAAAGCCACTAGCGTGAGAAAGATTCTTGACAATTGGGAATAAGAAGTTTTGGATTAAATTCAAGTATAAAAGGTTACCAGTTTTTTGCTCTAATTGTGGTATGAGTAAACACATTAACCAAAAATGGTCTAAGATGGGTAACCACAGATACAATACATATGGAATGTCCAGTCAATATAGTCATTGGCTTAGAGCCAATAATTCTCTCAAGTTTGGGGGAGATTATAGCAAGGTTGAGAAAGGAAAATTGCAGAGAGGGAGAGATGGGTAGAGGAAGGAAAGCTCTGAAATGATGGAAGAAAATGATGGAAGTGAGGGGAAGAGTCCTAGACCTATTGGCAACCTGGCTGCTGTTGAACAAGATCCCTGAATTTCAAGAAGTGATAAGAGTAGGGGAGGCATTTTGATTTTAAATTATGAGAATTTTAGTCTCAGTGCAAGTCCACCAACTGAAGTACTTATAAGGGATAAGGAAGAATTTCAAAAAGAGGAGTTCTCAAAGGATAAGGAAGGAGGCCTAAAGATAACAAGTACGACTCAAGATGATGTAAATTCATTCAAAAGGCATTCTATTTTGACTTATTATCTACAAGAAGAAGATCTGAAGTATCTGGACGGCTGAGTACACTTAAGGATATTCCTCTACATGAATTCCTTGACAAAGAAAGTTACAAAATCACTAGAATTAATTGTCTCAACAGGGAACATTGCAAAGAGACTTGTTAAAAAAAAGACTAACTTAAACTAGAATAGGAGAGCAAGAAGCAGTGGATCAGTGCACCTACGGAACCTAGTGATCAGATTATGATAGATAAAGAAACTAGATCATAGAAAAAGAGAGGACTAGAAGGTGAGGAGTTGTAGAAAAGTGGTTCTAAAATGACTAAACCAAACCCAAATTCTGATGTGAGTTATTAAAATATCATGGCAGCAGCTGCTAGGCAACCCTACCAATCCCAACGAATATGATTAGTTGGAACTGTTGAGAGCTTGGAAACTCTTGAACAATTCCTGAACTTCACTTGTTAGTGAAGGAGAAACTTTCAAAATAGTCTTTCTTATGGAGACTAATGCAGAAGAGAAATGATGGAAAGGATCAGGAATAAGATTAAGTTTGATTGTAACTTTGTGGTTGACTGTATAGGAAAAGGATAGGATATTGCTATGCTATGGAAGAAGGAAATGAAAGTAGAATTATCTACTTCTTCTGACAGCCATATCCCATTAAATGTTACTGATCCTATTATAGACCATGTGATGTTGATCTCTGATTTTTATGAGCACCCAATAACAGCAAGGAGAATTGAAAGTTGGGGACTAATAAGACTAATCAAACTCTCCTTGCATGTTCCTTAGTTGTGTATGGGTAATATTAATGAAATAATTGCTCAAAAGGATAAAATAGGGGTAGCTAATGGACCATACTAGCAAATGGAATAATTTAGAGAAGTTCTTGATGACTGTGGATTTTGTGATCTAGGTTACAAGGGATCAATATTCACATGGAGTAATAAAAGGGATGTAGGGAAATTCACAAAAGAAGGACTTGATAGGGTTGTTGGGAATAAAGATGGATAATATGTTTCAACAACTCAGAGGTCCACATTCTTCCTATTTTGTGGTCAGATCATAGCCCTTTATTTATATCCTGCTATATGGATAATGTTGTCACCAACAAAAAGAAAAGGTTATTTAGATATGAAGTGAAGTGGTCGAGACAAGAGGAATGCATCGAGATTGCTAAAGAGGCTTGGTAGTCAAGTGATGCTGTCAGAAATCAAAGTGGGGCTATAAAAAAAAGAGACTAAATAGATCCAAAGATCAACTCATCAGATGGAGTAAACGACTCCATGATAACAGAAAGCAGTACACAGAGCAAAAGAGAGAAATGATGAAAGAACTCCAAAGTTTGAACCAAGGTGATTTCAACGAACAATTAGAGATTTGCAAAAGGAAGTTGATGATTTTCTAGAAGATGAAGACATTGAGTGGAGACAAAGAGCAAAGATCAAGTGGCTAGAGACGGTGATAGAAATACCAGATTTTTCCATCTCTTTGCAAGTCAAAGGCAACAATCTAATACCATTATGACTATCTCTAATGGTGAAGGTAGATGGGCAAAGAATCAAGAGGAGGTTAGTGCTCTCTTCCAACAATTTTATCAAGATTTGTTCTCATCACCTCAACCTGCAGGTATTACTGAAACCTTAACTCATTTTGATAAAAAAGTAACAGATGATATGAATAGACAGTTGCTGAAAGAGTTCACCAATGAGGAGATCAGACAAGCTATTTTTGATATGAACCCCCTAAGATCACCTGAACCTAATGAACTTTATGTTGCTTTTTACCAAGATCACTAGAATAATATTGGCAAAAGTGTCACAAAAGCAGTGCATGTTGTTCTGAATACTGGTAGTGGTTTTGAGAAGCTAAATGATACATTCATTACATTGATTCCCAGAAAACAAAAGTCTTCTTTGGTAACAAAATATAGACCCATATGTCTATGTAATGTTTCATATAAAATAATCGCCAAAGTACTAGCCAATAGACTAAAAATCATTCTCTCAGGTCTGATTTCTCATACCCAAAGTGCATTCATACTTGGAAGACTCATCTCAAATAATATTATTGTGGCGTAAGCACTTCATTCTATACAATTTCAAATGAAAAGTAGAAAAGAAGTTGAAACTAGATATGAGTAAAACCTATGATCGAGTGGAGTTCCCTTTATTGGAAGCTGTCTTAATGAAGTTGGGGTTTGGAAGGAGATGGACTAAGCTTATTATGCAATGTGTTAGAATAGTAAATTACTTTATTTTGATTAATGGTATTCCACAATAGAAATTTAGCCCTTTAAGAGGAATTAGATAAGGGGATACCCTCTCTCCTATCTATCTATTCTCTGTTCTGAGGTCCTAAGTTCATTACTGAATAATATTGAGAAAAGAAGTGGATTTCTAGAGTATCAATTACAAAATGTGCTTTAAGAGTTAACCACTTATTTTATTTTTTTGTAGATGATAGCCTTTTATTTTGTAAGGCAAACTCAATAGAATGGAATCAACTCTAATAATATTACAATCCTATGAAGCTGCCTTAGGCCAACGACTCAACCTAAAGAAGACTTCTATTCTATTTACCAAAATTACATAAAAGGAAGTGATGGATATTATCTTGGACCTAGCAGGAGTTAGAGCTACAGTTTCAAGTGAAAAATACCTTGGTCTACCTTCTTATGTGGGTAAAAACAAGGCAAAAGCTCTCAATCCAATCTTGGGCAAAGTGATAGAATTAATAAGCAACTAGAAACACAAGTTCCTTTCCCAAGCTGGTAGGAAAATTCTTCTTAAAACAGTGATCCAATGTATTCCTATATATAGAATGTGTTTATTTAAATTGCCAAAGTCAGCTATTAAGGAACTTAATGGGGTTATGCAGAAATTCTAGAAGAGTCAAGATTCAGATAAAACCAAGATTCATTAGTTTTTTTTTTTTTATAGAGAGGATTTATTGGATTAATTAGTAGCAACTGGGTAACTCTAAACAAGCAGGAGGATTAGGCTTTCAAGAACTTGAAAATTAAAACTTAATATTGTTAGCTGAGCAGGGGTGGAGACTTGTACAAAACCCCAATTGTCTGGCAATTAAGGTTCTTAAGGCTAAGTATTATCAAATGATTGATTTTCTAAAGGCAAAATCAAGAATCAATGGCTCCTATATCTAGAAAAATATAGTTGCTACAAGACCCATATTGAAAGAAGGTCTCTTATGGAAGATAGGAAATGGGGAAGATGTGAAAATCTGGAATTATAGTTTGGTTCCCGTGCCAAGCTTTTATAAAATTAATTCACCTGTCAGCTTATTAGATGAGGAGTTAAGGAGCTTATTGATCAAGATACTAAGGTTTGGAACATTTCTCTGTTGAGCAATATATTCACAGAGAATGAGTCCACGATAATATCAAGAATTTCTATTAGTATATGTAACAGTAAAGACAGATTGGCTTGGAGCTTGCAAGTCATGCACCATACTTGGAGTGAAAATGACAGTTGAATCTGGAAGATCTGATGCTGCTGGTCCTGAAGATCTTGTGCGTGGCTTCTATTGGAACGTGTGACAGTCCAAGGTCATCGGTAAGCATTAGATCAACATATTTTGGTGCTATTGGGTGAAAACTAAAGGGAAAAATCAAAAGATATAAGCCTAAACGAAGACAATGGCCAGCGAGGAGAGGAGGTGGGTGGAGCCAAAATTCCAGCCCCCCTTCACCCAGCGAACAAAGGGGGTAAACTGGCTGACACAATGGAGGCGATTTGCCCATGGAGAGATAGCAGGCTCTCTCTCTCTCTCTCTCTACACACACACACACACACACACACACACACACACACACACACACACACACACACACACACACACACACACACACACACATATATAATATGAAGAAATGATATATACAAGTCTGATGCATGAGCTTCATGTAAGCTATTTGTAAAAAGGTAAATCTCAATATAAAAAGGTGTAGAAACTCATTTTTCTTGATAGAGCCCACATTTGTACAAACCAAACCTATACAAAATTTGCTAAAAAATATACATTTAGGATTTGTACCAATCAAAGTGTTTTTGCACAAAAATTACTCACGTTATATATATATATATATATACACACACACACACACACACACACACATATATATATATATATAAGTTGACTAAGTTCATCATCTTCAAAAATGGAAGCTCGAGCATTGGCAATGGCTTATGCATCTTCATATACATCTTCATATTTTCGTAATATCTCTTCAAATTGGTGTATATATGATTATGCACCTTCAGAATTTTGCATGGCTATGGATACTATTCACTCTCCAAATATTATTTTATTATTTTTTCTCTCTCCTACCCATTAAATCCAACTAGTGGAATTTATATTAAGATGATTTTGATATATGAAATTTATACTAAGTTGATAATACAAAGTGTTTTTTAGCACATATTAGTATTTATTGATAAAATTGGTCATTTTGATTTATGAAATTGGTAATATTTAGATATATGAAATTTGTTTTTTTGAGTACATGGTGCTAATTGTAAAATATATAATAAAATAATTTAGGGAAAAAAAGAAATATTTTATTATTATTTGGTTAAAAAATGCATAATCTAATATGAGAGTTTTTCTTAATTATTAACAAAGTCAATCTTTAAAAGATTTGATTTTAAAGATGCATATAAAATAACCAATGCTAGTGCTTCTAAGCTCCAAACGTTAGCATTTTGATGATCATGAATAGAACTCAGACATTGGCCACAGCAAAAACATAGCTAAACTACAACTTAATCTCACTTGCATGAGTGGAACCTTATCGATCCCTGGATCAAACAAGAATTAATCCCGATGCATTACTTTGGATCAGTACATTATTGACACAAAGGTATCGATCGTACGTATCGTCTACTTACATATATATATATATATATATACGTACACACACATATAGAGAGGGAGAGAGATCAGAGAGAGTAGTATTGAGCTGCATGAAAAGCATAGAGCAGCTGATTAATTCCTTGTCTAACTTTGGAGACACTTTCGGTCCATAATAAAAGCTTTGTCGTCCATGACTTTGATCTCAAAGTTGGTATTCAATAATTCAAGAAAAGTTGCGGGGAAGTGTACGATCGATCTTCTTCCCTCTTTCGCCATCCATCCCTTTATGACAGTACACATGATTTCATGGTCAAGGCTTGCCTGCACACAAATGGACGGTACCTCAAGGCCGTGAGAATAAAATGATCAAGTATATATGTGACGCCCCTAAATTCTCTTTAAAATAAATACGAAAATCGAGACGTCAGAATGATGACAACATGAGTCACACATCCCAGCGACAAGTGTCAAACGTGTGTGCACACGTGACATACATAAATAAAAGTAGCGGATATAAGATGTCAATAACTAAGTACCAGAATTTTAGAAATATTTTACAAACCAATTAACATAAATTCTCCAACAAGAAATTTAATACAATCATCCGAGATACAATTAAATAAATACATATTTATAAAAAGGGGAAAATAAATTTTCCGATATAACAATTAATAATTATAATACATCACCGGCGGAGCCGTCTCTTCAAGCTCAGCCTCTACATAATCTGCATCCAAAAACTACGATGCCAAGATGGCATCGCAGGTAAGTATAACCCAACCAAACCCAAGATAATAAATACATTAATGCAACAACAACAATCATGAACAAATTATCATATGCTTAAAATCATCTTCCTCCAAATCAATGCAATAACCACACGTGCCAAAATCCCATTTTAATCATAATAAAACTCCAATAAAAACCATCTATCATTTCTCAAAAAATAATATCTACAAATCCGATTATACCGGGCGTTACGTATCGCCGTCCCCGATATGATATACACACATACCCGAAATCATAATGGGCGTTACGTATCGCCGTCCCCATTATGATTCACACAAACTCATTTCATACCGGGCGTTGTATCGCCGTCCATGATATGAAATGCACACCCAATGACCATAACGGGCATTACGTATCGCCGTTCCCGTTATGTCATCCACACACTATCAATCACAATAGGCGTTACGTATCGCCGTCCCTATTATGACTGATACACACACAATGACCATAATGGGCGTTACGTATCGCCGTCCCCATTATGTCATCCATACACACACACGCTGATCACAACAGGCGTTACGTATCGTCGTCCCTGTTATGACTCAGCCAAAAACCATTAAAATCCATAAACTCAATTTAAAACCCAGTTTCCATTTCCAACACATGAATATCCGAAATCATGCAAAAATCTAATTTTCAAATATTTCCATGAGCATGCGCGTAAATACACAATGCAGACAATCATGTACCAAATAGCCAACAATTAATAAATTCCAACAATAACCAAACACAACAACTGTTGATGCCAAAAATATATTTAAATCTCAAAACTCGTTTGAAAAGTACTTACAGTGGGTAAAAACGCAAATTCTTGAACAACGCCAATCCGCAGCATTCGTAGAAGTCACCGATACGTTAGATTAAAATGCTCGGTTTGACACTAAAATTTAGGGAGATACTCATTGAAGGGTGGGGAATCTCATGGAGGTAGTGGTGTGGCCTACGGTGGCCGGACGGCGACGCGGCGAAGAACAATCCGTTTTAGGACTCATTTCGGGCGGAGGGGTAACCGGCGGAGATGGGTGGCTACCGACGGTGGGTTAAGCTCGCCGGAGGGTGGGAGTCTAGTGGTGGTGGTCGGAGGCCAAGAGGTGGCCGGCTGTGGCCGGAAAATGCAGAGGAAGTTAAAACACCCATTTTGGGTTTCAGCCCATGGAGGGGAGGTGGGGTGGCCGTAGGTGACAACACCGATGCCGTTGAACTCGTCGGCGTGTGGGGAAGGCAGTGGGCTGGGCAGTGTCGCCAGTGGGTGGCCGACGGCGGCCCTAGGGGAGATGAGAGAACCGGCGAGAGGGATAGGAGAACAAGGGGGGGTGGCACGCGGGCTGGGGTCGAATCCGTGATAAAAGTCGACTTGAAATACTACAATCTAATATCAATAAAATAAAATATTTAAAACACAACAATAGAAATAAATTAAACCCAAGCGCAATATTAAAAATAAAACAATAATTAATATAACGAAAGCAGATCAAATAAACTCACATAATAAAATAAAGGAATTAAATTCTAATCATTAAAATAATTAACTCGTATTAAAAAACATAAGAAAAGCAACGTAACTCAATATTCACTAATTAATAGCTCAAATAAATATCTTAATAAATAAAACATGACTAATAATATTATTAAAATAGATTAAAATAATTAACACCGAGAATAAAATTACGTATAAAAATACACGTAAATCTGGAATCTCACATTCTCCCCCCCTTAAAAAGAATTTCGTCCCCGAAATTCGGTCGGCTACAACTAATAAAACTCCAATAACTCACCCACCACACAGCTCAACACTCACTCCAAGCATTAACACAATTATCTATCTTCCTCAAACACAAATAGATGTTATTCCATCATAACCGTATAATTTTCAAATAATATTTCATCTCTAAGACTCCTGAGGTACCTAATTAATCTGAACTCCATATGTATCAAAACCTTAGCACAACCTCTCAAAATCTTAATGTTCACTAATTTCATACAATACCTTGTACCAACTTCAAATAACTCTCAAGTTTATCTTCCCAACTTAACCATCAATAAACATAATTTACCCAACCAAAAAATAAATCTCTACTTACACGTATTATCCAAATTTTCAAGTCATCACTAATCCCTCAAAATTTACACAAGAATTGAACCTCCAACTACATTGCACTTCATCATGCTTTCGCGCGCACTCTGATAACTCGCTAAATTCATAAAAATTTAAGTTCTCATAAATTATCACCATTGAGCAAAAACTGGCTCAACACCTATTACAAGAAATCATTTGCCACATTTACAAATCCTAATGCTTTGTCATTTCACAATTCAAGTTATGCCACCCAATATTAAAGCCTAAAAATTTCTAACTCCCAAACCACTAATACACTTCTCCATCATTATAACTCCTCACTCTCATCATAGATTAATTATCTAAATCCGTATTCTCTCAATCAAACCTTCATTACCTATGAGATGGAATTACCTCAAATATTTTAATTCTTATATGACCTCAAGTCACAACTAATTCTTTAAGACACTTTAACAAATGTTGTTAATCATTAATTTCTCCAAAATATTATACTTAAATTATCCACTCTAAACAGTTCGCTCAGAAGTCTAAAATTTATATCTCTTGAATTTATTTCTATCATATCAATTCAACCCTATCACTTAACAAACAAATTCTCCCAAGTCAAACACAAAACAAAATAAGTACTCTCCAAAAATTTACACACATAATTATTACATAACAATCTCTAAGCACCCACAAACAAAAACTATATCAAAACTTCACCAAATAACAATTGATCATCTACCATCATAAGTATTCTTAAATCGGATTCCATAACAATATGGCAATGGCTAAGAATTTTACACTCATATGAAGAATCCATAAAAAAATACAATTCCAATAATCTCCCAGAAATAAAATTAGAATTTAGAAACTCTAACACTCAGTGAGACCCAGGTATTATACATAAACAACATAGGCAATATCAACAAAGAAGTCCAATTACATAAATACCAATAATTTATTAAAACAAATTCATCTCACAAAGATATAGCAATATATCCAACCATTAAATAAAACTCAAGTAATTCACATAAATATTATATAAAAACACAAAAGGAGGAAAAGATTTAATAAACAAATAAGTAAAAAAGCCACTCATTCAAGAAAACAAGCCGACCTCCTTTAATAAACACAAACTCACCAAAAACTTTTATTAAATAAAAGAAGGAGATTAAATTAAAATAAGAACAGCAAATAAAATCACAAATAAAATTTTGAAATTCTTTACAAAACCCAACTCTTAAAAAAAAGATTTATTGTAGAAATCTCTAAAATTTAAAACCTTTTAAAAGAAACGAACCATAATAAAATAATTCAATCGATAAATTAATTAATAAATAAATACAAACAAGTCGCCAAAATAAATCCACTTGCCAAAATGAATCAATAAATTCTCAAAATAAAACAACGGAAATGTGAAAAGATAATCAATTTAAATTTATCTCAAAGCATATACCTAAAAAGGAAAGCATAGCAGCGATTCTTTTTAAATCTTTATCTAAATAAATTTTCAAACTTTCAGAAATATTTACAATACAAGAGCCATAATTAAAATAAAAAAATAATAAACAAAATCCATAACTATGTTGTAAGAAACCTATGAACTAAAATTAAAATCAAATTCTGATGATAATTGAATAAAAATTTAAGAAAACAAAATAACCCACAACAAAAGAGATAAACTTTAAAATAAGGAATTCCATAACACATTATTTAAAATATCAAATTCAATAAAAAGATTGATTTAAAATAATAATCTAATCTGAAATATCCAAATTCCAATTTAAACAAAAACAAAGGCATATATATAAAATAAATAATTAAATAAATGCTCAACAACTTAACTAAATAAAATCAACTAACTAAAATCTTAACAACTACCCAATTACAGTATAGAACAATATTAAAATAAAATAAAACAAAGCAAACCAATCAATCAGAACTAAGTTAATTATGAAAATAAATAAACATAAACATTAAAATAAAAAGTACAACACAACGAAATAAATATCGATAATCTTACCATATAAATTAGTAGGAAAACTTAGAGAACGAATAAAATAATAGAATAAAATAAAATAACCATATCATAAAACAAATAAATTTTTAAAACAATAAATTTTTCTGGTACAATTCCTAGGTAACTTGCGAATTTACCCAGAGCCGAACTGCTCTGATACCACCTGTGACGCCCCCAAATTCCCCTTAAAATAAATACGGGAATCGAGACTTCGGGATGATGACAACACGGGTCACACATCCCAGCGACAAGTGCCAAATGTGTGTGCACACATGACATACATAAATAAAAGTAGCAGATATAAGAGGTCAATAACTAAGTACCAGAATTTTAGAAATATTTTACAAACCAATTAACATAAATTCTCCAACAGGAGATTTAATACAGTCATCCGAGATACAATTAAATAAATACATATTTATAAAAAGGAGGAAATAAATTTCCCGAGATAACAATTAATAATTATAACACATCACCGGTGTAGCCGTCTCCTCAGGCTCAGCCTCTACATAATCTGCATCTAAAAACTACAATGCCAAAATGGCATCGCAGGTAAGTACAACCCAGCCAAATCCAAGATAATAAATACATGAATGCAACAACAACAACCATGAACAAATTACTAAATGCATGAGACTTAAAATCATCTTCCTCAAAATCAATGAAATAACCACACACGCCAAAATCTCATTTTAATCATAATAAAACTCCAATAAAAACTATCCATCATCTCAGAAAATAATATCCACAAATCCAATCATACCGGGCGTTACGTATCGCCGTCCCCGATATGATATACACACACACCCGAAATCATAATGGGCGTTACGTATCGCCGTCCCCATTATGATTCACACACACTCATTTCATACCGGGTGTTACGTATCGCCGTCCCCGATATGAAATGCACACTCAATGACCATAACGAGCGTTCATGTCGCCGTCCCCGTTATGTCATTCACACACTATCAATCACAATGGGCGTTACGTATCGCCGTCCCCATTATGACTCATACACAATTACCATAATGGGCATTACGTATTGCCGTCCCCATTATGTCATCCACACACACACACGCTGATCACAACGGGCGTTACGTATCGC
Source organism: Platycarya longipes (assembly GCA_036559045.1). NCBI lineage: Eukaryota > Viridiplantae > Streptophyta > Magnoliopsida > Fagales > Juglandaceae > Platycarya > Platycarya longipes. Next base: position 15,983,617 of record CM071799.1, on the reverse strand, counting down.
TGTCCCCGTTATGACTCAACCAAAAACCATTAAAATCCATAAACTCAATTTAAAACCCAGTTTCCATTTCCAACACATGAATATCCGAAATCATGCAAAAATCCAATTTTCAAATATTTCCATGATCATGCGCGTAAATACATAATGCAAACAACCATGCACCAAATAACCAACAATTAATAAATTCCAACAATAACCAAACACAACAACTGTTGATGCTAAAAATATATTTAAATCTTAAAACTCGTTTGAAAAGTACTTACAGCGGGTAAAAACCCAAATCCTTGAACAACGCCAATCCGCAGCGTTCGTAGCAATCACCGACGTTAGGCTAAAATGCTCGGTTTGACACCAAAATTTAGGGAGATACTCATTGAAGGGTGAGGAATCTCATGGAGGTGGTAGTGTGGCGGCACAACTACCGAAAGGTGGCGGATCGGGCTCAAAATGGGTGAAAATCCGTTTTCGGGTTTGAGGTTGTACCGGGAAGGTGAGGCAACGGTTGGGGAAACTGAGTTAGGGGGATGACCGGCTGGGCGAGAGGAGTCTTTTGGTGGAGGTGGTGAGGCCTACGGTCACCGGACGGCGGCACAGCGAAGAACAATCCGTTTTAGGACCCATTTCGGGCAGAGGGGTAACCAGTGGAGATGGGTGGCTACCGACAGTGGGTTATGCTCGCCGGAGGGTAGGTAGTCTAGTGGTGGTGGTCGGAGGCCAAGAGGTGGCCGGCTGTAGCCGAAAAATGTAGAGGAAGTTAAAACATCCATTTCGGATTTCAGCCCATGGAGGGGAGGTGGGGTGGCCGGAGGTGACACCACCGGTGCCGTTGAACTCGCCGGCGTGTGGGGAAAGCAGTGGGCTGGGCGGTGTCGCCGGTGGGTGGCCGACGGCGGCCCTAGGGGAGATGAGAGAACCGGCGAGAGGGATGGGAGAACAGGGGAGGGGGGTGGCACGCGGGCTGGGGCCGAATCCGTGAGGAAGAAAAGGAAAGAAAAGGAAGAAAAAGAAGAAAAAGAAAAGGAAGAAAAAGAAGAAAAAGAAAAGAAAAGGAAAGGAAAAAGAGAAAAAAGAAAAAGACTAATTAGAAAACGAAACACAATAAATTAAATAAAAGCTGATTTGAAATACTACAATCTAATATCAATAAAATAAAATATTTAAAACCCAATAATATAAATAAATTAAACCCAAGCGCAATATTAAAAATAAAACAATAATTAATATAACGAAAGCAGATCAAATAAACTCACATAATAAAATAAAAGAATTAAATTCCAATCATTAAAATAATTAACTCGTATTAAAATACATAGGAAAAATAACCTAAATCAATATTAACTAATTAATAGTTTAAATAAATATCTTAATAAATAAAACATAACTAATAATATTATTAAATAAATTAAAATAATTAATATCGAAAATAAAATTACGTATAAAAATACATATAAATCTGAAATCTCACAATATATGAAGAGACATATTCGGAATGCATCCAGCTAAATCATGAACGTACAACTTAGTTAATAGTGTGATATTTTGACTCTCAACTTAATTATAATCTTTGCCTATATTTATTTTTAGGGTCAGAGAAATGTCAAATTTACGCCAAAGTGGCCAAAACGTTTTTTCTTTCTCGAAATGCACCTCATTGGCTCAGTCGACTTACTTTACAAACTACAACTTACAGAAATATTTTCCTTTTTCACGAAAATTTCCAACCGAAAAGGACATTTCCTGATCAGTTTGCACACAATCACATCAGTTAATTATTTTTTTTTATAATACATTTGGGTGAGATGGATTTGGAGGTTAGGATTATGCCAATTATCCTACAAGCCATTGGAAATTAATTGAACTTTTAGATATGAAATAATCTTATATAATTCTAGTGAAAAATTGTAAATATCCTCATTACAAATTTAAGAGTATTACTTAATAATATTGAAGTTAAAATAAAAATAAATACGAAATGAAAAAAAAAATAGAGTCCTTCTATAGCCAAAAACGGCTATTCCCAATTCTCAATCCCTCCTGACCTGTAATCACACCTTGGATGACACCTAATTAAAAAGTTAAATAAACAAAACTCAATTAAAAAGCAAAATGAACGTAATTCAGAACAAATAAAACACGAAACTTGTGTGAAGAAGAACTCCTTGTGTGAGAAGTCATTTACTTGTTCTCCTTTTTTGTTTGTCTATTTAGCTTCAATGATCGGTGTTTAGGGACAGTCCGGCACCAGCCTACTGCATTTCCGACATCATTTTCAGGCACGCAACTCTATTTCCAACGCCATCAAAAACTTGGAGGTCTTGATTACATGATTATATTCTCTATAAACATTTTTTATTTTCCTCAAAAAAAAATTGTTATCTGCAAACCGTGATTTTTCCTTTGATGTGTTTGATATAATAAACTGGTAGGTTTTTTTAGGTTCTATTTTCTTCTATTACAAAATGGTATTTTCGTTTTTTGTTTCGAAGGTCTATCTATTTTCTTTCTATTACCAAGAAATTTGAGTATTTTTTTTCTTTATATTGTAATATAAAGACTAATTTATAGTTGCATTGTTTTAAATAAATTTCTATAAATTGAAAATAATCCCTCATCGTTATTCTTTTTTGTTAGACTTGGGTTGCTTTAAAGACTTTGCCTTTCCACCTACAAAACTCAAAAAACCATTCATTTCTTTTTTGCATATCTAAGGCTTATTTTCATTATTTATCATTTTTGTAGGTACTAAGAACTCTTGGATTGAAGATATTTGAGTTGAGAGATAATGCGCAATCCGTGAGTATGTATGAGCTTTCTTTATTTTATTTTTTCTGTTTTGCTAAATACCTTGTCTTTAGATCCTATTTGATGGTGAAGTTCATCCCTTTTCACTTTTGACTGAGTTGAAACTATTTAATTGCATTCATGTGAACCTGTTGTGTTTCTTAATTCTTTTTTTCTTTTTTTGGGTAGGTTTTTGGTTTGAAAAGTTTGAACATGATTTGTTTGTTTGAGTTTGCCTTAGAGGATGCTTTGTGTTTATGTTTCAATGTTTTTCGTTCTTTATATTCTAAATGAAGCATTTTCATTGTAAACTGTAATTTGAAAAATTATAAAAGTAGCTGCCAATTCTGTCTTTTATTTGACTCACTAGCATTTCAGGTTTGTGCTCTTGAAAAGTAGTTTGTTTAGGTGCTTTAAAATCTTGGATTTTCCTGTTTTGTTTATCCATGAAAAGAAAAAAGAATAATTGATATGGTTTCAACTCTATCAAAACTTGTAGCTGTCAGAAGAGTAATTTACAATGTATTGCATTGAGTTTTTTGTACATGTTCTTTTGTGATTAGAAGTTAATTGTCCTTAACTATAAATAAATAAATATGAATTATATCTTATTTATGTTTTAGTTGCAGCTTCTTAGATGATAATTTGAAAGTTGGACTTGCAATGTATGAAAATGAATAGGATGAGATAGGTCATGCAGAAGATGAGAATGTAAAGTAGGACATGCAGATAATGAGCGTGATGAAATCATTGTATCTCCTAAGGTTGGAACGGAATTTTCAGCTATAGAATAAATTTGGTCTTATTATATGAAATATGATAAGCAAAAAGGGTTTGGTATGTGTAAAAGGAGTTCTAAACAAGATGACAATGAGAATGTCAAATGGTTTTGCTTGGCATGTGCGCGAGAAGGTACATAAAAAAGTAAGGCTGCGAATATTATGAAACTAAGAGAAACAAAAGAAAATAGGGTGTATATCTAAGATTAATGCTATATTTGTTGAACCCAAGGTTTCAAATCTCATATCTACGTATAGATTTTGATGATAACAAATAAATTCAAAACTTAAGCTTAAGTTGTCTACGCATGAAGGGAGCTAAGCACATCAAGAAATCAAGCATGAGCAAGAAGACGAACAAGTCTACAAATGAAGCTCATAGAGTAATTTTGTACATCTCTTAAAATTTGAAATTGGATTAAAGTTTAAAATTAATATTTTCTCATAAAGTATCAAATTGCATTTTTTACATTTGCATAACATTATTAAAATGTTTACTTTTAAATTTTTTTTTTTTTTTTTTACATATGCATAAAGATTTAAATTTGTAAGATAATTGATTGTCATCTTTGATATATGCATGTTTTGTTTGAAAATCTTGAAGGCTAGTTGTGTATTTTTTTGACAAATACAAAAGATAGATAATTTTGTTTGAAAATCTTGAAAGGTGGTTGTGTACTTTTTTGAAATATGCAAAAAGAAGATAATTTAGTTTGAAAAATAAATCATGCTCATTTTTTCATGTATGAAAAGTAAAAGATTTGATTTGATTTTTTTGAAAAATGAATGGAGTTGTCTTTGACAAATGTAAAAATGAGATATTTTTATATGAATTTTTTGAAAAGTGAATAGTACTCTTATTTGACATGTGCACCTTTTCAAATTTGAATATGAAGACTTATTTGTCTATAAATAGCTCACTTGAGTTTTGCAAAAATCACAACAAGAGCTTATACATCAATTGCTAAATTTTGCATCATTTTTTCAAGGCTCTCATTCTTTCTTCTCTAAGTTTTGTGCATTAATCCTTATTCATTTTGAGAGAGATATAAGTTGCGCTGTATTATTCTTATTTCACTCATTGAGGAGTGTACTCTGATAATCTACCCTCTATCAGCTGTTGTATTTGTAAGAGGGTGCGTATAACCCTTGTATGTGTAGAAGGTGTTCTACACAGGGAATAGTTAAATTACCAAGTGTAAGGTGATTGCAAGTGTAAAGGGTATTCTACACAGATTCTTTGTAGCGATGTTGCTCAAATGTATAATAGGTTTCTATCTCCACCTGAAGGAGATTGAATAGTGAATTTGGGATCCTCAAGGGGTAGCTTGAGGCGAGGACGTAGGCAGTTGGACTAAATCTCGTTAAAATACTGAGTTTGCTTCTTCTTGCCTTTACTCTTTATATTTTTTACTGTTTCGTATTTTGTTTATATATATTTTATATTGTATATTTGATTTATAAGTGTTAATTTTTGTATATAACCCAATTCACCTACCATCTTGTGTTAGTCATCTGGACAACAATATTGAATGATGAAAGTGGATACACCCTATCTAAAATAAAGTTAGTTCACACACACATTTGTAGTCCGAAAAAAATAAGATATTTCAAATGCTTTAAAAAGATTGATGCACGTGTGGTTAAAAGGATTGAAATAAATGATAAAACAAGTGTACCACCGGCCAAAAATTACTTGGTGACGTTTGTAGTTGGATACATTTTGGTGGATGCTAAAAAGTAGGGGTGTTCATCCGGGTTCTGGATTCCCAAATCCGGAACCCGGATTTAAAATTTTCTTCAATGTTTTTGAAAAAATAAATTAAAATATTAAGAAATATATTAAAATTTCAAACCGGGCCGGGCACAACCCGGCCCCGATGAATAGGCCTACTAAAAAGTACTTTTTGTAAATGACTATTATTTGGCAAAATATTGTTGGTAGAAATGTCAATTTTTTTGGTAGAGACAATATGTTCTATTGAAGATGATAATTTTTTAGAGTAGTATTGGGCAAAATTTGTAGCAGTCTGTTGTACAGTATATCTAGTCGGAGCCATTCTTTTTGTGATTAGTTGGCAAATTGACAATTTGTAATAGATACAAGAACCATGAATTACAATGATATTTGTGGTAGAATGGTATTAAAAGTTCTTTTGATTTATTGGATTTATATATTTATATTTCAAAGATTTTATTTAATTGTTCTGAGGATTCATTGGAGTTGAGGTGTTGATGTACTAATTTTGGTTGAGGCCGGGAGCACTTCAAATCTGAAATTCAAAAGACTCCTCTAAATACATCTGAAAAGAAATATGAATTTGGAAAGGTAGCGTTATTTGGGCGTGTTGGGATCAGCTGTCAGACTAAGCTGACAACTTTTGCACAAGATTCCCAACTAGTAATTGAACAGTATTAATGGCACTTATATGTAATATATGAAAAATACTATTCTTACTCTCTAATATTACTGATTGAGATCCTGTCAAACAGTTTTTTTTATTTATTTAATAACTAAATAAGTATTTTTAATAATTTATGATTTTTTTAATATTAAAAAATACATAAAAAATAAAAAGAAAAAAGAAAATACGCTGAATAGAATTTCAGTCGGAATCCCATGGTCGAAGTACGTCTCAATATAATATATATACTATGAAAAATACTAAATATATTTAAGAAAAATTTACAAAAAATTGATTTTTTTTTATATGTTAGTTATTGATAGGCTAAAGTAATTAAATTTAAATAAAAAATAAAATTTTTAAATTTAAAAAAAAAATTAACAAAATAAATATTTTAAATCAAAATATAAATAAAATTATAAGTATTCGTAATACTACTCATATGCTATATATATATATATATATATATACATATACAATACAATATATGTGTGTGGTGGTGCGTAATAAATACAGTCGGGCCGGGGTAAAGGGAACCATGTCGTAACAGCTGATGTTGACCCAACCACATTATGGTAAATAAAACAGAGAGAGGGAAAGAGTGATCAGACCAATAAAGGCATTCATGAGTAGTGTTTTATCCCTCAGTGGCCACCATTAAAGGAGGCGGAGGGCATGCAGCATTCCTCAGCTAGCTTCTGAAATTGATGACAGAATGATCCAGCCACAACACTCAACACACCAAGCCACAATGCACTTTAGCTACAGACCCATCGATCACTATTCTAAGGATATCTTTGAAATTGTGATAAAAAAAATTATTTTTAATTTAAAGTTTATAGTTTAAATTTTAATTTAATAAATTCTATTAATAAAAAGTTATTTATTGTTTAAAATCTATATATCTAAAATATTTTTTAGAATTAATTACGATATTTTTTTAAAATATATAGTTATTTGCAGATTTGGTGCTGTTTTAAAAAACTGATTTTTAGTTTTTCTAACCGCCTAAAAGACTTTTGATAAAATTATCAAATACGTCATTTTTTTTAAAGTATTTTTAACTACTTAAAAATACTTTTTAAATCTTGAAACGTAATTCCAAACATGCTTTATGTCTGCTTCTAGGAGTACGCTTCTCATCATCTGATTCCTCTTTTCAATTATATTAAAAAAAATTATTTATTTATGATCAATTATTTTTAACTAAATAATTATTTTCAATTAAATAAATATATAATAATCCTATTTATTGTAAATAATTAATTACAAATATCCATTTTTCTTTTGGAGTCAGTACCTGTTCTATTCCTTTATTTCTATATATATATTTCTGTCTGTATAGAGTCAAGTTTTCCATGGACGCCTGAACCGAACAAAAAATACTCGGTGATCATGTATCCTCATCTCGCCCTAACTCTTCCCATTGAGAACCACAGTTTTGTCAAGAAATGTTGTTCAGAAGAGAAGTCAATTAATTAAAGATGTCATGTTCCCTATGAGTTTGACATCACATACGGCGCCTTTTCCTGTCCAATCCTGACTGCTTGAATTCTTTATAAAAACCATAAATATTCTTAGGCCTGAAACACACTTAATTCCAACTTAAAATTAATTACAACGTAATCTACCATCGGATTTGATATAGCGATACGTAATTCTAACCCAAAAGGGTTTACAGATCACAGGGAATCCAGAAACCTTAATTTTGTGTCGTGGCCCGTAGGTAGAACAACATAAAAAGCTATCGATCATGTTGGATTCACAGAAAACTAGCACATTTCAATGTTGATTATTGTTGTTACTTGTAACATTCATGATGAATATACAAAATAATCAAAAGCGAAAATAAATGAAAAAATAATATAGAAATATATATAGTTTGATACTGTGCTTACATTCACAGAAAGTGAGCAACGAAAATTTCACTATATCTTACTCGCTATGCTTACATTTCGCACCTTCCGACATGCTCTACTTATTTGCCGCTGTACACGCATCCAATACAAATCACATACTTAAACAATTATCCTTCTCCCCCTTCTCCCCTCACATATTGCATATTAATGTAGGGTTTTGTTATGTACTCAGGAAAAAGTGAAAGATATTTATTAGTTAACAGATCTAAAACGTGGGTTAACTGTTGAAAACACCAGAACGTCTCTAAGTTAAATCAGAAATCTAATCTATCACATATCATGTTTTTCTTTACTCTTGTGTTTTGTGTCAATACTCGCATACATGATCATCACAATCCTTCTCCACATTGCTCTGAAAAAAAAAAAAAAAAACTGTAGAGATGATATAAATGCTGCAAATAATAGCTGGGGAAAGCTCAGAAAAAGGAATTGTAGTAGTAATTTCACAGTAACTAGGTGCCGTTTCTCTTTCAAGTGGGTTGCTTCTCAAATACAGCCTAGCTAGCCGTCGAACTTCTGCCAGCCTCGAGGCATTAAATATTCTTTCACCTTTCTTGAAGTAATGGTTGTAGTACTCATGTGTACATACGCATTGCAAAATTAATGTAGTAAAATTTTTGGATCAGATCTTGCAATCATTATTGAGGGCAAATGATTATCAGCAAAACACAGGAATCAAAGAGGTCTTCCCTACTGCATAATGGAAACCTGATGATCTGAGATCTCCATGTTAAAACCTTACCCAAGATCAGATTTTAACCTAAGCATACCTCCGAAAAAGCTTAGTGCTATGGCCATATCTCAGACCATGAAAAACGCATCAGCTCATGCCCTGACTCACAAGTCCAATCATTAACAAGAAAGGAAATATTTAATGAATGAGACATCCCCAAAAAAGACGGATAACACAAAGCTCCAACAGTCCAACAACCATCTCAGGTTGCAACATATATGACAGATGAAACCAGACAGCACAGAATGGTATTCGGGAAACAATGATGTATTAGTACAATATTATCCAGTATTAAAGACAAGTATATTTAACCAAATGTTACACTCCATTGAGAAAAAACTTGTAAATAGATATGACAAAGGAGATCTGAAGGGATTTAATATCAAGTACCACTTTTATGATAATGAACACAACGAATCCTCAAGGAAAACCCTAAGTAAAAGTAGTACTGTTTCGGTGTTGAGGCTAGGAATGGAAGTTGAAGAAGAAGCCAATTACGAAGTAAATCTGGGAAAGAGCAGAAACGGACAGAGAAGATTCCTTTGAAGCCATCATGAGAAAATCCATCCCAATGATGAAACTTAAAGAGTTAAAAGACTGGCAGAGAAATACACAGCCCTGCCCGATCCATGAAATTTAGAGATAAAAATAAAAAGTAATGATGATCCTTTCCCTCTTCAGTCAGAAAAGGGTGATAAAAGCAGTCAAGATTCATCATCATTGCACCAATCTGCTCATGCCCAACAACTATAATTCCTCTAATTACAAAAAAACCCAAGGTATATATAAAGAAGTCCAAAAAGCTGATAAGAACACACAAAAATATGGGAGAAAAGTACTTAAAAAAGGCAAGAATGCTCACCAGTAGATCAAGGCAAAAAAATAACAAGAAATCAAAGGATCAGATTTTGATCTAACTGAATGGAAGCAGAAATTGGGGGGAATGAAGCCTGGTCCGACGTCATTAACTCATGATCAATGATATGATCGCTCTCAACAGAGTATCTCAAAGATCTAACTTTGAAATTTTGGTAAATTGAAATAACATCATAGATCTAGTTGATGGCCTCGAGCCAGACAACATTCCCCTCAAAACAAAAAGCTTCTTCTTCATCTGTCACCTTCCTTCTCCTCTATATCACATACCCAGCTATCCCTAGCTAGAGCCTCTCAGGCAAGCACTAGAGAGAGAGAGAGAGAGAGAGAGAGAGAGAGAGAGAGAGGCATGGGGTGTGTGTGATCACGGTGGAATGAAATGGGTGAGTGAGAAGTGAGAGGGAAGAGATAGAGATAAAGGCCAGGGGAAGGAGAGATAGTAGGTGAAGAGGACAAAGAAAGTAATAAAAGTAAGCAGACCCCCCCGACCCCACCAGCTGGGTCTTGGGTTCCAGAAATGACTACGACGTCTATCTCTCTCCCTTTCTCTCTCTCTCTCTCTCCGTCTCTACCATGCAGTATATATAGAATTCAGCTCCTCTCTCTCTCTCTCTCTCTCTCTCTCTGATCTCTCTCTCTCTCACGCGTACTTTACTTCACACGTTGATTTCAAATCCCAGTACGTCTACCGCGAGATCATCATGACCTAATCACACAATCAGCTATACCATTACTATATATTGAGCACAATAAGCAGTATCTGCCTGATCTTAACTAACCCATATATCTCTCAATTACTAACTAACATGATTTCAAAAACCCTTAACCCGGATATTACTAGGATTTAGAGTTTTACCATATATGTGCTATGGCCATGATGATGATTAGGACATATTGACATAACCCTAAAATTTAAAGGCACTAATTTGTGCCGCATGATGCATGATGTTGATGAGACAAGAAACGAGTACATTAACCAAAGATCAGTCAAAGAAATTAGTTGAACTAATTCACCGAACAGTATTGGAAATTTGGTTTCTCTCTCTCTCTCTCTCTCTCTCTCTCTCTCTCTCTCTCTCTCTCTCTCTCTCGGTTTACTTCTTTTCTCTGTATTATAAAAGCTAAGGATAAAAGGATGGTACAGACTTTTTACGTTTTTATGGGTACTGTAAATTTGGGCAAGACTAGAAATAATTTACGAGAAAAAAGGGAAGCCCTCCTCGTTCAGTGCAATTCACTTCTTTTACTACGGTCGCGGGGGATTCGAGATAACGACAGACACATGACAGACATAAAAGATGAGCAGAGGAGTCAGCGACTCTCTGCGTAGTGCTGATCTATCTATGCTCAGATGCTCTCAGGTCTACTGCTCCTAACGTGCTCTCAGTCTCACATCATTTTGATTCAAAGAATTATTTACGAACATCATAATTAAGTACCTAATTAACACATAATGCTCTAATAACTTGTTTACACAAACGTTATTTACAGAAAAAAGAGACTGTACTCTGCTGGAATGAAATTATAGAGGTAGGATGCATGCTCTCTTGCTTGCTAGTAGGAGTGGTAAATATTATAACTTCTAACATTAGTATTTTTATTATGTTCCACCATAATAAAAATAATAACAGTCAAAAGACTATCTCTCTGCATATAGGCTGGAGATAGTCTTCGATTTTTTACATCTGAAATTAATAAAGAATATGATCTAACTATGAGAGTAAAATCGTTCTAACAATTTTATCTTTGAGTATCTCCTGATAGTTAGAGGTATAATAATGTTGTAGGTGAGAACTCTTACACTCCTTAGTGCATATTTAAGATTGTAGTGGGAAATATAACTTATAATTTTAAAATTTATGTATATGTTTGAGATTGAGGTGATAAATATAATTTATAATTTTAGGGCTTAATACTTTATAACTTAAATAATAAGCTTTATATTTCAAAAATTGTTTATTGTTTGATAAACATGTGTCTAAAACGCTTTTAAAGTTAGTTACAGTAAATTTTTCAAAATATACAATTATTTGCAAGAGTTTTTTTATAAGAAATTTTAATTTAGTGCTTTTTAAAAAAGTTAACTTTCAATTTTTTTAACCGATTAAAGTAATTTTTATAAAATTATAAATATTTAAAAAAAAATGATTTTAACTACTTAAAAACACTTTTGAAGATTCAAAACGCAACCCCAAGCAAGCTTATAGCTTATACTTTAATAAGATTTATACTTTAAAAGTTGTTTACTGAATTGGTAAACATGTATATAAAGCATTTTTTAAGTTAGTTACAATAATTTTTTAAAAATATACAATTATCTATAGGAGCTTTTTAATAAAATTTTAATTTGATGTTTTTTAAAAAAACTGATTTTCAATTTTTTAACCATTTAAAATACTTTTTTTAAAAAAATTTACCAAACATATCAATTTTTCTTTAAATAAAAACTTTTAAGCAATTAAAAGCACATTTTAACATTCCAAATGCAACCCCAAACATGCTCTTAATACTATTATAGACTTCTAGCTAGCCATCATTAAATTTAGAGATCACTTCGTGTCCTATTGTGATTAGATATAATAGTATTCTTGTCCCGTTGTGACTCAATAATTAAGTGATAATATTTGATCTAGTCTAAACCCATTAAAATTTGGGTGTATGGGACATAAAGTTTAATTTAATAAAACTCTTACAAAGAAATCATAATTAATATATATAATTCAACAAACTTTGAGTACTAGAGTACTCTAATTAAGGCACTCATGAATCTATTACCCATATGTATGCCATATTTCTAACAAAAGCTGAAAATTAAACGTGTTACATATATAGAAATTAAATATATAGACATAAATGTACTATTATTTACTAGTCCACTCTCATGGTCAATGTAGGTTCGAACTTATAAATTTGACATGATTTCCAAAACGTGTTGGAATGAAAGCGCGCTTTAATTAATTATAGCTTGCTTGCGGGTAAGGAAATATTTTTATTTATATCCGGTATTGTTTAGAGTAATCAATTTGCTTTAACCTTTCTACTTTGTTAAGAAAAGCTTTTACCAAAAACAAAGGCATGAACGAGTTGACAGCCTATTCTATCATCCTTCTACTTTACTCCAAGTAATAAAAGTTGATCTTCTATATTAATATGGAAACATTCACGAACACTTTCTGGCAGATATAAGAGTACTAATCTGATTAAACGGCCATATTCCTTTGCCCATTAAACTTTTTATAACCATAAAAGAGAAAAGCATAACAAAAATTAACCTAGTTTTTGTGATGATATTAGCAATGCGCATATAAGAAAAATGCTTATATATATGAGCCAGTGGTTTCTAACAAAAACAAGCATTTCTTATCAAAGTGATTCAATTATCATCCCAAAAATGTTGATCTGCATGAACATTTGAACTTTACGAGACCCATAAATAAAATATATAACCAGGACGAACTACAAGAAATGGAACTAGCTAGGCATATATGCAAGCCACTATCGAGGTTCGAAGTACCCACAGGCATATATATATGTGTGTCTGTATATATATATATATGTGCGTGTGTGTGTGTGTGTCCCATTGACCTCAAGTCATGTCTTTGACCCATAACATATGAAAAATATGAAAGCATTTCTGATTTGATTTCTCTTTTCCAAAGCGCCCTAATTTCATGGTGATTGACCTAAGTACCTAACCCCATATATTCATACACCAAACTTTACCTAGATTTTTGTTCTTGCCGAATTCCCACCATAAATTTAACGGCATTGTCTCCGCTTTCCGCTAATTTTTTGATTTCTTTAACGCTCATTTATATCACCTTTTCAAAATACCTACTAACTTTGATTTTCTGTCACAGCCCCCATTTCCACCGTTGATCGGTCAATCAATTTATGGGTCCCATGTTTATATGACCTCCATGGACCTTTGGCCACATTTGGATGTAACCACGATAAGGTAACTTGTGAATCATTGTTTGTCACAGCAAGATTTGATGCAAAAATGCCCAAATCTACTTCCTTTAAAAGAGTGCAAAATCTTCATCAACAGACTAATTAACATCCCGCCCTCTTTTATTTATGCAAATAACCATTAAGAAATGTATGTGCAAGAGTTGTTGAAAAGTGAAAAAGGCAAGAAACCTTTTGTGTACAGCATGTTGGCCACCAAACCCATGCAGGCCTTGATAGCCCAAATATTTAAAAAAAAAAACAAAAACAAAAACAAAAAACAAAAACAAAAAACAAAAAACAAAAGTAGGCCTTGATTGAGAAAAGAAGATTCTTTGCAAACTAGACAACGTAGAAAATAGAACCAAAAGCTTTGGTGTGTGTTTTTCTTGATGTTAGGAAAACAGTACAAAAACTCAAACATATATACATACCACGACACATTGAACCTCGTTTCCAAGTTTATAATATAATGGAACACCATGAGCGGGTGTTGGAGACTGTTTTTACTGCCAATGTAACGAATATTTTAAAAAGCTTAAATTACCATTATTTTAATTAAAGCTAACAACCGGTCAGCTTTAAATTTGTTTTTACCAGAATTTTGAACCTATTTGGAATCAAGCAATATATGTATTAATTAAGCTTAGCTCAATATAGAATAAAATATATATATATATATATAGAATTATATTTTAATAAAATCCTATCCCTCAAAAAAAAAAAAAAAGATTAAAAAAAACTAACAAACGCTAACTCATGCACTCGGGTCATTATCCATGTGTCCGAGGTCTCGCATAAGTTTGGACCAGGCCTATGGGCTTATAATTAAGGCCCAATGGCTGCTGCCTATGATCTGCCATAGCAATTATAGAGATCCTTAGTAGGGCTGTTCCTAAGGCCTAAAGTGTAATTGGAAGTGGGCTGTGGTTTGGAAGGCCGAAAGTTTTCATATCTTCAGAACCTTTCGTGATATACAGCTAAGAAGAAATAAAGTTGAGACCATAATAAACGTTTCGAATCTTTGAAGCAGACAACGTCACAACAGCAGACGTGTTGTCGAAATTAAATAGCACGGTAAATCATCTCTTAATTGCTGGTGATTTTTCATTATAATTTATAAACACTTGATTAAATTAGCATGAATTTATAATCGAAAAAGTTGGTTTTTTGTAAATATTAAACCAATCTTCTTTAAGGTTTTGTTGAGGAGACTATCTTTCTTACCAAAAAAGATTTAAAAGCAAAGTAATATTTTGTAGCTAAAGATAGATTTTTAGCTACAAAATATTTTATAAAAGTAAAATTACCAAAATTTAATATTATTTTTATTATAAAATTAATCTAATAAATTATATAAAATTAAATTATATTAGAAAGTAAATTAATCATTACGAAATTTCTGTAGTGCTGCTTTAAAGAGAGCGACCTTTTAAGCTGACGTGCCACGTTATGACAGAGAAAATGAAAAGTTTTGTTACAATTTGGAGATAAAACCACGTGGGTGGAGCCATGGGCAGACATACAAGCCCGGTGGTGCAATGACATTGGTTAGATAGGGACAGCAGCCTGACTTTGTCCTTAAAGCGCTGACTGATTGGTGCATCTATTTCTTTCCAAAGTTACTTTAGATCAGCAACGTGAGAGGCAATGAAATGTTGCAGGATCCAAAAGATTTTTTATTTTTATTTTTATTTTTATTTTTATATTTTTCAATCAGATAATGCAGTACTGTCACTTTCCTATGTATAATGTATTGAAAAATTACACACACGGCATTTTATTATAAAATAAAAATATTTTTATAAATTATTTATAAAGTTAAATTATTTATAAAATTAAATTCGTTTTATAAAAATATTCTCATTTTATAATAGTATAAAATATATTGTGTATATTATTTCTCGTATGTATTCATTTGTATGTGTCTTATGATCATCTTCGCGGAAGAATTAGGACCCAATTGAGAGTTCTTGTTATAATATTCCAACGTAAAATAGAGCATTTCAGATTATTTTTCCACTTGAGTATAATAACTACTGGGAGGTATGTGAAGGTTCCTTCAGAGCAATTTAGGACCCATTTAGATATAGAGGTAAAATAAAACTATTTTAATTCATTTTATCTTATCATCATTGAATACTAATCATATTTTAATAGAGATTTATAAGTCATTTAAGGTGTAGCACATCGCCATAAATAATCGATAAATAGCCATAAATTACACACTATCATTGCTACATCACTTTCTACCTCAGTAGGATATTACTCGAGTACTTGGGATATATTACTGAAGCAAAGACCAGCTTCAGGCCCACATTGACACTGCTTCACCTACTCACTCTCTCTTCCAAAGTCTGAAATCTCTCCTAAACAGCAACAAAAAAAAATTGAATCTTGAAACACTGACAAGTATGAGGAAGAATAAGAACATGAGAAGATTCAACGAAGAACAAATCAAGTCGCTGGAAGTTATGTTCGAGGCAGAGTCAAGACCAGAGGCTCAGATAAAACACAAGCTAGCTAACGAGCTTGGACTGCGACCTCGCCAGGTTGGTGTATGGTTCCAGAACCGGAGGGCTAGATTGAAGACTAAGCAGGTTGAGCGAAATTGCTGCACATTAAAAGCTAGTTATGATAGTCTAGCTTCCAATTTCGAGTCACTACAAAGAGAGAATCGGGAACTCCTACTCCAGGTATCATTTATATCCATCCCTAGTTGACTAAACGAGTCTTAAGAAAATAACTAGTTAACTAAAGAAATCGCTGATTAAGTTTGTTTTGAGGTTTACAAAAGTTGCAGAAACTGAAAAAACAGCTGGGCAAGGAGCATGGGAACGAGAAAGGAAGAGATCCTATGTTCGAATCAAAAGAAACTCCCAGAATTCTATCAGAAAGTGCTGACAAAAAAACCAACATGCTTCTAGGTGATGTTAACTGCAGACAGGCTGAGTGTACTACGGAAGAAACTGGCATTCAAAACATGGCACAACCCACAGATGGTTCCCAAGCATCATCAGGAGATTGGCGCAGTTTAGAGAGCTGTTCTTTACCGGATGAGGCAGTAGGGAATTCACAGTGGTGGGAATTATGGTCTTAATGAATTGCCTACCACTTCAATTTCCAAACATATGTATGAAAGTATATTCCTAGGGTGTAATGGAATCCTTTTGGTCAGCCATTGCATCTAAATGAAACACGTCTATTCAAATATAAGAATTTAACACTCCAGACAAAATTTGATAGTGGTAAGAATAACTAAATCCAGGATTTTAGAAGTTCAGTCCTATGAGTGAAGCTCTCTACCTTCCGTCCAGGTAAAATCTGTGAGTAAAATAAAGTCCAAAGCGAATAGGAAAGGTTTTGAAAACAAGAAGAGAAAGTCAACTCATGATGGAAAGGTAAGATGAAAGGAATTATAGCAGTAGGAAGAAACTCCCGTCAGCAGATGTGTGCTTCCATGCACGTGTTGTGAATGCATAGGTATGAACTCCCTAATCGCGTATAATCTATGGGAGGACTCCTCTAATCGACAACGAAGAAGTTAAAAGCCTTCAAGAACTTCATAATATTTAGTAGGGCTATAATAACGGCAGATCTCTCCTCTAAACTCTTGCTGGGTTTTTTCAAATAGATGTAGCCATTTGCATGGATTCAGGGAAGATTATATATCTATCCACCAAATTAGGATTCCCTCACAATGCACCAAAAATCTATGACTTATGGCCATGTTTTTCGCTATTGATTTATTTTTTCCTCCTAACAAAATCACCAACACCGACTAAAAAGCTCAGATATCATGTATTGCATGCATATCCTGTAACCCTTCTTCCATTTTTGTTCCACTGAACAAGCTATTTCCAAAAGTATAATTTATCCAATGAGTTTGGTTTTACTTCTGCCTCAACTCTTCGATTGCATCTTTTCACCAGAAAAGAATCATAAGATAACATGACACAAGCGTGCATGTGTTCAAGTTACATGGGTAGAGAAGTTTTGATTTCCTAACCAAACAAATAAATCTATAAGCCTAAGTACATGTTATGTGAGTAAAAAAAGGTCGAAGTTATCGCATTCACAAATTTAAGACCAGCAAGTACTGAAGAGAGTTAAAAAAAAAATCTGTTGTATTATCCATGTATCCATTTGGCTTTTATCGACAATCACAAGATCACAGACATGCCAAGAGATGGACACTAAGAATAACAAAAGACAATACTGACATGGACACCTAAAGCTCGGGTTTGACCTTCATATCTCCATTTGGTAATATGCTTTGTGCTTGTGCAAGCCTCTTCAATTCCTGCATGAAATGTAAAGAACTCTAAGCATTAGATGGTAAGAATACACAACACTACAAGATATATATAAACCAGTCTCAGAATATACCTCAAGGTATATGCCTTTTAACCACCTACTAATAACTTGAATAAATAATTAAGTCAAAAATAGGGTGTTAAAATTTCTCATGCCAAGAATTCAGTTACCAATCTCCATCTTAGATTATGCACATAGATACTCCTATCCTTTCATTCTTCTTTTTCGATAATTTGTTGAGTTGCCTTAATGTCATTTCATTCATAAACTACTTGAAGTCATAACCACCAATAACTAATTACCCTCGTGAGTGAAGGAAATAAGAGGCCAGTCTATTTTTTAAGGAAGGTGTGCCAGTGCTTCACATTCTATGTGACAACAGAAGATAATATCAACAAAAGATTGATAGCTAAAGAGGTACCCTTCCCAAATAGAGTGGCCTGATCTATAAGCATGGCGGAAAGGAAATTAGGGAGAGGAGGGTTGGAAGAAGAAAACAATTGAAGAACGGGTATGGACCAGTAGAAGAAAATCTGTAGAGGCAACCATTCCGAGAAGTTAGTTGGCCAATGCAATATAACTTACAGCAGCAGAGGCAGCACGTATTTCTCTGTATGATTCAACTTCATCAGGAAATGCTTGTTCAAGTTCTTCCAAAAGATGTCTGCGTAAACCCTGGAAAAATAAAACCATACACAAGCACAAAAACCAATACCTCAACCTTACTTACAACATTGAAATGGGAATAAGTAACTATGCAAATCTGTCATATCTGAGGATATCAAGGTGACCTTAAACGCATCAGTTTTGCCTTTTGTCATCTGATTTTTGGAAATACAGCTGTTTATGACATCCCTTGTGAATTCATCTGGATTCTTTCCATCATCTATCAAACTAACAGCAGAAGTATAACATCTTTCGATAAGTAACAGCAGAAGTACAGAATCGGGGATAAGAAAATAAGGAAAAGCCTGAATTCCATCATAAAGAACAATCTCAGATGAAGAAGAGGCAATCGTGGGAATAAACTCACTTAAGAACCTCCATAGGAACCTGGATGTTGCACTTCTCAGCTATTTTAACCATGTTGTCGAGCTCCATAACAAGAGAATTGCTGCAGAATAAACCCATAGCAATCAATTTCTTGACAGACCAAGTAACAACTAAAAGAAAGGATCACAAAAAGGACTGCAGAGTGGTACAGGCGTTGGAGAAGAGGAAGCTGAGAGGCAGGATTGAAGGAAGAGACACTAAGGTAGAGCTGGTGAAGGAGGCCCAAAGTTTTGTGGATAGAGTTGATGACCTGGTTCAAGTTTTGCTTTGGATCGTCCAAGGCATTTAATGCTGCCGTATCATTGGCCTGAGAGATCAGCCCATTGCCACCACCACCAGTCACCGCTGTTGCAGCACCCTGTGATGAATCCATGATGCGTTTTACTTCAAAGACCTCCTCAAATCTCTAGAAATATGTATCTGTCACATAAAAGATATGAATTTGAATTAAATAACAGAAGATTTATCATAAACTGTTTATTTTCCCTCAGATGTCAAATTTATCAATTTCACTATATAGATAATTCAAAAAATGTGCAAAACGGAATACCAAGCTGCTTTAAATTATGTTCAAATGGATTTCTCTTATCTAGTCCTCTTTTCAATCTACCAAGAGAAGCAGAAGAAATTTAAGGAACTTAGTAGCCTCAAGTTCTTGGCAATGCAGAGTTATTTGAAACCGGAATTGCTACACTTTGCAATTAAGACCTGAGCATTAAGATTGTGGCATGTTGCCTATTTTTTATCTTTATTAATGACACAGAATTAAAAGAGAGTGCAATGTGTAGTCTTTGATTGTCGAAGGATACAATGTGTTATTTTTAGTAGTTTGGGTGACAATTACATAATTCTTATAGTTTGAGAGTGTGCAGTGTACTTTTCTTCTAAAATACCATCGGTTGGCATCAACACTGAAAATTGTGGGCCAATTGGGCATTATCAAGCATCACTTTTAACTCTAGAAAACAACAAGAACCTAACTAACTCTAGATCTAGACTTTTCCATACATTTGTAGAATTTCTTTTACAATTAATAAGAAATTTTATTACTAAGAATAGGCACAACTCAAGTACACAGGAAGCATATAAAGGAAATACCTACTACACTCTAGAAAGCAGGAAAACTAAAACAAGTTCTTTACATTATCATCATTCCTTGCAAAGATCTTAGCCCACAAACACAAAGTAGAAAAGAAAAAATTCTGAAGATCTTCAAAAGAACACTCTGTCTTCAAAACATCTCCCATTTCTTTCTAGCCAAAGACCCCGCCTTAAACACAAAGGAATCATTCTCCATCTGGCGGCTACACATTTCCTTTCCTCAAAACCTTGCCAACATGCAAGAAGATCAAAAACTTCTTTAGGCATCACCCAATATAAACCTATCCGACCAAAAACCTCATTCCACAAAGACTTTGCCACCTCAAAATATAGAAAGATAGGATTTACAAATTCATCATCTTTCTTGCACATGACACACCAATTAGCTATACACAAACCACATTTTCTAAGGCTATCCGTGGTCAATACTTTCCCTAGAGCAACCACCCAACTGAAGAATGCCACCTTAGTAGTGTAGAAAATAAGTAATTGAAAGGAGAAAGCACTGAATAATATTTTAATTAGCCATCATCAAGCATCACTTCAATTCTAGACAACAACAAGACCAAACTGACTCTAGGCTTTTCAATAGATTTGTAGAAAATCTTCAACTAAAAGAAGAAAGTATATGAATAATATTTCCACAGACAGCCATCTGTTTCTTACATTAAAAACTTGGAAGTTCATTAGACATGCAACCAGATAGATCTTTTGTCACTGCACAACAAACTCAACCACTCTAAAGATAAATATCATCCGCATGATAAAGAAATCTCGTTTGAGATTAGCCAGCAGCCTTAACTCATCAACCGCAACATTTACACCACAATATCAACCTCGAGAACTACATTGCATTTTGAAGTAAATGAAAAATAAACCGGCCTAAAACAGTAAATCCAAGAAACGGGTTGAAGAAACCAATATAATCATAAAGCAGTAATAAAGCATAAAATCCCAGAATCTCGGGAACTTAATAAAGCATACATAATGAAAATTCCTCGCATTGATTGCTACGAACAATTAAAAAAAAAAAATCTAACACTATGTTCTATAAACCTTGAATGCCAGCAATCCCCAATATACCAGAGAATCAAATTGAACTTACGTATTCGAATCGGACCAAAACTTGCTCGCCGGAGTCTTCTTGTGAACAGCAAAGATGGAGTTCTCGAGAGAGAGACCTACACGATCAAAAGGAATTTGGGACTGGTTTCACAAATTATCTGTAATTATTTATTTGTGGGCCTAATATTTATAGTATCAGGCCCAAAACAATATTAAATCTACAGAACCACAGAGGCCCTCAGTTTCGGTTTGGTTGTTGGTCCACGGAATTGGACACTCACTACAGCCCAAAGAAAATTTTTCTCTCAGATGGGAAAAGTCAATCAAAGTGATTGATCAAACGGCAAAAGGATTTGTAAAGTGGCCGGAGTTGATCTTTGCAGCTAAAGAAAACTAGGGATGGGTCTTGCCTCGTTCGTCCTAACCCTGCCTAGGAGAGGCGGGAGATCCGCCCCTTTATGAAAAATGAAAAGATCCATGCGGAGGCAGAGGGTAGAAGGGGCTCAGTCTCGTTCTACACATCCCTCACCCTGCATGACTTTGATGTATATAAATATTATATAATATATATAAGAAAAGCCCCCACAACATAAAACGACATTGTTTTGTCTTTAGAGAGTTTTATTTTACACTCCAGACTAAGTTTTCTTTTTCTCCTTTCCTGATACCCCCAATTCTCTCTCAATTTCTTGAACTTACCTTTCTTTTCCTCTTTGACCTCTGTGTGGTTGTGTGCGACGTCTTCAAGTCTTCGTTCGTCACCATCGTTGTCTTCCTGTGTCATCATTGCCAAAGGTAAGCCCGGCCCCCAATCTGCAATTGGGTTTATGGGAAGGCGGATGGATGCCGTCCCTACTCCTGCACCTGCTACAGAAAAAAGGTACCGCCCCCACACATTGGAGGCAAGGGACAGGGTTCAAAAGTGAACCTTTATCCCATGCGGAGTGGGGGAGGGGTGCCCCTAATGCCGGTAATACCTCTAAAAAATCTATGCAAGTTTTACATAATGAGTGAGTAAAAGGTGGTGGACGTTGGCATGCACTCTAGCCAACTTTGGTCATGCTAAGAGCCTAAGAAATTAATGCTATATTTTGTTTGAGAAAGTATTTAATTTACAAAAAAAAAAAAAAATTATAAATTGACTTGACGTGATTTCGTGTAGTAAGTAAAATTTATTTTATAAATTTATAAATTGACGTGACGTGACGTGACATGATGTATAGGGGTGTAAATGGTTCGGTTCGAGAAAAATGTGGACCGGTTCTATTTAGTCCAAAATTTTTCCATCCCGGACCGGACCGAACTCCTATTCTGTCCATACTGGTCCGGTCCAACTCGGTTTAAGGGCGGTCCGGTTTGGTCCAGTGGCACCTGACATGATTTAATGGGCTAAATTTGATCCAAGATTTTGCAATGATGAAAAATAATTTTTAACCCAAATTTAATTATTTTTAGTCCAATCTACGTATTTATCACAGATTTAAGCAAATAATATTAAAAAAAGCTTACTCTTAAAATAATTGGCAAAAGTGAAATAATCTAAATAAAAAAGAAAAAAAGAAGCAGTCCTTAAAAACTCAAATAAAATAAAAAAAGAAATTAATTATTAAGTCTTAAGAGTCCTTATACTAGAAGTTATGACTTAATATTCTATTTTATATAAAGCCCATAGTCCCATAGGTTGATTAATTAATTTAATTCTTATAAGTTACTAAAGAACGTCTAGATAAAGCGTTTATGAATGTACAATCAGGGAAGTACTCATTCACCTTGATTATAAATGGCATTCCTAAAAAATAAATAGTTAAAAATAATATTAATATTTATAAGTGCTATGTGTAATCATAAGAACTAAGAAGAGTAATTAATAATTAGCTAATAATGTTTTAGTGATACATCATATGTTGGTAAATTATAACTAATAACACTATTATATTAGTATATTATAAATTTATATATTATTAAATAGTGATAAATTAGTAATAATATATTAAATAATAATAATACACTTATTATTTATAAGTTATTACTAATATTCTATATAGATATACTATAATTTATATTTTTATACTAGAACTAGTCAACTACTGTAAATTATAATACGTTAATATTATAAAGATATATTATATATTAATATGTTATACTACCACTCTTAATCTATATTAATATTAATATTATAATTTATATACTATTATTTATATACATATATATATATAATATACATGGTGTGCATTCGATCCAGTCCAGTCTGGTCTAGAGGAAGAAATGTCCTAGATTGAGACCAGACAAAAAATGTTCGATTCATACAAAAATTGGACCGGACCGGACCAAAATCCATCCGGTCCAGTCCACTGGTCCGGTTTGATCTTCTTACACCCCTAATGATGTGGTCCGAACTGGTTAGAACAAAACCGATTTCTACATATTAAAATCCTGCCAAATCTAGTCTGGTATCAGTTCTACACTTTCTAGAAATGGATCGATTTGCATATTTATATCTTTAAATTAATTTGTAATATTATATTATATTAATATATAAATTTTTATATATTAATATCATTTATAAATATATAAAATGATATTATATTATAATTTATAACATATACTTATAAGTTCGTCTTTAAATTATGAGTGTAATCAGTCTGATTTTGAATAAATTTTAAGATAACCTCAAGATTGCCTCCACCAATGAGTATGCTACCACCCATAATTTCAGTCTAAAATATGGCACCACCAAGGAAATCAGAGTAGCACAAACTGTGATAAAACAGCAGTAAAAAGCCTATAACTCAGCATAGTTTGTTGAGTAATAATTATTTTATTTTCTTGTGCAGAAAAGTAGATATCCATAGGGTCATTCTTTCTATTTTTTGATTGGCTAAGAGTAATTGCTCGAGGCATATATGTATAAGGATTATGTGTACATTTTTACTACTGAAATGAGAATAGCATTTTTCTCGGCTCTTGCTCTTCTTCTTCATTTATTCTCCATCTTTGACATGGTATCAGAGACCCCAGGTTTTGAGTCATGAGGTTCTTCTTCTCATTTTTTTTTTCATCACTCCCTCAAACAGCTTTGCTGTATCACTCTCTCTTGTTCATGCATTATTAACTCTCATTCGATTCATTCACAATGGCAAAACAATGAAGATGCAAAGAGACATTTCTATTTACACCAAAGTGACAATGCCAGTACTGTGGTAATAGTTTCACCTCTTTTAGGCCCAAGCTATCTATCATGGCATAGGTCATTTACCTTGACTATTTCCGTCAAAAACAAGCTCAGGTTTCTAGAATGTAGCATACCTACTCCAAATCTAACAGACCCTTTATATATTCCTTAGTTGAGGTGCAACAGCCCGATCTTGTGTTGGCTACTCAACTCAATCTCGAAAGAGATAGCATCAAATGTGCTCTACATCAACTAAGCAATGGAGGATATGGGACAACATGAAAACTCGTTTTGCTTAGTCATAAAATGAGTGCAGTTACCAACTTCAGCAACAACTCAGCTCCATTCCTTTTTTTTTTTTTTTAGGGGAAACACAACTTCTTCATTGAAAAGAGAAATAAAACCTCAAGTCATAATACAAGATAACTTATCAATATAAATAACATGCACAATAATGCTAGGAGTTGAATGCCACCATAATTGAATATGGAAATTTATCCATGCATTTCGGGCTAAGGAATGTGCTGCAGAGTTAGAAAATTTGCTATTATACTCCAAGGTACATTGCTCAAACTATTGCATCAATCTTCGAATCTCTGTAATGACATTCCTCATAGCAACCATAGTTGGGCCAGTAGCATTCACCTCTTGCACCAAGTTAGAGCAGTCACTAACCACTTATAGGTTCTTCAAACCAATATTAAGATTGAATTGCAGACCCCTTAGGATTATTGTGGCTTCAACTATCTCGAATTCTTGAAAATCTGCCTCCCCTCTACTAAGTGCCATGATAACATTACCTTTAACATCCCTTAGAATTGCTCCAATTCATGTTCTGTTATGGTTATAGAAAAGGGCACCATCAATGTTAAGTTTAAACCATCCATCAGGAGATAGAGACCATTTATAGTTGATAACTCTGATACTATCTCGTTGTTGCATATCAGAAGGCTATCTTGCTTTCTTTAGCATAGCAAACTTAATAACCTGTCGAGGATGTAATTGGACCTGATCACGGATCCTCTTGTTTCTTCAATACCAACAGGCCCAAGCCATTAGAATAAAATCTGCTAAGTCCTACTTTGATCCTACTTGATAAATCTGCATAGCTGAAGCCATAAAACAGGAAAATTGATCGAGTGGGATTAACTTGGGAAATCTCTATATCCACAAATCTTGAATAGATGGGTAATAAATTAACGCATGTGCCAAAACCTCACTCCCTTGATTACAGAACCAACAACCAGCATCAACTTAAACTTGCTTCTTCAAGAGATTAGATTTTGTAGGAAATTTATCTTTGCATGCTTTCCATGCAAAGACACGAATCTTATGAGGTATTTTTAACTTCCACAAAACATTCCAAGACCTTTTGGTAACAACCCCATTTCGAAGAGTCTCCACCCTGAGAGTTGGTTAAAGCATTGAAAAACTTGTAAGTAGATTTAACTGAGAAAATTTCACTCTTTTCATGCTCCCATTGCCATAGGTTAGAATCATTGGAATAGCTTGGATGAAGTCTCAAGATGGCTTCAAATATGTTTGGATTGAAGAGAGATCTAACCTTGGAAATATCCCACCATTTAGAAGTAGAGTCAATCAGAGTGTCAACCTGCAAATCTAGTATATGGATATTGCTTCCCCTTCCCACATTCCATCTTCCTCCCTTCTTCAATAAGTTTTTTGCTTCCCTTATCCCTTTCCAAGCAAAGAAGTGGGAATTTTCAATTTTAGCATCAAGGAAATTGCACTTTGGAAAATATCTAGAGCTATAAACTTTATAGAAAAAGGAATTATGGTCCTGCAATAGCATCCATGCTTGTTTAGCAAGCATAGCTAAATTGAATGTCTCTAAATCCTTGAACCCAAGACCACTTACTATCTTCAATTTGCACAGATTATTCCAACTAACCCAATATATCTTCCTCTCATCTAGCTTTTTTCCCACCAATACTTGGTCATTAAACTCTCAATCTCTTGACACAACTTCTGAGGTAGTTTAAAACAACTCATTGCATAAGATGTAATTGCTAGTGCCACTGCTTTGAGTAAAATTTCTTTCACACCTTGTGAAAACATGTGTTCCTTCCAACCTTGTAATTTAAGCCAAATATTATGTTTAATCTCAGCAAAGGCCTGCAATTTAGATTTACCTACCGTGGTAGGTAAACCCAAATATTTATCATAATATTGGATGACTTTATAACCCCATAGCTCCATGATTTACTACTTTGTGCAGTAGGAGTGTTCCCACTAAAAACCATTGTTGTCTTTGCTTGGTTAAGGAGTTGTCCAGATGCCCTCTCATAAACTTCTAGTAACTCAAGCACTTTGGTGTTAGTCTCCACACTTGTATCACAAAAAAAGAGACCATCATCCGTGAAAAGTAAACAATTTAACCTAGGAGCTCTCTGACAGATTTGAATTCTAGCAATCGACCTTGTTGCAGCAGCAGGTTTCATCAAGCCAATTAACCCCCTGTGCACATTAAGAACAAGTATGGAGATATTGGATCTCATTGTCGCAGCCCTCTAGTAGGAATAATATGACCCGTTGGTGTTCCATTAATAAGAATAGAGAAAGAGACACTTTGCACACATCTCATAACAAGTTGGGACATTTTTTCAGAAAAACCCAATCTTATGAAAACATCATATAGAAATGGCCACTCAACTCGATCATAAGTTTTGCTTATGTGAAGTTTTAAGAACATAAACTCTCTCTTCCCTTTCTTTTTCATCTTTAGAAAATGAAGAAGTTCATAAGCCACTAAGATGTTATCTATGATTAAGTCTACTAGGGAGGAAAGCAGATTGAGTTTCTAAGATCACTATGGGCAACACACTCTTAATTTTATTGGCTAGTACTTTAGATATTAGTTTATAAAGGGCATTATAAAGACTAATAGGTCTAAAGTCAGTGACTTTTGTTGGGTTTTTCTTCTTTGAAATTAGGGTAATTAACGTATGGTTTAATGTTTGAGGGAAGTTTCCAGCATTTAAAGCACCTAACATTGCATATGAGATTGAAGTACCAAGTAGAGGCTAGAATTGCTTATAGAACAATGGATGTAGCCCATCAGGCCCTGAAGCTTTTGATGGCTGCATATCATCTAGTGCTTTCTTCACTTTCTGACCAGAATACTCCTTGAGAAGATCTACTTGCATGTTATCTAAAATCCTCCTGTCAATCTTATCAATAACAACGACGACATTACTTGTACCTACAGCACTAAACAGAGAAGCAAAATGGTTAATGATAAAAGAGTTACAAGCCTCCCCTTCTAGCCATAAACCGTCATTATCCATCAGCTTTTGAATGTGGTTTTTCTTCTATCTTTGTGTAGCTTTAGAATGAAAATATCAGATAACCAAAGAGCCCGAGACCTTTGCCTCCACATAATCTCCTCTCTTAGCAGCCACTTGTTAACCTCCTCTTGAGCAATCATCACTTTAGAATGATCTTGACTAATAGGAGATTGTTGCTGAAGAAATTTCAATTTCTACTATGCTTCACGTAACTTTTGGTACAACTGACCAAACTTGATGCTATTCCACATCTATAACCTGGAATTGCAATCAGAAATTGTATCAATTAAACCTTGTAGTTTAGAGCTCCTTCCTTGGTTTCTTCAAGAGGTATGAACTATCTTTGTGCAATCAAATTCTGCCAACCACATTGCCTCAAATCTGAATGGTTTTAGACCCCTTTTCACAGCAAGCATGCCAAGTAAATTTAACCAAATTGAAAGGTGGTTAGAGTATGATGAGTATCCATGATATTACACCATACATATTACACCATAACAGATTACCAAAAAATCAATCAAGCCTTTCAAATATCATATTTGATTCCCTTTTATTACTCCAAATAAAATCTGAGTCTTGATAACCTAAGTCTTTCGATGCACAATCAATAAGTACATCTTTAAATTACTACATCTGTTGATCTAGTCTGTGATTACCTCCCCATTTTTCATTCTAACACAAGATTTCGTTGAAATCTCCAAAGAGCAACCATGCATCCTATCTTCTACATAATCTTTGAATAAGGGACGATGTTTCATATCTTCTGCATGCCTTGGGTTGACCATATAGTCCAATCAAGAACCATTGTTTAGAATCCTCCTCAACCATGGCATCTATGTGAGATTTAGAGAAACTAAGAATGTTTAGTTGTATATCCTTCTTCCACAAAAGTGCCAACCCTCCACTACATCCCAAAGAATCAACAGTTAGACAATTATCAAATTTCAATTTCACACAACAATGCTCCATTCGAACTACATTAAGTTTTGTTTATTGTAAAAACAAAACTTCGGAATCTTCCTTTCTGACTAAATTAGAAAGATTTCGAATACCACGAGGGTTTCTAAGCCCTCTAGTATTCCAATTTAATATTTTTATGGCTATAGGCGAGAGTATGGAACAGCCACCGCTGATAACAATTGAGAACAACTATCATCCTTCTCATACATCTTAACTTTCTTCTTTAGCCTTGCAAAATACCTAGAAGAATCAACCACATTTTTCTCTTCCAATGATTGTCTAGAACCAGACATTTTAGGGGTATAATGAACCAGTTTATTACTAGTAAGATTGATATGTTCAGATCGAGTGAGTCTCTTCCATTTTGGTTGATTAAATATGCATTGAGAGCAGGTGTAGAAATGGAGTCAGTTATGACAGTTAAGTCATTCAAACCATCAATCTTCCCCGAATGACATGTTGCAGTAAGGTTTCCTCAACCACTCCATGTGCAACATGTGGATAACTATCACATAATTGCATCCTCTGATTGATTCCTTGGGTTGCTCTGGTAGAATTGGTACTCTGACTTCTAGAATCTGATGAAAACATCATCGGAGGGATAATTGAAACATAGTTACTCAATCCAACATTAGAGTTGACTCCAAAAGCTCTAATCCAACTTCCATACTGCAATTGTGGATGCACTGCTTCAGGACCAGCAGCAACTCGTTTTGGACAACCCATAGTGGCATGTGATATTAAACTACAAATGAAGTAGACTCGAGGCAAACGTTCATAATTGAAAAGAATAAAGGTCCTCTTACGATTGAGATTAAGAGTCTTACTACGCATAGGGGACTTTGTAAAATCAATTTTGATTAACATTCTCAAACTCCTTCCCCAACTAGCACCCTTCTCATCCACAGCAACATGAATTATCTATCCATAAGAACTCCCAACCCTTTTAACTATAGTATCATTCATGCATTCAAAGGGTAGATTATGTAACTACACCCATGAATATGTTTCTATGAAAACCAAATCAGAAGGAGAAGTAAGACCATCAAAATACTGTAGACAGATTAGACATTAATCAAAGAGCCAAGGATGACCATCCCAAACCCTGGTAATGTCTCCTATAGAATCAAACTCCAACAAGAACAAAACTTCAATAAATTTCACAATCGAATCTAGTTTCCATAACTTCAACATAGTAGTTTTTAGGGCTTTAAGATTAATATGTTTCTCAATAATAACCTTACCAACAAGGCAATGTTTACCACACTCTAGAGTCGAAAGCAACGCCTCATTGTCAACATATACTTCGAAATTTTCTTTGTCAATAAGGTATAGTTTATCCATATCCTCTGCCATCAAAGGATTAAATAGCAAGAAGGAGCACGAAAACCAAATGAGGGAACCAAACACGAAGGACTTGATGAATACAAAAGCATTGAACAAATGAAACCTTCACGAGAAGAGGAAGGAAAGTCAGTTTCGCCTCAATCACCCTTGTCGCTTGAGAGAAAGACTCGCGATTCCTTATAAATTACATGCATGTAGCAGTTAAAATTTGAGATTTTGAACTCAGCTCCATTCTACAAGAGAATAAAATTATAAGTGAATATTTTACTCAACTTAATGGAATTTGGGAGGAAATGTATAACTATCGATTTATCCCTTGCTGTTCATGTGGGTTGTGTACTTGCCAAGCTTTTAAATCAGTTAGTGATGTTGAGTGTAATGTTTCTTCAGATTGTAATGTTTGTCACGAAGCAAAATAGAAACATGCTCCCTTTCATTTAAGAAGTTTTTGTACTCATTCCAGTTTTGATTTAATCCATTATGATATTTGGAGATCTTACTCTCAATCATCTCTACAAGGCCATCATTATTTTCTCACCATTGTGGATGATCATAGCTGAGTAACTTAGGTATTTTTATGAAATTTAAATATGAAACCCGACAACTATTGTAGAATTTCATCCTTATGGTACAAACTCAATTCAAATCCAAAATTAAAATAATTAGGAGAAACAATGGGACTCAACATAAAAATTCCAGCATTTATACTTTACAACAAAATGGTGTTGTGGAGAGAAAGCACCAGCATCTTTGTAATGTGGGTCGAGCACTTCTCTTTCAAGCTTCTCTTCCAACGAAGTTTTTGGAAGATGCAATCTTGACAGCCACCTATCTCATCAATAGAACTCTCACTCCCCTCTTAAATAATAAATCTCTATATAAAATCCTCTTTTCCTCACTACCCTCCTATAGCCATTTGAAAGTCTTTGAGTCTTTGCTTTGTGTCAACACTTAAGCATAACAAAACAAAATTTGAGTCTAGAGCTATAAAGTGCATCTTTATTGGCTATCTTGCAAATATGAAAGGATATAAGTATGTAATTTAGACAGTCATACCAGTTTTGTCACTCGAGATGTTAATTTCATTGAATTTGCTTTTCCTTTTCATTCCTGCATTTCCATTCAACATCCATTACCATTTGATTTAACTATTCCACCAGCACTATCAGACTTTAATTCCCCTCTCATTCCTGCTAATCCGTCCATCAAAAGCTCAGACAACCCCATTGAATCCCCAGATCCTTCTAATCCCTCATCTGATCCATCCTTAAATAATTCTCATCCCAACATATTAGAATTTGATTCCTCCATATATGTTCCCGCTTTGGAAGTAGATTATACTTTTAGTCCTAGAAGGTCTACTTGACCAAGAAATACTCCATCCTATTCGCAAGATTATCATTATAATCTTGCATCTCAAACCCTCACCTTGTGCACCCCATACTTCCAATCATATCACATATAATCATCTATCAATATCTCATAGAACATATGTCTTAGCCCTTTCACTTACATATGAACCCGAGTCATATGAGGAAGCTATGATCACTAATCATTGGAAAGTTGTCATGAAGTCTGAAATTGATTCCCTTGAGGCCAACAACACTTATTCCATCATTGCTTTACCCCCTGAACAGAAAACAGTTGGTTGTAAGTATGTGTAATAAGTCAAGTTAAAATCTGATGGAACCATTATAAACATAAGACTAGATTGGTGTCAAATTGGTACGTGGAAAGGGGGGAATTTGACTATCAAGAAACCTTCAATCCAATGGCAAAGTTAACCACAATTAGATTTTTTCTTACTTTGGCAGCAGTTCACAACTGGCATTTGTCTAAACTTGATGTGCGTAATACTTTTTTAAATACGGATCTCAATGAAGAAATAATCATGGACTTGCCACCAGGTTCTATGGTTAAGGAGGAGTTTCAACAATAAGGAAAGCTGGTTTGCAAGTTAAGTAAGTCACTATATAACTTGAAATAAATCTCTTGACAATAAAACTCCAAGTTCACCACTGTTTTGCTCTCCATTGAATTCCAATCCAAATCTGATTACTCACCCTTCACCAAGAATGATCAATATGGTTTTACAGCCCTTTTAGTTTATGTGGATGACATAATTGTGGGGAGCAATAATTGAGTCATCATAAAGATTATTAAGGATCTTCTACATAGCCATTTTAAAACCAAGGATCTCAGACCCTTGAAATTTTCTTAGGCATCGAAGTTGCAAGAACAACAATTGGAATCCACATATAACAGAGAAAATACACATTAGAGATCTTAGGGGATGTTGGCTTACTTGGCTCTAAACCAGCTAATATCTACATTGAATTAAATCACAATTCTTCCACTAGCATATTGGCAAATATTATAAGTAATCGAAGGCTAATTGGCAGGCTCATCTATTTGACAATTAGTAGACCAGACATCACTTATATAATAAGTGTTCTAAGTCAATTCATGGACAAATCAACTCAGATGCATTTGCATCATGCTCATTGAGTTTTAAGGTATCTAAACGGCTCAATTAGTCAAGGTCTTTTCTTCTCAGCTAGTTCCTCCTTACACCTCAAAGCATATAATGCTTTAGATTGGGCAGTATGCCTTGAAACTTAAAGATCAGTCACTGGCGTCTCTATCTTTCTTGGAGACTTTGTAGTGAATTGAAAATCCAAAAAATTTGCCATAATATCTCAATCATTTGTTAAGGAAAAATACCAAGCACTTGCCTACACATATTGTGAGGTAGTATGGTTGATTACATTTTTGAAGGACTTCAACATACAACACAAATAGCTAGCACTTTTATATTATGACAACCAAGCTGCCATTCATCTCATCAAGAATTCCATCTTTCATGAGAGGATGAAGTATATAGAAATAGATTGCCATTTCATTCGAGAAAAGGTAGCTGCTGGTACAATTATTTTAGTTCATGTTAGCTCCAAGTTTCAGTTGGTTGATCTCTTCACAAAGACTTTATCCTCAACACAGTTTCACTTTTTATTGTCCAAAAGATGGGTATTTTAAATATATATGCCCATCATGAGGGTGAGTCTCAGCGAAAGGAGGATCATGCCTCCACCAACAAGTATGCTGCCACCCACAATGTCAGTCTAAAACATGCCACCACCAAGAAAATCAGAGTAGCACAAACTTTGATAAAGCAGCAGCAAAAAGCCTCTAGCTCAGCACAGTTTGTTGAGTAATACTTTTTTTGTTTTCTTGTACAGAAATGACCCTCTCTCGACCTAACCCGACATACGTGGGTTGATTCAAGTCGAGTTGGCGCCAAATTGATACTATTGTAGGTCGCGTTGGTTCTAAATCCGACTTCAGAATGTCGGGTTGCAGCTCTAATCCATAGGGTGATTCTTTCTATTTTTTGATTTGCAAAGAGTTATTGCTTGTAGA
This sequence comes from Platycarya longipes, assembly GCA_036559045.1. Classification (NCBI taxonomy): domain Eukaryota; kingdom Viridiplantae; phylum Streptophyta; class Magnoliopsida; order Fagales; family Juglandaceae; genus Platycarya; species Platycarya longipes. Next base: position 15,950,430 of record CM071799.1, on the reverse strand, counting down.
AATTCATGGGCCTAACTCATCTCATAAAACCGGTTCAATGAGAGAGGATTGCACATTGCTTATAAGCATGTCCAAGACCTTGTCCACAGACAATGTGAGATTTATTCCTCAACACCCTCCCTCAGGTACAGGCCAATAATTTTTCTGGTTCTTGTCACGGGATAAGTAGTGTGGGCCCACATTCGTCCTGTGGTAGGCTCTGATACTATGTAGAAATTCATGGGCCTAACTCATCTCATAAAATCGATCCAATGAGAGAGGATTGCACATTGCTTATAAGCATGTCTAAGACCTTGTCTACAGGCAATGTAAGATTTATTCCTCAACATTGCTAGAAGCATATATGTATCAAGATTATCATGTGTACGCTTTTACCATTGAAATGAGAATAGCATTTTTCTCATCACTTACTCTTTTTCTTCCTCTGTTCTCCATCTTTAACAGGTTGGCCGGAACCAACAAAATAAAAACAAAACACACGAAAAAGAAGATGAATTGAAAATTTCAAGATCGACATATATATAATTAATTAATATTAATAAATATTAATTTCTTTAACTTAGTTAATTGCCATGAAAAGCTTAATTTATAATAAGCATATATTCTTTACTGATCATCATGATCTGCTTTAATTCGCCTTTTGAATCAATTCAAATCGTACGTCTCCATTTCTGGTCTTTGTTCTCCTATAATTTTTTCCTTTAGTCTAATTACTGGAATCCAAAGGAAGAGAAAATATTAAAGGAAAACCCTGATTCTTAAAGTACGACGTTTGAGGCGGTTGAGGTATACCTCCAGAGCTTGGCTGGCCGGTCTAGAATTTTGACCTTTCTTTTTCATGATCTGGTCTCTCTTCTCAACAAAGTCATGAAAGCATGAATATTATTTTCGAGGAATGGTTGACAACATTTATACACCATCCAGGTACGTACAATGTCAAACAATTTGGTCCGTGCATATGCAACTTGAGATGATAGATATTATATAAATTAATATATATTTAATTTGTTATATTTTTTCATGAGCTGATCTCTCTTCTCAACAAAATCATGAAAGCATGAACATTATTTTCGAGGAACAGTTGACAACATTTATACACCATCCAGGTACGTACAATGTCAAACAATTTGGTCCGTGCATATGTAACTTGAGATGATAGATATTATATAAATTAATATATATTTAATTTGTTATATTTTTTCATGATCTAATCTCTCTTGTCAACAAAATCATGAAAGCATGAATATTATTTTCTAGGAATAGTTGACAACATTAATACACCAGGCCGTACGTACATGAATGTCAAACAATTTGGTCCGTGCATATATATGCAACTTGAGATCATAGATATTATATAAAATAATATATATTTAGTTTGTTATATTATTGGAGAATAGAAGATCGATCGGCTTTTCTAAAGAAAAATTGTAGTCCTAATCAACAATCCCAAGTTGTGTAAAAAAGCATCTTGGCCTTCATGCATCTTCTTTTCTTGGATATTCTCGATAGAAAGGAATTAGATGGGGATTTGTTATTACAATTAACAAAAAAATCTACTTTCCCAAACAGTAGTGTTGAGATCTGATGCATTTCAAGTTTCAACCCCATATCAGAATCATCATCAAGATGGTCAAAGTTTGGCATTGACGGAGAAGGCAACCCCAAAAGCAAAGATAGATACACCTTTGCTTAGCAATATATGGAATATATGCCAACAATATAGTGAGTGAATGGTGGAAGACTACTGGCCGGAATAGCGCTCTGAAAATGAGTATATTAATGCTTTTCCTCATAAAACTTGATCAGAAAATAATTTGAGGTCATTTTTAAAAGCAAGTGTACCATTAAACATATATAAATAATAAATATTATAATTAAGTACTAGTAGAACAGGCCGAAGACCTAAGCATATATGGTCGAAAATAAAGGTGTTGACCAGTCGCCATTTTTCTAGATCGATGTCTGTTTTCACCATTAAGCTGGAAACTTTTTGCAGGCGCAATTCAACATTGAGCCAATAATGATTAGCGATTTTGAAATATATATATTAAGATAATAAACTTTTTGCTCCACCACTGATGATTATCTTAAGGCCTAATGATAAAAATAAATACCTTTGCTCTTTGCGGGGAATAAAATCTTTTTACCAATGCAAGCTGTCTTACATGATTTTGTTATTTCAAGTTATATTTATTATATTTAATATAGAATATTTTAAGTGATTTTATATAGCTACCATGAATTTAATTAAGTTGACGGTCAGTCATTACAAAAAAATTGTTTATCTGTAGCTAGGTATTTTCTGTGAAAATGATTATTTTCTATAAAAATGAATATGTTTTCAAAACAAAAAGTCATTTTCTCTACAAATAATTCGTTATTGATATTCGTTTTTCTTGTAATGAGTCCTTAAATTGTATTATATTAATGCGTGTGATTGTAGATAAAAAAAATAGAATGAAGAACACCGTCAATTGATCTTAAAGATCATGATCATATTCTCTGAGTATACAGCATTCGTAGATCACAAAGAATATGTATGTTTATTTTAATCAGAGTCCACTAACATTATGCAGTGTCAAAGATTAAAGACCTAATTCACATGAATATATATAAAGCTTGTCCATAACTCAAAGTGGCCGTAATAAACTTGATTCGATACAAGTAAAAAAATCAACAAGGTTAATAATTAATTACCACTTCCATGAATTTTTTTTATACTTGTTTTGAGATTTCTACTGGTCCAGCAATTGAGCGATTTGCATTAATCCAATATGTGTCATGTAACGCATGATATGCCATTAGCTAGCAAGTAGTCGTTTCGTCATAACCAACAATTTAATATATTGAATTATATATAAAGAAAATTATGAGATTGGAGTGGAGATAGAGTCCGTTAACATGATTTCACGCACATGGTGGGAAACTTTTATAAGCTTTAATTTCAAGTTGAACATAATTAAATCACTGAAACAATATTATTCTTAATTAATTCACCGCATCAAATCTTTCGAAAAAATAAGCATATATATAGATCGGCCATCAATTCGATGTATGTAATTATGAATTCGTCAGATTATTAATTTATTCATTCAAATAGATAGTGCTCCGTTTGTAAATTTATAAAGTTAAATATAGTACTTCCACACCAATTAACAACTTGATCAGGATATGCGAGTTTACATCCATCGTACAATATTCATGTCCAAGTCATGAGGAAATTTCTTTAAAAAAAATGCCATGCATAATGTTTAAATTAATTCACAATCTTGATTCAATAGTTATATATCCACACGGACGGACAATATAGGGTTGTGAGAAATTCATAATAAACAACAGATATATATAAAAGAAATGTCCCGGGGATGACAACACCCCTAGATTATTTTTGTCGCAAATAATCCTTCTGATTACCATTAATTAATAATAAATGTCAGTTTTTTCTTGTAGGGTACATACACCAGAAAAATATATAAAAAAATCCTATTCATATTTGGAATTAGGATATAAACATTATAAATAATGTTTTCATAGTCATGCATATATTAAATTAGATCGTAGTACCATGCTACTTAATAAAATGTATATTTTCTCACCAATTGAAAGCTCTGTTATTCAAGATTCAGTTGAGTTTACGCCATACAAGTGGCCGGCCAGTACGCAATATTAATGTTAATTTAATTGTGTAATTAGAAGTATATATCAAAATGACCAGCACAGCATATTATATATATATATATATATATATATATCATCATCATCCCATCATCAATTAATCAGCAAGGCACGCAGATGAGAGCTAGCAAAGGAAGAATTGACCATGACTTGGTTCCTGGACTAAGGAAACTAAATAAAGGTAAATATATATGTAGCCAGCAAAGTTTCTGATCAATTCAGAGTGCAGACATAATTTCTATGTAATTTCACTACTTCTCAAAATTAATTGAATATGCACATACATGAATAGAAATTAATGGAGGTCTATATAATATATATATATATATATATATCTATACACATATTTATAGACAAGATAATTTGGCTGCTGACATGCTTGCTCGGATGGGATCTCAAGGGACTACCAATTCTTGGAATTTAATACCGCATTTACCGAAAGAAATTCTTCATACTGATAGAATAGGTAATTTGCCTAAGATTCGTTAGTGTAGTTTTATGGTCTGTACTATTGGTTCCTGATTTATGGGTCATGGTCTGTATTGGTTCCTGGGTTATGGTCTGTATTGTTTTTTATTAGCGAGCATTGTATTGATTTGTATTGAACAAGCTGGTTGTGTCAGTAGTGGTATATTGCTTGGGTTTGAGCATTATTTCTCAACTCTTGTAATTTTCAAGTATTAGATTGTTACCACGGTATTTCTCTACCATAAGTGAGAGTTTAATAAACTTAGGTCGGAATCAGTTTTGAACATGTGACATTCGTCTCTTTACCAAATAAAAAAAAAATAGTATATATATATGCGCAAAATTATTAACTCTGTCATAAATCTTCCATGTTGATAAAGTTAGAATGATTGGAAAGGTGAAACATGATCAGCAATTTGTGCGAATTGCCAGACCATATTTGCGAAAAATAATGATAGCTTTACCATTCATCTACCACCATTTTACCACTTTTTTTTTTTTAATTTTTAAATTTTTTTTTACTTAATGATTAAGAAAGTAATTATTAATAAAATTAAATATTTTTAAGATTTTTTTTAATAATTAAGGACGTTAAAAAATATTTAAAAGAAAATAATACAAAAACAAATACATTTAGAATAATAAACAAGTGAGAAATAAAATGTAGGTGTATCACTAATCATTCGGGAACTCAAAGATGAAGAAAGCAACTAGTACTCCTGCATGCATGTTCAGTACCACTTAGCCAGCTAGCTTCTCAAACAAGAAAGAATCTCATGAAGCTAAAACAAGTACATATTCATTGTTTTTATGTCACCAAAGCAGTACACAGTATAGATTCTGTGTGTTTGTGGTCGTGCACCATTGGAATATATATAGCTACTAGCTTTAATTAGCTTAGACTACAATTTGCATATATAATTAAATAATTAATTATATATATATATATAAACAAGTGATGTACTTACATGTACTATTGGTTTAAATCTAATGGCACTGCTCTAATAATTTGTATTAAATTTGTCGTTCTCAATAATCCTGATAATGTGGCGGCATAGTATTTAATTAAATTATTTCTTATATTAAATTATTTATAAAAAAAAAAGATACTTAAAATAAAGTACAACAGCTAGCTGTTGGTGTGACTAAAGATAATATAAATCAAGGTGAAAATTAAACAACCTTTGTCATATGTTTTATCTCTCGAGCCTGTTATGCCAATTGGCCGGAATTAAGACTTGAATTAATCATGCATAATTAATGTTGCTCGATCAATAAGTAAATTAAGAATTAGAAGTATTTGATTCTCTCGTAGCGCGCACTTGCACTTATTTTATTGAAGAGTGTTGGAGGCCCATGCCAGATTTTGCTTTCGGGATTCGTCACTATGTCTCCATAGAAACGTATCTTAATATATATATATATATATATATATATATATATTTTAATGATTGATTAAAGTGTGTTATCCGATTACGTTTGCATTGGTACTGAATGACTCTTCTGCATGGACGATGTTTTGAATGATACTTGTATTCTCTCTATATTCCTTATCTCTAAGGGCATGCATGCCAATACACACAGGATCAATAGTTCTGAGTGCAGCTTCTTTTTTTTTCTGGGAATATGTTCTATATATAGTGTTACGAACTATATGCATGGCACATGAATACCTTTTTGTAATCATTAAAGTTTGTAAAAATTTGGCCATGTTAGCTGGCCAGCAATAAAGCCTAACTGGCTTGGCTAGCTCTTTTATTTGAGTGTAGCAATATTGAGATGTTTGAACATTAATTATTGTTCCATTAACACGGCTTGGAATGATTAAAAAGTAGCACCAAATTAATTAAGTTATAAAAGGTTTAATATTTTGAAATATGAACTCTATGTATATATTTTAAAAAAAGTGCTTCATCAAGGAGGAATGCTAGGCATGACTAGTCCCAGAAAATGCCTAATTTTGCATGAATAACTCTGCTATGCCACCCCACTTTGTCCCTTTATTTTGACCGTTTATGCATTTATTTTTTTTAATAAATGAATTATTGGTTAAGGGAGTGACTATTAGTATATATATTAATATTTTTTTTATTTTTTTTAAAAATGTTTAAACATATTAATAAAAACTATTAAAAAAATGTAATTTATACCAGTTAGCTAGGGAGGCATACCAAGTAAACAAATTGAATAGATGTCAATTTTTTACAGCATGCCTAAAGATAAATAAATAAATTATGTACGTGAACATCTTTCACTGAACTATAGGTTCTGCAGTTTTATAATTAGCCAGTCAAAAGGTACTTGTGGTAAATAAAAATCACCAAGCCCATTTATATGAATAAACTTTGCCTAATTCAAGGATTTGAGAACAATTAATAAATAAATAAACAAGGTTAAAATAATTAATTCAAACAAAGTAAATTAATGCATCCTCTCTTCTTCCTCTTCTCGATCGACGTTTCCTTCCTCTTCTCGTCTCCATGTAATTCTTTTCTCTCCTTAATAATTTTCACCAAATTTTCTCATTTTCATCAGTATATAGAAGGTTTGCATGTTGGTACGTTGTACAAGGAATGTACGTACGTACGTGAAACTCATGTTGGTACCATGCATATATATATACATACATATATGTATAATTAGTTTAAAAATTATAAAATTATATACATACATGCATATATATATATATACATACATATATACTCATGTCGGTCAAACAATTTTAAAATTAGAGTATCATCAAAAAACTAGTCTGCTATAATTAGTTTTAATCTGTATTGAAATTCTAACATTATGCATGACCTTATTCGATGAGCAGCCAGCGATTATAAAATCATTATAATTTCATGTCTTTAATTTATCTCTAAATTAATTGTGATGACTCTAAAAAGTGGTGGCTACAAAAAGTGGGACCCAAGTATGTGGCATCACCATCCTGAGTTTTGGAGTATTCTGTGGCGTTAATACATGCTGTACTATGATTCAGACGTCGTGACAATTAAATTAGGCCCTAACACGAGGGTAACTCTGATGGGGGACGAAGGCTGATGAGACGTCGGCTTCGATACGAATTTGAGATCTAAAAGAAATTAAAAAAGGTCAAGCATGCATGCATGGAGCAGGTGCTTCGGTCCGCGGGAAAGCTCAAATGTCACACATTTTCGATAAGGAAAATGAGACAGGCCGCGAGGGGGCCCCGCGCCCGAAGGAGGAGGGTCACTGCGCTGTGCTTTTGGGACGAACTTTACAGAATACAAAGTACCAATTGGCAGGGAGGAAGGGACACGACACGATACCCATCACCCTCCTGCAATATGCCACTTGTCCAGACGCGTGTGTTCTGTACACTTCACATTTCAAACTCCAAGGCTCCAACCTGTGTTCCCAACCTCATCACCACCCGTTTCATGTTTTTTCTGTTTTTTTTTTTTTTACCTTAAAATCCTCGCCTTAAGGCAGGAAAAACACCGAAAGGCGAAAGACGCAGATTTTGGACAGATTTAAAAGCTACTCTCCAGTTTATGTGCGTGATTGTTAACTTCGATGATTACAATAATTTAATTTTTAAAAATAATAATTACAGTCGTAAAATTATAAATAAAATATAATTAATTTTAAAAAATAAATATATAAAAAACTCATATAATAAAAGTAATTTTTTAACGGTAAATTTTATTTTTGTTTTAAATAATTATACGATACTAACAATTCTACGAATATATATCATATTATTTTTTATTTTTTCAAAAATCAAGTGGAGTATTTATTTTAAAAAATTATAGTTATACTAATTATTTTCTAATACCTTCGTAGTTTTCTCACATCACCGATTTGTCTTACCAAAATAAAGAAAAATCTTACTCTAGTAGGTCAACTAGGAAAATTAAGGAAAAAAATTGATCATCATGTTAATCTTAAGGATTTGGATACTACTTATTTTCATTCCATCGTTTGGTAGTAAATTATCATTCCTTTGATAAGTATGTTTTGACTTACTAAATTCATATGTATTTATATATTGAATCCATGTTATGTACTGTCTTTCGTTTTTCCACACTAAGGAAACAAATAATTTAGGCTTTGTTTAGTAATTGATTTGTCTTACAAATTAAAAGATACTATAAAAAAAATAGTCAGATATAATCTATCTGATGCATTCAAAAAAGATAGATATAACCAATTTGATTATTTTTGTCCTTTTTAAATATATTAAATTGATTATATTTGACTATTTTTCTTAAAAAAATAATCTTGCTCATAAAGGAAAATAATTCATGCTAAGATCGTAAGGAGTTTCATACTTATTTTCATCGGGTCTTTTCGTAAATTATCATTCCTTTGATACATATTTTTGACTTTCTAAATTCTGGCATACTCATTGATTAATCGATCCATGCTAGGTGCCTTTCGTTTTTCAATGCTTTACAATTTTTTCATATAACCATAATCTAATTATTATCCAAACATAAATCCGATACAATTTTTCTAAATTTTCAAATAAAACACAAAAAAATATAATTCTTATTAATTTTAAAAATATATATATTAAAAAGTTATATTCAAATAAATTTTTTTAATTTTATAATATTTTTATTCAATTTTTTTTTTTTCAAAATCCAATAAAAACACTACAACAAAATGGGGTTAAAACGGCACTTTTGAGAATGCCACAACAAAATTCGCCGGTTTGAAAACTTGTTCTCAGCATTTGAAATTTAATACCTGCGTTTTAATGTAAACGGGGCGAATTTTATTTTTTGCGGCGATTTATTATCTTTTTGCGGCGAAAAGTAAGCGCCGTAAATGGTCTTTAAAAATCTAGATACGCCGAACACCCCCTGCCCCCCTCCCCCAAAACCTATTCTCTCTCTCTCTTTCTTTGTTTGTTTGTCCATTTAGTCATAAAATAAGGAATTTTCTAAATAAACACAGAAACCAGTCATCTTCTGATATTTGGGAGATTTTCCCAATCTAAATCATATAATCCATTTAACTGAAAAATAAAGAAAATATGAAAAAGAAGTAGTTAGCATTGCAACTCTAAGCTTTAACCAAACATAAATTTGTATTGTTGTATGAACGGGAAAGGTTCACAGTGGTCAACTCTGAGCTTTGCAAATCCAATAATTTCAAATATTTGAAACTTTCTGCAATAATATTTCCACAAAGTGAAAGAATTATAGGACATAAATCCTTGGGAAATCCCCTTTTCTTTTTTAAATCGTTGGGGAAAACCTTGGTACAGCAGAAGTCAAGGGATAGTTTTGAACCTGTTCAACAGTAGCAGCCATGCAATTGAGTGGAGCTTCTTCCTCGGCCATTTCAGCCTGAATTTTCAGAGCTTTGAAGGCCATGACCTTGATCTTCTGGGCTGATTTTTGATTTAGAAAGTAAAGGGTATTGTGGTAAAGTTCGTGATAAAATGGGGGATAATTTTGTCTATTTTTATATGGACTGCAAAGGAATCCATTTTTAATGGATTGTATCTAGCACAGCCTTTTAAAAAAATACTGGTGAAAGTTGAAACTGGTTCACCAGTATTTTTTTTTTAATTTTTGTAAAACACTTTTTGCGGCGCTTTTATCTCGCCGCAATAAGGAAGAAATTCGCCGCAAAAAGCCTTAATCAAATCAGGCATATATACGCCTTTTGTGGCGAATATATGAGTATTTGCGGCGGCATAAATTCGCCGCAAATACTGAAACAACACTGGCGACACGCCAGTGCCCGCAATAGAATTGTACCTGCATCTTTTATTCCGGCGAAATTCCGTCGCTACAGTAATCGCCGAGGATGGCTTTTTCCGGTAGAAAATCTTAATTTTACCTACTAATTTTAACGCCGGTAATAGTCACGTTTGTTGTAGTGAAACAACTTAACTCAAACTATTTTATTAGTATTTATAAAATTATAATATGTTTTTATTTCATCTAATTATTCATGCATGCCCTTATAGCATGAATTATACGACATCAATAAGAAACATTAAAAAATCCTTGTCGGTAGTTAGCTCTTCTTTTTTGTTATTACGTAACTCATCATTTATCCAAGATTCATGTCTTACCTTTTTTGTAATCACCTTTACGGCTATGCTACTGTTCTGCTCCCTCTTAACCGCTCAACCTTATTGCTCAGGCCACGTCACATAATTATTAAAAAAAATTATTTCAATTCAGCCCAATTCATTACTTTAACAGAATTATCATATTTTTTTTTCATCTAATCTAATTATTCATGCATGCCCTTAGAGTATGAACTATACGACATCAATAATAAGCGTTAAAAATCATTGTTGGTATAAGTTAGATATTCTTTCTTATTATTATCTAACCGTTTATCCAAAATTTACGTCTTTACATTTTTTTTGTATTAAATTTTAGAGTTTTTTTTTTTTTTGATAACAAACATTCCATTCATTCCACAATAAATCATTACAAAAACTGTTTATCAACCCATACAATGGACTCAATAAACTGTGGGATAGAACCTTTCCAAAAACATAAATCATCAACATGCCAAGCATATCTCGCTAATTGATGAACACATTCGTTAAAATTTTGACTAACGTGTTTAATAGTGCAACTATGAAAACGCATCATCATATCTTTAATAGTGCAGATATTAAGTTTTAGAGTTATCCTAGTGTGATGCTCCCTATTAACCACTCAACCTAATTATCGCTTGTGCCATGCCACATAAATATTAAAATAGAAGAAGAAAGAGGACATAATCTAACGAGAAAAAGATCTCCAAAACCTCATTACCCAACATGTGTCTGTTCTTTCTCTCTCTTCAAGCAATCGAGGCTCACTCTTAAATACAACTCACAGTTCAAATCTCCACTACCAAATTTGGATTTCAATCTCTCTATCTTTATCTCTCTATCTAATCTTCTCCGAAAAAAAAGGTAGAAAACATTCTTTGTAAGTCATAGTCATAGGTCCTAGGTCCTTTTTGTTTTGTTTTTGTGTTTGACAATCACCTGATCATCACCAAGAGCTTAGTTTAGGATATTTTAAATGAGTTGGCACGATTTCTTTTCTCATTCGATAGAATAAGAGTTCGGTTTTTTATATTTCTTTTCTATTAATTTCCAACCACATGGCAAACCATATCAAGCAATTAGGTCACGTGGTAAGGTTGATGAGACAGACTAGCATTTTCCTAATTTTTATATGATATTTTATCTTTTACATACTCTTTCTATTAATACAAAAGTATCATACTAACGTTATTTGGTAAACATATATTAGTTTATATATATATATATATCTACTTAATGTCTAATGATCTATATCTAAAAATGCCAAGTTAATAATTCTTATACATGCATTGAGTTATATATATTGTTTGTATATAAGCAATACTAACATACATGCATGATATTCGACATAAATCATTAGTTTTTATTCTCAATTTTTAAATTTTTAGATTTTATTTAAAGACTGTATTTAACCCACCTAAGTAAAAGTTTTAGTTTCATCCATGCTACCATATGGCCACATGGACCATTATCAGCATTCCTTTATTAGGCCTCGTTAGGATTTGAAAATGAGATGAGTTGAGATGAGTTAAGATGAATTTAGTTTATTTTGTAATATTATTATTATTTTGAAATTTGAAAAAAAATGTATTGGGATTTAAAAAAGAGTATAGAGATTTGTGTTTTATATGAAAAATTAAAAAAGTGTAATAATAAAATAGAGATGAGTTGAGATGAGTCCCGAATTTAAACGAAACCTTAATCCTTTTTCTTTTCTTATTCTTTTTCATCTTTATATATTTTTCTATTTATTTAAATAGTCACTGTCATAGTTGTATAATCTATTTTTAATTTACGTGTCATTTTCTTATTTGTCCAATTGGACATATTTAAATATATATAACAACTAAGAGGATATTTATGGAGATTATATGCTTCCATAAAGGTAGTTGAAGGACCCAATTTAGATTTTATTAGGAGGACTCCTCATCTTCATTTTATTATTATATTTTTATAATTTTTTATATAAAATATAAATTTTTATATATTTTTTTCAAATTTTAGTACACTTTTTTTAAATTCTAATATATTTTTTTCAAATTTTAAAATAATAATAATATTAAAAAATAAATTACATTCACCTCATCTCCGAATCTAAACGGGCTTAATTCTCCCGTCAATGCGATAAGGTATATACCACGCGTTTTAAATAAGCGTGGGGCCTGAGACCACTTCCTTTCCGTTACAGGGCCAGGGCGGCGCACGCCGTTATTTCCGTAACTGCCATAATTTTTTTTCTTCTTCCGTTATGTGGTCGGTAACTCACCCGTGACTTAACGGTTACACTTACACTTTAGATCCCGAACCGTCCCTTTGACTCTCTATATAAACCCAACGACCACTTCATGGTTTAACCCAAATAAGGAAACACACGCACATATTTCTTGGTCTGTCTAAAAATCTTTGTCTCCAATTTCCACCATGGAAACACAGGTTGATACCTTGTGGGTTTTGGCTCTTGCTTCCAAATGCAAAGCTTTCTCTTCTCCAAACGCCCTTTTTCTTTTCGTTTTTATCAGCATGGCTTGGCTTAGTTTGGCTTTGTGCTACTGGGCTTACCCCGGAGGTCCCGCATGGGGAAAATATTGGTGGAAAATATCAAATAACACCAAAGCCAAGAAAATACCAGGGCCACGAGGTTTCCCCGTGCTGGGAAGCGTGAACCTTATGGCTAATCTGGCTCACCACAAGCTCGCTGCAGCCGCCGAGTTGCTCGCCGCTAAGCGGCTGATGGCTTATAGTCTCGGTGAAACCCGGTTCATCATAACATGCAACCCCGATGTGGCTAAAGAGATCCTAAACAGCTCCGTCTTCGCCGATCGTCCGGTGAAAGAGTCTGCGTACAGCCTAATGTTCAACAGAGCTATTGGCTTCGCTCCTTACGGAGTTTATTGGCGAACACTGAGGAGAATCGCTGCCACTCATCTCTTCTGCCCCAAACAAATCAACGCTTCAGAGTCTCAGAGGTTCGAAATCGCAGCTCAAATGGTATCCATGATTGCATGTCGTCCCGGCCGAGAGTTCTCTGTCCGCCAGATACTGAAGCGAGCTTCGCTTAACAACATGATGTGCTCGGTGTTCGGACGAAACTATCAGCTCGAGTCATCGAACAGCGAAAGCAACGTACTGGGTCAGCTTGTGCAAGAAGGTTACGAGCTGCTGGGGAAGCTCAACATGTCGGACCACCTTCCTTGGCTTGCCGGGCTGGACCTTCAGAAAATCCGGTTCAGATGCTCCAAACTGACCCCTAAAGTGAACCAGTTCGTGAACCGGATTATCCAAGAGCATAGAACCCAAACTGGCCGAAGAAACCATGATTTTGTGGATGTTCTTCTCTCTCTTCAAGGGCCTGATAAATTATCGGACCAGGATATGGTCGCCGTGCTTTGGGTAAGCAAAACACTGGCCTATTACAAAAACAAACAGTCGTATATTACAAATTCTATCTGCATATTTTCTGTCCCCTAGCAATAAAATAATATGTATATTTGCTGAGGAAAAAGAAAAGCATGCACGTAAGATATGAAAAGAAACGTTCATATGTTATAGAAGCTTAAAACTACTTGTTATTGAGTAGTGCTAAATAATCAGTTGCTTAATGGTGTTTTGTTAATTAATACAGGAGATGATATTCAGAGGAACTGATACTGTGGCAGTTTTGGTTGAGTGGATACTAGCGAGAATGGTACTCCACCCTAACATCCAATTAAAAGTGCACGAAGAGCTCGATAGGGTCGTCGGAAGATCCCGGCCGTTGAACGAATCAGACATCCAATCAATGGTTTACCTGCCGGCGGTCGTGAAGGAAGTTCTGAGGCTTCACCCACCAGGCCCACTTCTATCGTGGGCCCGGCTCTCGGTGACGGATACTACAGTCGCTGGATATGACGTGCCTGCGGGGACCACAGCAATGGTAAATATGTGGGCCATAACAAGGGACCCACAGCTGTGGGCGGACCCACTAGAGTTTATGCCTGATAGGTTCGTGTGCAAGGATGCTACTGACGTGGAGTTCTCTGTGATGGGGTCCGACCTCAGGCTTGCACCATTCGGATCGGGTCGTAGGACATGCCCCGGAAAGGCATTGGGTTTGACAACTGTGACCTTTTGGGTAGCAACTTTGTTGCATGAATTTGAGTGGGTGCAATCGGATCACAACCCGGTTGATCTCAGCGAGGTCTTGAAGCTTTCGTGTGAAATGGCAAACCCTCTTACTGTGAAAGTGGAACCAAGGCGCAGATAAGAAATCATCAAAACGACACAATTGATGATCACAGAATTACTTCTATATTGTATATAAAATATATATAAGCAGCTGGTCGCTTAAAAAAAATCTTAATTAAGCCTCGATCCACATGTCTCGGTTAGTCATGATCGGCCATTTGGATGATGAGGTTGCAGGCTTAATTTAGCGTCAATGTATGCCGTGTTTAATTATTTCCTATCAGTATCAGTACTTCTTAATAACTTATATATATTTACCTGAGAAGTAAACGTTCATGTATGTGTAATCAGGCTAGTAATTAAGTTGTTTGAAATTACTGCTCTTTCATTTTTCCTTTTCTTTATTTATTTGTTTATTTATTTTTTCTTATTCAAGATTAAGGGTGCCCAGTTTGATTATAGAGGTGAGATAAAACCATCCAATCTCATTTCAACTAACAATCTTACTATTATTAATAAACTATCTCAATTCATCTCATCTTATTAATAAGTTCGACGACATGGAATATATAAACAACAACTTATTTATTTTAATTGTTAATAAATGATACTTGTGTGGTGATGTTAGTCAGATTATATTTACATTAATTAATGAGCTAGCTAGACGTTCTAAGAGTATAACATCAACCCACATTAATTAAATAACAAATGACTTGATTTTGTCTGTTGGTTTACTATAATATTCTTCGATATGGAATTCCTTTTTCCCTCATGATCATCATATTGAAGATTATGGCCGCCTGCTGTTTATTTTAATCCGGCCTGGAGGAACTGACGATCGTATATATATATATATATATATATATATATATATATATATATATACGTGAGAGGTTGATTCTTTTTGTCTTTATCATGTACTCAACAAAAGGGCTTCAAATTACCTCACTAATTGACCCATTATATTGATTACGACTATTAATTTAGTGCAACGTACGTATACCATGGTATGTATAAATGAATAGATGATCATAATTACTTAATATTGTAGTAGTCCTGAATTCACTAATGATTTTACGCACCGAATTAAACAATTAATTAAAATCGTTTGTATACGAGTAAGATTTTAGAAAATATTTAATGAATCCCAACAATTACAAGGAAATTATTAGTTTGCTACATGATGCATATATATGTGACATCATCTTTTACATCGAATATAATTTGTTTTGGATTGTGTACGTGCTGATAAAACTTCGACCATGATACTAATCAATATTAGTGATCAAAAGCGAACTATATACATTAATGATCTAGTGTGATCTCTCTACTCAGCTAAAAAAGCAAAAAAAAAAAAAAGCGGGGGGGGGGGTAATAATAATAAAAAATAATAGAAGTATTGTTTTTCATCTTGAATTGCATCATGATCTATATTAATTTACAGTACTAGATGAATAGATGCGTACCATTCATGATCTTAATTAAAGTCTACTTGTTCTATCAATTAGAAAGTATCCCTCTTATAAAATAATGAGAATGATTTATTTAATTAGTACATCTTGTGAAATTATTATTTGTCCTAAAAACTTAAATTAATAGGAAAATGTAGTTTTTATTATTTATTTTATATCTTAACACTCCCTCTTACTTGTGGGCTAGATTGTTTTTCAATGAGTTGATCTAATAAGTGGAATATTTAATTAAATGGGATAGATTAATATAGTGTCAGGGTTCAAAATAAGGACCTCTACTCTGATACCATAAAAAAAATCACTTTCTCTCCTTAAAAGATCTTATGCATCAAACAAACTTGTTTTTCGTAGCAAGCGATGTGCTTTTATAGGTTATTCCCGAACCACCATGGCTATCGATGCCTTGACCTCATTTCAAAGAAAACATACATCTCTTGGAGGGTTGCTTTTGATGAACACTTATTCCCTACAAAAATATGGCACTCCAACACTCTTCCTACATCAGAAAAGGGCACCGTGACAAGTATGGTTCTTGATCCTCCATTTACTCATTTTTCAATGTCAAATGAGCCACCTCCTGAACCAACTCTTTACACAGAACCAACTCTTGATATCAATTTGTCCACTGATATAAACCTGCCACCTGCACCTCTTGATGCCACAGATACCAATCTCATTGATACATCTTCATCTAATGCTGCCAACACAAATAATGTCCTAGAGGAAAATCATTCCCAACATAATATGGTCACTCGATCCAAGACTGGTTCCATTCAGCCCAAACAATTTCTAGATTTTCAAATGCTTTATGCCTCCAAACATCCATTGTGTGCCTTTACCAGTATGCTTAATATTTCTACAAATACTAATTTTTTACAAGTTGTTTTATCTCCTGAATGGAAACAAGCTATGCAACAGGAGTATGAAGCACTTTTTGCAAATGCATCACGGGATTTAGTTCTAAGACCATCTAATCATAATGTCATTCGGACCCAATGGGTGTACAAAGTGAAACAAAAATCAGATGGAAGTCTTGATCGATATAAAGACTGCCTTGTAGCGAAAGGGTTCCAACAAGTTGATAGGGTTGATTTCACTGAGACTTTTTGCCCTGTCATTAAACCAGCTACCATTCAAATTGTTCTTGCACTCTCGATTCAATACAGCTGGCCCATTCGACAATACGATGTCTCTAATGCCTTTTTGCATGGTAATCTCGATGAACAAGTATTTATCGAGCAACCTGTAGGTTTTTTGGAACCACACTTCCCTCAGCATGTTTGCAAGCTAAAGAAGTCCCTCTATGGACCAAAGCAAGCGTTGCGAGCATGGTTCCTTAGACTTTTCACCAGCTTATTTGACCTTGGTTTTATTGGCTCATCTGTTAACACTTCATTGTTTACATATCATCACAAAGACATCCATGTATTTGTGCTTGTTTACATTGATGATCTGATTATTACAAGATCCTCCTTGTCATTTATTCAATCTATCACTTTTCAACTTCAAAAAAGACTTTGCTCTCAAGTCTCTCAACAACCTTGGTTACTTCTTGGGAATATAAGCTTCCCGTGATGATCATGGACTCCACTTACAACAAAGCAAATATATTATGGATGTACTCTATCACTTTCGTATGGTGGGAGCCAAACCATACCCTACACCATGTTTTTAAAAACAAAAACTCTCATATGGTTATGGAGAACCTACTAAAGACGTTACTTGCTATAGGGAAGTTGTGGGTGCATTGCAATACTGCACATTGACCCGACCAGACATTGCGAAGTAAGTAAACCAACTTTTGCCAACATCTCCATGCTTCTACTAATATTTACTGAAAGTCGGCCAAGAGAGTCCTAAGATACCTCAAAGGGACAATTGACCATGGTTTATATTTTAGTAAAGGAACTTTGGGACTCATTGCTTACTACAATACTGACTGGGTTGGAGACCCCACGATCAAAGGTTAACTACAGGTTACAACATACTCTTTGGTTCGTGCTTAGTATCTTAGTGTGCAAAGAAAGAGTGTAGTGTCTCGGCCCAGCACTGAGTTTGAGCACGAACGTTACTAAGAGATCTTCAAGTTCCATTATCCTTTCCTCCCATTGTCTAGTGTGATAACAAGAGTGCACTTGCTCTTGTAGCTAATCCCATTTATCATGCTCGTACGAAGCATATAAAGGTGGATTTTCATTTTATACGTGACAAGGCTGTTAATGGAGATGTCAAGCTCAACTATATTTCCACCATTGATCAGATTGGTGATATTTTCACCAAAGATTTATCATCAACTAGATTCCAAATGTTGCACAACAAGCTCATGGTCTATGACCTCCCCATTTGCTTGTGAGGGGTGTAAAGCAATCAACTAATGAGCCTACTAAGTCATCATATATCAAGCTATACAAGACAAAAGCTCCTCAATTGCAATCTCCTCAAATAAATCCTCAAGATTGTGGTTAACGTCTCTCAAGACTGCAAAAGCTTCTTTACTTCATGATTGTAGATAAAAAATTGATTTTAGGAATTACATTCATACATACTTACATTATTTGTTTACCCATAATTGTAAACATAATTGTAAAGTTTCCTTTTACACACTCTGTTTAATTGTAACGTGTTGTGACTCCTCTATAAATAATAAAACTCAATGCTATGACAAGTTTTTTAGCACCCTTATTTTCAATGCACATTTTTCTAAAAGGCTTTATTAGAAAGGAGATATGATGTCTCATATAAAGTCCAAGACAATCTCCTTCTTAGACAATGTAGGATTTCCTTTACTTCTCTCATTTGTGGATCGAACTTTGCTGTGCTCCTACAAGTGGACCTCATTAGATCAATGGATGGAGCACATTGTTGGAAGGTTTGACTTTAATACCATAAAAATAAGGGTTCTAGACAACTTGCCATAGCATTGAACTTTATTATTTATAGAGGAGTTACAAAACATTAAAAGTAAACAGTGTATAAAAGGAACTTTAAAATTATGTTTACAATTATGGATAAACAAATAAGATAAGTATGTATGAATGTAATTCCTAAAATTAATATTTTATCTACAATCATGGAGTAAATCAGGTTCTACAATCTTTAAAGATGTTAGCCACAATCCTAAGGTGTTATTTGAGGAGACTACAATTGAGGAGCTTTTGTCTTGGAAAGCTTAATATTTGATGACTTAGCAGGCTCATTAGTTGATTGCTTTACAATATAATCTTCTTGAATTAAATATACACTAATAGCCTTCAACCGTCATATATGTGTACGTGTGTATATATATAATTAACATGGTTGACTGTTAGGTACAAATTTTAAATAAACAAATCTTATATAAATTATTCTTTAAAATAAAAAAAGTATTAATAAAGAATAACTTTTTATATTCTTTTAAGGTGTGGTCCATTTTCTTATAAGGGTTTGCACAAAGTTTGTTTATTTAACGTTTGTACAAATCATTTCTTGCTACTCTGGACAAAATAGAAGTCATTGTATATGTAATATAGCACAGTTGACCTACACTTGAAGAAGTTAATTTATGTTCAAGCCATTAAATAATTGTCACAAAATTAGAATCATTTGGATATTCCATTTATATATATGTATTTATACATATAGATCGATGTGAAAAAATTTATTTTATTATTTATTTTTTTATCATTTCATAAGATTATATTAGATGATAGATTTACAAATAATATATAAATAGATATTTGTGCGCATGCATAGGTGTGTATTGAGACACATATATAATTTTAAGAGAAATGATACACACAAAACATATTATAAAGTATGGTTATTTTTATAAACTATCTTATAAAATAACATCATTTTACAAAAGGGAAAATCTTTAAACCGGTGTCACCTTTATTTAGAACTTATTGGAAGCCAATCATATTGTGCCACGTCGGATTAATAAGAGAAAACAGGGACCTGTTTGTGGGTTGAGACGCAGGGTAACCACCCCCTTCGAGAATGATTTTCCCCTCTCCATTCAAGCTCCGAAAACACTCCATTGAACCCTAACAATCTCCATCTCAAAGAAAACCCAAACCATCTCTCCTTCCTTAACTAAGAAATCACCATGGCTTCCGAAACCTTAGAGGACTTAGAAGCCCGAGGAGGAAACTCCCGCTCAAGAATTCAACAAGCAAACTCCCGCGCTGGAAAACAACAAGCAAGCCCCTGCACTAGAAGACAGTGAGAGAGAATCTATTTGGTTGCTACAAAAATGTGAGAGAGAACCTATTTGGCTGCTGCGAAATTGTGGGAAAGAAGTTGTTTAGCTGCTGCGAAAATGTGGGAAAATCTATTTTGTTCTCCAACTCTCATTCTCAAACTTCTACAACTATTAGACTTCATATTTCATTAAATATGTGTAAGCTGAAGGCGAAGAGAGTAAAAAGGTGGAGAAAGGTGAAGCCAGCAAGAAGGGAAAGAGAGGAGTAATCATCTCTCCTTCAAGGGGAAATCTCTCGCATTTGCAGAGTGGGTTAATTCGATGGTTGGAGGGGAGGGGGGGGGGAGGTGAATCACATGCTACGTGTTTCTTTCTTCCTGTGATCTACTCCATTACGTGTCGCATTTGGATTAGCTTCAGATAAACAACATAAAATGGTGACACCGGTCTAAAACGCCTCTCTTTACAAAAATATCACTACTTTTATAATATGTCTTGCATAAAATGTTGTAAAACATATTGTGAGTTTATCATTTTTCTAAGTTTAAACTTTATTTAGACCATCTGACAACTTTATATTACAAAAAAATTATTTATTTGTAACTAATTAATTCTAATGAAATGACTATTTACAGGCAAAGTTGATCACAAATAATCTTTTTATCGCAATTAATTGATTATGAAAACTTATTTTTCTTATAATATCATCAAATTGATCACTGTTAACTACTTGTTAATTTAAGGGTAAAATAATCCTTCAATTTTTAAGAGTGATGGCTAGTATGTACATACTAGCCTTCACAAAAGTTCAATAGTGAAACCCCACCTTCGGATTAATGAAAACCACTTAAATTAGTTTGCCTCATGGACAACATGATACATAATTGGTTTGCACAACGACATTTTTCATGGAACTTAGAACCTCATGCCTGACTTGGCCATAAAAAATAGTCAGCTTTCTAAAAAATAAAAATAAAAAACTATTGGATGTGGGACAAAAAACATAACTTAGGCCATGTGTTGAGCACAAATTCTTTATGTCGATAGGGTGTTGAATGTACAACAGACCCTTCATTTACATTTTTTGTATGTCATGACTAAAAAAAAAGGCTAGGGTTTTTACTTAATTAAAATATTTGCACACTACAAGAAAAGTGAGTATTCGTGACGAATTATTTACAACAAAAATGACTATTTGTTGCAAAAATAAACTATTTTTGGCAGGGAATAGTCATATTGGCAAAAAATAACTTGCCACGAATAATCATTTTCTTGTAGTGTTAACCAAAAATATGATGGCATGATGAGAAAGGCTCAATTCTTCAAATGAAAATGTTAAATTAAAAATCTTCCATTTTTATTATTTAAAAAAAAAAAGATGTGTGAGCAATATTAATGCAAAAAAATAGGCTTGTCTGTTTCAGTCAAGCTTCAAAGGGCATAATTGTATCATGGTCAACCTATGAAAATGAACTCTATGCACTAATGGTAGCTATACATAAGTGAGGACCCTATCTACTTGGACAGATTTTCACTTTCAAATTTTATTTAGCACTTTCCAAGGCACAGGAACTGTCATTCTAACCCTCTCGAGGGATTTCATCTATAAACACAAAATTTATGGCTAATCGATATTGCTCATCATCAATTAGCTATTGCATTTATTTTTCTCGTTGTTGGTCATATGTATATAACTAACTTCAGCATTGGGCACAATATAATAGATCGTTTAGAAGCACATGTTTCTCTGGCGGCGATTGGGACGTGGACATCAATGTCTTTATGACACAATCAATAATTCGATTCATTTTCAATTAGGCCTATCTTAGCCTCTTTAGGGGTTATTTCCTCCTTGGGAGCTCAACATATGTGTTCTTTACCTCCTGCGTTCATAACCCGATACTTTACTACTCAAGCTGCATTATATACGCATCACCAATACATTGCAGGATTCATTATGATTGGACTTTTTGCTCATGGAGCTATATTTTTTTTTATTAGAGATAGCAATCTGGAACAAAATGAGAATAATGTATTGGCAAGAATATTAGATCATTAGGAAGCTATCATATCCCACTTAAGTTGAGCATCCGAGTTTGAAGTTTCTGATTGAGCAAAACATTAGGACTCCTTTACAGTAGAAATGGGTCTCCAAACTACTTGGTTATGACTTAAGGGTGGAGTTTAAGAAAATAGTTGAGAGTCGAGTAGTAGATGCCCTCTCCAATAGGGATGAAAGTGAAAAAATAGAAGTGGGTATGACCCTTACAGGCCTGTCTATTCCTACAGTGGAATGGTGGGAACAGATTAAGTAGGGGTATAAACAGAATCACTATGAATCCATATTAATGGAGCAGGCCACTATGGGTATGTTATTTTAGCAATTTTCTGAAAGGGGCTCTACTTTAATATAAGGGAAGACTGCTAGTGATTGGGTATGGTGACTCAAGACAAAAAGTTCTGCAGACATTACATAGTGAACCATTAGGAGGGCGCTTTGATTATGAAAAAACCCTCCACAAAAGTTAAGAAGGAGTTATATTGGCCTAGACTGAGAAACGATTTAAGGGAATTCATAAAAACTGTGAGGTGTGTCAGAAAATAAAAAAAACCAAGCTAAGCCTAGTGGGCTCCTGCAACCTCTCCCAATTCCTTCCCAACCATGGTTGCACATCACAATAGATTTTGTTGAGAGATTACCCAAATCCTAGGGATTTGATAGCATATGGGTGGTTGTAGATCATTTAACTAAATATACTATTTTACCCCCTCACTAACCCTTTCTCAGCTAAAACTATGACCCAATTATTTGTCAGACAGATCCTAAGGCTCCATGGATGCCTCAATCTATTATTTCAAATAGAGTTAGTGTATTCACCAGCTTTTTTTGGCAAGAGATCTTCAGGATAGAAGGAATTCAATTGGCCTTTAGCACCTCAAGCCACCCTCGAACAGATGGAAAAAGTGAGGTGGTTAATAAATGCCTAGAAAACTACCTAAGGTGTTTTGTTAGGGAGGAACCTAAGGCATGGGCCTGCTGGATACCCCTAGTAGAGTGATGGTATAAAACCACACACCACTCTTCTACAAGGCTTACTCCATTTAAAGCCCTATACTGCTATGCCCCACCCAGACTATTACCTTACTCTCCTGGTACCATAAAGGTTGTAGTTGTGGAGCTTTAATCCAGAGATCGGATCTTACATTTACTAAATTATAATCTACAAAGGGCCTAGGACAGAATGAATAAGTATTCTAAGCTTAAGAGGAAGGAATGGCAGCTCGAGGTATGAGAATGGGTCTACTTGAGAGTCCAACACTACAAGCAGCACTCACTAGCTAGTAGACAATGTCTCAAGCTATCCCCAACATTTTATAGACCCTATCATCTATACATCCTGTATTTCATACTTTGCAACTCAAGAAAAAGTTAGGGAAAAGCACATAAATTCAACCTATTCTACCACCAACAGATGCAAAGGGATCAATAAAGCCAGAATTATCAGAGATTATCAAAAGAAGTATTAAAAAGGTGAAGAACTTACCGGTGACTAACTGTTAGTGCGATGGCAAGGGCAAGCTGTTGAGGACGCGACATGGGAGCCCTACCTCGAGCTGAAGGACGCCTACCCACACCTTGTGGACAAAGTGTTCTAATGAGAGGACTTTGTGGGCTTAATGGACGGCAGTGGATGGGAGCTAAAATGAAGCCACGGGCTTGGGCCTTGGGCCCAAAAGAAATGTTGTTACTTTTTTTTTTCCTTTGTGCATTCCGTGTTTATTGTGTTGCATTTTGATTCCTAAAGGTCATGTATGCCAACTTGTTATTTAGGCCTGGTTTGTTTTCACAAACCATCTCAACCCATCTCATTTGATCTAAAATTCATCATTACACTTTTTCAAATTTTGATACAAAATAAAATAAACAATTCAAAATTTTCAAATCCCAAAAGAAAATTAATATTAAAAAAATATATCATATTAATATATATATATTTTTTAACTTTTATCTCATCTCATTTCTAAAAATAAACCAGACCTGAAGTCTTTTTTTACCATTTTTGGACTTTAGTAAGAATGCCAACTATTGGATAGTGGTTTGTAGAAACTGTTAGAATGGTTTCCTTTTTAAGGCATGACACCCTCTTGTTGGAATGTATCTGAAGAATATTATCGAATACAATTTTTAGAACTTTCCTCTCTGTGTGTGTGCGTGTGTGTAGGTTTTCCCCTTTAAGGAGTTGTCCTACAAGTTCTTCCTTATAAAAAGACTTCAACTTTCCACTAAACAGAACTGGATCATTGGGAAAAAGAATGGGTTGTGGCGGAACCAAGAATCTTCTTTAAAGGCGGGGGGAGGGAGTAAAGCTAAAACAATATACATAAAATATTTTTTTTCTCTCTTTCTATACATTTTTTTTTTTTGCGGTATAGAACAATCTGATAATACAATTTAAAATAAAAAAAATATATTTAATATGACTTATAAGTAATTAAACTTATAGGTGATTAATCTATAAGATCAAAATAATTAAATTAAAAGCTTTTTTGCAGGTTTTAAAATTGAACTTATAAGTAATTAATCTATAAAATCAAAATAATTTTATACAAAGGGGTTAAGATAATATTTTAGAGAGTGGGCCAACTGTAACATCCCAACCCAAATTTTTTTAGGGTTTAAATGCGAATAATTTATTTTTGATTTCTTATATTTTTTTATAATCCTTTTGCCGTTATTATTAATATTTTGGTCTAACTAGATTTTATGTTATTAATAAATTATTTATATCTTAAATATGAATTTTATTATAGCTATTGTTTAAAATTATTTTAATAACATTTTTTCCCAATTACGTTTAAATATTTTGAGATTCTTTCCATCATCTTTTGAATTTTAAAATGCAAGCTTTGAGATTTCATTATTTTTTTTTTCTCTATGATGATTTCTTAGTTCCGAATATTTCATATTTGTTCTATGATTGACTTAGCCATATCTCTCGATTTTTAATTCTATCTCATTTACTTTGGTAACTGACTCACGTATCAAAAGACCTTCACTACAAAGTCCATGCAAATACGTTGCGTCTCATGTGGTACTTCCCACGCCATGCCTATTATTTTTCCACAATCCCTACATTCACGGATGAGTTGGTCATGGGATATATTCAATGTTTTGCAGTTATCCCTTTTAAGGTTTTTCCATTCACCTATATATACCTTATTTTATTCCTCTACATGAAAGAAAATTCGAAGTCGCTCCTCCAAGCACAACTTTAAACCACCAACTCCCCCCTCTGATCCACCTTACTAAAACCCTTCCTCCCTCAAGCTGCCTTACACCGCCAAAAGAGTCCACTGCCAAGCTTCACACTGATGACACGAAGGATGATCCAGCCCATAGCTCCATTTTGTTCACCTCATTTTTGCCCACTAGCCATAACAGAGTAGCCATAACCCACTTTCTCCTTGGACCACATGACCACCCATGATCCTTAGGCATCATCGTCGACAATGGAGGATGTCGGAAAACAAGACTTCATGATCAGACTGTCGTTTTCATGTTGCATTCCATCGCCATGCATCACAACCGAAAAACCACCATAAGGATGTTGGAAAACAGAGCACTTGCTCTTCAAACCGTAGCCTTGCCTTGCCATGGTTGGAGCCATAACGTCCCCGCCAACTGCAATAGAAGAAGCCGAAGATCAAGCTTCCACCTCCTAGTGATGTCCAACAGCACCATCAGTAAGCCATGTCCGCCGCACTCTCCCCTTCCCTCTTCTATTCTTTTCGGTTCAGTGCTCTCTCTCTCTAAAATCTCTCTCTCTCTTACTTTGTCACTTCACCACTACCAGAGTACCTAGTTGGTGCCACTATTGAACCTTGTCTAGCCACCGTCGAACTGAACCTAGCTCAATCGCACCTCACTTCCATGGCGTCTCTCATCTACTTAGTAAGTCACTGTCGCCTAAGAACTCCCCTTCACATTTTACACTCAAGTTGAAACCTATTTTTACGTAGAGTAAATCTTATTTATCTAATTTTCCTTATTTCTATGATCATGGCAGAATGTGTTTCGTGTGCTTCATTTTTATTTTGGACTCTTTAAGTTGGCCTTAGTCATTCTGATTTTTATTTTTTTTTATTTTTTATGGGGAACGTTACTTTCATTGAAATTCCAATAAAGATTACAACAATTGATCCACCCAAACATCCTCGAACACAAAAGTTGGGTAAGAATCTGTCCACATTGCAATCAAAGGAACCTGCCAGGCATACCTAGCAAGCTTGTGAGCTATAAAGTTATCTAGACGACCAACATGCCTAACTTTGGAAGCTCTAAAGCATAATAAGAGGTTGCATATTTCCTTGATGATATTCTCCAATCAAATCCAGTATTCGCCCACTTTGTTATATTGATCGACCACAAGTAGAGCATCACTTTCCAGAATTATATGGCTCACGCCTAGGGGGAGACAAAACTGTAGTCCTCGAACCATCGCAATGGCTTTTATTTCCTCAGCGTCTTAGACTCCTATCTCCTTTATACTAGCTGCCATGAGAACGGATCCAAACTCATCGCGAAGGACAACTCCAATGCCTGCACTATGTTGATCAGGGAAGATAGCGTCGTCCACATTCAGTTTTACATAGCCCGGTGTAGGTTTGCTCCACCTAGTTTTTTGTTTAACTCTGCTTTTTCGGATTTTATGGCAGTGTTGATAAGGAGCTTAGGGAGGACCAGGCCTGGTCCATTGGTTGCGTCTAAACCAAAAATCCCAGATGGCCATTGCAAGTTACTCAATGTCCTTATTTTTACCTTGTTGTAACAAGGATTGTACTATAGCTGTGAAGGAGTTGGATGAGCCTGGGTGAGTGGGCACCAGATGGCTGGATGCAGCTTTGTTGGAGATGAGCTACCAAGCTTCTAGGAGCTGAGGACACTTTATCACTGTGTCGACTAGAGTTTCTAGGGCTTGGTTGCATAGGGGGCATATAGTGTTAGTGAGAACACCTTTCCTCGCTAGATTCTAGCATGTTGGTAAGCTATCATTGCAAGTTCTCCACATGAAGACTTTTACTCGATGGGGGATACCAAGCTACCATATACCCTTTCAGACCAATTTGTTCTCTTTGTGCCTTGAACTTTCCCCACTGTATCGCATTGATCAGATAAATCGTTATCCAAATTTAACAAAGTAATTTCCATTTTGAGCTTCCCCCCATATTAGTTTGTCCGGTCTCAGTGTTCCTGGGATGCGCATCTTGATGATCTCATTAACTGTCTGTGGCCGAAATAACTGATAGAGCTTGTGTATATCCCACCATCTAGTGGTCGGATCAATAAGTTCAGTGACCTTAATTATTGGGGACGTTTGCAGTTCGTTGGCAACACCCAAGGGAGTATGACTGAGGATCCATCGGTTAGTTCTAGCGTCAATTTCATCCCCTATTCCTAAATGCCATATACACCCCTCCTTCAATATTTGGGTTGCTTCCCATATGCCATGCCAAGCTGTGGAAGGACGTTGGCCAATCCTTGCTTGGAATAGATGGGAGTGAGTGTAGTATCTGGCTTTGTGCATCTGAGCTAGAAGGCTAGATGGTTTTTGTAAAAGGTGCCATCCTTGTTTCATCAATAGGGCCATATTGAAGGCTTGGAGATCCTTAAATCCCAATCCCCCCTTGGACTTTGGTAAGCACATACGCAACCAGCTAATCCAGTGGATTTTCTGCTCCCCACCTTTTGTCCCCACCAAAACTGGGCCATTTGCTGTTCCAACTCAAGACATAGCATTTAGGGGATTTTAAAACAGTAGTAAAAGTGGGGATCGCCAATGCCACCACCTTGATGAGGATTTCCTTTCCACCTTGCAAGTAGAGTCACTCATTCCATCCTTGCAACTTTTTCCACAGTTTATTTTTAATATTAGAGAAACACGTTTTTTTGGCTTGACCAAACATGGTTGGAAGCCCCAACTATTTATCATAGCTGCATGTGTTACGTACCCCCCAAAAATCATGGATCCTTTGTTGTAATGCAACGCCCACATTGCCACTAAAAATCAGTGCCAACTTCTCCTTGTTTTCTTGTTGTTCTGATGTCGCTTCATACGCCTCCAAAAGATTCTAAAATTTTTCACATTCCCTGATTGAGGCCTTCCCAAATAGGACACTATTGTTGGTAAAGAGGAGATGGTTTAGTCTTGGGGACTCTCAGCTGATTTTGAGACCTGGTAAGCTATTTGTTTAGGCTGCATCATTAAACAAGGAGATGAAACTTTCAATACAAAATAAAAACAAATAAGGTGACAAGGGGTCAACTTGTTGCAACCCTCTCGAAGGTGAAATATAACCCGTGGGGACTCCATTGATCAAAATCGAATAAGAGACCGACCAGACACACATCATGATGAATCTGATCCAACGTCCATCAAACCCCATGCGATGCATGATCATCTCCAGAAAAGGCCACTCCACTCAATCGTAGGCCTTACTCATGTCTAATTTTAAAGACATAAATCCCTCTTTGCCTTGTCTCTTATTTTTCAGAAAATGAACAATCTTGTGCGCCATTAAAATATTGTTGGTAACAAGACGGCCTAGAACGAAAGTACTTTAGGAGTCTGAAATTATATGAGGGAGGAGGACCTTGAGATGGTTTGGTAGCACATTCACCAACATTTTATAAACAACATTGCATAAACTTATGAGGTGTACTCTGTCACAAAAGTTGGATTAGCTTAGGAATCAACGTGATAATAGTGTGATTTAGGGAGCTGGGGAGCATACCCGAGTTAAGAGCATTTACAATGGCGGCCGTGACTGATTTTCCAACTATGTGCTAGTATGTTTGAAAATATAGTAGGGCCATGCCGTCGGGGCCTAGAGCCTTGGAAGGGTTCATCTGTTGTAATGCCAACCTCACATCTTCTGCTATAAACTCCCTGAGTAAAGATTGGTTCATTTCTGATGTCACACGTTCCCCCACGGTAGTTGCATAAAGGAGTCGAGCTGTGCTTGTTTGCTGGTTATTAGAAAGCTGTGAATATGTCTAAAAAATAATTAAGAAATACCTGGTCCCTTGTAGCTGAGGTTTACCAATTGTCTTGGTGATCCTTCACGCCAATAATGGTATTCTTCTTATGTCGTTGCGATGTTTTGTTGTGAAAGAAACGGGTATTGTGGTCTCCTTTGGACAGCTACAAAGACTTTGAGCATTGTCGCCACATGATCTCCTCCCGCTCTAACCACTTTTGAAGCTCAACTCTTGCTCGGTTGTGCTGGCCTACCTGGATGCCTTGGGGGTCCCTTTTTTGGAGATGATCCATCCTCTCTTGAGCATGTTTTATCCATTTTCCTACGTGGCTAAAGACGCCTCTGTTCCAAATGGCCAGAAGCTCGCTGCACTGATTAATCCACATCGTTTCGAGATCTGGGTCATTGTCAAAATCCTTCCAGATATTAGAAATGATGTTGTCGCAGTCCTCCGAATCAATCCACATTGTTTCAAACCGAAATAGGTGTCCTGTTCTCTACTTTGGTGCGTAGGTGTCTAACAAGTGAAGACAAAGAGGAATGTGATCTGAGTGAGCCGCATTTCTATGCATCAGTTTTGCTTGAGGAAAACACTTGAGTCCACTTCAGATTGGCGAGTCCTCTGTTTAGGTGTTCGCTGACATTACCATGGGGACCTCTACGATTGCTCCAGGTGAATGGAATCCCCTCATAGCCAATATCCTTCAGTGCACAATCACTTAAAGTCTCTCGGAATGTTGTCATCTTGCATTCAGGTCGATCATAGCCCCCTGCCTTTTTAGTCTAATCCAGCAATTCGTTAAAATCTCCTATGGCAAGCCAGGGTTGTCCCCCACTAAGGTCATTTGTGCACGGAGTAGACTCCACGTTTCGGCCCATTTAGAAGTGTTCGGGTGGCCATAGACCCTTGTGATGTATTAGCTGTTGTCGCATTCTCCAATAAGCGCACTTTATGTGCAACTTTGAATAATTTGAGATTGCTACTTTCACAATGCTCTGCTAAAGTAAGTCCAACCCGCCGCTTCGTCCATCGCTTTGGATTGCAAAGCAATGGTCAAAACCAATTATGAATTTCAACTTCTCCATTCTCCGCACAGTGAGCTTGGTTTCTTAGAAAAACACAAGCATGGGATCCTCCTTCGTGATTACATCACGAAGGGCTCTAACTCCCTGGGGTTTCCCAAGCTCCCGAGAGTTCCAACTTAATATTTTCATGGCGACCGACAAGGCTGCTCGGGAGCTTCCGCCATTGGGAACTCAGTTTTTGTCCCTTTCTTCCCCGTTTGTGGCTCTACTTCGATTTAGCTTGCATGGGGAGTTTACATCGCGTACCTCTTTTTGGTTGATGTTACTGTTGCATGGCCAAGAGTTTATGGGCTTCAGGTACAAGTTCATTCCCTCCTAGCTTCGGTGGTCTCATTTGTGTGGATTGCGCTTTCATTTGGATTATGGGGCATTCAACTAATGTGCCTAGGATCTCCTTGGCCTGCGGGAGCCATTTAAAGGTTGACTTCTTCAAAACTGGTGTTGCTTCGATCTGCTCATTTTTCCTTTCTTGTGAAAGCTTATCCATCATGAAGTTTTCTATCACATCGCCTGCTTTAAAATTTGTTGTTTGCGTGTAACTAGGAGTTGTACTTATCGGCCTAGGGCTGCTTTTGGAACTGCACTAAAACCTCTGCACCTCTGCTTCAGATTACTGAGAATTCACGCCTACTGTTGTACTTGAATGATTTTTGGAAAGTTGAGCTTTTCCTGCTGAAGCAAAGGACTTGGACCTTCCCTCTGCGTTATTGCTAGACGCCTTTTCCAACTCATAGCTATTGTTGGAATGGGACCCCTGGGCTGGATTTTGGAGTTGTCTTCAATGTGCACCATCCCCTGCTCTTTGACCATGTCCCAAAAGGAAGCTCTTCTTTAGCTATTTGGACACCATTTCTCTTGCTATGTCTGCAAACCTTGTGGTTGTGGCCAAGCATGACACAAGCATAACAAAAGTCTGGCATCCGCTCATAAGAGAATCTGACCCAGTGAGTGCCTAGTTGGCTAAGGTTTACCCTCTTTCCCCTCATGAGTGGCTTGGTAATATCGATAGGAACTCGGATCTATAGGTAGTCCCCCTAAGCACCTTGGCCCTTTGGTACATCCACTTTCTCCACCGTGCCAATGGATTCCCCTACTTTGTTGTTGATTTTTTTGTTCATCGCATGGAAAGGGAGATCATGCAAATGAATCCAGATGGAGGCCTCTGTAAGCTGTATTTGATGAATATTTAAATTCCCTTCCATTTATTTCACCAGGATTAAATTTTTGTCGATAGAACATGGACCTTCATCTCTGATTCTCATTTTGTCGAGGACATCTTCAAATTCCACCAGTAGCAGGGAAGGGCCCAGATTCCTGATTGATATATTACGAATGGGTTTCCAAGCCCTCTACATCGTTTGTTTAAAAGCTTCTTTGTTAAAATGACGGTCCGTTAGCAAGGAAACGATCAAGCATCATTCCCCCCTCAGTGTTGTTTCTTCCACGATGCAATTGTCCACGTAAAGCTCCTCACTTTCTTTCTCAGATAGCGTTAATCAACTGCATAGTTCATCTGTCCCTGTTTCCATTAGTTACCTATCTTTCAAACTTGCCTTAGGACTGTGTAACCAAAACAACGACGAAGTGCTGACTGAAAATTTTACGTTGCTTTCTCTCTTAAGACTCCGCACAGAGACGGAGAGAAAGCCCCCCAATAGCAAAGGAAAAGGGGAATTTGGTATTCAATTACTATTGTACAAATTATATTTTACGATTATTTTACTACAATGAATTTTAGTAATAAATAAAGTTTAATTTATTTGTTATCTGCTAAATATATTTTACAAAACAAGCTTGTAGTGTTATTGATAGATTTTTAAACCAAATAGGCAGATTTCCTACTAAATTATATTATATTGTAAGTTTTAAATTATTGTTAAGCTATAATAATAATTCTTAAGATTTTTAATATTTAGTGTTATGAAGTTTATTTTATGAACTAAATATTTTAACTGTTATTTTATGGATTTAGATAAAGATATGTTAATTACTAGAATATTATATCGGAAGGCTATAGATGATATTATTGTTTAACTAATTATATGATATTAATATTTATTAGATTTCTTATAAAATTGAATAATTATTTTAAACCCTAAATCTATGTTGAAATTATTTATACATATTATTAATTTTTAAAGATGGATTTCAGTATTATATAGTAAATGATACAATCTTTATGTTAAACACTTTAAGTTCAATTTCTATTATTTGAAATGTATCTTTAAGGTTATTATAGATTTTAATATATTTTTGCCATTAAAGTTTTACTTTTCATAATAAAAAGTACATTTAGAATGATTAAATGATATTAGTATTTAATAGATTTATTGGGAAAGAGAGTCTATTTCAAGAATTTAGGTTCTTAAGACTTCTAAATATAGTTTTTATTGTTTTACTTAAGTATAATTTTAAAGTAAAATACGTTACTAAAATTTTTTTAGCTTCTGCAATATGAATATTTGCGGTCTTTTGTATGGGCATAATATGTATTAAAATATTTCGCCACGATATGTATTGATTCAATGGGATGTTATCACACGCCCTTTTAGAAGTTTAGTGACAGTTCATATTCTATATAGGTAACGAGTTATGATGGAGGATTTAGGAAGTAGCGCTGTGAGATAAGTGAATTTGATCACAAAATTAGGATCCTCATAGTTAGATTATATTATTAGTAGAGCCAGTTCTTTGATAGTCCCTTTCATATACCCCTCATGTTATGCAAGCATATCATTCAGTACAACACAACACAAGATCATATCGTTTAATATCATATTTAGATTCAGCAAGTTATAATTATTTATATTAGTAAGTCAACTATGCATCTCATGTCACGTAAGTCGTATAGGTTATGTTAAGTTCAAGTACAAGATTATGTTAGATCATGAATCAATGTCAGTTATTCAGTCAATCAGTTAATTCAGATGGTCATTCAGATGTATGGTATCAATGCATATCAAATCAGGGTGGATGTGCAAGCCACGGATCTAAACGTGGTCCACCATAGTATGCTAGAGTACTATCAGCGGCTCTCATTGCTGTAGCGGGACGTGGAGTCGGTGCACAACCTTGTACACAGGGTTAAATGTGTTGGCCAATCAATTCAGATAGTTTAGATCAGTGACTTAAGTCAGTCAGTCAATTGATTCAAATAGTTCAATCATGCATAGTATAAACATCAGCATGTACAGTCATGTTTTAGATCTCAGCATAAGTTTTGTAAAATTTCTTATAGTATTATCTTACGTTGTAGTGGATTTCATACCGAGTCATTGACTCGTTTTAGTTTGTTTTCTATTTTTTTTAAACCACCCAGGTGAAAAAGATGACCAATGCGAGCAGGTAGGCCAGGAGTAGATTGAGCAGCTATTTAAATTTTAAGTTTTCTAGAAATAAGTGTCTTTATGACACAAGTTCAATTTCAGTTATTTCAGTTAATGTTTTTGTAAAAGACATTTGATTAGAACTTCATTTCAATGAACTAATGTTTTTTTTATATTAAATCAAGAATCTTGTGTCGGATTAAAGTTTTATAAAATTACATAATATCCTTTAGCCTACGAGAATGTGATGTTACACCAACATAAGATGATATTAATATTATTTATTAAATCATCAAAAATTAAAATGTATTATTATTTTTTAAGTTAATATATGTTATAATTAATATATATTAAATTATAATAAAAAAATTAAATAATTGTATTAAGGGGCATGGCCCTCCTGCCCCTTAATAGCTCTGCCCCTAATGATGGGATTTTGGAAGGAAAAAAAAAACAAGAACCGCAAACCCAAAATCATTGAGGGAAAACTTACTTGCAGTAATCTATAATAGTATTGACTATGCCACAAGTTCACAAATATGGGTTGAAAGATCAAGATATGGAGATTGCATAAAATGGAAGAGAGGATAAATATTTGGCTCAATTTTGTGGATTACATAGTAGTGTGCTGTTGTCGCAGGCAACTAAAAATAAAACTTGTACTCTTAAAAAAAATACATGTAGTAGTGCAAGTAAGGATTGTTTCCACATAGAGTACTTAGCTTAATTTTATGCTACTTGAATAGGGATTGGGGAATTTAAGTATAACGAAAACAATTTTAAGAGGAACAACTAAGGAACAATTCAAATTAAAGTATCAAAATCAATCAAAAGAACAAATATTGGTCTAAGTCAACATTCACCATCAGAATTTTACAATTGATCATCTATGCATATATATATATATATATATATATATCAATTAATATTTTGAATATTTACCATTGGAACTATTTTCCTATATTTCCTTAGTCGTAGCTAAGTAGTAAACAAGCGATTTAATTAACTCTAACTACTAAACAATCCAAGACAAGCACCAAGGGTTTAATCTAGTAGCAACATTAAAGAGATCGATAAAACTAGACAATACAAGCACAAGCGGTTGCATTTTATTTAGTCGAGCATTTTTCTTAAGATCTAATAATTTCTGACGCAGTAAATCATTAAATCTTAATTGTTTCACAAATTTGATGAATCAAAAATTACGGATTTAATATCTAATCTAGCAATAGATTGCAACGAATAATAAACTAGAATGCCTTTTAGTAATTAAACGAGATAATTATGAAAATAGGCATAGAAGAACATTCGATACTCAAAGTATAAATTGAACAATAAAAACAAATTATATCTCATAGTTTTATTGATTTCGAGATTTTTGTTTCCGTAGACCAATTATGAAAGTTTAGCCACGCAGGACCATGAGGAAAACTCAAAGGAAAATGTGAGAAGATGAAAAAAGATGGAAGAGATATGCCTCTCTCATGTTTTATAGGCTGGCCTAATTCAAAAAAATTAAGTCTCCTCTCTTGCATGTAATTCTCTAGATAGGATTTGGATGAGATAGAGTTCTTTTAAATTTTGATATATCTTTCATGTATTTCCATACACCTATAAGCTAGAAGGTAAAAGTCTTATGTCTTTAAATCCCATTTATTATCTTCTAATGAGATCTTGAAAATCCGAAAATAACCCGCGTAAGATCTACATATTCGAATTGCAGACTAATGCACGTTCTGGAACGTCAGTAGTGCTGGTGCGACAACTTCAAACCCAATTTTGACCTTTATGAAGCTAGTATCTCTCAAAACGTGAAAGTTGTAGATATTTTTCTTGAAATTTTATATCATTTTGAATGATCTCAATTGGGGTTCGATAGACAGAGTTATTCCTAGTTTACAAAGTAGTGTCAAAACTGTCCAAAATCGCCCCATTTGTTTCGTTTTGCATTTAACACCTCCATTTGCATCATAAATAAAAATATAAAAAGAATGAGTATATTTAGACACCAAATAAGTATAAAAGATTAAAGATTAAGGGAGAAAAATATGAAATTTTGCATTCTTATCAAATTCCCCCACACTTAACTTTTGCTCAAGGATAAGCAAAAGTCAAAATCACTTTCCCAAAAATACCAAGGTTGCAACGCCATTAAAAAAGAACAACCAAACTTTTTAAATCTCATAACATATCATGAACAAACAACTTACCATTACTTATTTAGCATTTTCACTCGAAGATGGAGTGAACTAAATATGTAGACCCTCATAGAAATAAACACTTGACTCTCATGTGTTTGAAGGGTATGTGTTTCGCTCAAATTCATTCCAATGGAAATAATCTACCAAAGGTTTGCATATCTTCTCATTCTCCACCACTAGAATCACATGCATGACATGAACCATAAGCACTTTTCAAGAGTTGTAACGAGGTTTAGGGTCAAGGTGGAAAATATTTGAGAGTGTAACTCAAAAGCTATAGAAACTAGTGGAGCAAAAATGAATAAACTTAAGTTCGAATATATAATACATGTAAAACCAATCACTCCATTTAGCATATTCTTCAATTTGACTTTAAAGCACTTAAACCATGTAAAATTCCTGCATTGAAAAAGAGATCGTTAAAAGGAACACTTTTCATTTGCAGTAGGGAACGATCCTTTGCAACAACTTCCACTTTGTATATATCACATGTAAATAAACTCCTTTATTAAAATTTTAGGAGGAATTATGAACATGGATAATTTGTACTATCAAAATTAATTTCTCCATTACTTCATTATCTTCTTTTCTCATATTTTTTTCTCTCTCTTATAATTATTATTATTATTTTAATTCACCAAAACTACATCAACAATGGAATTCACGAGTTGAGAATAAAAACATATTTCATTTCATCAGTCATAGCCATACAAAAACTCTAGACACCCCCACACTTATTTCTTGCACACCCATACATGTTATAATGATAAACAATATTCCACTATCTCTACGGCTTGGGTAAATGCATTATTTTCGGGTATAAAGTTTGTAACGTGGGTTCACAACAAACGAAAAAAAAAAAAACCAATAAAGCTCAAAGGGGTTCAACAAAAGAAAATTTTAATTATAAGGTAAGATATTTGGCTTATGTAGCTTATAATAAAGAAGGCCTTAATCATGTTTATGCATGCATGTATCAATATGACCTCAAAGAGAATCAAGGCAAATTCTAGATAAATAAATCCATGGAAGAATATCTCACATGAAAGAAAGAGACCAATATGGATGTGTCAGTTTAAAGGCTCAAAATCTTACTGGCTTTTGTCTACCAAATTTAGTCACTACCATTTTCAAGGAAAATACCTAGACTAATTAATTTGGAAGATTACTTATTCAATCATTTTATGATTTTTTCAAGCTTAATTGAATATTTCTCAAGACAAATACAACCAAAAATCATTGAAAATCAAAAAAATAAAATGTAATTTTTTTTATTGAATTAAAAAAAAAATGAAAACACAACCTAAGCCCCTCCCCCACACTTAAAACTGACATTGTCCCCAATGTAAGGTTAAATGTAAAGAAAAGGCAAAAATAATTAAAATATAAATGTGAGAATAAGAAAACAAACTCTCTTTGGGTTACCTCTCAAGCAACGCTTTTATTTATTGTCGTTGGCTCGACTCCAGGCTTTCTTCTTCATTCTCTTTCTCAAGATGCTTACTAATTGCAACTTTCAATCCATCTTTTCCATCAAGTTCAAAAAACTTCTTGTGCTAAAAAATCAATCACATCAATAGAATAAATAGATTTATCACCACCAGGATATTTCATGGCATCATAGATGTTAAACTTAACAATTTTACCATCAAATTCCATGATAAGCGTGCCACTATGAACATCTATCTTAGTCTTGGATGTCTTTAAGAAAGGCCGTCCTAACAAAATAGGAGCATTTTAATCATCATTCTCCATATCAAGCACATAGAAATCAATAGGGAAAACAAATCATTAACTTGCACAAGAACATCCTTAACTACACCCTTAGGATAGGCATTAGATCTATCAACTAATTGAATCACAATACTAGTTTTATTCAAAAGTCCAAGTTTCAAATAAGCATATTGAATATGGCATGATATTGATAGAAAATCTTAAATCTATCATGGCCTTCTCAAATCTAGTGGTACCTATCGTACGAGGGATAGTAAACATGTATGGATTTCTGCACTTCACAGGGAGTTTTATTTGAATAACTACGGAAACATTCTCCTCTACTCTCACCTTCTCACATCCTTTAAATTTCTGTTTTCTCTTAATTGTACACAGTTCTTTCAGGAATTTAGAATAACGAGATACTTGTTTAATAGCATCTAAAAGTGGAATATAACCTCACTTCTACGAAAAATCTCATATAAATCTTTATTTTACTCATCTTTTCTATATTCTTTTAAAGTCTGGGGAAAAGGGGGTACCGATTTATAATCAGAAAAAGGCAGAAATTTACGCTTAGGTTCGTCATCATCATTGGGAATGTTCCTGTCTGCAACGATGTTTTTCTCATTTTCTTGCTCCGACGATGTAGGGGTTGTCTTTACTAGAATCTCAACCTCTTTACCACTTTTGAAAATGATTGCACTTGCATGTTATCTTGGATTTACTACCATTTGAGAGAGTAATTCTCTCAAACCTTGCGCCTAAAGCTGGCTAATTGTGGTTGCCATCTAGCCCATCTGATTGTCCAAACTTTGAATACTGGCCCTCGACTCTTGTTGAAATTGTTTTGTCTTCTGTTGAAATGCAAAATATTAGTGGCAAGAGACTTAACAATATCTTCTAAAGATATACCATAATTAGAAGTTTGGCCCTATTGTTGTCTAGGGGGTATGATTGTTTATATTCCTGGAAAATTGGGTGGTTTTGAGTCGCGGGCTGATTTATTTGTGGATTTCCAAAGGTAAGATTGGGGTGATCCTTCCATCTTGGGTTATACGTGCTCGAATAGGGATCATACTTCCTTTGTGATTGTCCAGAAAAACTACCTGTTGCATTCACTTGCTCAATGGACTCTTCTTGAAAAGTTGAGCACATATCGGTTGGATGCCCTACTACCGAACAAATTCCACAAGCCTTCCCCGTTTGCATATTACCTATAGCCATTTGAAAAACAAGAGAAGTTAGACTCATAATTTATTTTTCAATGGAAGAAATATTTACCTCATTAACATGCTTGGATGGAAGGTCAAGTCTAGTGTTAAATTGTTAAGAATTGGCCGCCATATTTGCAATCAAGTTTCTCGCAGCCGTGACAGTTTTATCCACCAAAGCTCTTCCACTAACAGCATCAATCATGCTCCTATCAGTGGGTAGAAGGCTTTCATATAAATACTGGAAAAGTAGCCGCTCACTAATTTGATGATGGGGGCAGCTTGTACATAATTTCTTAAAGCGTTCCCAGTATTCGTATATGGACTCTCCGTTGTGCTGCCTTACACAACAAATTTCTTTTTGAATGTTGGCCGCCCTTGAAGCTAGGAAATATTTCTCCAAAAACAACCTCTTCATCTCACTCCATGTGATAATACTCTCAAAGGGTAGATAATAAAGTCAATCTTTAGCCGAATCCTTCAAAGAAAACAAAAAGGCTCTTAATCTAATTTGATCTTCAATAACCCCGTGGGTTTCATACTCATGCATTCCACATGAAACTCCTTTCAATGTTTGTAAAGATCTTCACCTGCAAGGCCATAAAAAGTAGGCAAGAGATGTATCAGTTCAGATTTTAATTCAAAAGTAGTAGTAGTATCTAAAGTAGGAAATCAAATCAAGAGCGGCAAGCTCTTTCAAATTTCGATTTCCAGCTATGAATTCTTCCTCTTCTAAATCAGAATCGCAGCAAATAGGGAATCAAGAGCCAAATCATTCTCTTCAGAATTTCTCCAAGCTTTCCTCCTTAACCTGCGCAAAGTTCTCTCTATTTCTGGATCGCACTGAAAATCACATTGATTAAAAGATCGAGTTACAATAATGAAAAATCAAGGAAACTCTAATAAACAATGAAAAACAAATCAAGAAAAATCTAGAGTAATGAAAATAAGTAAATAACTATCGAAAACTAACATTTTCTTTTTTAAATTTCAAAAATGAAATAAGGATTACAAGAAGCACAAAAATAATTAGCTAGAATCATTCACCAGCTAAAATCAGCTAGAATCATTCATAAAAAAAAATTTGATATGCTGTCGCAAATAACCAAAAATAAAACACATACTCTTAAAAAAATACATGTAGTAGTGCGAGTAAGGATCGTTTCCATAAAGAGTATTTAGCCTAGTTTTATGCTATTTGAATAGGGATGAAGGGTTTGAGTATAACGAAAACAATTTCAAGAACAACTAAGGAATAATTCAAATTAAAGTATCAAAATCAATCAAAAGAACAAACCTTGGTCAAAGTCAACATCCACAATCAAAATTTTACAACTGAAAATTGATGCATATATATATTATATATCAATTAATACTTTGAATATTCACCGTTGGAACTATTTTTCTATCTCTCCTTAGTCATAGCTAATTAGAAAACAAACGATTTAATTAATTCTAACTACTAAACAACCCAAGACAAGTGATAATGGTTTAATTTAGTAGAAGTCTTAAGAATTAGAGAGATCGATAAAACTAAACAATACAAGCACAAGCGATCGCATTTAATTTAGTCGTGCATTCTTCTTAAGATCTAATAATTTTTAACACAGCAAATCATTAATTCTTAATTGCTTCATAGATTAGAGGGATTAAACAATTATGAATTTGATATCTAATCTAATATTAGATTACAATGAATAATAAACTAGTAGGCCTCCTAGTAATTAAATGAGATAATCATGAAAATAGGCATAGAAGAACATCTAATACTCAAAGCATAAATTGAACAATAAAAACAAATTAAATCTCACAAATTAAAAACAAATTCATTTGCTTAGACCAATTTTGAAAGTTTAGCTAAGCAGGACCATGATAAAAACTCAAAGAAAAATGTGAGAAGATGAAAAAAGATGGAAGAGATATGTCTTTCCCACGTTTGATAGGCTGGCCTAATTCAAAAAAATAAAGTCTCCTTTCTTGCATGTAATTCTTTAGATAGGATTTGGATGAGATAGAGTTCTTTTAAAATTTGAATTATCCTTCATGTATTTTAATACACCTATACGCTAGAAGGTAAAAGTCTTACGTCTTTAAGTATCCTTCATTATCTTCTATCAGATCTTGAAAACTTCCGAAAATATGCATAAGATTTGCATATTCGAATTGCAGACTAATGGACGTTTCGGAACGTTAGTAGTGCAGGTGCGGCAACTTCAAGCCTAATTTCGACCTTGGTGCATCAAGTATCTCTCAAAACTCAAAGCGTGAAAGTTGTAGATATTTTTCTTGACATTCTATAGTATTTTGAATTATCTCAATCGAAGCTCGGAAGAGAGAGTTATGCTAGATTACAAAGTAATTCCGAAACTGTCTAAAATCGCTCAATTAGCTTTGTTTTGCATTTAACACCTCCATTTGCATCCTAAATAAAAATATAAGAATAATGAGTATATTTAGGCAGCAAATAAGTATAAAAGACTAAACATTAAGGGAAAAAAATATGATATCAAATTTCAGAACAATAATAATAAAGAATAATATTTTATCAAACTTTCATTTAAAATCATCTCATCTCATTATCAAAATCACACATAAGAAGAATACTATTTAATTAGTGAAAGAATAGAATTTCTTATAATTATTTGCAAGATTTGCTTTTCGCTGATTTTGATTTATTTTATTATTGAAATTCAAATATATCCAGATCATGAAGTTGGTGGGTGAGAGCCAATGGATTTGGTCTGGTATCGAGTTTGATTCGGTCCATTACCGATTTTATTTTTCTCAAGACCGGTCAAAATTGGTTCGGATTTGGTTTTTGTTTTTGTAAAACTAAACTAGACTGGACCGAAGTGGTTCATATATACATTTTGATTTTTTATATTGTATATAAATTTTATATATTATATATAACTATATATAAAATAGTTTTATGTTATATAATAAATTATTAATTAAAATAATATTTAAATTTAAAATTTTATATCACTATAACCTATTGTATTAATAATTATACTAATACTATATTACTATATATCATTATATTATATATTATAATATACTACAATATATTATGATTATATTATTTTATATTATAAGATACTATGTTGTTTGTATTATATAATATATAATATAGTATATTAAAACTAAAAAATAGACCGAACTAGACCAGAACCGATAAAATTGAAACTACTGGTTTAGACGATAACCAGTGTGTAATCGATTTTTAAAAATGCAAAATGGATACATACCGGTTCGATTTTAGATTTTTTTCAAAACCGGATCAAATCAGATCGGTTACACCTCAAACTAGCTTACTTATTGAGTAATTAGGCTTTTGTGTGTGTGTGTGTGTGTTTAGGGATATTAGAGATTAAAAATCCAAATTAATTTAGGATTCTAGATTAATACAACATCAAAATACAAAATACAACATCAAAGACTCAGTACCCATGCACAATCATATCTCCATATCACACAGTTCACAAAGACACAATCTCATCCTTCAACTCCTCTATTTAATCACATCCTTTCTCTAATCTCCATAACTATACACAAAAAACAAATATTAGCTTCGAATTCAAGCTGAGTTACCTTCGACAACAGAAATGCAGATGAACGGCGATGGTGACGAAGATATTTGAGAGACTGTGTGTATGTGTGTGTGTGTGTGTGTGTGTGTGTGTGTGAGAGAGAGAGAGAGAGAGAGAGAGAGTGATGTCTAAAGAAATGAAAATAGAAAAGGGTCAGGGGGAGTAGGGAAGCAGGGGAGAGGGAGGCGGCACTAGGGCTGTACAAAAAACTGAAACACCGACCACAACTGCAGGAAACCGACCACCGATGCCGGAACCGGTGGCCGTCGACAAAGAACCGGTCGGAAGGCGGTTCAAACAACCTCATTTTACCTTCAGTCGGCATCGACAGCAGCTCAAGCCCATACTAAACTGCTGAACCGACCGATAGGTTTTATATATATATATATTTTATTTTTATTTTTATTTTTTATATATAATAAAAACGACGTTGTTTCATTTAAAAGGAAATGACATTGTATCGTTTAAAACAATTAACAATGTGCCTCTTTTTTGAATGACACGACGCCATTTCATTTTTAAATGAAACAAATTCATTTCATTCAAAGCCCAAACAACCCTCCCCCTCCCCCCCAAATTCCAATTCCTCAGTTCCGCTCTTCGATTTCCTTCACGCCTTCTTAGGGTTTTTCTACCCTCCCCCCCACTGCCATTGTTCTTCCAAGCCACCACCCCTCGCGGCTCGCAGCTACGTTCGGTGTTTGACGTCATCCTCTCAAAGCTTAAATGTATTTATTTTATTAATTTTTTGAATTTAAGGTGGCCCAAACCGATGGGCACCATCGACCATCGTGCCAACGCCGCGCCGATGTCGACATCGACGCGCCACCGCCACTGTGAGATCGGTGGCGGTCGCTGGAACAGACCATAAAAATGGTCAATGGCGGTTTTGCCACCGACGCTGACACTATACAGCCCTAGTCGGCACCTAGGGAAACTCTTAACACCCAAGACCAAACTGACGTCTTTTTGTCTAGATAGAATGAAATAGTTTTGGTATGAGGTGTTTTAAGAAAAAAAACTCTATGTCACAAAACGATGTTGTTTTGTGACATGGGATTTTTTTGGTAATGACATCCATATATATTTATAACATAATATATATATATATATATTTACACACGAGGCAGAGAAACATTGGAGCAGGGTTGGGCCCCCTTCATCCCCATCCTTAGCTAGATGCCTTAGATGCAGGCCGGGCCATTTGGGCCCTGCATCTGCAATAAGAAGTCTTGCCTCATCCCATTTCCCTCACCTTAACCCTCACTCTCTAAAGTTTGAACATCGATTCTTCTCACCTTGAAGTTGTCGTTGCTGGTCGCAAGCGGCCATCGTCGTCTCCATCTCTCCCTCATTCTCTCATTCTCTCTCTCTCTCTCTCTCTCTGACACTGTTACAAGGTTCAGGGGAAGAGATTGCAAATAACGCCTTTAGGTATTTGGAAGTGATTTGGGAGAGAAATGTTATGGTCTGTTAGAATCGAAGTGGCTTTTGTTGTTTTAGTGGGCATCGAAATGGTGCAGCTTTGGGGAGTCCTTCAAAGTTCAAACGACGTCACATGGGAGAGCTCGATGGGCATTGAAACGACATAGCTTTGGAGAGTTCTTCAAGTCGTATTCAACGCACCGTGTCACTATGATTTTCATTTTCTTGCTATTCCAACAAACCGTCACAGAATATGGGTTTTAGTAATGGCTTAAAGAGTGTCACAAATTTTAAACCATCACTAAAATTCAAATATGTTGTATTAGCATATACCAGTAAAAGAAAGCGCCTATGCACAACTTGTCTTAGAACTAGAAATTGGAGCAAATTGGATGAATTAGAGAAATTTCTCTAATTCACTACAAGAAATCATGGTTTTGGCGGCTCATTTCTTTTTTCGGCAAGTAAAACGCGTGGCAACAGCTCATTTAAATATATCAACTGAAAAACATTTGACGAGAGTGAAAAATGAGCTGAATTTTTTTTATTGCGACGACATATTGAGCTGCAGAAAGTATTGCCGCAGTGGGTAACATATAACAGCGCGATTTAGCATGTTGCAGCGTGAATCCATTGTCGCCATAATAGTTGTGTTTAACAAAATAAAATTGGGGAAAAACCCCAATAGTTGCCCGCGATATTCTTTCCTCCGTCGTCGTCCCTCTGCGTGCCTCTTTCCTCCATCCTCCATAGCGAACACCGTCCGTTCACCTGTGCCTTCTCGGCTCCTCTC
Organism: Platycarya longipes; assembly: GCA_036559045.1. NCBI lineage: Eukaryota > Viridiplantae > Streptophyta > Magnoliopsida > Fagales > Juglandaceae > Platycarya > Platycarya longipes. The sequence continues at coordinate 15,906,035 of CM071799.1, read as the reverse complement.
AACGCCGGTGAATTTCTTTGAATCTCTTACTCGATTTCCCTTCATCTCTCATTTTTTCTCTCTTACGGCTTGGCTGGTGCGATTTCCCTTCATCTCTAATTGTATTTATCTTCTCATTGCACATATGCCCTAACTTGTACCACGAACTAGGGCGTATATTCCTCATTGTATTTATCGTCTCATTGTATGAATTCTTTGAACGTCGTAATTTATTTTGGGACCTTTTTTAATTGTACTTCTTTAGTAGAAGATGAATATAACATAGAATGAAAAGGAAGTGGAATTAGTTGGGAAATATGTAATGTTCTAAGACGGAAGCAGCAATAATTGATAACACTCATTCAAACTTTTAGATTTAATTAAATGTGTGCATATTTGTACTCACGGGACAAGGAACTGAGTCAATTCCTCTGTGAATTGCCACATATAATGAGTAATTTGTTTCTTGAGTTAAAAATATCACGTTTACACTGCATATTTAGCTTAGCTTGTTGCGAATGATTTTTGTGATTATCTGTTATCCATTCTTGTCAGGAAACACTAATTACTTTAATTAGATTTTATAGGCACATCTTAGTCATGAGACTGAGTTCCTGCTATTTTTGACTCTTTTGTTGGTGTTTTTAGGAGATGCCTTATTTTGATATATTTTATTTCAATTTTCTGGTTTTCTATAGTCACTTCTAGCACCTGAAGAACAGAAACGAGCTCAAGGTTTGATGCTTGACTCCTCTGAAACTGCATAGCCAAATCGGCATTGGACTCTTTCTGAAACTTCAATTCATCCTTCAATTCCTTTTGAATATGTGATATGCCTTCATCTTGCAATTTTGAATGCTCGTTCTCTGTGAAGAACTCTGATTTAAGCAAAAATCTTCACCTTATGTAGAACTCTCATCTTCCATAATACTTTCCCGAGTGAGAACAAGTACTGAAGTCGATGAGAGCTTTCTACTATAGGTTCAGTTTCTCTTGCTGCAGGCATCTTCTAAGCACTTTTCACACTAAATTTACCATCATTTTCTCTGCTCTAGGTTCTTTTATGATCTTCATTCTATCAGGATAGATTACTATCTATATAATATCAGAGGCCAAATTTGGATTCATTTGAAGCTCTTATTTTCTGCACATTCCACCATTTTATATGATTGTTAATGAGTGAATCTCTTCGCCTTCTTGAGATAATTATTTCTCTTTCTAGATTTGTAGCTTTTGTTGGACTCGATGCTTAATAGCAAAAAAAGCATTAGCCTTTATCTTTTCAACTATAAAAGAAAGGCCTAAATACTTTTCATATTATTGAACACTACTGTCACCCCATAAATTTCCTTCTTAGTATCAATCGGCAGTTGTATTTTTATTAAATTGAGATATACACTTATTTCCTTAATTTTCGTTCTCTTGTTGCATCCCCCAAATGAAATTTGTATCTATTTTAAAGATTTAGGTCATTAGTAGGGACTTTCTGAGGACTATGCTTTCAATATTGGATCGCCATGCTTTGTTTCATGGAGTTACTAATTCAAAGCAGAAACTTCACTCAGGAACATTATCACGTACTTGTGATTCCTCATCACCTAGTGGTATTCCCGTATTCAACGAAATGTTCACATTATCACGTACTTGGAAGGCTTTAACAAACACTTCATGGATATTTGAATCCCGGAAAGCCATTTGGATGCTGCTCAATAAAGGTATGTAAATTTCAGTTTTTGAATGAAGGCTTTCAATAAAGGAATGAACTTTGCTTATGGAGCAACGGGTTAATTATCTGCAGAGGTTAATTTCAGTCTTGTGGGTAATGACTACTTTAGTTACATTGCCAGGAAAATCTAAGCTTCTTATAGTACTCCTCTTTTCAATCTTAAATCTTTTAGAATCTATGAGGACTTTTCGTTGCTTATGCAGATTGTCTTCATGGTGTTCACCCCTTCATTCGTATTTATGAGTCTGTCCAAGAGTGTTACGCTCCAAGACATCATTTCATGGTAGGTTACTCTTTGTGCTAGTCTCTGTGAATTTCTCTTTTTCCCCTATTAAATTCGGCATCCTTTCTATCTCTTTGTAACAAAATGAAATGCTTTGGGAAGCAGTAATTAATCTAGAAAGAGTTTTAAGTTTGATATTCATTTCTTTATTTCAGAAAATATAAGTTTTTCCCATAAAAAAAAAAAGAAAATAAAAATTAAGGACGAAAAAAAATCTAAGCAGTTTTTTTTTTTCCTAAACATCAATTTTTTTCATTTTCGATGAATTTATGAAGTGATAATAACAAATTCAAAAGGTTCTCGTCAATGATATATATATGTATATATATATAAATATAGCAGAGTTGGTACAGTAAAAGAAATTTGCTGAGAAGTGAGAAAAGAGAGAAGAATGCTTGAAGTTGATCTATTCAAGTTCCAAAATATAAACGAGAAATGAGATCTTCTCAGAGCTTTGGCACTCTTGAGTTTTCACCAAAACAAGAAGCTAGGTTCAAGGATTGAGATTAAGATGACATTTTGAGTCGATTCGAGAGTTGAGCCTCTGCCCCTGAAGAAAACTGCATTAGGCATTAATTTGAGCCCACTCAGAATGGAGTCATTCTATTTTTATTATTGGTTTATTGCATTTAGTTGGATCATTAGATTTCTTGAGGTGTCCACGCCTTAATATTTTATTGTGATAGTATTCCTTCAGGTGGTTTATGCCAATAAACATCGGTCATACCTTTTTACTTAGAAATTTTGGTGTATACTATGGTATTTCCACAATTTAAATTGAGTGCATATAATGAAGGCAGCTTGTCTTGCAGAAAAATTAATGGAAACTTCTTTAATTTTACCTTTACAAATAAGACCAACTATTTACAATTTTCATACATGACGTGCTTGTTTACTTAAAAATTACTAGCTTCTGCATCCATCTTCAATATTACTGAATCATTTAATGTACATAGACTCTTCTTTGTTATAGATTTTCTACAAAGTTAGTTCTAGTTCTGCAAAGCCATTATTGCAACAGCACATTTGAATGGTCCAAATTAGTAAGGTAAATCTGTCCAATTTTAGAACAGCTTATCATTTCATTTGAATTCAAAGACCTTATCATTTTTGTTCTCTATATTCATATTTGCACATATTTGCAGCAATTAAAATCAATGGAGAATGCGTCAAATTTTGAGAAGAAGAGTTGAAGAAGGCAATTGTGAAATCATGAAGAAAATTCCAACCTGTGCCAAAGAATGATCACGACGTGCTTAGGAAACCTTAGTTACTCTATACTCAACACTTCTAAACCAATATTGATATATTGTGGGATGTTAATTTTGAGTAAACTGTCATGAACTTCAATTTGAATTTTTTCAGTTCGAAATGATGTTTGGGATGTTTAAACCTTATATATATATATATATAGTTCAATGATGAATTCATGATATTGTAATATTTGTCAGGAAATATTATTGATTAGATGCATAATGAATTAAATTGCTATTGAAAGCAAGTTGAATTATATAATTTTTATAGCATTTATTAAAAAAATAATTAAAGTAACGATTTAAATATTTGAATTGTAAAAATAATTTTTACAGTAAATGCTTCTGGCCCTCTAAACTACTATTTGTGGCGAAATTTGGTCGCAGCAAAACATCAATTTAAGTTGCCTGTGCATGTTGTATTTCTGGCCATTTTCACCACTTATTGGCGGCGACTAGATTTCGCCACAAAAAGTATTCTCTTCCGGTGCCTTCAAATCACGCCGGAAACTCTTTTTTCTCATCCAACAACTGCGGCACCTTATCGACGGCGAGAGCCGGGAAAAATTATTTACGACGAATGTGGAGCTTTTTGCGTCGACCTAGTGTCGCCGAAAAGACCTATTTTTTTTTTTTGGTAGTGATTCGAGTATAAAGGTAGTAGGACAATTCGTGTTGACGCGTGTTAATGTTGTTTCGACTCAGAGACATTTGCTTATAATTTAGGTTCATTCGAATGCGACCCGCCCGGCCATCACGACAAATATTAACTTCATATATATGACACAGAGTTTTAACTTCATATATATGTACCGTCCATGATAGTACTGATGCCACGAGTGCATGAAAATATTGGTAGATCGTGATCTTATATTAATTAGAAAAAATCTACTCAATCTCTTACATTAATTATAAGACTAATGCTACATGTAATCATAAAGTTGCAAACGACGTGCAGTCATTTAGAAAAAAATTAACTTTTTTTATTTGGGTCCCATATATATTTATTTGTCACTTGCAACTCTATAAATGCATCTATCATTTTTCTAATTATAATGCTAGTGCATATGTCGCGTTGCAAATTAATTAATTAGGAAAAGAGTGGTGAAGGTCTTAAAAAATATTGCAGTACGGCTTAAAATGTATATATATTAATGTATGGTACGTACGTACGTACACAGCTTATATATACATAGACCATTATAACTAGTTACCTATAGTAGTACAAATTGCACTAATAAATTAACAGTAATTAATATATATCAGTTAGTATTTATATTAAATCATCGTTTATTCTAAAAATTTAACTTAATGAAAAGATATGGATTTTATTATTTATGTTTATGTTTTTAATACTCTTCTTCATGTGTAATATTTAATCAACCTTACTATAAAAAAAATAAGCTTTTGATTGTAAATAATCATTTGATCACAATTAAATAATCATAAATAAATAATTTTTTTTTAGTGAACTTGATGAAGATCAAAGTTAAAATTCGAACTGACCTTTGATCTAATACTATAATAAATTACTAGTTGTTTCAATAGTTTAAATTGGTAAGATAAAAATAAATTATATTATTTACATTTATGTCTTAATAATTCATGTAATTGACAAGTCAATTTAGCTCGTCTCTTTCTCCAATATATAATCTTAATAATGTATATATTTCCCCCATTTCTTTGAATGCCAGGATAGATATAGAATTAATAAATCTTAAAATTTCATCATGTATGGTTTATAATTTTTTTATCACTTTCCTAATAGTACATCAACTGATCATCACCAACTCCCTTAAAGCTAATTATAAATTTTGTTTTACTCCACTAATTTCTAGAGTCAAAAGAGAATTATCAATCTCAAAACATATAAATATTATTAGTGGAATGGTCAGATAAAGAATCATATATATATATATATATATATAAAGTGTGCCGAAATCAGAGATCAGCAGCATTAAGAGGAATCGATTTTGAACTAATAAATGATAATCTTTTTGTGTAGAACAATAATACATGACAGTGATCATGTGACAAACATGATATTGAAATTTTAGTTTTTTTTTAAACGAAATTTTAGTTAAATGTACAATTATTTGAAGTTTCTTAAAAATGTTGAGAAAGTCTCACATGACTTAGAACAAACTCATCTTAATTTTTATAAAGAGTTACATCACTCTTCCTATTAGACATTTTATAAAGAGAAATTTATGTTTTTATATAACGCATTAGAACTAAGTTAACTTATGATCGATAATAGACTTCTAAGACCTACTTACAATGATAATATATATATCAAAAACATCAGCTCACATGTAAGAGGGTATGTTTAGAAAGTTCCACACGGCTTATGAATGAATTCGTTTGGGTCTTTATAAGAAGTTATACCTGTCTTCATATTATGTCTTTTAAGAAGAAAAATTAGTATTTCTATATAAAGATACTTGTACATAATTAAATGATCGTTCAATTTTTTTTTAATCCCGATGGTGTTATTTAAGAGACGGCTTACACAGAATCGAAATATTTCTGGTGCTATGACGTGACCAATTGAGTTTGAAAATAAAAAATAGAGAAGAATATTATGGCCTTGAGATAAACAGATTAGAATGCAATAATATGAGACGAAAATGGTGGACAAATTGGGCCATGATTGACTGCAGTTTGCGAATATTAGAATATGTGTCTGTATTGTGGGTGACCTGATCCACACATGCCCACTTTCAAATGTCGGTCAAATATTGCCTCATTATGTTATAATTTGGGTGGAAGATTCAACAGAAATCTTGCTGACCGAATATTCAACAGGAAAATTTAATCAGTTGCTTCTATTTTTTATATTTACCAATGATATCCCTTGATCCCCTCCCATTTCCAAGTTTTTGAAATTAATAATAATTTCATATGGTATGATTGGGGATGTAAATTAGTCCGGTTTAAAAGTTGATTTACCGAAATTTTCAGTCCATCATTTTCTTTGAACCAGAAGGTCCATCATTTTCTTTGGACTAAAACAGATTGAACATTCCTAGGGGCCAGATCAGATCAGTAGTTATCAGTTCAGTCGGTCCAGACTCCATTTGATCCAGCCCAATCATTTTTTTTTCTTTTATTTTTCAAATAAATTAATAAAAAATGATTTAAAATACTAAATTAAAAATTAAGTAAATTATTAATGTAAATTATGTAACTAACTCAATAAAAAAGTATTTGATATCGTCAATGATAATAAATTAGATAAGAATTACATTACTAGCTTATATAATTACTATATAATTAGTTAATTGATATTATACATTAGTTAATTGATAGAATATTAATATCTTAATAGCATATTTAAAATTTTATATTGTAAATGGTGATAGATTAGATGAAAATTACATAATTAATTATATAATTATTATATAAATAAAATATATAATATATATATATATTTTTAATTCGATCCATTTATTCTACTCCGAGGTGGAAAAACCCTAGATTGAGACTGGACTGAAAAGATTTAATCCTCTATTACATGGACTAAGACTGACCAGTCCCAGTTCAGTCCAATCTGGACTGAAATGACCAACTAAGGTATAAAATAACTTTCACCCTTAATGGTATCGAAATAGAAATTTTGAATTTGAATTTTGACTCTTAACTCTATTCTATTTAATTAAATATTTCACGTTTTGGGACATCCGTTGAAGGAAAGTCTAGCCTACACATGAGAGAAAATATTAAGGTATAAAATAAATAATAAAATATACATCTTTTCATTAATTTAAAGTTTTGGAAGAAGTGGTAACTTCCACTACAAGGATTAAGGCCTTAAAATGATGGAAGATACTTATATTTCTGAACATTTAGATGAATTTAATAAGATTATTATGGATCTGAAGAACATAGACATTAAGCTTGAAGAAGAAGATCAAGCATTAATTGTTTTGTGTTCATTGCCTATTTCGTTTGATAATTTTGTAAACTCAATGTTGTATGGTATAGATACAATTTCTTTAGTAGATGTGAAGTCTGCTTTGAATTATAAGGAATTGAGAATAAAATTTGAGGGACTAGGTATGGAAAATCAAGCCGATGATTTTTTTGTAAAGGGATCCTCTAGTGATAGATCCAGGGAGAGATGTACAAGAAAGAGTAGCAGTAGTTTTAGTAGTTCTAAATCTAATAAGAAAAATGTTAAGTGTTACTACTGCCATAAGTTTGGTCATTATAAAAGTGAATGTCTTAGACTAAAAAATATGAAGGAAGAGGAAAGTTCCTCTAACGTAGTTAGTATTGAAGATCAGTCTAACTACTCTGATATCGTCCTAGCCGTCAGTAGCTCTAGCGGTTATTTTGGTGAAAAGTGGATCATAGATTCGGCTTATACGTTCCATATGTGTTCCAGGATAAATTGGTTCATTAACTATGAATCAATCAACGGTGATTTTGTTCTAGTTGGAAATGATATGGCTTGTGATATTGTTGGGATTGGTTCAGTCAAGATTGAGATATATGATAGAACCGTTAGAACTTTGTCTAACATTAGGCATATTCTGTCTGTGAAGAAGAATCTCATATCTATGGACACTTTAGATTCCTTTAGTTATCAGTTTTCAATTGAATATGGAGTCTTTCGAGTATTCAAGGACTCTTTGGTGGAAATGACAGAGAAGAAGAAGACAGATGGTCTTACTTCCTCAAGGACAGTACAGTTTTGATGGAGTATCCTCACATGCTCCAGATTCAGATGTCACTTGCATGCACCATATGTGAGTGTGTCAGACGAGGTGTGGTCATTTATGAGTCGGCATCTTTTACTTGGTGTAATCAAAAGATAGTAATCTTGATTTCTTTTTGTTTGCATTGTGTTCTTGAGAAACGGTGTATAATCAAGTTTCATGTAGTTGTTTATTTCTGATCAGGATACATCTTGTGTAAGGTTGTGCTTTGTTATACTCGTATTTGTTTTATGACCACTTGAGAAAGAGTTTGATTTTGTTTATCTATTTTTTTTTGTGATGTGTTTGATGTGTTCAAATACTTGAGAAGACTAGTGATCTACAGACAAGAAGGTAGAGCGTTGTTCAGACCATACAGTTGGTTTCACTCCACAGAAATGGAGTAGATAAATGGAATGAGGTGGGCTCGTGTATTAGAGTCCACAGTTTGCTTTGGGTTTGCCAAGTTTGTCTACAGATTGTGGCGGAAGTGGGCAACACAGCTTGCTATTAGATGAACCTTCTCTCATTTTATTCTATAGGAAAGGATATCAGAGTTATAGCAAGAAGATGGAGTTGTTGAGAGAACTTCACAACAGAGTACATATGGTACTCTAGATTATACTTTTGTCTAAGTATGATTTTGACTTTGTTTATTAGCATTGGTGCACAGTGAGAGCAGGTTTACAGTTGGTAGATAGAGGAGGCAGTTTGGCAACCTTTGAGATATGCTCATACAGGTTTTATGGGATTCTTACTTTGACAGAGAATATTTGTTGGTTGTTTTCGTTTGTATTCAAATGTCGTTGTTCAAGTAAGCAGTCTGTGTAGTAGTGCATTATCATTTGTATGAAGATGTTGATTTTTCAATAGGACCAAGCCTGTGATTTGGTCAAGTCGTCTATGGAGTTGAAGACTTTTGTGTAAAAATTGAGTTCATCAAAGATAGACTTTGTGTTTCGGTTGGGTATTCCCCTTTGTGATATGATTGAGGGATTTGTGGGTCTTTTGTAAAGAATGGATTTTGTGAGACTTGTGACAATTCAAGCCAAGGTGAAGATTTGTTGAGATGTCTCTTGAATGGTTGAAAGCACTTCTTCAATGTGCTCGCTCGACTCTCGCTCCAGCGGTAGCTCGAGCGAGACTCAACCCGTAAGGTTGCTCAACCCTCGCTCGACATCCAGCTCGAGTGAGGCATCAGACAGAGAATTCGCTCAACTCTCGCTCGACTTCCAACTCGAGCGAGATTTCAGACAGAGAGTTCGCTCAACCCTTGCTCAACTTCCAGCTTGAGCAAGATTCCAGATAGAGACTTCGCTCGACACTTGCTCGACATCTTGTTCGAGCGAGAGTCAACCCTAAACATTCGCTTGAGCCACGCTTGATGCTTACTTCAACTAATGTTCTGTTATTAGGGTTAACGCTGTTTCAAATAGTGTTCCGCTCGAGCGAGAGTAGTCTCGCTCGAGTGAGAGTAGTCTTGCTCGAGCGACATATGGCTTATAAAAGCAACCGCGTTCATTTGAACGCAACAGTTTTGTGTGGAACTCCGTTTTTGGTTTAGATTTTTGAGAAAGAGTTTTTGTGAGATGAGAGTGTGTGAGAGAGAGCTTTGCAACTTGTAAGTGAAATTGAGTGATCTCTAGTGTAAGAATCTTATGATTCAATCTTTGTACTCTATCTTTGTTCTATAGTAGATTCATTGAGACCGACCTAACAATGAACATAGGCTTGTGTTAAGCCGAACCACTTCAAATATTGATGTCCAGAGTGTTTTGTGTGTTTTGTTTTAATTTCTCTGTTGTATTTCCGCTACGCTACCTCTTATTTGTTTTTTGTTAATTTGGAAGCCGAACGGCTAGGGGATGGGTGTGTGTGTGTCGTGCGGGCTTTTTTTTGGGGGGGAGGGGAGGAAGAAAGAAAATGAAAGAAAAAGATAAAAAAAAAAAAAGATAAAAAAGAATGAAAAAGAAAAGAAGACAAACTAAAAAAATAATACAATAAAATAAATAAAAGTCAAATGAAAAAGGCTATAATTCAATATAAATAAAATAAAATAATTAAAACCCAACAATAAAATAAATTAAACCAAAGTATAATTTAATTATAAAACAATAATTAATATAAAGAAAGCACATCAAATTAAATTTCACAACTAAAAAAAACGTAAAACAATATAATAAAAACACTTTTAATTTAAAATAAAAGAACCATTAATTATAATAATTTAAATAATCATTCAATAAAAATACATGTAAATATGGAATATCACAAATATGCAACAAATTTAGAGACAAACAATAATCTCTTTCAAGTTTTCAACAAGCATTCTCTTAAGCTCTTAAATGCAAAGAGCTACTTTCAATTATTTAGAGTTTTGAATTAGTCATCAGGAGACCCTGTCGGAATCTTTTCGAAAGTCACTTCTCTATTCTTTTGCAAGGCATTGCGTAGAAACGTAAATCAAACCTTGTTCTCAAATACGATTTTAAGAAGCATCACTTGTTTAAACTTTAACCAAATCATACGGTCACACTTTCATTAACATTTGAGATTAATAAATCTCTTTGAGTTATGCTATAAAAATAATTGGGAACATCCACACTCATCATATTCATCATCATATGAACAGTATCTATATATTATTCATATGAAAGTAAGTGTGATGAGTGTAGATACTCTCTAGTATTATTCATAAAGAAGTCTCATATTCTACACACCAAAAATTTTTGAGTATAAAATGAAAGAGGATAAAAAAATAAAATCACATTTTTGAGTAGCTGTATAGTTAATGTGCAGGATGTGCAACTTCTTTTTAGAATTTTTCAATCATTTTTAGATGTTTATTGTCACAATAAGAAAAATATTTATTTATGACTAATTATTTCTTGCCAAGTTGATTATTTTCTATCATAATATTTTTATTTTTATTACAAATAATTATTATTATCATAAATAATTTGTCATAAATATATATTTATTTTATAGCGGCATACAGGAAGATGTGTAGTGGGCCACTAAACCTAATTAACCTCTTCATATGGGCTCTTTTTTACCCCCTCGGAGCCCAAATTATTGAGGCCATTATCCATTAGTATGGCAAGTACTGCCAAGGACTGTCGCAACCCCATGTCATGACCTCACACTAGTAACATGTTGAGATGTGCCTTCAAATTGATGAACAAGGACACTACAGGTTCCTCGGAAATTGGAATAAAGAGAAAAGTGAACTGTTGGTAGTGGAAACCGTTGACCCACGTTGTGTTCACAATAGTGTGAAAGTTATGTATTATTTAACTCCGAGATGTGCTGCGCTGCACGGCCCAACTCATTACTTGTGTCTTTTCAAATTTTTTTTTTTAAATCTCTTCAATGTGCCTCTAGACGACACCACACAAGAACTGCAGTCACTATTATTTCTTTAACTCCTCGCTACTTCCACTTCAGTAAGTTAGCTAACCACTGATAAAAACACTCTTTAAATAAAAATGTTAGATACGTTAAAACTAAAAAGAAGTAGAACGAAAAAGTAAACTTATAAAAGAAAAGCTCTCATCTCTCCCAACAATTTCTTAAAAACAATCATCTAAATCTATTGATATTGAAGAATGAAGAGTGGAAATTTTTTAGAAGAATCTAATAGCCTGTTAAATGACTCCGAGGTGCAAATAATGAAATAACGTGAGCTGTAAAATGAGTAAAAATATAAACTTGCAAAAATTTCGGCCATTGAAATAATTCGAATTAACTTTATTTAACATAAACAAACTAGATTTGAATATTGATTATGAATGAGGTAATTCCTTGATTATTTTATGATCTATATACTTGAAATTAAACCTACAAGTAACAAAATTTATACAGGAGGTAGATCCATTTTAAGATGATAATTTGAGGTTGACTGTTCTCCAAAACTATCAATAAAATTAATGTGTTCTCAGCTGGCCAGTCTTGTTTTAAACGCCAGTACTACGTGCTGTACAGCATGAATTAAGTTATGATCCGAGCCATTTCTTTTTAGAGTGATGCCTTGCAACAGAAGATTTGGGCAATGGACACCCACATCATTTTTTTCTTTTGAGAACATATTTTGGAACTGATATTTGGTTCTCAGTATGTACTTATATTTGATCGACGCAAGCCACTTGAGCTGAAGATTTATACCCCCCTCGAATTTCTTGGCCTAATTTACTCATATTTAAGCATTTCCCTTTTCTTGGAGCTTCTTATTTTAAGCACCATGGTTTAAGCTCCCATTTCAATCTCCATACGGTGATGCAGCCGTATGGCAATGGTGGAAAATTGGAAATGGACCTTGTTCACGCGATCAAGCAATTTGCTAGATACAAGGATGATGGTTTATAAATTATGGAACTCTTATAAATGGCCTGCTATTGTATTACTTCTATTGCGTTAAATAATAATAATAATAATAATAATAATAATGATGATAATAATAATAATCGTATAGGGAAGCTCGATTAATATTAATTATATACCATAGATGATTTCATTAGAGTGCTCTTCATGCAGGCAGATAAACCAGCAAAACATTACAGCATTATTCAACGTACGGAAAGCTAATTATATATGAACAACGATCGACCAACAGCTAGAACCCAGCTTACACAGACTATTTTTAGCATTGGGCTCTAGAAAATTGTGATATCAGTATTTATTGAAGGGACCCGAGTCCTGCATTCTGGAAATCGCCTTCTCGAGTTGGCTCCACCTCTGCTCCAATGTCCCAAGGTATCCGACGGACATCCTCACCAACCCTGGTGAAATTTGGGCCAGCGCCTTCTCCTCAGTATTCATCTCACTGCTAGTGCTACTGCCTGAGCAGGACATAAGGGTCTCATAATATCCCAGACTAACTGCCATGAACCCAAACTGGGTGCTATTTTGCAAGTGATCCATCAGCCTGTTAGCCCTTTCCTCGGTCTCCATGTCAACGCAGAGGACACCACCGTAGCCATACTCTTTGTTACCAAAGGACTTCAAAAGGGTGTGGTGCGGGTGATCCTCAAGCCCTGGGTAAATGACCTTAAGGCCCAGCTTCTTCATCCTTGTAGCGAAAACCAGTGCTCGGTGGCAATGCTCCTTCATTCTTAGGCTCAGGTGAGGAATTCTTTCAGATAGTTCGAATGCAATTTTGGGGTTCATTGTAGGCCCCAAAAGCATAAGAGTCCCTTGGTGGAGGTCCATCATGGAGTTCACAAGACTTGCAGGCCCACAAACAACTCCTGTTAATTGTCATTGGGATATTAATTTCATATACATTTTGTATGCACTATCACTTACCGAGAAAACAAATCACAAAAATGCATAACACTTTAGTCATGCCATAAATGGTCATTTCTAAAGTCTCTTAAAATACTATACATTAATTAAAATAATTGGCTATGACACAATTGAAAACAAGAATTACAGCATTTTTCCAATGGGTTATAGGCACATGCCAGGCAACACACATCAAAATTAAGTAAAGAAAAAAAAAAAGGTCTACAAGCCATTTATAAAGCTATGACGTAGGATCATTTCGTGCATATAAAGCTATTATTGGATAGATAGAGGCGTATATATTTCAAAGTTATGAAATAGAAGCTACAATCACTTGTCTTATAAATAAGAATTTGTGATTAAAACTTCTCATTTTTTAATGGGCAATACTACATACAGTCCAAAAAAATAGATTTCTTTACGGTCCAAATAATAAATAAATAAATAAAATTTCATTTTAGAATGAAATTGATTAAAATATTCTTATTTATAGATAAAAAAATTTTAAAAATTTTAAAAATTTATTTAATTTAATTATAAAATGAGAACATTTTTATGTGGATTACATTGCAGTCCATATTTGATGGATTACAAAAAGAATTATTCTTTATTAATTTTGTTAAGAACAATTTTTAATTCGGGATTAAGATATGCTATCCAAGTAATTTGAATATATCGTAAGTAACCGTCATCCCGTATGAATCTCTTTTAGGATAATGCTATGTATGAGTAGGTTCGTAAAGGATTGGTTACGGAGTATTTTTATAATATTTTATTATTATTAATTATTATTTTTATTATAATTTATAATTTATTATTATAATTTAATATTTTATTATTACTTTTTATTACTTTTTAACTATTATTTATAGAATATCTATTATCACCTCATTATCCAAAGTATGATAAATAAAAATGATTACTTATAAAATTTTTTTATAAAAATAAATTTATAAATTAATGTAGTAATTTAACGTATATATAAATTTAAAAAATTATTTTTATTATAAATAAATATAAAATATTAACAAAAATCACTATTGTAATTTTCTTTTCTTTAAAAGATCTTTCAAATCACTTTTTTGGAATATATTTTGTTGAAAGCTCTCGAGAATGGATAATGATAAGATTCTCTTCTTTCCACTATCATTTTATTATTTTATAGTATATTTGAAAATTTTATTTTTATTATTTTATTTTAAGTATCTGAACATATTTAATTATTAAAAAAATCTTTAAAAATATATAACTTTATTAATAATTACTTTTTAATTATTAAGTAAAATGAAATTAAAAAATTATATAAATAAATAAATAAATAATAAGATAATAATAATCCTATCATTATCTCCCTCGAGAATACTCTCAATCGACAAGACATGCTAGGCCCAGGTACATGTTAGGTAACAATAATAAGATAATAATAATAATCCTAACATCAGTCCTAACATATTAGGTACAGTTCATGATCCACAAACAAAGGTAAATTATAACATCACACAGATGTATGCTTTTAAGCTTTTGCCCACAAGCCAACAAAAGAAGGCACACCATGCTCTGCGATATTCGTAATCTGGAAAAAAATAAAATAACATGTAATTTATTTATTTCTTAATATGTGGCATGATTTCAAAGGGAGCGATAAATCATCAGTCACGAGTGAAAGTAACTCATCACGTGAATCCAAAATGCCTTGTGGGTCTCACTGAAAAAGGTTTCAGACTTTCAGTACGTTTGTAACTGAAATTGAGTGTAATTTCTATGTGATTTTATCGCAGGTTATTACGCCTAATGCTTTAAATTTTGTATCATATTAATTGGTACGACCGATACATACCGTATCGAAGCAATGACCGATATAGAAATAGGATCTGTTTCGTACTGATCCAGATTTCGACCGTATCGGTCGGTATTTCGGCCGTACCGGCCATGTGTACCGGCCGATACCAGATTTGAGAATTTTTTTTTTTCATTTCTTCTTATTTTTTTATCTTAATTTAGACTAGATTATTTATATATATATAAATATATATAATTGATTCATATATTAACTATTATTTTGAAATATAATTTTTATATAATTTTATATATATAATTTTTTTTTATATATAAATTATTTTAAAATAGTACCGATAAATATATTTTATATCAAAATATACGTTCACCGATTTAGTATTTAAAACATTGATTACCCCCGTTAAAGAAGGATTAATTTCAACCTGTCACGGAGCATATGCAGAGACACGTGTGCGGTATAAAAATAGAAACACCAAAAAAGACTTGCTGCTAACCTGCGATAATGTCGGCCCCACCGCTTATGAATTTGGAGATACTGTGAATCACGACGTCGGCGCCGAGCCGAGCCGGCGAGACCACCATCGGAGCGAAGGTGTTGTCGACAACGACCTTGACTCCCTTCTCGTGAGCTATCCGGCACAGCTCGGGTATGTTAGCCACTCTTAGCGTGGGATTCGAGATGGACTCAAAGTAGAGCACCTTGGTTCGGCCATGGACCATGGCGTTCCTCACCGATTCCAAATCGTTCATGTCCACGAACGTTGTCTTAATGTTGCACGCCCTGGGGAGGAAGTGGGTCAGCAGGGCGTGGGTCCCACCGTAGAGAACCGTGGAGGCGACGACGTGGCCCCCACTGCTGAGGAGTTGGAGTAGTACGGAGGATATCGCGGCCATGCCGCTGGCGGTGCAATAGGCGGCTTCAGTGCCTTCCAAAGCCGCCATCTGACGGCTGAGATTCAACACAGTCGGGTTGAAGTGACGACTGTAGATAAAGAAGTCGCGATCGGGGCCAAGCTCCCCCGTGAACATACGGCTCAGGGTCTCGGGCTCCATCACAGTGAAGGTAGCCGAGGCCTCGATGGACATGTTCACGCCTCCATGCTCGCCGAATTCGTGACGAGCAGCAGCTAAAGCAGCTGCCGGATCATCCCACGTAGATGCCGCAGACAGCATTTGTTTCTTTGAGCTGAGGACATTGTCGCCATCAAAGTCACCGGAACCGGTACGTTTCTTGTCGGAGACGGCAAAGCCTGGGGTTTTGGTTTCAGCCATGTCTTTGCTTTTGGATATTGCAAACGGCAGAAGAGTATTGAGAGCTAAAGAAAGAGTTGAGGAGGAGCCTTCGGATGAGAAGTCTTTAAATAAAGAGTAGGACCTGCAAAATCGGCTGAGGCCACGTCAGCCCAATTATAATAAAAAACTAAAAAAAAAAAAAAAAAAATCGAAATATGGGATGATGGGAGGGAAATCAGATTCAGTCGAACTCATTTCATCCTCTTTTGCGCTTCGCATCTTAATTTTCGCATGCACAGCTTCGCACTTCCATTTCGCACACACAGCTTCGCACCTCTATGAGGCTGGTTTCCAACCGTCACACATTCCACATCTGGTTTACGATCGAAGTTATGAGTTTGGATAGAGAGTGGATTTCATGGCTATTGGGATCGAGGAGACCCACTAGGGCTCGTGAAGAAGACGTCGAGAAATTGACACAAAAGCAACTACAACAAACATAAAGTGGGTTGTGACACACTGAAACCCACCGTAAAATCACCCATTTCCATCCATCATGTGAATATTAGGTGTCAATTATTTACATTTATTATATTTTATCTCTGATCAATTTGTGTGTGCAGTTGATATATCCTACAGCTAGTGATACGGTGGCGTTTGGTTAAGTCAAGGGCTGTGATATCACGTGATATGGAGCTGGGCAGAGGAGCGTGATATGGAGCTGGGCAGAGGAGGCTTAATCTCAGCCGCTGATGTTACACGTGTCAACATCCTTTCATTGTATATATATATGATCTTAACTAGCTGAGTGATTAAAGAGATAGGGTTTTTGTGTGATCTGCCGACAGAGGGTTCCAGAGAGATCGTGAGAAAGGGAGATTGAGAGCTAGGGCATTATCGAGTGAGAGAAAGCCATCTTGATGGTTTGGGTTTAGATCGATACTGGTTTGATCTTGTAAGAGAAACGTTGGCTTTGGAAGATTCATCAATAAAGTGATTCTCTGAGGCTGTTCCTGCCGTGGATGTAGGCCATTAGGGCCGAACCACGTAAATCGTGTGTTATCTCTTGATCCTTCTATTTCCTTTTATTTCTTGTTGATTTACTTGTATATTTACTGTTCTTGTTTCTGCATCTCAGTTTCTTTACATTCTTTAACCGAATCTTGACATTTGATATTTGCTCTGAGTTTTATCAAAGACTCAGAGGGGTTTATTCATAACAACTGGTATCAGAGCTCCGGCTCGATGGGGACCACTAGATTCGATGTAGAGAAATTCACGGGGGAAAACGATTTTGGGTTATGGAGGATAAAGATGAGAGCTCTGTTAGTCCAACAAGGCTTACAGGATGCTCTCACCTCTGGAAAAAATGACTCTTCCTCGAAAGAGGAAGGGAAGGTGGAGGTCCAAAGGGACATCCTCCAAAAGGCCCATAGTGTTCTGATACTGTCTTTAGGGGATAAAGTGCTGAGAGAAGTCGCAAGTGAGGAGACAGCGGCTAGTATCTGGTTAAGACTGGAACACCTTTACATGACAAAGTCCTTAGCAAATAGGCTCTATAAGAAAACTAGGTTATACACATTCAAGATGACTCCTGGTACCTCAATAGGAGAACATCTGGATACTTTTAACAAAATAATATTAGACCTAAATAACATAGATATTAAGGTGGAGGATGAGGATCAGGCAATCCTCTTGCTGAGTTCCTTGGACCCTTTATACCAGAACCTTAAGGAGACTATGATGTATGGTAGGGATACCTTATCCCTAGATGAAGTGCAGGCAGTACTTCATGCTAGGGAATTACAAAATCAAGAAGATACCAAGCAAGAACATGGTGAGGGCCTGTCAGTTAGGGGAAGACCAGAAAAGAGAAACAAGAAAGGAAAATCAGAGAATAAAAGGGGAAGGTCTAAGTCCAAAGGAAAACACCTAAAATGTTTTCTATGTCACAAAGAATGACACTTCAAAAGGGACTGTCCTGACAAGAAAACTCAAACAGGGAATAAAACCAAAGAAGAGGGGGATGTGGCTGTGGTGTTAGATGGGTATGATAGTGCTGAGGTACTAAATGTATCTGAGGTAGATTCTGGAAAGGAGTGGATCCTAGATTCTGGATGCTCCTTCCATATGTGTCCAATTAGAGGCTGGTTTGAAACCTTTTCTGTTCTGGATGGTGGACATGTGATCCTAGGGAATAATAAATCTTGTAAAATCCTGGGAATTGGAAGCATAAGGCTAACTCTTCATGATGGGATGGAGAGACTCTTGAGGGAGGTCAGGTATATACCTGACCTAAAGAGGAATCTGATTTCTCTTGGCATGCTTGATGTCTCTGGCCACTCATTTAAATCAGAGGCAGGGGTCCTTAGGGTCACAAAAGGTTCACTTACAGTCATGAAAGGGGTGATAAAGAATGGCCTGTATACCTTGGTTGGAAAAACCACTGTTGGGGAAGCATCCCCTATACAGAATGAAACTGAGGACAAAACTGTGCTGTGGCACAGGAGACTAGGACATGTGAGTCAAAGAGGACTTTTAGAACTACACAAACAGGACTTACTGAAAGATGTGAGTCTGGACAACTTACCTTTCTGTGAAGACTGTGTTTATGGAAAGGCTAAGAGGGTGAGCTTTAAAAGGGCAACCCATACATCTACTCAGACACTTGACTATGCACATTCTGACCTTTGGGGACCCTCTAGAGTAACTTCCCATGGTGGAGGGAATTATTTCCTCTCCATCATAGATGATTACTCTAGAAAGGTATGGGTTTACATCCTTAAGCATAAAAATGACACATTTGGAAAGTTTAAGGAATGGAAATCATTGGTAGAGAATCAGGTAGGCAGAAAACTGAAAACTCTCAGGACTGACAATGGGTTAGAGTTTCTGTCAACTGAGTTTAATAACTTCTGTAAGGAGGAAGGAATCTTGAGACATAAAACTGTGAGGGAAACCCCTCAACAAAATGGTCTTGCTGAAAGAATGAATAGGACCATTTTAGAGAGGGTAAGATGCATGCTGTCTAATGCAGGGTTGTCTAAATTTTTTTGGGCAGAAGCTGTTAGCACAGCTGCCCATTTAATAAACAGGTGCCCATCTTCAGCTATAAATTTTAAAACACCACAAAAAATGTGGACTGGAAAACCACCTAGGTATGATTATCTTAGAGTCTTTGGGTGTACTGCCTATGCACATTCAAAGACTGATAAATTAGATCCCAGGGCACTTAAATGTATCTTTGTGGGTTACCCTGAAGGGGTTAAAGGGTATAAGCTGTGGGTGGATGAACCTGGGAGGCAAAAATGTATTATCAGCAGGGATGTTATTTTCAATGAATCCCAAATGGCTCGGAGACAGAAGGAAGGGACAGAACTCATACCCTGTAGTACTAAGGGGGAAGTACAAGTTGAGGTGGAGGATGGAAATTCCTCAACTGAACCTAGGGCTGGAAAATACAGTAGCTCTGAGGACATTATATCAGATGTAACAGACCAAACTGCATCTGACTCTTACAATTTGGTAAGGGACAGAAAGAAAAGAACAATAAAACCACCTCTTAGGTATGGTCAAGCTGAGCTTACAGCCTTTGCACTGACCATTGCTGATGAGGTTGTGTATCAAGAACCAAGGACCTATAAAGAGGCCATAGCTAGCAAGGATGCCACTAAGTGGACACTTGCTATGCAGGAGGAGATGGAGTCCCTAAATAAGAATAAAACTTGGGTTCTTGTTACTAAACCAGAGAGGGTTAAGTTAGTAGGATCCAAGTGGATCTTCAAAAGAAAGGAAGGCATACCAGGGGTAGAAGGTGCTAGGTTTAAGGCAAGACTAGTGGCAAAAGGCTTCACTCAAAGGGAGGGAATAGATTACAATGAAATATTCTCTCCTGTAGTCAAGCACAGTTCCATTAGACTGCTTCTGTCTTTCACAGCATTTCAGGATCTACACTTAGAACAACTAGATGTAAAAATTGCTTTCTTGCATGGAGAATTAGAAGAGACTATTTACATGCAACCTCCTGAAGGATTTCCAAAAGACATTAACTCAAATCAAGTATGCTTGCTTAAAAAATCTTTATATGGATTAAAATAGTCTCCTAGACAATGGTATAAGAGATTTGATACATGCATGCTTGAAAATGATTTTAAAAGGAGCTATTATGACAGCTGTGTTTACTATAAGGAAGTTAATGGTATAATAATATATCTTCTACTGTATGTAGATGATATGTTAGTTGCTTGTAAAGATTTAACTCTGATTAAGAAGATTAAGTGTATGTTAAAATCTGAATTTGAGATGAAAGACCTAGGACCTGCAAGCAGAATATTAGGGATGGATATTATTAGGGATAGAACAGAGAAATGTTTGTATTTATCCCAAGAAAACTATATCTCTAAATTTCTCAAACGTTTTGGTATGGAACATGTAAAGTCTGTTAGTACACCTCTAGGTCAACATGTGAAACTGTCCATAAACCAGGCTTCTGGAACAGAAACTGAAATAGAGTTTATGAAACAAATTCCTTATGCTAGCATGGTGGGAAGTATAATGTATGTAATGGTATGCACTAGACCAGATCTCACCCATGCTGTTAGTGTTGTCAGCAGGTTTATGAGCAATCCTGGTAAGGCACACTGGCATGCCATTAAATGGCTATTAAGATACATTTCTGGAACTACTAATTTGGGTCTGGTATATGGGAAAAATGTTAAGGAAGGATGTGAGTTAGAAGGATTTGTAGATGCAGACTATGCTGGTAATGTAGATACCAGGAAATCATTAACAGGTTTTGTATTTACTGCTTATGGGGGGGCCATTAGCTGGAAGTCTAATCAGCAATCTGTTGTGGCTTTATCCACAACAGAAGCTGAGTATATAGCTTTGACAGAGGCCATAAAGGAAGCTATATGGCTGAATGGTGTATCACATGAATTAGGTATATTCAAAGGAAATATTAATGTGCACTGTGATAACCAGAGCTCAGTATACTTGGCTAAAAACCAAGTGTATCACGAAAGGTCTAAGCACATAGATGTTAGGCTCCATTTTATAAGGGATGTAATTGAGTCTAGGGTAGTTGGTGTGGAAAAAATTCCAACTGAAGAAAATCCTTCAGACATGATGACCAAATCCCTGCCCTTAACAAAGTTCAGACACTGTCTGGACTTGATTAATATGAAATCTGTTGGGAGTCCCTAGTAGAGGGACATTGCAGGAACAGCCAAGAGGAGAATAGGATAGAGTAGATGAAAAATTATTGACAAGGTGGAGAAATGTGAATATTAGGTGTCAATTATTTACATTTATTATATTTTATCTCTGATCAATTTGTGTGTGCAGTTGATATATCCTACAGCTAGTGATACGGTGGCGTTTGGTTAAGTCAAGGGCTGTGATATCACGTGATATGGAGCTGGGCAGAGGAGCGTGATATGGAGCTGGGCAGAGGAGGCTTAATCTCAGTCGCTGATGTTACACGTGTCAACATCCTTTCATTGTATATATATATGATCTTAACTAGCTGAGTGATTAAGGAGATAGGGTTTTTGTGTGATCTGCCGACAGAGGGTTCCAGAGAGATCGTGAGAAAGGGAGATTGAGAGCTAGGGCATTATCGAGTGAGAGAAAGCCATCTTGATGGTTTGGGTTTAGATCGATACTGGTTTGATCTTGTAAGAGAAACGTTGGCTTTGGAAGATTCATCAATAAAGTGATTCTCTGAGGTTGTTCCTGCCGTGGATGTAGGCCATTAGGGCCGAACCACGTAAATCGTGTGTTATCTCTTGATCCTTCTATTTCCTTCTATTTCTTGTTGATTTACTTGTATATTTACTGTTCTTGTTTCTGCATCTCAGTTTCTTTACATTCTTTAACCGAATCTTGACATTTGATATTTGCTCTGAGTTTTATCAAAGACTCAGAGGGGTTTATTCATAACACATCGAATAAAACCTTTTCCCATTCTCCATTCTCAGGCCAGACAGATCTCCCTCAACTCATCTCTTCTCTCTCGCCCATCTCTTCTCTTGTGTTCTCACTTTTCGCCATCTCTAATTTGGAGGAATTTTTGGTCTGTTGCGCCGATTCCCTCCTTTGACTTCATCTCCCAAACACATAATTATGCAAACCCTTCCAATGGAAATAAAAATATTAGATCAAATAAAAATAGAAACAATCGTACCGGTTTGTCTCAAATTCTCTTGAGCATGCGAAAACGATGATGAAAACAAAATCATGAGTTCGATTTTTGGAAATCTCGAGAAAGATCAGCAATAAGTTTGAGCCCACTGTGAAATAAAAACTAAAGAAAATAGAAATGGATATTCATGATTTTGTTTCCAAAACTTGAGGCATAAACAACCGGCCTGGAGTCTTCGATGGGGAGTGAATAATATTAAAACGACGTCGTTTTAATAATTGCCACATAGCACGGTTTTGCAGATTACGTATTGGATGGCTGTGTTTAACATTTTCCTTAAATAAAATTAGAATGTGAGAAGGACAAAAAGGTATTAGTTGGGTTATGAGGCAAAATTTCGAGTAAGAAACACTATGGAGAGTTGAGATCCTACGGCCCATATATATATATATATATATATATATATATAGACTTGAGAAATTAATGTTAAAGAAATTTTAGAGTTCGGTATTCTCTCGTTTGTAGTTCTTCCTATCTCTGACGGCAGTGGGCAACACCGTCTAGTCTATTGAAATCGAAGGGAGTTGGTGACTCTACCCCTACAATAACGAGCCTTGATAATCTCTAATGTGCTCCTGAAGATCTTAAACCCGTTTCAATCACGTACATTGTAAGAGTCCAAACGTAGAATAGTATATATTTGATTTTCTCATGGGTGGCCATTTCAAATCCGAAGAGGAGAATATGGTAGGGCTCCAGAAATTAAGGGAAAAGAAAATAAACTATGAATGTAATCTACGATCAGGCAAGCACGTTGTTTTTACTCACGATGCGACACGTATATTGTTATCCTCTTCCTGCCATGCAACAAAATCGACATTGTGACCTTGGCTGTATCGGACTTGGCGCCTAATGATAATAATTTGTTAGTTGAAAGACAAGAAAATAATGAAATTGGTCCACTAAGATATGTATCGATTATGACACGTGTTCATTAATGATCTTAATTAATTGCAATATATAGAATGATCACTATGGTATAAGACCTTTACTCTTAATATAAAATCTGACGATCTAGCAAAAATCTAGAGATCAAAATTCAAATTAAGAAATTTGTTCATTAAAACAATGTCGATTCTATATATTGCAAATTTAAAAAAAATAAATTACATGTTTTAAGCATAAACATATATTCTAAATTTTATGATAAACATATATTCTAAATTTTATGCTTAAAATTTAGAATATATACTTATGGATATTTCCTCCCATGCCCGTACCGTAAATTTAAAAAAAATTAAAATTTGCACGCTTCTCTCATCAAATCTTTTTTTTTTATTGTGTTATAATTTCATTTATTAAGAATATAAAATCTAGAATATATATTTTGGATCATTCTTTGAGAATATATGAAAGATATGATCAATGAATATATGTTCATGTTTATCAAAGAATAAACATATTGCAATATATATGTTTATGCTCAAAACATATGATCATTTATTAAGAATATAATGTCACTACAAGAAAATAGAGAATTTTCGGCAATTTTCTAAGCGCCGCAAAAAAGATCGCTGCTTAAGGGGTTTTTGTTGCGGCGAAATATAGTCCACTGCAAAGTTATAACATATCGGTGACCACTCGATTTTTTGCAACGGTTTTAGTTACTATTGCGACTAAAAGAATCGTCATAAAAGGTGTTAGCATTGTTGCAGCTTTTTGTTTCATCGTCCCAGCTAAATGCGGATAAAATTAAGTAGTTGCAGCGACTTATTTCGCCGCAAAAATACTTTTAATACTCCCGCACGAATCAGTGTCTTATTTTTCCCCCACCAACATTTTTCCTCTCATTTTCGCCCCAACCACGATTTTCCCTCCCACCCACGAAAGCCTTCCCCTACAAAGTCCTTCGTGAGACATAACTACCGGATTCACCACCGAGGATCTCTACTTTGAACACCACCGGTGCATAAACCCACCAGCTAGCGTACGGGTGCCACTAGCTCACCGGCAATACCCCAAAATTCATTCACGCGAGGATCTCCACTTCTCATTCTCGAACCTTTCAGGTAACCCAAAGTTTCTCTTGATTATTTAATTAGAAACGACGACTTATAGCAGAAAATACTTGATTTTTTTTTCCTAATCACACCTAGTCTTATTTTGCAGCTTGGGTCAATCGGCTGTTTTCAAATTCGGGACTGAGATCTGGGTATCACTCCCCCATCAGTGCTTTCTATACAACGCTCTTGTGGGCAAGGTGTGTACCTGATTTTGAACATGCTTTAGGTTAGGGCTTTTGATTTACTAGATATAAACATGCTTTAGGTTAGGACTTTTGTTTAAATATTGTTTCAAGCTTATTCTCTACTTGATTTACTAGATATTTCTGCTTGTTTAAACATGCTTCAAGTTTATTCTATACAATGTGGTATTTTGGATTTTGATTAAGAAAGAAAGCTGATGTAGAAAATAGATCACATGCAACTGTAAATGGATGATCATATAATGATATATATATATATATATATAACTTGTGTACAACTCTGTTAGCTCAACGGGGAGTTCAATAACTTGTAGAGTCTAAGGACTCCCAAGCAATATTAAAGCCTATTCCTCAAACGCAGATTCTATAAGTACTGCAGATTAATTTTATTTGTCTTCAACTTTTATTGTAGTATTTGAGTGGGGGGGAGACCAAATTTCTTGTTTTCTTGGCCTTTGAATAAAACTTCTTATTCTTGTCCAAAATAGTTAAAAGCATAAAATTGAATGTAGGTAAGATGGTTGATGAGGGAATAATTTGGTCCATAAGCAAATGTTGAGTGATTGGCTCTAAACTGAGTTTTATGGCTGGCTGATTTACTGAACTCTCAAATAAATAAATAAATAAACCTATATAGGCGGTCTTTATTTATTTTGTCACTCTCTCCACTCTATTCCGATAGTAATAGAGTGGAGAGAGTGACAGATATGAAGCTAAACGTAAATGGCGCAACTAGAACAATTTGCATATGGTATAAAGTATAATACTAAAATGAGACAATTGAGTTCATCTAGAGCCTTGGTGACATTTTAAATCATCTTTGAGGTAAACAACATACTCTTACATATTTATCTAGAAATTAGTATTTGGTATGCAACAACATTATGAGATTTCATTACATCATGCCCTGAAGAAAGAAATACAATAAAAAATGACCAAAGGGATAAAACTCCTCTTACGCTTTTTCAAATGCCGAACAATTGCATCCAATAACCCATCAACTCTGATTAGTTTTATGGCAGCTTTAGGATCTGGTCCCTACACCCAAAGCAAACTGAAGTTATGTTGTAAATGAAATTTGAGGAATGTTTGTACTCCCCTCCCCCTCAAAAAAAAAAAAAAAAGAAGTAAAACACAACCAAACCACATGATATGGGAACTCAAATCACATTAGCTTCGGAAAAATGGAATGTCAAACATGCACCTGAGTGACAGATTCAAGATGAAAACTAAAAACAATGTGAAACTTTTAATAAAGATAATCAAGAAGAGGCAGGTGAAGCCTCACTAACACAAAAAAGCATTGTTTTTAAACAACACTTAATTACTTAGTACATCTCCACTAGTGTGTAAAATTGGTTCTCTAGCGAATAATTTAATACCTTTATTAGATTTGACAATGCTCAAGCAGCTATTCTCACATTTGAATTCTTGTTTGGCAGCATCATTCTCGCAAGAGGTAGTAAGGCCCCTTGGCATAATAAAACATTTCTTAGCTTCTCCCCTCCACTAGCAACATTTCCTAATTCCCATGCACACTGCTCGGCAATAGACAAAGAACTATTTTCTGCATCATAATTGCATTATAAATGCAAAGCCAAATGCAATATTACAATATAAAACTATTTCAGTTTTCAAGCACATACATATATACCTAACTTGATAAACAACACTTACGCATTTATATTATAGATAACTAGGAGAAGCATGTGTTTTAATAATTATTGATGACATGGATCCTTGTATGGAACAAGGATTGGCTACCAACAATTTCAATTAAAATAAGCATTAACAAGGAACAAAGACGCATACTTATAGCCATAAAGTCCATCACATCAAAACGTTGATTGATGAACTGTTCTTATTCATTAGCATAATTGTACCTTCATCGACTGTCTTTTTCACTTTGTCGTAATCATATTTTGCTTTATTTAACGCTTCTTTATTTTGATCAATCACTGTACCAGAGGAACATAAAAGTCATTTAACAGTAATTGAAAATTTTGTTTTACAATAATTTCTTTTAAAAATAAAAATGAAAATAAAAACCTCCTGTATTTTTTTATAATTCTCTTGAACAGTGAATCAAATCTGCTCTATTTCTTTAAAGACACTTCTCAATTTCTCATTCTCTTCAACAAGTCTTTATTTCTCATTCTTTGAGTCCTCAATACCTTTTGTTAATTTTTTCATCAATTTTTGACCAGTTTTCATCTAAACTCTGTGGTGGTTGAACTCTGTGCTATTTTTGTCAATAGCCTAATAGTTGGGTAGCATCAATTAGCACTCACTCAATCGCAGTAATGGATGTTTCATACCTCATTCACATACTTACAAGTTGTCAGCACAGAAGTTAAAGGTCATGACCTTTAACTTCTGTGCTTTCAACCTTGCACCACCAGCATTTTCTAGGGATTGTGAAGCTCCAAAGCCTATAGCCAAAAAATTAAGAACAAGTCAACCAAATGAGATATAATATATAATGTATGTCCTTCACAAATAAGTAATAAGCACAGGCACCATAGTAGAGAAGCCAGAACAACAACCACGAACAGGGTGTAGCAACCAGCCTAGATTCTAATGAATAATTATTATGGGACAAGTATTCTAAGCCAGCCCTTTAGTCAAAGAAAGATGCTATTTTATTTTTTGCTTTTGCTTTTGCTTTTTTATATTTGTTGGTCATAGTGTTGAACAATGGAAATAGTTTATTCTTTCCACATTGCCAAAAGTGACTAAGTACCATGCGAGATAGAAATGAGGGCATATTTCATATTGGTGACCAGCTTGACTACAGATGGTTAAGAACATGAGTTACAATTAGGCCAAGTTTTGATTTTGTTTTTCAGTTTTTTTTTCCTTTTTGGTCTTCTTGTCCAAATCTATGGACATCTTCTGTTTTATGTAAAATAAAATATTCATTATGGTGTCACGTTAAAAAAAATATAAAAAAAATCTTTTAAAATGTTCACATGTGGATTCTTAATGCTAAAATTCATCAAATAAAAAAAAACAGCGTACAATTGAGAGCAAGCTGAATTCATTTTTTATATATGTTGCATGGTGCATCCTAGAACTATTTGTGATGATTAATGGGTGTGAATAGATGGGTACATGTGCTTTGTTTTTATACAATGAAGATGACTACCTTGAGAGATGCAATTGACATATTAAATGCTAGCTAGCTTATCTTTATCAATTTCTTGTAGTTTTGGTTGCTAATGCTTTGCTGTCATTGTTGGTATATATTCCTATGTTTGCTGTCATTGGTGTTATTAGCTTGTTAGCAATTGTATATAGTTTGCTTGTAACAAGCTGAAACAAGTGTAGCATTCATATATTTTTTGTCATGATCTTCATTCATGTGTTTGCTTCCCAAATGAAAGTAAGTTTTGGCCAGCATCGCCACTTAATTGCCATATGCAATATGTATATACATACTGCATATATATAGATACACCAACTTCTTACATGATAACTGTATATATGCATGCATAAAGTGGACGTGTCTCAATTGATCTATATGTGAACCCTTCCTTCCAATTCTCCTAAAAAAAATAGGATAGGATTCCCCCTTTTTCCACTATGGTTCCACATTCTAGTACCATACATTTCTTCATTTAGTAGTTTATTATCCACTTCATTTGCAAAATCTTTCCAACTCCATGCATGACTCGTGCTCCATTTATCTAAAATGAATTTTTCTACAATTAACTTTTCTTTATGCATTTTTCTTCTTAGATGGACAAAAGTTGGATGAATCTGAAGAATAGACTTGGGTCACCAGCATATGTTGAAGGTGTTAAAAATTTCTTCACAATGGCACAAAACCATTCATTAGGTAGTGATCGCATTCGATGTCCCTGCCTTAGATGTTTAAATAACCTTCACTTGTCTATATATATGAAGTGGAGTCACACTTGTTTATAAAAGGGAATAAATTCAAACTACACTCAGTGGATATTTCATGGAGAGGAGGAGACACTCCCAGTCATTGATGACAATGGGACAGATGATCCTGGGAATGGAGTGAAGGACGGGTTCATTGATGACATGAATCATATGTTAAATGAGATACGGGTAGGTACATACAAGGTATGCTTAGCAGACAACACTACATCCCCCACCCAGCAATCAAGACCAAAACCACATCCAAACTTAACATTTGACCAATTACTCGAGAATGCCCGACGTCCTCTATTCGAAGGTTGCACAAAGTTTTCAAAGCTCTCATTCATTGTGAAGTTGTTACACATTAAAACACTCGATGGGTGGTCAATTAAGTTTTTCGATATGCTGTTAAGCCTTCTACGGTCTGCCTTTCCTAATGTTTTATTGCCACAATCATATTAGGAGGCACAATCCTTGGAGCATGGTCTAGGTTTCAAGTACCAGAAAATCCATGCATGCCCCAACGATTGTGTCTTATTCTGGAAAGACAATGCTAATCTTAATGAGTGCCCTATCTGCAATTCTTCGCGTTGGGTACCAAATACCCATGATTCACGAGTGATCCCTCAAAAAGCACTGCGACATTTTCCTTTGAAACCAAGATTGCAGTGTCTATTTATGTCAGCAAGATAGCAGGTATTATGAGATGACATAAGGAGCAGCTGGTGACTGGGAAGAATAATATTATGAGACATCCTGTTGACTCCGAGTCTTGGAAGACATTTGACTAAGATCATTCTTGATTTGTACAGGATTCCTGCAATATTAGGCTTGGGCTGGCCAGCAATGGCTTCAATCCCTTCAACAATATGTCTAAACCGTATAGTATTTGGCCGGTGATTCTTATCCCATATAACTTGCCGCCATGGTTATGTATGAAAAACCATTTCTTTATGACATCCCTCATTATCTTTGGCCCTAAATTGCCAGAGAATGATATTGATGTTTACTTGCAACCGTTGATTGATGAGTTACTTGAATTGTGGAAAGAAGGTCTACCTACATATGACGTATCTATTAAGGAAATGTCCGTGCTTCATGCTGCCTTATTTTGGACGATCAATAACTTCCCTGCCTATGGAAATCTTTCAAGTTGGTCAACAAATAGAAAATTGGCTTGTCCTTCATGCAATGGTAGCACTAATTCCAATTGGTTGAAGCATGGCAAAAAATAGTGTTATATGGGACATCAACGTTTCCTACTGACTGATCACATCTAACGATCCAGAAAAGCATTGTTCAACGGTAAAAAGGATCATTGTATGCCACCAAATTTGGTTGATGGATCGTTACTTTTGACTCAATTACAAATGCTTGGGAATTTTCACTTTGGTAAGTCTGGTAGGAAGAGAAAACAGACTGCAGAGGAGTTGAACTAGACAAAGAAAATCATCTTTTTTAGGCTACTTTATTGGTCAACATTGCAGTTTCGGCATAATCTAGATGTCATGCATGTGGAGAAGAATATTTGCGATAACATATTGGGCACCTTAATGAACATTCCAGACAAAACAAAGGATACTATAAATTCTCGTCGTGACCTAGAAATCCTGGGCTACAGAAAAGAATTATATCTAAAGCGGAACAATGAATGTGTTACAATGCCACATTCATTGTACATGTTACATGGTGATGAAAGGAATAAATTATGTGAGTGGCTCGTAGAGGTGAAATTTTCAGATGGGTTTACCTCCAACATCACACATTGTGTGTCTATACGAGATTGCAAAATTTTAGGTCTCAAAAGCCATGACTGTCATGTTTTCTTGTAAAGATTGCTGCCTATTGCTGTGGGAGGGCTCTTAAAGATTGATATTGGTTTGGCTCTAACTGAATTTAGTAGTTTCTTCAAAGAGTTGTGTGGCTGAACACTAGATATCAACCGCCTTTCACAACTTCAACATGATATAGTCACCATTATTTGTAAACTAGAGATGATATTCCCTTCATCTTTTTTTGATATTATGGTCCACTTATCCGTCCATCTACCATGTGAGCCCATGCTCGGAGATCCAATTCAATATAGGTGGATGTACCCGTTTGAGCAGTATCTGCACAAGTTCAAACGGTATGTTAAAAAAAAGCCCGGTTAGAAGGTTCAATAGCAGAAGTCTACATTCATAGGGAGTGTCTAATATTTTGCTTGATGTATCTTCAAGATGTTGAGACAAAGTTTAATCGCCTGGAATGCAACATTGACGCTGGCGGAGAAGAAAATGTTATTGGATTCAAAATTTTTTCTTAAAAACTTCGTCCTTTGAGCATAGATATTAATGTGTAATTAGAATATAAACTCCATACCACAGCTATATGGTACGTGCTTAACAACTGCGATGACATTGGAAGCTATATAGAGTAAGTTACCACAACTTCCTTATGGATTAGATTGGTGACTTGAGACAATCCATCATACTTCTATGGTATCATATATTACATAATTGTTTGCCCACGTCTGTTCTCCAAATGCAGGGAGCACTACGACAAATATAAGGTGGCAAACCCAAAAACCGCTGAGAGCACTCACCAAACTGAGTTCCCACCTTGGTTCATACAATGTGCAAGTGCTCCATCTAGGTCATCTTGTCTACTTAGAATGAACTTAACTCTGGGGTCAATGATCATTTGCGTTACTATTGGTTGACGAATTCAACATAATATCATCTTGTAGGTCTAGGAGGAGCGTAGCCTACTAAGTGTGTCTGCTGATTTGTATGCGTTATGTGACGACCCCAAAATTTTAGAGTATTTTTCTGCGCCTAATTGTACTAAGGTGGCTTAGTAATCTAGGTAAATGGGTAGCTAGTGCCTTAAGAAATGGACTTGAGAGTTCAAGGGCCTTAAGGCCATGGCATGAGCTTGGGCCTAAGTGGGGGAGAGAAAAAGCCCATGGGTCCATAGGAGGAGGTCCATAAGACAACTCAAGCCCAAGCTTGGTGACACATGTCAAGCTAGGAAGAGTTTAGTAATTTGAGCCAAGACTAGTGGTTGAGAGAAGGAAGTTCTAGTAGGTGAGACTAGTTGACTAGTTGTTTTGTTGGAAGAAGAAAGGAAAAGCCATGAGTGGAATCCATCTTGTCCTACCTAGGTAAGTGTGTGTAGTGTAGGATTTTTGCTAAATTAGTCAACATAGGATCCTACCATATCTAGCAAAATCATGTGGATAGGATTTGAGAAGACTTGGAGATGGGAAGAGAGGGGAAGGGTTTCGGTGAAGGCCTTGGCCGAATGGCCTTGGGTTTTGCTTGCCTAAAACCTTTCCAAATCTAAGGGAAAGGACATGAGGGGATAGTGAACAATAGGACTAGACTTGGTGTGTAAGAGAAGTGACATGAGATGGGAAATGATGGAGCAAAAGTGGAAAGAAAGGGGTGAAGGTTTCGGTCATGCCTTAGCCGAACCTCTCCCCTCCTTGTTTGACTTGCTTGCCACCAAATCTAGATGAATAATTGTGTAAGAGTGACATGACAAGTTTGTGTGAGGTGTGAGGTGAGTGATTGATGGAGGAAGCATGTGACAAAAGTAGAAGGGGAGTGAGATGAGGGAAGGATTCGGATGAGATGTGGAATGGAGGGATCCGAAACCTCCTTTGGGGGTTTTCCCAAAAATGGATCCTCAAATCCATTTGAATGACTTGTGAGGGGATAGTAGGGGAGACAAGAGGGGATGTGAAGTGATGGAAAAGGGTTGGAACCCTAGGGTATGTGGCCGGCCATGAGAAGGAGAAGAGAGAGCATAATCTCCAAAACCTAGGATAGGATGGATTAGAGTTGATGTGATCAAGTGATGGGAGTCACTCAAGAGTCTTTCAAGTCCATCACAAGTCACTCAAGCATAGGGGAATGAGTGGCCTAGAAGCTAGCCAAATGCCTTGGCCGAATGGCCTAGTTCCTTCACCTTTTGGACTTGCACTTTTCGGACACACACACACACCTCTCCCTTCTTGGCATCTCACGGCACTCTCCCATTTCTCTCCACTTGGTTTCACTTGTTCTCACCACCTAAACATCCAAATACACCAAACTAAGAAGGAGAAGGAAGTAGTGTGGGTGGAAGAAGAAGAAGCCTAGAAGAGGTAAGTAACTTAGCCATTTCAAAGCAAGAATTTAGAAGCATGAAGGAGAGCCTTAAGATCATGCCTTTTAAAAATGGGGCCTTCCTTTTAGAAATAATAAACTTTTAGCACAACCTAACTAAGCATTTCTTTTGTTTTCAGAAGTTTTATAAGCTAGCTAGGAAGACAAGTAAGTACCTCCTTACTATACCTTTAGCAATTTCCGTATATTTTAAAGTGAATGTGCTTGAATGTGTGAGAATACGTTTGATTATGTTTTATTGTTTGGTTACTTGCTCAGAAATGCCATGATGAATATTTAAGAGTACAAATGTTATCTTGATGAGGATTCATGTGTAAAACCTATAGTCTTATTGGGTAAACGATTTTGAAATGATGATGATTTTGATGGTTCGATGAGAAAAAGTATGCATGCATGAGGCTATCAAGTTAGTTGAATGTTGGTGAATATAGGATATATGCATATTATGATATTGGGGAAGCATCTTGTAAATATTGTGCATATAGAAATGCCATGCTAGGATGAAAAGTGTATGAAGCATTGGTGGAAAAATAGTTGTAATAATTTTTGGAAGATGTTGGTGTTATTATTGCTTAATGAGTATGATAATGCATGCTTGTGGAGTTATATTTTTGGAGAAGTTCTAGGAGAGAAAAATTATGAAGTTTTAATCTCTTATTTACTTTATATTCATGTTTGGATATTTTGGAGAAATAGAAGTATGTGTATTGGGAGAATGACATGTATGGGTTCGGGTTCACCTAGATCGTTCAAGTAGTACCTTAGTGGAAAGGCTAAGAGAAGAAAATGTAAGGCTTGAGGACCTTATAGGTTTCGGGTTTGACCCTATTAAGGCTAGGAAATTATTTAAAAAAAAATCTCGAATTTAGGCGAAATGGTGTTAGGGAGATCAAAGGAAGAAGAAAACATCAATAGGAAACAAAGTAGGGTCTCGGCCCAAACCCTAGGGGTGAATGCCGAGCACCCCACTTCCCCCTAATGCTTTTGTTTAGATATTTTTCCCATAAGTACGAATCTATGGTATAAGGATTTGAAAGAAATACGACTATACGTGTGTACTCGGGTTCGTCTCGAGTTCTTGCATCTACAAGGTCAAATGTTGCATGTCACATGCATAAGCACGAAAAACCTATGTTTTTAGTAAAGAACGTTTTCGAAAGAAGAAAAATAAAATTTTAGAAGAACCCCAAAGGCTGGGACGGGGAAGTGTCCCAGTGGAACTCCCTGTTCACTCAGGAGTGATTAAAGTCGAGTGAAAGCCCCTGGGTCGACAAAGAACCGTCGGCAGACCATGTATGGCTCCACATAGGTGTCCGGAGCGTGGTCGCACCTAATGCTAGTGGGTGCCCTATAAGCGGTGTTGGTCTCGGCCTCGCCATATGATAAGTTTGTAGTCGCTTGGAGAGAAATCCCCGAGCGACGAATAGCGTGAAAGGACGCGAAACGTATTCACTTTGGTCGACTTGGTCGCCGGGTGTGACGGTAACTAGCGGGGAGCACACGGTGCATAGGGGAACCGTGAGGTGTCCAAAATAAGAAGTCATGACGAAAGGAAAAGGGCCTTCGGGCCATATATGATGAGATATGATAAGTGGCGCCTAAGATAAGAAAAGACGAAAAGTTTTCGAATAAGAGTTTTTCCGAAAGAATATGCATCAAAGAAGTTTTGCTATGCGTTTTGAACAAGTATGATTTTGGAAATTGAGAATAAGACAAGAAATATGAATTTTCGTCACGAGCATGTGCATCAGTCTAGGCATAAGACCCATGTTAATGCATACGTAAGAAAATTTGTTTGTTATTCACCTTACTATATGCCTAAAATTGCTTCTGATAGAGTATAGATGTACTTGCTGAGATTTCTCCCGAAATCTCACCCCACTCTTTGTATCCCCACTATTGTGCCCTCTCGGGGACAATAGACGTACTTGCAGGTGAGGATGGATCAGAAGGGTACGACCCCGGAGATGACACGTCGGACCCTCGGAGGTCCGATTGAGGCCGCCCTTAAGGGGCCAGTACCACTAGACCGCCCGGGTCAGTGGGAGATAGAGTCACTGAAGGTGACTATGTACAGTTATGTTGGGCTACGCCCTTCGGGGTGTTGTTTAGTATTAGGGATGGACGGGTCCCTCCACTTGGGGCGCGTTTTTGGAACGCCTTCTAGGGCGATATGTGAGGTAGGGCCTAGCCTGGATTTGGACCGGCTTCGCTGGGGCCCGAACCTTAAGAAAGTGAAGAAGGAACCCGTCGGATGAACATACGGGCAGTGTTAAGACCCGTATTGTATTTTGATGCCCTGTATTGTTGTTTTTGGAAAAAGTCTTCCCGCCTGTGGGAAGCACTATTTTGGTTTCTTGGACAAGTGATGTAAATATTAAATCCTGGCTATGTTTAATATTATGTTTGGGATCCGTAGTCTAACCATGTGATGTATGTTATTGACGGCTTAGCCTTTTTATTCCGCTGCGAAAATCTTTACTTGACGTTTCAAAAAAAAAAAAAAAAAAAAAAAACTAAATGCATGATATGACGAGGGGTGAGCTTCCTTGTGTTGTTCGTCCCCGACGCTTCTATTCACGTGCGATCCCAAGCGTGGGTTGGGGTGTCGACATCGGTGGTATCAGAGCAGTTTAGTCTCTGGGTAACAACCACAAGTCCTAGGAAAAGAAATCACATGGTATAGGATTTAATCTTTTAGCATCAGGCTTGGAGTGTTTCGAGAAAACCAGAGGAAAGTGATGCTAGTACTATGAAGGTCAGAGTAGAATACCGGAGTTTGGGTAACTCACGTGTAAATTTTGTGCTTTCAGGGGAAGGTATGGCCGGAGGAAAACGTCGTGCTCCTACCCCGAGGACCAGGGTACCCCCTGAAGTAGAGGATCGGGATGTTGGTAGCCCTACGAGGGGCGAGACGCCTCAAATCACTCCCCCTAGAACTGAAGGAGGGGAAGCACGGAATGCCTCGATGGATGGGGGACAGGCCATAGCTGAGGCGATCCGTCAAATGACGGAGTTAGTAAAAACTCAGATGGAACAAGGCAGATGTCATCCACATACCAGCGGAGGGACGTCGGGCTGTACTTACGAAAAGTTCCTGGTCTACCGATATCCAAATTTCATGGGAACGGAAGGAGCTATGAAGGCGGATAGGTGGATCATGGACCTGGAACGTACGTTCGAGATCAGCGGGTGTACAGAGATCCAGAAGGTCCAATACGCGGGACACCTACTACAGGGAGAAGCTGGACTATGGTGGGATACAAAGAGGAGGCTGTTAAGGGAGGAACTAGGAGAAAATGTGAATCCCACCTGGGAACGCTTCAAAATGGAATTCGACAACCGCTTCTTCCCTGAGTCCATCAAACAGCAGAAGGCCATGGAATTCATCACGTTAGGACAAGGAACCATGACGGTGAGCCAGTATGCGGCAAAATTCATGGAAATGGCGCGATTCGCTCCTCACTTGGTGTCTACCGAGAAAATGCGGGCAAAGAAGTTCCAAGACGGGTTGCAGCCAAGGATCCGCAACCAGTTAGCTTGCCTGCGAATCGAAATTTTCCAGGAGCTAGTAAATGTAGCGGCTATTGCGGAGGCAGAACAAAAGAACTTGATCAACCAGGTACAAATAAATAGAAAAAGAAATTTTCCCTACTCTTCCGGGAAGGACACGGGCAAGAAGAGGGTTATTCTTCCTGCGGACAAAGGGAAGGACAGAATGAGCGGGCCAGGAGTACCAGCGTCCTCGCCGCCTTGCAGAGCATGTGGACGACCACATCTGGGCGAGTGTCGGGCAGCGACAGGAGCCTGTTTCCGGTGTGGTCAGAAAGGCCATAGGATACGCGACTGTCCTCAGATGGTCGCCAGCGGGGCTACGCAAACCGGAGAAAAGGCAAGGACCCCAGTGAAGGCCAAAGTGTATGCCCTTACCCCGGGAGAAGTGGACCTGGAAGACGAAGAGGCCATTAATGCAGGTATCATCACTGGTAAGGATTCAACCTTGTCTTGATTCAGATTACAAAGGGGTTTTTATAATTTTTAATGATGATAAGAAATCTTTATAGGAGAAATCATTCTGGGGCGTAACATAGTATATGCATTGTTTGATTCGGGAGCAACGAGATCCTTCGTCTCCTATAATTGTATGCGTCAGTGTAAGCTAGAAGTAGTACCTTTAAGTCAGAAAGTACTGGTAACCCTCCCAGATGGAAGAACGATAGGTTGCCAGCGGATAGCAAAGAACTGCCCTCTAGAGATTGCCGGGCTGCGATTGGATGCCAACTTAATAGTTTTCCATCTGTTGGGATTCGACGTGATATTGGGAATGGACTGGCTATCTCAGCATTTCGCCAAGATTGACTGTCGCAGAAAGGAGATAACCTTCGAGCTGCCAGGAGAACCAGAGTTGCGCTATGCGGGAGAAACGGTTAGCTCGGTTCCTTCTATTGTGACGGCAAGAAGAGCAATCCAGAGTATGAAAGGAGAGGTGAGAGCATTTTTGCTGCTATCCTCAAATGTAATAGAAGAATTGAAAAATATTGAGGAGATTCCAGTGGTGCGAGATTTCCCTCAAATATTCTCGGAGGATTTACCTGGACTACCTCAGGACCGCGAGACAGAGTTTGCCATCGAATTGGAACACGCTACGGCGCCGGTTCATAAAGCACCATATCGAATGGCACCAACGGAACTGAAAGAATTGAAAACACAGATAGAAGAGTTATTAGCAAAGGGATTTATACGACCTAGTTCGTCACCATGGGGAGCT
Organism: Platycarya longipes; assembly: GCA_036559045.1. NCBI lineage: Eukaryota > Viridiplantae > Streptophyta > Magnoliopsida > Fagales > Juglandaceae > Platycarya > Platycarya longipes. The sequence goes on along the minus strand of CM071799.1, from coordinate 15,868,554 downwards.
CCAGTTTTATTTGTAAAAAAGAAGGATGGGACTATGAGAATGTGTATTGACTATAGAGACCTCAACAAGGTCACTGTCAAGAACAAGTATCCGTTACCACGGATAGACGATTTGTTAGATCAATTACAAGGAGCGACCGTGTTTTCAAAGATTGACCTCAGATCAGGATATCATCAACTAAGAATCAAGGAACTGGATGTACCCAAAACTGCATTTCGAACTCGTTACGGACACTTCGAGTTCTTAGTTATGCCTTTTGGACTGACAAATGCACCGGCAGCCTTTATGGATCTGATGAATAGGATTTTTCGGCAGTATTTAGATAGCTTCGTCGTAGTATTCATTGACGACATCTTGATATACTCTCGGAGTGACGAAGAACACCGAGAACATCTGAGAACTATATTGAGTACTCTACAAGAGCATCAGTTGTACGCCAAGCTTAGTAAATGTGAATTTTGGCTTCGGGAAGTCAAGTTTCTGGGACATGTCATTTCCAGCAAAGGGGTGGCAGTGGACCCGACAAAAATAGAAGCGGTGACAGAATGGCAGAGACCGACAAACGCTCATGAGATACGAAGCTTCCTCGGACTAGCAGGTTACTACAGAAGGTTCGTGGAAGGATTTTCTAAATTGTCCGGCCCTCTGACAGCATTGACCAAGAAGAACGCCAAGTATGCCTGGAGCGACAAGTGCGAACAGAGTTTCCAAGAGCTCAAGAAGAGGCTGACTTCGGCACCAGTGTTATCATTACCAGAACCCCACAAACCGTATGTAATATTCAGCGATGCCTCAAAAATGGGTCTAGGATGTGTTCTAATGCAGGAAGGGCGAGTGGTGGCCTACGCGTCCCGACAGCTTAAAGATCACGAGCGTAATTACCCCACCCACGACCTAGAATTGGCAGCGGTAGTATTCGCACTAAAGATTTGGAGACACTATTTGTACGGGGAAAGGTGTGAGATATATACCGATCATCAAAGCTTGAAGTATCTGTTCAGTCAAAAAAGTCTAAATATGAGACAAAGGAGATGGGTTGAGACGATTAGTGATTTTCAGTGCGAAATCAAATACCACCCGGGAAAAGCGAATGTGGTGGCAGATGCGTTGAGTCGGAAGATGAGGGTAGAAGAGTCACCAACGCTGACAACTATGCGGGGCATGCTGATTAAAGACCTACCCCAAGGGGTGATGCTACTGGCGACACAGGAAATTGTACCGCTGATCGAAGATGAAATAAGAGAAGAGCAACGAAAGGATGCTAAACTGGAAAAGATTCGGCAAAAACTAATGGAAGGGCAGGGACCACCCCACTTTACACTATCAGATAACGGGACGCTGTGCTTTGAAAAGAGGACAGCGATACCAGAGAATCCAGAACTCAGAGAAAAGCTTATGAGGGAGGCACACTGCACCCCTTATACAGCTCACCCGGGAAGTACTAAGATGTATCAGGATTTGAAGAAGAAATTTTGGTGGGAAGGCATTAAAAAGGATGTGGCTACATTTGTGGCCAAATGCCCAATATGCCAACTAGTTAAAGCCGAACATCAACGACCGGCTGGAACGTTACAACCCTTACCAATCCCAGAATGGAAATGGGAGGACGTGTCTATGGACTTTGTAGTGGGATTCCCAAGGACCTCGGCGGGGAAGAATACAATCTGGGTTATCGTCGATAGGTTAACCAAAAGTGCACATTTCTTGCCAATAGCCAATACGGATTCCATGGAAAAATTGGCCCGAACATATGTAAAGGAAATAGTGCGCCTGCACGGCGTGCCCCGAACGATCGTTTCAGATCGAGATCCCAGATTCACGTCCCGCTTTTGGCAAAGTCTACAAAAGATGATGGGGTCGAATTTAAAATTCAGTAGTGCCTATCACCCCCAGACCGATGGTCAAACAGAGCGGACAATTCAAACCTTGGAAGACATGTTACGAGCATGCGTGCTAGATTCACGCAAAAATTGGGAAAGCCTCTTGCCTCTAGTAGAGTTTGCCTATAATAATAGCTTCCAAGCTACTATCCAGATGGCACCCTACGAAGCTCTGTATGGAAGGAAGTGTCGATCGCCTCTGTATTGGGATGAAGTTGGCGAAAACCGAGTGTTAGGACCCGAATACTTACAAGAAGTCCGCGCTCAAGTAGAATTGATACGGGAAAGAATGAAGACCGCGCAAAGTAGGCAGAAGAGCTACGCAGATCGACGTCGAAGACCCTTAGAATTTGAAGTCGGCGATTGGGTATATATAAAGATTTCCCCTATAAAGGGAGTGACTCGATTTGGCAAGAAAGGAAAATTGAGTCCACGGTACGTAGGTCCCTATGAGATTCTTGAGAAAGTTGGGTTAGTGGCTTACCGTTTAGACTTACCCCTAAGTCTGCAAGGGGTTCACAATGTATTTCACGTATCCTCATTAAAAAGGAGTCTGAATGGAGGACCAGGAACGATCATGGATCCAGAAAGTATCGAACTGCGTCCTAACCTGACTTACGAAGAATGGCCGACTCAAATTGAAGACTACAAAGAACAGGAACTAAGAAATCAGAAGATTTCGATGGTTAAAGTAGTATGGAACAATCCCGCCTTCCAGGAAGCGACGTGGGAACGCGAAGATCTCATGAGGACTAAATACCCCCATTTGTTTGTAAACAACTGATATGTTCGTAACTCTGTTGTATGAACTTTTGTGCCCTTTGGGAAAAATGATGATTGTGATATGTATGCACTTGTATGAATGTATGAATGCTTTGTGAAGATATTGTCTATAATTGTCTAACTACCTCTTAGAGCAATAGTAACCTATGAACTTGAATCAGGAGATGACCCGGACTAGAAGAAACCCACGTATGTCTGTAGCCACTGTAGCTCAAATGAGAGAAAGAAGGGAAAATAGACAAAGAATAATGCGCAGGAGGCGTGAAAGGATGAGAGTACAAGGGTTAGCACGCTTGGAGCAATACGAGCGTCACCGCACCCACATTATGAGTGTGACTCGTAGGGGAGCACTTGTCCCTCGTCGAGCTTTACCTCACGAAGAACGACAACCACCTAGGAATTGGTTGAGGACTGAAAGGAGACAGTTACGTAGAATGATTCGAGGTCAGGTGAGCGAGCCAAATTTAGAGCCTCTAGGCTTATCCGACAACTCCGAAGACCGTGTTAGGTTAAGAGAGGAAGGAGTGCCCCAACTAGAGACCGAGGAAGAAATCACTCGTAGGATAAACGAGCTGAGGGTGAATATGTATTATGACCCTGACGTGGATGCAGTATTCTACCACTCCCAGGACTCTGTGACCGAGGAAGAAGACGTACCCGCCTATTCATCCTCGGAGGAGTCTACCACGACTAGCACCGGAGGTATATCTCTCTCTAAAAAAAAAAAAAAAAAAAACCACCCATTATTTGTCTAGCTGTGCATGCCGTAGCGATTTCGGGGACGAAATCTTTTTTTTAGTGGGGGAGGATGTGACGACCCCAAAATTTTAGAGTATTTTTCTGCGCCTAATTGTACTAAGGTGGCTTAGTAATCTAGGTAAATGGGTAGCTAGTGCCTTAAGAAATGGACTTGAGAGTTCAAGGGCCTTAAGGCCATGGCATGAGCTTGGGCCTAAGTGGGGGAGAGAAAAAGCCCATGGGTCCATAGGAGGAGGTCCATAAGACAACTCAAGCCCAAGCTTGGTGACACATGTCAAGCTAGGAAGAGTTTAGTAATTTGAGCCAAGACTAGTGGTTGAGAGAAGGAAGTTCTAGTAGGTGAGACTAGTTGACTAGTTGTTTTGTTGGAAGAAGAAAGGAAAAGCCATGAGTGGAATCCATCTTGTCCTACCTAGGTAAGTGTGTGTAGTGTAGGATTTTTGCTAAATTAGTCAACATAGGATCCTACCATATCTAGCAAAATCATGTGGATAGGATTTGAGAAGACTTGGAGATGGGAAGAGAGGGGAAGGGTTTCGGTGAAGGCCTTGGCCGAATGGCCTTGGGTTTTGCTTGCCTAAAACCTTTCCAAATCTAAGGGAAAGGACATGAGGGGATAGTGAACAATAGGACTAGACTTGGTGTGTAAGAGAAGTGACATGAGATGGGAAATGATGGAGCAAAAGTGGAAAGAAAGGGGTGAAGGTTTCGGTCATGCCTTAGCCGAACCTCTCCCCTCCTTGTTTGACTTGCTTGCCACCAAATCTAGATGAATAATTGTGTAAGAGTGACATGACAAGTTTGTGTGAGGTGTGAGGTGAGTGATTGATGGAGGAAGCATGTGACAAAAGTAGAAGGGGAGTGAGATGAGGGAAGGATTCGGATGAGATGTGGAATGGAGGGATCCGAAACCTCCTTTGGGGGTTTTCCCAAAAATGGATCCTCAAATCAATTTGAATGACTTGTGAGGGGATAGTAGGGGAGACAAGAGGGGATGTGAAGTGATGGAAAAGGGTTGGAACCCTAGGGTATGTGGCCGGCCATGAGAAGGAGAAGAGAGAGCATAATCTCCAAAACCTAGGATAGGATGGATTAGAGTTGATGTGATCAAGTGATGGGAGTCACTCAAGAGTCTTTCAAGTCCATCACAAGTCACTCAAGCATAGGGGAATGAGTGGCCTAGAAGCTAGCCAAATGCCTTGGCCGAATGGCCTAGTTCCTTCACCTTTTGGACTTGCACTTTTCGGACACACACACACACCTCTCCCTTCTTGGCATCTCACGGCACTCTCCCATTTCTCTCCACTTGGTTTCACTTGTTCTCACCACCTAAACATCCAAATACACCAAACTAAGAAGGAGAAGGAAGTAGTGTGGGTGGAAGAAGAAGAAGCCTAGAAGAGGTAAGTAACTTAGCCATTTCAAAGCAAGAATTTAGAAGCATGAAGGAGAGCCTTAAGATCATGCCTTTTAAAAATGGGGCCTTCCTTTTAGAAATAATAAACTTTTAGCACAACCTAACTAAGCATTTCTTTTGTTTTCAGAAGTTTTATAAGCTAGCTAGGAAGACAAGTAAGTACCTCCTTACTATACCTTTAGCAATTTCCGTATATTTTAAAGTGAATGTGCTTGAATGTGTGAGAATACGTTTGATTATGTTTTATTGTTTGGTTACTTGCTCAGAAATGCCATGATGAATATTTAAGAGTACAAATGTTATCTTGATGAGGATTCATGTGTAAAACCTATAGTCTTATTGGGTAAACGATTTTGAAATGATGATGATTTTGATGGTTCGATGAGAAAAAGTATGCATGCATGAGGCTATCAAGTTAGTTGAATGTTGGTGAATATAGGATATATGCATATTATGATATTGGGGAAGCATCTTGTAAATATTGTGCATATAGAAATGCCATGCTAGGATGAAAAGTGTATGAAGCATTGGTGGAAAAATAGTTGTAATAATTTTTGGAAGATGTTGGTGTTATTATTGCTTAATGAGTATGATAATGCATGCTTGTGGAGTTATATTTTTGGAGAAGTTCTAGGAGAGAAAAATTATGAAGTTTTAATCTCTTATTTACTTTATATTCATGTTTGGATATTTTGGAGAAATAGAAGTATGTGTATTGGGAGAATGACATGTATGGGTTCGGGTTCACCTAGATCGTTCAAGTAGTACCTTAGTGGAAAGGCTAAGAGAAGAAAATGTAAGGCTTGAGGACCTTATAGGTTTCGGGTTTGACCCTATTAAGGCTAGGAAATTATTTAAAAAAAAATCTCGAATTTAGGCGAAATGGTGTTAGGGAGATCAAAGGAAGAAGAAAACATCAATAGGAAACAAAGTAGGGTCTCGGCCCAAACCCTAGGGGTGAATGCCGAGCACCCCACTTCCCCCTAATGCTTTTGTTTAGATATTTTTCCCATAAGTACGAATCTATGGTATAAGGATTTGAAAGAAATACGACTATACGTGTGTACTCGGGTTCGTCTCGAGTTCTTGCATCTACAAGGTCAAATGTTGCATGTCACATGCATAAGCACGAAAAACCTATGTTTTTAGTAAAGAACGTTTTCGAAAGAAGAAAAATAAAATTTTAGAAGAACCCCAAAGGCTGGGACGGGGAAGTGTCCCAGTGGAACTCCCTGTTCACTCAGGAGTGATTAAAGTCGAGTGAAAGCCCCTGGGTCGACAAAGAACCGTCGGCAGACCATGTATGGCTCCACATAGGTGTCCGGAGCGTGGTCGCACCTAATGCTAGTGGGTGCCCTATAAGCGGTGTTGGTCTCGGCCTCGCCATATGATAAGTTTGTAGTCGCTTGGAGAGAAATCCCCGAGCGACGAATAGCGTGAAAGGACGCGAAACGTATTCACTTTGGTCGACTTGGTCGCCGGGTGTGACGGTAACTAGCGGGGAGCACACGGTGCATAGGGGAACCGTGAGGTGTCCAAAATAAGAAGTCATGACGAAAGGAAAAGGGCCTTCGGGCCATATATGATGAGATATGATAAGTGGCGCCTAAGATAAGAAAAGACGAAAAGTTTTCGAATAAGAGTTTTTCCGAAAGAATATGCATCAAAGAAGTTTTGCTATGCGTTTTGAACAAGTATGATTTTGGAAATTGAGAATAAGACAAGAAATATGAATTTTCGTCACGAGCATGTGCATCAGTCTAGGCATAAGACCCATGTTAATGCATACGTAAGAAAATTTGTTTGTTATTCACCTTACTATATGCCTAAAATTGCTTCTGATAGAGTATAGATGTACTTGCTGAGATTTCTCCCGAAATCTCACCCCACTCTTTGTATCCCCACTATTGTGCCCTCTCGGGGACAATAGACGTACTTGCAGGTGAGGATGGATCAGAAGGGTACGACCCCGGAGATGACACGTCGGACCCTCGGAGGTCCGATTGAGGCCGCCCTTAAGGGGCCAGTACCACTAGACCGCCCGGGTCAGTGGGAGATAGAGTCACTGAAGGTGACTATGTACAGTTATGTTGGGCTACGCCCTTCGGGGTGTTGTTTAGTATTAGGGATGGACGGGTCCCTCCACTTGGGGCGCGTTTTTGGAACGCCTTCTAGGGCGATATGTGAGGTAGGGCCTAGCCTGGATTTGGACCGGCTTCGCTGGGGCCCGAACCTTAAGAAAGTGAAGAAGGAACCCGTCGGATGAACATACGGGCAGTGTTAAGACCCGTATTGTATTTTGATGCCCTGTATTGTTGTTTTTGGAAAAAGTCTTCCCGCCTGTGGGAAGCACTATTTTGGTTTCTTGGACAAGTGATGTAAATATTAAATCCTGGCTATGTTTAATATTATGTTTGGGATCCGTAGTCTAACCATGTGATGTATGTTATTGACGGCTTAGCCTTTTTATTCCGCTGCGAAAATCTTTACTTGACGTTTCAAAAAAAAAAAAAAAACTAAATGCATGATATGACGAGGGGTGAGCTTCCTTGTGTTGTTCGTCCCCGACGCTTCTATTCACGTGCGATCCCAAGCGTGGGTTGGGGTGTCGACACGTTAGCTTGTGGTCTTGACCGTTGGGTTACCTCGTATGCTGCCTGTATTATCAACAGTAAACGGTTTCATACCAAACATCGTGAACTTCACCAGTGATCATAAAATTCAGGAGTAGTTGTAGCTGGTGATACAGAAACTAATAATGAAGACTTGTATGGTGTTATCAATGATGTTGTGGAATTACACTATATGGGAGGTCGAAGTGTATACTTGTTCAGTTGTTCTTGGTTTGATGTTAGAGATAAGAAACGGGGAGTTCGAGTAGACGATCACATGACTAGTATCAACATGAACAAGACTTGGTATAAGGACGAACCGTTTGTGTTGGCATGCCAGTCTTCTCAGTGTTTTTATATTAGAGATTTGAGGGCCAAGGGGAACTGGTTTGTTGTGCAAAGGTATGATAATAGGGATGTCTACGATGTTCAACCAGTGTCGAGGGTTTTAAACGATATTGATGATGCATCGAGTGATGATGATGCCTATCAAGAAAATGAGCAATCATATGATCATCCACTTTAGCATTGTGGTGCATGCCCAGTGTCAATTCCACTTAGTAGGATTGATATAGAACCCTCTCATATCGATGCGCGCGAGCTCCAAGTGCCTTCTGGCGATGGAGGAGGGTTGGATTACTTTATTAATGACTGTCTGGTAGTATCTAGTTCTGGAGATGCTTCTAATGATGAGGAATATTTAGATGATGACACACCATCCACTAGTCAAGAGTCTGAGCCAGAATAGGCAACCTTCATCGATCTAACACTACTTCAAGTACTGATTTATATATGCACTTAAACAGATGACCGTATGTATGATTAACCGCGCCCTATGGTGATGAGGGCTTATGCATGATTGACCATGTATATTATACACTACTTAGAGTACTGGATTCAAAGTGCATGCATAATTATCATACTAAATGTATTATCTTTATTACATTGGTTCGTTGGATTTAATTCTCTATAAATAGTTTCTTCTAATTCAAATATTTCTTTTTATTACATTGGTAATCCGATAAAAGACGGTTAGAACTTCTTCATCCCCTTTAGGAGGTCATGCAGAGCATCAATGGCCTAGGTATACATTTTTCCACATCCATGACATTTTTGCTGAATGTGTTATACATGATCATCTGATCATCTGAACGTGTAATTCTCTATGTTTTTTTACATACAGGTGGCTAGATGGGGGACAGTGTCTGTGGTCAGCCACGCAGATGAGGTCAAGGTTTTCCACGTTGGGTTCGTTCGAGATCTCACGCTGGACAGCCATGTGGTGCCAGAATAAGTGACTGTGATAGCCCAGAATTGGCTCCGGCTGATGAGGTCGGGTCAGATGACTCCACCCAGCCTCCGAGCCAACCATTTCAGCTCCTGTGTCCTAACCCAGTTCCAGAGGCTGAGCCGAATAGCGAACCCTAGCCGAATAGATTTATAGACACTGACACGTTAGATACTCTACCCTTACCGATGCGAGAACCAGTGGCTAATAGAACCAATCGGTATAGTCCACATATCCATTAGTTTTTAATTAAACAAAATTTAATATGATTGGTGTCTTCTTTTGCGGTATGTGAAAAATTTAGGAATCTAACCATTAATTTATTGCCAGTATGCCATTCAGGTGAAGAGGTGGCAACGAACATGCAATCAACCCAGCCTGAGACGTCTAGGCGTGGATATGGCCCCGTCAAGTTAACCGAGTTTGAGAAATTACGCAAGCATGGTAGGGCGCCCCTAAAGATAGACCCTGGGGAAACCGCTTTGTGCCGTGAGAATGCGTCCATGTTTACTTCTCATATAACATGGATAGTTAAACAGCACTGCGATATAAGCTACCCACGATAGAATGACGTACCCCAACCAACGAAGGATCAATTATTCAACCGGATTCAGGTAAGACTTTTTCACATTGGTAGTACTTTTGTTTTTGCACAATGGAAATGATGGGTTTGGTGATTGGATACTAATGTTGATTTTTTTATGCGCACTGTGATTTTGAATTAGAATGGGAGCTGGAGATCCATTGCCTAGTAGTGACTAAACAGCTAAGGAAGCGCTTCAATGCATTCCACCACGAACTGCATAGGATTTATACCTCATTCCCAAACGAAAATGAAGCTTTGGCAACTGGGTGTAGTTTGGTCCCCCTCATAGTCTAGGTTAAGCTCTGCATGAGATGGGGGAGCGAGCACTTTAAGGTATGCCTTGTTCTTTTCTTCAATCCAATTCTGGGCGAGTTGTTTTTGAACTAAATATTTGCAACCGTTTTTTGGTGGTTTATAACTACATAAAAGTTTTCATCATATATGTTTGTCATGGCAGAAAATATCAGAGCAAAATTGGGAGAATAGGATAAAGCAAAAAATAAACCACACATCCTATCGTAAGTCCTTTGTTAGGGCCCTAGAATAGAAGGTATAAGCCTTAACGCAACCTTATCCCTATCTATAACACTTTGTTTCCTTATTTGACATACAAACATCGTCCTATGTCATAAAATCTTCAAAGAAGTAGAGGATATAATGTTACTTTTCTTTCCTTATTTGACTCAATTATACTAGTTTCCAAATGAAGTGGCTATATATGGTTGGACCCTCTTACTATATGTTTGCCGGAACATGTACATCAATTTGCCACATTATGAACACATGTAATGTGATGACGGGGAAACTGTGGTGGACTTTTACAAGGCTACCTACTGGTCCAAGAAGAAAGATTCATTTGTCACAGAACCTACATGAGAAGCTTATGTGAGTAACATCCTCTAAATTTTCTTAATCCATCTTTTTTATTTACCATGAATTTCCTAGCTGGTTCTATATGTATGATCAATGCTATGGTGGATTTTTTTTTTTTTTTTTTAATACACAAGATTATAAGTAATCTATTCATTATCTCCTATTGCAGAATGACATGGTTGGACAACTTGAGATTCTAAAACCGGAGCAACAAACTAAGGAAGCAGCCACAGAGGTCTTTAGGGAGGTACTTGGTCATAGACCTGGTTATTCAAGGGGACTGGAAGAGATGGTGACCCCATAGTCTAAAAGACAGCGTGACCAAGCTACGGAGAAAGAGTACCTGACTTCGATTGAGAAGCATAAGTAGGTAGTTGAAGCTTCCACCCGTGAGTTGGAAAATGTTAAGGTGAAGTTGGCTACAATAAAGCAAAGACAAGAGGAAACCGACCGATTGATGCGAAAGTTGCTGGGGCAGCGTTGTTCCACCAGTGCTGCGTCTCATCAAGATACGTAGTGAGTTGGTTTTCAAGAAATAATCATATTTTGATAGAATTTTTTTTGAGGTCTATGGGGGTGAATTTTTTGTGTAGTTCTGACATATTATTAACAATATACAGATATATATAGATATCTATATATACCACAATGAGAGGCTAGAACTGATATATTTTTTGTGGGAGTGGCGACCTTAGGCGAAGAAACAGTTTTTTGGCCATTCCCAAGAGTATTGTCTCGGTAGAAGGTATGAAAATATATTGTGGATAATACAATGGTCTTAAGCTGTAAACCTCAATATCAAACATGTACGTATCTAAGTCTTGCACATGTTTTTTAACATGGATATATAATCGGGTGTTTGAGTCCGAGTTTTTTAATTTCTCAGTTTGATGCGATTTTTTCAGGGGATAATTTGTTATGTTTCATGCAGGCTTTTTAGTACGTGTGCAGATGGGTTGAACATTCTGCTACTTATAATTCAAAGTTTATTTCTCTTGATGTTAGTTGGAGACTTTACGTTGGAAGTAAGCATCCAAACCAGACCATTTTAGTTTCCAAGCACTACATGGATCATATTGTGGTTGTGTATGTGCATTTGTTGGTTGCCATACATTAGTTTCAAACTACTACCAAGCTCATCACAAAATCAATAATTTCATTCGGTTTCTATTCTTCTCATTATTCTGAGTACAGCTGACCACTCTATTTATAACCAAGGTACATAACAAACACTAAATTCGCAACACTCTCTTAATGGCAGCTGATTAGGTGGATTCTACATTCTGTTATGAGTCTAATTTCTAGAACTTGACATATTATTCTTCTTGAATATGCTTAGTTGAGTTGGACTTCTTCGTGGCACTGTGTTGTGCTGATGTAGTGGATTGTGTTGCCTTAATAGCTAGAAAGCAATTAAGATAACTTAAAAACTTTAAAAGAATAATAATATAGTTAACACTAGAACTATTGCTTTTATTGTTATTATAAGTGTTGTTATTAACATCTATCTACACTAAAAGACTTTTTTGCTAGTCTTGATGTGCTATATTTATGCTGTCAATGGTTGCTCGAAGTTGTTTTAGATAACTTAAAATAATAAATAGCTTTCAAATCGGTTTGCTAGTCTTTATGTGCTATCTTTCACAAGAAAAATAATGTACCATGCAAACTTTGAATTAGGAAAAAAGCAAAAGTTCTTAATAAAATAAAAAGCTTAGGGGTCGATGCTAGAATATACATTATGTTAATTAAGATAATGATTCCTCCTTTCATTGTCTAGCTAATTTGTAGCGGAGGAAATATATCAGATGACAGTCATGCAACCAAATCATGAAAAACCAGAAAAGAACAGACAAAAAAAATAGAAAGCACACATGAGGCATGAGTATGTCTATATATTCACTGAGGCATACCTTTCTTCACTTTCTTTTCTTAATATTAAGATATATTTTCTGATGTTGCTTTGGGAGCTGCAGTACTTATTTTCTTTGTGTACAAATATTATTTTAGTCCACATATATGTTGTTTCTGCAAATAGGTTAATGTACCTTATTGTTATAGATTTAGGTATGCATAATTGTGAAATATGTGTCTGGCAAAATTACCACAACATTTCTCTTGTGAATTTGGAATCTAATTATCCTTCCAAAAGAAAACAATAAAAAAGAAAAAAGACCCCAGAATCTATTATACCAAAATGGAGAGATGCTAGAAAGGGTGGATACTCATGGGCATATATATAGAACCAAGGGTTGGGGAAATGTCCTATCGAAGAGCAGATACTACCAATGAATAGATCAATCTATCCCCAAATATTCTCTCTGTGTGTCTTACATTAAAAACTACTTAAACTTGCTAAAGTGATTTACTAAAAGGATGGTGTTACTGTGTGAAGATTCTTCAATCTTAAAAATTTCCACTTTGTTTATTATCCTTGCAATACTATGTGAGTCTTTTGTGGCGATTTTCATACAGGTTCATTGATCTTGACCTTCATACAACTCTATCTGAAGAGGAATATCATCATTTCAACATATTGCTGCATTGGCTACTAAGAAACCTTGAATTCCTAAATGGGCATTAGATATATTTTCTATGATTGTCAAACCAGAGCTAGTGCCAAATCCTTTTCTACAAGAGAATAATATATTGCTATGCATGCTTGACCAGCACATGCACCAAATTTCTTAATTATAGATTGTTGATGATGGGAACTATTTTATTCATGACCTTAAGTTCTTAAAGGAAATAATTGGGTCATTTAACGACTCGAAGTGGTGTTAATTGAAAATTATAATATAATTTTAGGGTTGTAAGCAGGTTGTTGGCCCCACTGGTTTTACATATATTTTTTCCTACCTTAACCTTCTATGTTTTTCCTATAGTTTTACAATGAGAAAAGTGGCACTACAGAGTAGCCTGGATAAATAATTTCTGATTTTGTATGCTTCAGGACGACTTGTTTGCATGCTTTCAACCAATAGTACGTTTGTATAGTGTAGTACTCTTCAGCCACATGGCAAATTAACGTTAAAAACCAACTCCCTTATAAGATTTGCTTTCTGCTATTATAAGGGTTGTTCTGACATTTATATAAACTTATTTTGTATCATGTGTGATCATGTTCTTTTTACTCAGATTTTCATATGCCTTTCGCTTGTTCTCATGTGCTAAATCTGAATGATAATTAAACGATTATAGGCTAGAAAGTATTAAACTACAGAGCTGTAGTTTCAAACATTAAATGAGTTTACAAATAATCTCCATTGATGGCAGAAAGCATTACTTTTCTTATTCTTATATAAGAATAAAGTTTGCTATAGTTTTATATATATAAATTGACAAATTCAAACTTTTTTGATATAGTAGCATATTCTCATAACGCAATGTTTTGAAGCTAATTCACTTAATTACCATGACGCAGGGTTGGAAAAATATGTGGATAGAAGCAATATGCGCATCTTGTACTGCAAACACTATATGACCTTCTTACCTCAAGGAAGATACATTGGTGAAATGGTAGGCTGAAAAGATTTTCTTCATGTTGCCTTTTTTTTTTCGCTGAAATACTAATGGGCCTGATTATATGAAATAGTAATTGCTCCCTTATATAGTACTTAATTGCCTTGATTAATGCACCCAGACCATCAAAACTTTGGATGACCAGTACTTACGGTTTCATACAGATGACATTATCTATATAGATGAAATTAAAGTTAAATCAAAATTTTAAAAATATTGGATGACCAGTACTTATGGTTTCATGATGGATGATAGGTATTTTTGGTTTAATCAAAAACACAAATTATTGTTTGTGGATATTTGTTAGGCAGTTGGAAATATAGGTACATGAAACCCCCAAAAAACTGACTGATTTTCGACGAAATGGGCTTAAAAAAATGTAAGTAGCATTTGCAGCGCCTATTGAAATCTCTGCAAATGTTGGAAGTCAACATTTTGCGGCAATTTTTACTGCGCCATAATATATTTTTGTAACATAATTACGAATTATATACTTTCGACGAACATTGAGATCTTTGCAGCGCTACTGTATCGCTGCTAAAAAGATTTAGCAGTGTTGAGTTGGTTTTTGACATAGTTAATTACAGCCGCTTTTTATATTACTTGGGGCGATAACTTTTGCTGTGAATAATCTATTATTAGCAGCGATTTTGTTGTTTCGCCGTAAAATCTTTATATTAGCTTTTCGATAGTGACGGATCACCGGCGCTCGTGAATCGCTGCTAAAAGAATATTGCAACGATTTTGGCTATTATTTGCGGCAATTTTGGGCATTGCAAATGATGATCTTTCTTGTAGTGCGTAAATAATTAAATTTACATATTCTCATCCGTTTTATTTTTGAGATAAGTAATGATTTTAATTACCATGGTATTAGAGCATAGATCATCTTTAGTTCAAAATTTACACTTTAATCTCATTGAATTAAATATTCGATATGTTATGCTCAGTCATTGAGGGAGAGTCTCACCCACAACTTAAGAATATTAATATACCATATATATATAATATTATATATACAAATAATTAAATCTAGATCGATATTTTTATTTTTACATTAGTTATTAACTAACCTTTAGTCGCTAGAATAATAGCACATGTGCTGATTCTTTCTAGAAATAAGCAAAGTCAACATTTTTTGGTTTTATATGATGTGCTTTAATCACGACATTTGCATGTAATGGATGGATTATTCTTATATATAATATATATAGGCAATTTAATTAAATATATATGTACTTAACATATGTAACACATGCATCTGGTTTTGCAATAATATTTCTCCTTTAACTAAATTAATATTATCCGATTGAATTGTATCATTAATATTGATTTGGACTCAAAAGTCAACGGTACAAATGAGGGAAGGATAGTTATAACTATTTTTCTGTCCAAACTGAATAATTTGATTCTAAACAGGTAAACGCAGTATAATATGAATCTTACAACATTTAAATTATGTGATCTATACAATAATTTTAGGCAATATATTATGAAACTCGCAAAGACAATTATCTATTTGATTTGAATAAGGTTCATCGATCCGATCTAAGGATTACAATTATCTGTCATCATCTGCGTTGCAAACTGCGATAGTAATGCTTATACTACTAGTGCTAGTTAGTCACCCTTAATTCATGATGCACGCACATGACATGAGCGTAATTAAGGGGAAGATGATCGAGAGCGGGGCATTTAATTACTAGTGGTTGTGGGGGCTATGACTGTAAAAATTAACGATAAATTGGAAAATTAGTTCGGGCCGGTCTGCATTCGGTCTAGTTTTGGATTGATCTAGTCTAGAATCGATTATTTTCTTTTAAAAATTGTTTAAATTCAATCCGGGATTGGTTCTATATTTTTTGGGACCGAACCAGTTCGCATATTTATATATATATATTCTTAATTAATTTGTAATATTATATATAATTTTTTTATTCTATATAATATAAATTATAATTATTATATAAAATAATTTTATATTATAATTTATGACAATTATTAATCTTAAACATATAAATTTATTTGATCATATGTTTTAAGCATAAACATATATAGGATACGAATTACATTTTTTAGCCTAATAAATTCTAAACATATTCATTATGATAAATTGACATTTTATTAAAATTGAAAAATCGGATTGAATCGATTTGGAACCGGTAAAATCAAAAGTATCAATTTCGCAAGTTAACCGGCGTAGGATCAGTTCTTGAAAATGCAAAATCGATATATATTGGTTCGATTTCAAAATTTATCCAAAACCAGACTAAAACAGACTGATTACATCCCTAGTGGGAATTGATTCCAAGTATATATATAATATTCTAGTGATTTCTATTTTGCATTTGTTGTCATGATCTCATGATCGTCTTGATCATCATGCAATATGCATGCACTTATCCAAAACAATGCTTTGAATACCTTAGAATTAGTTAATAAAATTTTTATTAGGTGCAATAAAATATGTGTATATAGATATAATACTATATGTATATATAATACGAGCTAGCTAGCTAAGAGTTTATATGCAAAACACTAAAACTGCAACAAAGATATTTGGATGAACTTTCAGTCACACATAATACGAGTGTCTAATTGCCTCTTTGTATATTAATAGAATAAGTACTTGTACAATAAAGGAAAGTTATTTACATAGAAAGTAAATATAAAGGAACAATATACAGTAAAAATCAAGGGACATGGTTTCAACTTTAGAGTCTTTGACTTTGGTGTAACTATAGGATCTGTGATGTTGGTCTGTGCAATAGCAGAACCATCAATGGCATCCATAATATTGTTAATAGCCCTCGTCAAGCCAATAGTGAGTGCAACGACATTGTGCTTGGACCTCAAAAGAAAAAATGTGTTGAAACTAGTGGCTTCGTAAGTAGATTAGTAATTTAGTCTTTAGTAGCTAAGAAACATACATTAAGAGCACACTGATGAACCTTCTCACGAGCAAAATAATAGTCAATCTTATTATGCTTGGTGCAAGAATGAAGACCGGATTGCTAGTCAAATAAGTGGTAGCAATATTATTACAGTATAAAATTGGACTATGAGCAAAAATACCAATTTCCCGAAGTAAAGATTGCAACCATATGACCTCGGTAGTGGCTTGTGCGACGGCATGATATTCAGTTCCAGTGCTTGAACAAGAAACTGTAGGTTCCTTTTTAGAACTCCAAGAAATAAGATTTGGATCAAGATACAAAATAATCAGTACTGGTAAACTGTCGATCATGGGTTAATCAGCCCAATTAGAATTTAAATATACAAAAAGTTATCAGGAGGAACTGCACTGAAATAAGAGGCCAAAATTCATGGCCTGTCAGAGGTAGCACAAAGTAAGCTTAACTGCCGTCCAATGGACCTCAGTGGGATTATACCTAAATTGACATACATTATTCACTGAGAATGAAATATCTGGATGCGTAAATGACAAGTATTAGATGGCGCGGCCGTGCTTCTATAGAGAGAGAGAGAGAGAGAGATCTAAACACGCAGATCAGTAAAGACAGATAATAGAGCGAAGGCTAACATTGGTGAAGTAACATGCTTAGCTTTTAATATATGTGTGTAAGAGAGAAGTTTCAAAATTTAGCCTTTTGGGACAAGAAGGGCCTGTCTGGAATAGGTGTGGCCTCAACACCTAAAAAATAATGCAAATTACCTATTTTCTTTAATGCAAACTCACGGCCAACAGACCCAATAAACTGACTGAATCATGGAGCCGGTGATGATAATATCATCCATATATATAAGGATGAAAAGAGTGACATCCAAAGATAAATAAAGAGAAGTCTTTGAGTTTGGTGAAACTGCAGAATTTGTGATATTGGTCTGTGCAGCAACGGATTCATCAATGGCATCCATAATATTCCTAATAAGCATGTATTCTCAATCAAAAGTTCTATTGTATTTTTGATATGATTAATATGAATTTTACGATTCATATCAATTAAAACAAACAACAACTATGATTAGGGGTCTAAATGGTCCGATTCGAGAAAATTGTGGACCGGTTCTATTCAGTCTAAAAATTTTCCCACTTTGGACCAGATTGAACTCCTATTCGGTCTATACCGGTCCAGTCTAATTCAGTCCAGGGGCGGTCCGGTCCGGTCCAAGAGCACCTGATATGATTTAATGAATTAAATTTAATCCAAAATTTTGCAACGATGAAAAATAATTTTTAGCCCAAATTTAATTATTTTCAATCCAATTTACGTATTTATCATAGATTTAAGCCAAATAATATTAAAAAAAACTTACTCTTAAAAGAATTGGCAAAAGAAAAAATAATCTAAATAAAAAAGTAAAAAATACTATTACGTTAGTATATTATAAATTTATATGGTAGTAAATACTGATAAATTAGTAATAATATATTAAATAATAATACACTTATTACTTATAAGTTATTACTAATACTCTATATAGATATACTATGACTCTATAATTTATGTTTTTATACTACAATTAGTCAACTACTATAAATTATAATATGTTAATATTATAAGAGTATATATTATATAGTAATATATTATATTACCACTCTTAATCTATATTTATATTAATATTAATATTAAAATTTATACACTATTCTTTATATATATATATATATATATATAAAAGAATCATTTGGTCCGGTCTAGGGAGGGTAATGTCCTGGACCGCAATCGAAACCGGATCGAAAATGTTCGGTCTATGCAAAAAATGGACTGGACTGGACCGAATTCCCCGATCCGGTTCAGTCCTCTTATACTCCTAACTATGATAAATGTAAAATAATCATAAATCTATTTAAAAGACTTTATAAATGATAATAATTATATTTAGGCTTGTTCATCTGGCCCGGGTTTTGCGCAACCCAAACCCGACTCTAAAATTTTCTTTATTTTTCAATAATTTTGGCATTTTCATGTAAGAGATTCGAAAAATTACTCATCTTTTGAATCCAGATTCTTGGATCCGGAACCCAAATTAACATGCCTAATTATACTTCAAAAAAATGAAGGAAACAAAAAATGTAAATCTATTGAACATATAACAAATCAAATGTTTAGAACTCATTTTATTGAAATCCTAATAGGACATGCATTTTGCTTCTCTCATTATAAAACCAATTAGACATAATAATAATAAATCAATCAATCAATCAAACTATCCCATGCATCATCGCCAATAAAATCTACCTTTACATTATTTTTAGACAATTGACTATTATTCAAAACCAAATAATCCAAAAAACCAAGCATAACAAATAAATAAAACAAATGAACTAACATGCCTAGCATCCAAGAAAACCAAATAAACTAAACACATATCATAAACCTTAAGCTAAACTCATTTCGTATGACGTAGGTTAGGCAAACCAATCCTATCAAGTCTCAAAATTCCTTTTAAAGCCACTGGAAGCTCCTCAACATTTGTCCATGTCTTAGAGACAAAATCGCTTGTAGAACGAGCTAAGAAATCGGCACCTACATTACACTCTTGAAATACATGCCGAATCAAAACTTGCATAGAAGAAGAAAACTCTTGAATCTCATCCCAAAAATCCTCAAGATACCACACACCACATCAATACCTCTTAAGCCAATTTACCACCAATAATGAGTCCAATTCCACTTCCAACTTCCTTACGCCAATGTTTTTACGATGTCTCACACCAACAAAGAGAGTAATGAGTTCTGCTGAATTATTAGTGTCATGGCCCAAACTCACTAAGAATCCCAAAGTTAAGCAACCCTTATCATCTCGAATAACTCCTGCTGCCCCTATTATGCCTGGATTCCCCAAGTAACTACTATCCACATTTAATTTATTCTACCCATTCACAGGTTTCTACCATCAAACAAGACAAATATGTCTAGTTTAATACCTTTTACCAGAATAGAAAAGGCATTTAAAATATGCTCATCCTCCATCTGAAATTTTTTCCTAGCCTCTAATCGACTCCCTACCCAAGCAATAACAGCCTTAATAGAATACCAAAGGGATTCTATTGAAGCCAAACATCCTTCCATCCAAGCCTTACATCTCTAAGCCCATAAAGACCATGTAATAATAGATGTCACCAACCTAAGTAATGTACCCTTCTAAGAAGCTTGAGAAGCACGTTGAAACCATATCTATACCATTTGTTCCCAAGTTCGAGATTAATCATATGGAACACCAACATTGATGGAAGCTTTACGCCAAATTTCTTTAGCTACCAAACTTGCAGCCAAAACATGATCCTGATCCTCCTCATGCCCCATCTCACAGCACTCACACTTGGATACTGTTGGAATATCCAATTGAGTGACCCGACTATCAACACTCAAACAATAATAAAATGCCTTCCACATCATTACCAAATACTTTTTTAGAAAAGTGAATGCTATATCCATCCTTTCCATGAACTTATGAAACCTTTAACCAAATACACTCCCAAGTACTTTTGAAAGAAAACTCAACACTTAAAGAAGCTGTCCATATTAAGACATCAACACTTAAAGAAGGTGTCCATATTGCCTTATAGTTACCAAGGCATTCCAAAATTTATGCTGCTTTTTCCTCACCCACCATATTAGTGATCATACGCACATCCCAATTATTCTCAACTCGACAATCGCTAACCTGCAGTAAAGGAATACCATACATAGCAGCCTTGGACACCAGAGATCTCAAATTCAGCCAACTGTCATGCCAAAAGGAAACCTTCCCATTCCAAATTTGCCATTTAGAATTATTAAGAACTAAATGCATACATCTCATAATACCCTTCCAAAACCAAGTTCCTCTCATTTCCCCCACCAAAGAAATATGCTTCTTTCTAACATATTTTGCTTGAAAATACTGCACCCATAAAGATTTTTCAGTTAAGAGTTTCCAACATAATTTCATAAAAAGAGAAGATTGCACTTTCTTTGACCACCACCTTCTCAAATTGGCTTACACAAATTATTTCAAGCCAACTATTTACGCTTAGGCTTGCCATCAAAAAAACCCCAAAAGAAATTATCATAAGAGAATATAACTTACAAAATACAGCTTTCAGGGCATGCACAAATGATAATATATGAACTACTATACTAGCCACAATATGTTTAAGCAATAGAAATTGTGCCTACTGAAAAGCAGTCGATTCTACTATCCTCCCAACTTGTCTCTGATTCTCGCAATTAAATCATCAAAATGACACACCTTTAGTCTATTAGTGATCAACGGAGCTCCCAAATATTTTACCGGAAAGGACCCTGATGAATAGCCTGTCAATTGAAGCAATCTCCGATATCTCGCAGCAGAAAAATACTTTGGGAAGAAAATAGAATTCTTCTCCACACATACAACCTGTCCAGACCAAGCCTCATACTGTTTGAAAATATCCGTTATCCTCTTAAGAGATTGACTACCATTATTGAATATCATTACATCATCTGCATATAACAAATGAAAAATTAATGGTGCTCCTTTAGGGTGATTAAAAGGGTTAATAGAACCAGCCACAAAACTCTTTTTCAGTAATCTTGACAAGATTTCTCTACCAATATAAAAAAAGTACAACGATAAAGGGTCCTATTGGCGAAGTCCACGACCAATACGAAAAAATCATTTTGCAGTACCATTCATAACCACAAAAAACCAAGAGCCTTTAATGCACTGACTAATAAGACCACAAACCCTTTGAGAAAATCCAAAAGATCTCCTCACATGCAGTAAAAAAAATCCTAATCAATGCTATCATAGGCTTTAGTCATATCCACCTTTATTAACACATTACCCCCATGAACTCGCTTATTAATTTGGTGTACCAGTTCTTAAACCAAAGATATATTCTAAAAAAAATGCTACGAGTCGATTAAAAAACACCTTGTTCAGCAGAAATCAACTGACTCAAAATAGGAGATAATCTATTGACCAGGATTTTAGAGCAAACTTTGTAAACTACTAAGCATAAACTAATAGATTTGTATTTATCAAACCCCGTAAGATTTGACACTTTCGAAATTAAAACAATAAAAGAGGTCATATAGAACCTTGGTAAAGAAAGACCCTTGAAAAAATCTTGCTCTGCATCAATGACATCAGATTCTACAATATCTCAACATGCTCTATAAAATCATAAGCCGAATCCATCCGGTCCAGGACTACTATTAACAAGGATAGAAAATATTACCCTTTGATTGAAGGGATCTGCAAAAGAAATTTATTTTCAGATTCCAACACATCAGCATCAATCAATGATGACAAATCCGATAACTCCTGCCAATTGAGGAAGGGCCCTAAGAAAATTCTCAAAAAAATCAACTGCTGCCAAATGAATTTCCTCTAAACTCTTCAAAACTGTGCCATCTCTCGTATTCATAATCTGCACCCTAGTTTTGGCCATTGAAACAAAAGAACAAAAAAATTGAGGAGATGCTTCACCATGTTCCGATCCAACCGATTAAGTTTTGCATGTTGAGACAATCTGATCTCTTTCCTCTGATTCCAAATAGAAAGTTCTTCTTTAGTAATCAAGAGGTCCAACAAAGAATTTATTATTTTAATTATTATTAGGTAATAGAAAATTTTAATAATGAATTAGAGGACAAAAATGTAATCGTACAAATGAGGATAGTATTAACATTAAACTCAAATAAAATCCTTTGTTTTTTGTTTTTTTTTTAATAAAATCATACTACATTCATTAATAATAGATAATATAACTGGACTTGAAACATACATTATAAGCATACTATAACGTTTATAGCTCTCCAGTATACAAAGTACTGGCTGTTGATACTACTATTGATGAGGCTCAGGGCCGGCTCAATATATTAGGGAGCCTAAGGCTAAATTTTGATTGAGGCTTTTTTAAAAAATAAAAATAAAAATATTCTATTTTTATTTTTATATTAGATTTTTATTTAAAAATAATTCTTCTCATTTGTTAAGTAAATTACTACTTAAAATTTTATACTAGCTTTTCAACCAATATTTTTAATTAATAATGTCATATATATGTAATATCTACTTGATATTTTTTATGTTCTCTTATTGAGTTAATTATTTTTTTAATTAATTATATTTTAGATTTTTTTTGGGAGCCTTCTTCCATTTGGGCTTTAGGCAATTGTCTAAATGTCTTGAAGGAAGAGCCGGCCATGATGAAGATTATAGTCTCTTTGATTATTGTAGGATAGAAATATATATATATATATTCATTACTCTTTGTCCTTTTTCATTAGAATATTCAATGGTTAGATAAGACTAGAATTAAATATTTTTTAAAACAAGATTTGAATATTAGTACACTTTATATATATAATATACCTGATCTTCAAATCCTCGGAAAGGATACCATTTTTTGTTAAAAAAGAGAAAAGAAAAAGAAAACGTTAATGGTGGTTGTATCTATCATGGTCTTATTCTCATGATGATGAAAACCAAGAATGTTGCATAGTCCCGGATGAAGCACTTTTCCATTTTGGAATATACTACTAGTACAACAGGTCGCGGGGGTCGATCCTGACCCGAAGCTTATCTTACTTTACAAAATCGACATTTCATTCATTTTTTCTTGCAACAGCTATTAAATACAATAGTACTTGTCAAACTAATTAATATTCCACTATTAATCCATTAAGTTCCCCGCTCCTTTTTCCCCACAAAGAAAAATACCATTCAGCTTTATTTCACACTGCAATATTTAACGTTTCCAAGTGGATTCTGTCATATTTTTCCACACGTACATATCGATTAGAACTTCCAAATTAGGGGGAATTGTGACTATTTGTGAGGGCCGGTTAGGATTTGAATGAACCTGGATCAAAGTTTGGGTAAATTCATCATGTGCTTCATCTCTTTATCATATAATATGTTGATAATTTCCTAGGGATCACAAGGGTTACAATGGACATTACATGCATCAACACAGCTAGCTTTATTGCGAATATAGTCCTGCAGGCTATTCTTATGATCAGCTTGTACGCAATATGGTCCTCGATCGATTGGATAAAGCGAAACCCACCACAAAAATCCCCATCTCTCTCTCTCTGGTTTTCTTTTTTGTTGATTAGAATATCAGACAACAACCCATGCATATGCATCCAGTGTTTCTCTTTAGTTTCTGCTTATCCACTTTTTCACTGTATCTTCGTAGATACGCAATGAGTTATCATGTTTTGATATTTATTAGGTCATGTTGTTTATATATATTGGGTCGAAGATGACTTGTCCATTTCATTTAGTCCCATCATCCAATACTGTCAACTAGCTTAAGAAGATGACAATAAGAAAGATATGTTACAAAGCCATGATCTCATACCAAATTAAGTTCCAGAATAAATGGTATATATATAGATATAACCCTGTTTGGATTGAAGAATGAATTGAGTTCATCTCAATTAATCTTTATTTCATCATTATATTTTTTTAATTTTTTATATAAAATACAAATTTTAATATATTTTTTTCAAATTTTAAAATAATAATAATATTAAAAAATAAACTAAACTCTTTGAAACTGTTTTAAGTCAAAAGCTAGTTTTGCCACACATAGTACATATGTTACTTTTTAAATTAGTTATTACGCCTTCTACATATATAATTTAAAAAAAAAAAAAAAAACTACAAACATAATTTTGGTAGTGATCATGTGTTCATGAGCTAGCGAACTCACTTCCCTACTTTTGGAATATCATGTGTTTTATAAGGGAAAGAAAAATCATTAACTATAATCACTTCCGTACAAGTGAAATATAAAGATTATAATGAAATCTCAAGTGATCAAGATGTCCCCCCATCAATTCATTGTGTTAGTTTTATTGACTGATCAGCAATACCACGCAAGCGAGCATAAACACCACGTCAGCACACAATAAAAATGATTAAAAAACTATGTTTATCTCCGAGACATGATATTTGCCCGAACAAGAAAGTTAAATCACTTATTGTGCTCCCTCATTGTGATAATGATCATCTGATTTATAATTCGATGATGCTGACTGTCGTGCTTTCATTAAACAATTATAGATATATCATGTAACTATATTTTTGTAAAAACCTATTCTAATTATATTATTTGTACCTTGGAATTTAGAAAATTTATTTATTGATGTCATGTTCCGCGATCTGAACTATTCGACGTGGCCCAAATAATCCACATCTGCACAAAAAAATGGTGAGTAGGATTATGGTGTCCTGAAACAACTTCGATGCTTAAATCAGTATGAGTGTAAAGAAAATCTGGAAGTATAAAAGCAGTTAATAAGGATAGATCGCTTAACCTGTGGACCGCGTGGCTTCCGACTATTTATAGGGCTCGGCATGCCTTAGCTAAACCTCCTAAGTGGCATAGTGTTCATCCTTCCGATATGTCAGATCATCATTTATTTCGCTGCGTTCAAGTAGATCTTTCTGTCTCCTTGATTCTGTTCAAGCGTGTTGTTTCTCCTTCCGTACTGTGTCAGCCTCCCACTCTATCGTAGGGATATATTTGGACTCCTGACCTGCATTTAATACGGTCAGGGAGACCTTGTTCATGATTGACGTGCTAGAGATTTAGGCACTCCTGTAGGGTTTCGCATTTAATATATCATGCTCGTAGCAGGTCTCCACATTAAATGTGGTGGGACTGCCAAGTACTTCATATTTAATGCAAAGTGGGTGTGTCTGCCTTTCTCTGACTATCTCGATCGTTACTTTCTCTCCTATACTAGTCTCCTCTCACCCGGCCTCTAAGGACTCACCCCTCGTGTTGACCTCCTCTTGTCCGGCTTATGGGAAATCATCTCTCATGTTGATCACCTTGAAACTTGCCTCCTATAGACTCAGATCTTCCTTTTCTTTTGATCTCTTTTTTATAAGATTGGGCCCAAGACCAAATCCCCTATAGGTGGGCCTCCCCTCATACTATTGGGTTGGAGGCAAGACTCACATCATAGGGGGCAAAGCTCCAAGTGAAAATCTTGTTCCATTTAGGAAGATATAATTTTGTCCAGCAGAACTATTTGCAAGATTTAATTCTTTTCAAAAAGAAAATTCATTGATCAATCAACCACAATTTCACTTTTCAATTTTTTGATGTTCTTCCTATTGGGCCCAGCTAGCTCCTCCTTATTCACCGCATTCATAATTTTTCTATTATTTTAATTATATATGTGTACGTGTCCTAATTTTAATACCATCATTATCCAAAAGGTGGAGTCTCTTCAGATTTTAGATGACATTTGGAGGAATATGATTTGTGCACTGACAAAACTCCACATCAGCAGCCCCACTGTCACACTGAGTGCACTAGGGCCCACCACCTCCCTAACCCATCGGCCCATCCCTTTGGGTTGGGCATTGATCACGTTTTACAGATTGTGATTGTGATTTTCTTACTTTCGTCGTGGGGTATGTATGTTTAGGGATTCTCAAGCACCATCATCTTTGGGCCCCCCAAGTTTGCATCCCATTCACATTTGCCATATCCTTAGATACACCAAGAAGCTGGTACTGCCAAGGATACATGAGTTTTCACGTATATATTAGAAGCTTGGTAGATTTGTCAGGAAAATTTACATGAGTTAGATTAATTTGAAAAAAATTACACATCTTCTCGATTCAACCAAAACTCTCCATATGGGTTCCTGTCGAAGTCCCCATCTTTTGGGTTACTTCCCAAACATCATCCAACCATGGATTGAGGATTTTATGGAATTTTCTTTGATGTGATCCAGACAAGTGCCTCGTCACCTTCCATTAAAAAAAAAATTGTTTAGTTGTAGTAAGTTAATTATAGTCAAACAACTATTTATAATTAAAATTGACTACAAAGTCAAATAACTATTTATAATTAAAATTGACTGCAAATAATTATTTGATCATAATTAGAAGACCCCCAATATTCATTTTTCTTATTGTAAATTCAAATAGTTTTTAGGCATTATCTTCTCTTTTGCATGCAATATTGATGCAATCAGTTGGGTGACCTTGACCAAAACATATAACAATGAGTGGAGGCGGCTAGAACCTCCCCAGTCACCTTGTCTCATATCATCACGCCTACTTCTACTTTTCATATGCAACATTACAATCAGTTTATTGGTCAATAATAAAGAGCAATATCTGAATATATATAGGAAGGGCAATTGAATTTAGAGTAAGCAAGATTGTGAGATATTTATCTTTTTGTTTCATTGTTTTCCCATCCATTTTCTTTTCCGACCTACGGTGGATAAATTTGAAGATTACGCAAATGCAACATATTATTTACTTAATTTAATCGATGACTCTTGTATCTCGTCCATGCTATACAAATCAAATATCATCGTTTTTACACCATGGAGCGTGACTGCTAAATATTATTTGCATCTAAAGGTTTAAACTTTAGACCTTATAAGAGAGAATATGCTACGGCCAGCATCAAATGCGCGTAATACATTTCTATTTAAAAAAAATATATCACAACATGATGCATTTAGTCACACAGCACGTAGGCACACGCTGCACTACAAAAACTTCAATCACAAATTAAGCTGGACATCACACGCACGATACAACAAGAAGCAACACCTTTAGCTAGAATAGAACAGTAGGAAAAACTATTATTTCCTCTCCAGTACTTCTAACCAACAAATCACTACAAGATAATTGGTTTTTTGAGACAAATTAATTTGTCTCAAAAAATCTATTTTTCATCCCAAATATCTTTAGAGATAAAAAAAATTTGTCTCAAATTTGTCTCAAAAAATTTTTAAAGACGAAATCTCACTTGCCCATCCAGATCTGTTTGGGCGGGTTTTTTTATTTGAAATGAAAAGATTTCATCTCAAGAACTCGTTTGAATGAAAATTTCATCTGTCCAAACTGACACAGCTTGTTCAAACGAACAAATATTTGATTCGAACAGACTGTCATGTCCAAACGTGGTCAGCATCCGAACAAAGCATCTCTGTTCGAACAAATAAATTTATTGGCATTGTTCTCGTTCGAATGGATTTGCATGTTTTCGAATAGTGTCTGAATGGACTCTTTTCATTCGAATGAATTATTAGATCGTAATGTACCATTCGAACAGTTAAAATATTGTTTGAACGATATTGCTATACAGATTCACATTTAATTAAAAAATGCATTATGATTATAATAAAATATAATTTATACATCAAATTTATTCAAATATTGTTGATGAACAGAATATTAAAAGTACAATTAATAAAAAAAATAAGTTTTAAGATCGTGGTAGTGACATAGAGTTTTGGGACATCCTCAACCATTCTTTAAACATTGTTCGGGTCCTCGATTCCAGTCTCTCTTCTATTCTTGTTTCTAACTCCGCTGCTTTATCTAATCTGGTTAGCAACTCATGTTCCTTTGACCTCAATTGTTTTATCTCAAATTCTATTGCCTATAACACCTTAGTCTTGTCTTTAGTGGCTTTGACCTTAGAAGAGGATGATGAACTTGAGGATGGCTTCACACAACGCCCTAAACCCTTCAAATATCTAGAACATGATTCAAGAACTTCAAATAAGATCTGAGTATCGTTGACAGATGATTCATTGGATGGATCCGTAGCAGAGAAATTTCATCTTTAGCTACAAAAAAATCATTAAAGTTGGTATGAATAATAAGAATATTGTATTAGATTTGACTTAATATACTTGAACTTATATAATTTTTCTTAACTTCTAGACTGGTTCAAACATTATCACAATTTTTATGTACTTTAGCAGATAACTGGGTCAGATCAAAGTCACCAGAACTTTCAGCTTGCTGAAAAATAAAAATTATATTAGAATTTGAATGAGAGAAGTACATATTTTAATATGAGATCGAAACTAGTAGCAGTGACTATTTTTTTATGCAAATGATGAAAAGATTGAGAACCCGCATGATGGTGTATCTTTAGATTTGATCTATTTGTTTTGTTCACAGCACTCTATTGCTAAAAAAGAAAATATATTATAAGTTTTAAATTCTAATACATCTATCAATTTCTATTTAAAAAAAAAGATAAATGGGATTTTACCTTATAAGTAGGATTTTCAAACAAATCACAAACTTTCTCTCACTCGGCTGATGCTATTGCTTGTAATGAATTTTGACGTACCTGCAGTGTTGAACTTTTCATAATGTGCATGGCACTGACTTTTGTACCTCCGGAATGCACTCAACATCAATTCCTGAACTACTTTTCGATGCTCTCGCAGACTAAAATCGAGATCAAACCCATGCTTGAAAAAAATTATAAGTAATTAGTATAAATACAATTAGTTTTAAATTTAATTTATACTTAGTTTCTTGGGATGTAGCTCATTACCACGCAACGATTTTTTATGTGATCTTTTACATCTTTGGGAACGTTAACCCAGTAGGCTGCTGACATCGAAGCATACGTGCGAGTAAGGATACCAACATAAGTAGAATGGCATGCTTGTGAATCATTGTGTCCACCGGTATGACCTTCTAATATATCCAACTTTAATTTTACTCATTTTTTAAACTTTATTTATGCAGACACCCCTCGTAGTGTCTTGTCCTCGACGCTGGCATACAACTATATGTACAACAATTAAAAAAAATGTATATAATTTGGTAAATATATATTAACTCATGTGTTAAATACCATAATTTGACAAAATACTTGACGCTGAGTCTGGTGATGTTGGCCCACTATTGATGGTCGATGAATCACGTGCAGGGGAGTCGACAATGAATGGGGTGGGGATAAGACATGCACTGCTTTGCGTTTGGGAGGCATATCTATTTGAAATTGTAATGAATTAAATATATTATATATAAATGTTGTGGATATTTATAAGATTTATACTTACACAGCTATTTTGATTCATTCACTATTAGTTTTGCTAGACCAGTCCCCTTTCATCCTCACTAGGCACGTTAGTATATTCATGTTTTTCCAAAATTTCACTCTCAATCACTTCTGGTGTAACGTCTTCTTTACACAGTGAGACCATGTCATATTGGCTTAAGTTAACAAAATAGTACTAAATATTATTAACAAAATTAAGTCTAACACCCAACTATAATAGTACAATAAGCTATAATATTAATAATAACAAATAATATTATTAACAAACAATATATTATTAGTAATGATATTCTATCTACATGAGTTCCATTCGAAAGAAACTCAACCCTCATTCAGATGTGAATAGTTCTGTTCAAACAAGAATCGTGCAAATTGAATACTAGAACCAATCCTCAACACCAAGCAAATAAGCAACAAATGCCTAAAGAAGTAAATCATGCTCGAAATGAGTCATAATAAAATCCCATAATAAAGAAATATCTAAACTCTATATAAAATCACTCCCAAATATGGGAAAATACCTAATCTCTAAACCCTAACAATTAGAAAACTAACCTCAATTTTTGCACTTCCAACTCAAAATTCAATTCAATAACACTGTCCACAATCAGAAATCATAAGATGAGAAAACCATCAACCACTTTTAATGATAGAAAATAACAGCTAAACTCAAAATACACAAAAAATAAAATAAAATTTATCTATTCTCCCTCAAAAACCCTTATTCTCCTACACCCAAGAAACCTGTTACAGTCCCTAACTGTTATCTGCATCTCTCCCAGTCTCCCTCTCTCAAAACTAGCTCAGCCCTGTGTGAAAATAAACTAAAGAGTCGGGTGTGTAAATCTTTGAAGTTACGTCTGGACGTAAAATTTATCTGTCCGAACGCGAAAAATTCAAATTGCCGTTTTGTTTTCCTGCAAGGAATTTCAACTTTTGGCATCTGAACGAGACTTTTTCACATTTCGACGCTTTACTTTGAGTATTTACTGTTCGAACGAGCGATTTGCCATTAGGACGTAGAAACATCCTCAGTATTTGAAGCGAAAATTTTCCTCCAAATTCAAAACACAAACTACGAGATAATGTACGTTCGAACAATAGTAGATTACGATTCGAACGGATACTTGATATTCATTTACTAAATAATATTTAATTAAAATTATATTATTATTATAATAGTAATATACTAAGTAATTATACAACATACTAATATTATATCATTAGGTAATTTCATACTGGTGTACAGCATACTAATATATTAAATAATGTTAATTTAATATCATATTAATATAGTATTATTCTATTAGTATTATAATGGTAGGATAATGCTATACTGAGTAATATATATTAAAAGTTATATAAAAAATTGAAGAACAAGTTATGAGACTAGCTAATCTATATAAATACTTAGTATATACTAAGTACTACATGTAAATAGAATAATATTTATATACTAAGTATTCTATACTAGTATAGTAGTATTATAGAATACTACGCGTACTTGGTATATATGAAGTACTAATTACTATAAGTATTATCTATAACACTATCATATTAGTAATATGTATAGTATGTAAGTATATTATATGAATGATATTAGTATTATTTTGTACTAAATACTTTCTAATACTATTACTATCATGTAGTAACTTTTAGTGTTATCATAACCACCCAAAATGATACTCTAAAACTTAAACCCCAAACTCTCTAATAGGCGTTCGGACAACTATCTCATACGTCTGAACATACAACCTTAGCGTTCAAATGCTTCAGAATGGATCATATATCAATTAAAAATATAGAATTATAAGAATAGTATAGTTAATTTAAACATAAGAAATTAATAATAATATTAAAAAATATGTTGTATAATTATAATTATAATACATAATAGCATTAGAGGCGGCAATATGTTATACGACAAGTCTCATCGAGAAATTATCGAACACACCACAATTTAATTGTTAAATTACGACAAATTAATTGCACAGTATCTTTGATAAAAATATACGTTAATTAGTTGATGATAATTAAATTAAAAGAAAATATCATAATCCTATTAGGGAAAGCAATTTTTTCAATGGTAATTAGTTGTCACAATTATGAATGATACACAACACACACCTAAAGATGTGTGTGTGCTTTTTAACTTTACAATTAGTTTTATGACTCCATAATACTATTGTAATACTTTAAATATAATTAATTTTGTTATTTACATGTCTTGACATGAAACGAATACGAGCACCGATGCAAACTCGACATAACAGCTCGTTCGAATGCTAGTTATACTATCCAGACGAGCCAAATAGTTACAAGGCTCGTCCGATCGCACACTTGCTCGTCTGAACGAGTATTGGGGTATATAATACCCAAGGCGTCCGAATGGTTTTATTTGTTCATTGAACAAAAAATTATCAAAACCACTTCCAAACTGTCGTCAATCGCCCAATAACAATCTACATTTCAATTATACAGCAAAATATCAAAGTAATGGACTTTCTAACACCCTTTATTGGTTGGAAATGGGCTATGAACACCGATTTTCGTAAGGGTCGGATTTCAAATCGGGTTTGACCTATTTTTCGTAGTTTTTGTTATTTTTTTCCAAGAACAGATAGTTTTGGACTTTTAGGAGTGAACTAGGGTTGATTTGGTCCGAATAGGGTTAATCGGCCATTTCTCCTCGATAAAGTTTTCTGTTTGGATGGAATTAACCCTCGTCCGAACGAAGTGAAGAAGACGTGTAATAGCCCTAAAATCTTCATCCTAATTTAATTATTTAATTAAATGCTAATATAAAATATTAGTGGTATTTTATAAAAACAAGCACTAAAGAGATGAGCTTGGGAATGAAGCTTTTGAGATATGGATTAAGTGAATGGGCCAAGAAAGTAGTGGTGAGCCCATAAGCCCATAGAGTGAGCTCATGACCCATCAAGCCCATAGTAGAGACACATGTCACTTGAAGAAAAACCCTAGAAAATCATCCAAGGCTTGTAGGAAATTCTAGTTGGTAGAGATTGACTAGTAGGTAGCCATGTGCCATGTAGGATTGAGTGTAGAATCTCATGGAGGGATTTTCCTACCATAGAATCTTGGAAGTACAAGGCACCATTCTTTGACTTTCCAATAGAAGTCATAGTGTGTAGGAATGTGACGTGGCATGAAGAGAATGATGGAGGAAAGGAGCAAGGGTTTCGGTGGGATGCAAGCCGTGAGTCACTTGGGAGAATTTCATGGAGTATGCCCACCAAAAAGTTGATAAGACAAGGGAGGAGTGTGCAAGTGAATAAGGTACAATGTGTAAGAAAGTATGATGATATGAAGAAAGGTATGGTGTGAGTGTAGGTGATGGAAATGACAAAAGCAAGGAGATGAAGCAAAAGGGGTTTCGGTGGAGGCAAGGCTTGGCCGGATCATGCATTGCTCAATTCCCAAAAAGCATGGCCTTGAGATCACTTGGATGGACACATGAGATGATGGAGGGATGATGATTGAGTGAAAAGCAAGAAAATGAGGGTTTAAACACTTAAGGGAGGCGCCGGCCATAGCAAGTGAGGGAGAAAGAAAAGCAAATCTTCCAAGGCATGGCCAAGATTTGATCTTGGAATGGCCTAGTGTTGTCAATCTTTCAATCCATCATTGGCCATACCTAAGAATGGTAAAAAGTGTACCAAAGACCCTAGAGCAAGGGCTTGGCCGTGTGACCCCATATCCATTTCCCTTAGCTTGCTTCATTTGGACACATGCAAGCATCTTCCTACCTCACTCTCTCCTTACCTCTCGGCCAAAACCATCCAAATTACCTCTACCTTTGTTTCTTCTTCTTTCACCACACAATTTGAAGAATCCTAAATTAGTGTAGCTAAAATCAAGAGTGTTGAAGTTGACAATACCTTGGAGAAGGTTAGTACCTAGATTCATGCAAGCTTAGGAAGAACACACACACACACATGTAACACCTTTGTTTTGGCTAAAAGGAAATAAGGTTTCTTTTAAATCTTTATACTTATAACTAGTCTAATAAGAGATTCTATGTGTGTATTTTCAGATTTTTAATCAAAAATCTAATAGGAATATTGTAAGTATACTTTCACCTTTTCTTTAGCATTTTTTGTATGTAGTTAGGTGATCATGCTTGTTGGATTAATGATTGTATTACCATGTTTGGATTAAATTGATTGTGTTAATACTTGTCTTTGATATGAATATTCTTGTGTAAATCTCTATGATAAAATAAGATTAGAATATGGGTATAGATGATGGATCAAGTATTAGTTGCAAAAAGAAATGAAAAGCATGAATATCATAAGAATTGATGAAGTTGATGCATGATGGATTTTAGTATTAAGCTCATAAATTTGGTGTTGAGAAGATAGAATTTATTTGAGGAAATTAGTAATGTAATTGATTTATTCAAGGAGAATATTGTCTTGAGGAAATGAAAATGGTCATGGGAATAAAATATATGATTAATATGAACTGAAATGGTGTATACGTGCATATGAAAAGAAGTAATC
The DNA here is from genome assembly GCA_036559045.1 of Platycarya longipes. Classification (NCBI taxonomy): domain Eukaryota; kingdom Viridiplantae; phylum Streptophyta; class Magnoliopsida; order Fagales; family Juglandaceae; genus Platycarya; species Platycarya longipes. Next base: position 15,834,509 of record CM071799.1, on the reverse strand, counting down.
ACTTGTGTATGATGACTAGTAGTGTTTAATTGGAATTTATGATGTTTAAGGTTAAGACTAAAGGATTGAATTATATTGCTTTGTGGTGGAATTATTTAGTTTAAGCTTATAGAAGAAACTTGTTGAAAAGGAAACTTTGAATAAATTAATAGAAGGAAATTTCTCCAAGTTGATAGGTGAAGGAAGGAAGTTGGAATAAATTAAGTTTGGAAATAAAAATGTCTACTTGGTGGATAATAGGGTTTCGGTTACCCCTTTCTAAAGATGGTATATGTTTTAATTTGACACCTTTAATTCTTGGAGGATAATTAGAGTGAAGTGATGAAGAAAAGTCCTAGGAATTACCCTAGGAGGATTCGGCCATGATGGGTTGGAGATGGGCCGAGTACCCCACTTCAATCTTAGGCCCTAAATTTGGGTGTTAGAGCATGATGACTAAGTAGAAAGTTGTAAGTTTATCCCAATGAGAAAGAAAAGAAAATGAACTATGAATGCACTCGAGCTCGTCTCGGGTTTTGCCTGAAAATAAGTAAGTGTTGCATGTCACATGCATAAATCATGAAAAGCATGTTTTTAAAGTCCAATGTGTTTTTAAGAAAAAGAAAAGGAAAGATTAAGTTTTTGAAAGAAAAGAAAAGAAGTAAAGTTTTATAAGAACCCCAAAGGCTGGGACGGGGTAGTGCCCCAGTGGAACCCCCTGTCCACTCAGGAGTGTTTAAAGTCGAGTGGAAGCCCCTGGGTCGACGAAGAACAGTCGGCGAACCGTGTATGGCTCCAGAAGGTGTCCGGAGCGCGGTAGCACCTAACACTGGTGGGTGCCAAGGACGGATAAGGTGTAAGGATCTGCCATTTTATAAGCTATATGACGCACTCACTTTAAGGTGATGCTATAACCAGTAGGGAACACGCGGTGCTTAGGGGAACCGTGTTGTGTCTCATATATGCTACGTGATAAGTCATGACAAGATGGGCTTTCAAGCCAAAAGAAAAGATCTGTATATGATAAGTGGCGCCTAAGAAAGAATAAAAGATGCGAAATGTTTTAAAGAAATTATTTGAAAAGCACTGATATGACAAGAAGTCTGAAAGAAGCAAGTCCGTATGAAAGTTTTCATGAGCATGTGCATGAGTCAGTCATTCATTGCATATGCATTAGTTACGAATGTTTGGTTCACTTATCTATATATTTGAAATGCTTTGGTTTAAGTGCTAGTATACTTGCTGAGATTTCTCCCGAAATCTCACCCTCTTTTTATTATCTATACTATCGCTCCCTTGTGAACGATAGAAGTTATTGCAGGAAATGATGGATCCCCGGATTACGACTCTCGAGAAGATGGGTCGGACCCTCATGGGCCCGACTAAGACAGATTCTGCTGGGCCAGTGACCCTAGACCTGTTGGGTCAGTGGGCGGCAGAGTCGCTTCCTATGGCGACCTACTTTTTTGATGACTTACGCCCTACGGGGTGTTGTTTGGTACTAGGAGTGGATGGGCTCCTCCATATGGGACGCCTGTTTACATCATCCTCTGGGATGATGTGTGATGTAAGCCCAGGTCTGAGTTTGGACAGTCTTCGTTACGATCCTGACTATAAGAAGATAAAGGAAGAACCCGCCTATTAGTATGTTTGGCGGAAGGGGAGGGGATCGGTAATATCTTTATTTTGTATCACCTTTGTATTTTGAGGAAAAATCTTCCCGTTGTTTTGGGAAGTGCTTTTGTATAAACTGTTTACATTGGTGACCTTAACTTTGATGTATATGTATATGATGTTTAATTTGGGTTTTATTTCGTTAACCATGTGATGTGCGACAAGCGTAAACGTTTTGTCGAATGTTTTTGGCTTGACCTTTTTCCGTTGCGAGATAAAAAAAAAAATAATATTAAATAATGCTCTCACAGGTAAAGATGAGGGATGACTTCCTTATGACGTTCGTCCCCGGCGTCGCAATTTGCTTGCGAACCCAAGCGCAAGCTGGGGCGCCGACAAGACGACCATTACTTGTTCGGACAAGTAATAACTTGTCCAAACGAGTAAGTGGCAAACAACACATTTACAGCATTTTTAATTTCTATTATGTATTTCTGGAAATTAACCACAGTCTAACTTTTTCCTCGCTCATTTCTTGAATAGTCTACAAAAGGCAAGCAGAAGAAGAAAGTGTGGGAGGGACCAGACCACCATACCCAGCTAAACACCCCTCAAGATTGGCAACAATTCAGCTAGTGCTACAATTCGATGACGCCACTAGCAGCTACCCCTATTGCCCCAGATGCCCCTGTTGCCCTCGAAAGGGGTATCCTTGTAGAGCAGCCAGTGACTTTGATTGACTTCCAGGACTTGGCCTGGGAAGGACACAACATCCCACAAATCTTCATCAAGCGAGGATGGACGCTGCTATGCACGCCGAGTGGGGAGGCCGCATACCCTGACATGGTATGCGAGTTCTACTGTGCTCTAGGAGATCAGTTTGGAGAGTTTCTTCACTATTTCTTGATGATGCAGGAATTTCGGATATCATTCAGTCCAAGGATTATTACAGAGTATCTGAATATCCCATGCATCCCGGACACATACCCACATCATCTGCAGCTACAGTGGCTACAACAGCTAGTGTAGATAGAGAGGCTGGATCCTCAGGGCGAGCGCCATTATTCACTTACGAGAAGCTGTAGGTTGACTCAAGTAATATTGAATCTAATAGGGAGTACGTACCTGATGACAGTCACACAAACAATCGGATATGTGCTATATTGCGACATCTAGATGCTCTACCATATGACAGTGAAAACATCATCAAATAGGTCAACTGCAATGACTCTGAAATCCTCAGGATGTTTAATCTGATAGTCGGCTACAACATGGATCCGAAGAAGCATAAGATAGATTTTGGGATCGATCGGCTAGACTTCTAGTGCGAGTTGCACGAATGGAGCCGATTGATCTAGCCCTCTACATCTTCTTCCGCATCCGGACAGAGTCGCATTATGGGAGTGGAGACAGTCTTTCATTTGGATTGCTGATATCTGGCATCCTACTTTGAACGGGAGTTATAGCGTGGGTGGGTGAGAAAATCACCCTACAAATGGGGCCTTTCAACAAGATTAGCCTTAGCAAGAGCAATGGGCACCCTAGTTATGTGAGTATTCACGCATCGGCCGATCTTGCAACGTCTAGTACTACTACCCAACCTGCTGGGAGCCATCCCTCTGGATTTACACTGTAGCAAATTCGAGACAGTGGTGGAGGAAGTGGTGAAGAAAGTTGCCAGATGGGTGGTAGGGGAGGCAGGGAGTACCTTAACAAGAGGATGGTTGATATAGAGTCACAGGTCAAATCTATTTAGAAGGACATAGATTTGATACTTAAGTATTATACGTGTTTATATTTTATTTTTTTACTTTATATGTTGTATTAAACAATGTTTAATTTAATTTATTTTGGGATGTAATTAATGTGTTTTTTTTTTTGTATTCATAACAATGTTTATTTATTATTTTTGTTTTCATTTTACTTACCGCTTGTGATAAAATAAATAACATTTTGAAATTAATTATATAAAATTAATTTGTGCATTTATAAATATTTTAAACGCTCCATAAATCATAATATGTACTATAAACATATTTTTTATATTTTGAAAACGATAAAATGAAATTAATGGAAAAAAATATGTATACACAAATTAATGATGATGAACAATTAAAATCTAATTTCCAACTTGTTTTTCGTATGAACAGTATTTTTTCTATCTAGACGGTCTTGCAAGTTTCCCGCCACGTTTCCCTCCAAATATATCCTGTTCGGACAAAGAATTATCTGTCCGAATAGCTTTTTATTTTTTGAGATGATTTTTTTCGTCACCAAATGTCTTGTTCAAACGAATTTTTGTCTGTCCGAACGAATTTTGAAACTCCTCCAACTTTTAGGACAAAATTTAAAATTCATCTCTAAAAATTACTTTTAGGGACGAGATTTAATTTGTCACTAAAAAATTTTGTTCCTAAAAGTAAAACTTCTTGTAGTAAATATTCTTGATTCCTTGTAATGTGTATAAATACACTCCATTACTCAATGAAATATTAATGAGAGAAATTCTTCAAATCTCATATGTCTAACAAAACACACACACCAAAGCTCTTACCACTTGAGCCAATCCACAAGGTTATCCAATCCAATTTTAATGCAATGAAAGAACGAGAAACTCACATCCAAAAGGATAGGCATTGAAAAAACACTAGGTTATTCCTTGTCACATAAGGATAGGCCAAAAGGGTCCATCGCACCATTGACGGTTTAGATTTTATGTAGGAGTAGAAAAAATTCCAACAGATTTGAACATGGTGTAAAATCAAGTTAATCTCTCAAAGCTTACTCTAATGCTGATTGGGGTGGATGTCCAGATGAGCATAAATCAATAGGAAATATTTCATCTATTTAAGAAATCACCTTATCTCATGGAGTTCCAAGAAACCAGGAACTGTAGCTCATTCATCCGCTGAGGCTACATACAAGTCCTCTATTGAACCCATCAGGCTACAAATTGTTATTCATGAATTGGGTTTACCACTATCAAAAGCTCAAACTTTGTGGTGTGATAATATTAGGGTCACTTACCTTTCTACCAACCTAGTTTATCATTCAAGAACAAAGCACATGGACATAGACTATTATTTTGTTTGGAGATGGAGTAGCTACCAACACACTTCAAGTCCATTTTTGTAGCTCCAAGGATCAAAAACTACATACGTGCTTAGTAATCACTCAGGTTGACATATTGTTGCACATGAATTGAATTACTACAAGTTGAAAGGTCTTTGGATGCTCATCTCTCAAGATGCTAAAGGTGATCCATCACAACAGGATCAGTCCAAGGAGCCTCGCGCAGAGCTTCAACACCCGCAACCCACCCCAAATGGCCACCTTGGGGTGTAATAATCAACAAACAATTTGGATTCTTCTACAATAACCGCAATCAGTATTCTTAATACATACAAGATTACAAGACAAATTCGGAGATAGTAAGTCAAAAGTAAAGTCGATAAACAAATTCGATCACAAGGAGCAAAGTGCGCCATGAGAGATCAACACAATTCAAAACTAAAGGAGGAAAATAACTATATGGATCAAGAAACGGAGCAACAAAATAACCTTGAAATCTTCCCAAGGAATTCCTACAAATGGACAAATCGGATCATTTGCTACTTGCAAACCCACTCACACGTAAATTGCAGTTTACCAAATGATTCTGAAATTTTCCTATAACTCACACCCTCCAATTCAATTATAAAAAGCAAGCCAAAATAGTTCAAAGACTAGCATTTTGAATCTCCTTCCTTATCCTTCACTCATTAGCATGTACTTCCAGGCATTGCAAGTTGCCTAGTAAAATAAATTATAAGTGCTATGAGTTAACGGACATTTTTAATCTTATTGCTTGCTTTCGTGCCATCATATTTAAAAGATTGTAATTTCTATGTCATAACCACATCACTACAGTTTATAATATCTATAATAACAAAGGAATCTCCTTTAACCATATTCTCTCTTGTCATCTTCCTGAAGGCGAAAAGGCGATAACAGACTAGGTGGAGGAAGGATGATTTGCTCACGCTAGGTGGAGAAGTTGATGGAGTATCTGCTTACTCTGGTATGCAGAACATGGTTCAAATGGAAGGGCTGGAGGATATTTGGGGAAACTGAAGTGAACGATGATGAGAGTGTCTCAATCGAGATCCCTGTAGGGGATAATGCTGCACTACAGAAACTCGGGGAGCAAAGTTTGATCGGGAAGGTGTTTCCTGAGTGGAGGATTGGTGGAGAAATTATACGAGGCACCATGGAGAAAATCTAGAAGATGAATAAGCCTCTAAACTTTCGTGATCTTGGATCTAACTGCTTTGTTTTTTCTTTTGTGAATTGGAGGGATAAGGAGAAAGTTCTGAGGGGGTGTCCATGGTTATTTGATAACCATCTATATATGTTAATGCCGTATGAAGGTAAGATGACGATTCAATTGATGGATTTCTTCCATCAACATTTCTGGATTCAAATGTTCAATGACTATATAAATCGGGGAATGGGGATGCGATTAGAGGAATTTTTTGGGGAACTTACTGAGGTGGAAGTTTAGGAAAGGGATGTAGCTTGAGGGAGGTTTTTGAGGGTCAATATCACCCTAGATATTCATAACAGCTGGCTAGGGGGAAGACTTTGAATATACAAGGGGAGAAGATGCGGATTCCTTTCCAATATTAAAAGCTTTTGAGAATCTATTTGGATTGTGGATGTATAGTTCATGGGGAGAAAGGATGCCTATTGGAGAAAAGAGGGGCAGGGCAGTATGGATCCTGGTTGTGTGCCAAACAATCTGGAAGGGGAAGAATGTCAAGGGGTGGTTGGTTTGGAAGAATAGGAAGTTAATACTTTATTTGAGTTGGAGAAGAGGATAGATGGGAATAACTTGGGGAGAGATGTAAAAGAAGGGGAGGGAAAGGTTCCTAATTCTCAGAGTTTCATTTGTGGTCCTCAAACTATGGTTAACCAGAATAGCCATGGGGATCGAGATAAATATGTGTTGATGGTGCAAGAAACCTAAGAAGAAATGGGAGGAGGGTTGGTGGTGAAGGAGAAGGGGAGAGGAATAAGTCGAAAAAGGAAAGCAAGTGGGAATGGAAAGAGAGTTAGTCATGGTGTTGTTCTCTAAAACAGAAAGCATGTTGAAGAGGAGGGAGGGATGAGGGAAAAGGGTAAGGAAAAATAAAAAGTGAAGGATACTTTGGAGTTGCTCAAGATTGAGGAAGGATACTCGGACAGTTCAAAACCTTTGTCATATGGTAAAGGTGAATAAGTCCAGGTTGATTTTTCTCATGGAATTCATGATAAAGTCAAGAAGGATTGAAGCTTTAAAAAAAAGATTGGCAATGGAGGGGCGTTAGGTAGTTGAACCAATGGGTAAAAGAAGGGGTGTAGCTATGTTTTGGGGTAGGGAGTTGATTTGGAAATTGTATCTTATTCCTAGTGGCATATCAGCAGTTTCATCAGAGGGGAGAGGGGAAGTAAGAACTGGTTCTTTACTGGTTTTTATAGACATCCTGATGTAGGAAAGAGGAAATTATCTTTGGGATTAATTAGTATCTTTGAAACCAAGGGGAAAGGAGGCTTGGTGTGTGGCAAGGGATTTTAATGAGATACTACTACAAGGAGAAAAATGGGGAGGGAAACAAAGGGATGAGAAGCCTATGGGACAATTCCAAGAGGTGTTAGAGGTGATAAGGCTTTCTGATTTGGGGTATGTAAGATGCTCTTTCACATGGAGTAATAAGCATTTGGACCACACTTACACAAATGAGAGGCTGGATAGATTTCTAGCCAATCAAGAGTGGAAGGATATGTTCTTAAGGGTAATTATGGAAGCTCTTCCTCCACTAAGCTCTGACCATTCACATGTTCTACTTTCTAGAATGGAACCCCCCCCTAAGTGACTGGTAGAAGGGATAGAAGATTTTATTTTAAAGCAGCATGGGTGAAGGATGTTGAGTGTGAAAGGGTAGTTTGGGGTGGATGGTCTTGTATGGGGGGTACCTTTGGGTCTATGGGCAGGATTCAAAGGTTTCTTACGTCCTATATTGGAAGACTTTACCAGTGGGCCAAGGTTAAAGACAAGTATAGGGGCAAAGAGATTGATAAATTGGAGGAAGAGATCAAGCTATAGCAAGTAAATGAGGGTCCAAGAAATGTGGAGGCAATTAAGGGGCTACAAAACAGGCAGGACTCTTGTTAGCACAAGAAGATTTGAAATGGTGACAAAGGACTAAAAAGAGTTGGTATAAGCTTGGTGATAAAAGCACTAAATTTTCCCATGCATGTGCTTCTCAAAGAAGGAAAAGGAATCAAATTAAATAGGTGGTTGATTTGAATGGTAAGCTGTGGAATAAACAAAAGGATATTGAAGGGCTTTCTATCATTATTATCTGCAAATATATAAATCATCCTACCCTTCAAAGAGGGACAATGAGACCTGCCTTGCTGCTATAGAGCCTAGAGTGAGTGCTGAAATGAATAGTGCCTTATAAAAGGAGTTTACCAGAGAAGAAGTCACAGCTGCTATTCATCAAATTGGGCCTATGAAGTCACTTGGTCCAGATGGTTTTGAGGCTTCCTTTTATTAGTCTTACTGTTAGGTGGGGGGGGGGGGGGGAGAGGGGGGAGATGAAGTTCTTATGGCTGTGCTTAGTGTATTGAATGGAAATGGTACTTTGCAAACCTGTAATCACACACTCGTGGTTCTGATCCCAAAGATAAAAGAGCCTAAAATAGTAGGAGACTATAGACCAATTTGTTTATGCAATATATTATACAAGATCATTGCAAAGACATTGGCTATCAAATCCCACTAGAGTCAAGTTTGAATTCTTAGAATAACAAATCCCATGATCTATAGTAGCACTTAGATATTTAATTACTCTTTTTATTACTGTAAAATGTGATACTTTAAGATTAGCTTGAAATCTGGCACATATACCGACACTAAAAGCAATAACAAGTCTACTTGCTATAATATAAAATAAACTTCCTATCATTATTCTATATAATCTAGAGTCAATATTCTTACTCGTAGAATCTGAGCTAATTTTTATTGAAGCGCTCATAAGAATGCGAATCTAAGTTCTCTTGCAAACTTAGATTATGAGATAAAAATTTCTTTTTTTGTTTGTTTGATTTGAATGCCCAAAAAGAAACTCAACTCAACAATCATACTCAATTCAAATTCAAATTTCATTTCATTAGCAAATTCATGTGAAAATAAGTCAAGAGTTGCTCTAAACACAATGTTATCGAAATAAATTTGGCCAATAAGAAGTTATTAACTAGTTTTTCTTAAGAAAAGAGTATCAGCTTGTCCTTTAGTGAAACCATTCTCAAGTAAGTAGCCTATCAATCTTTCAAACCAAGCTCGGGGGGTGCTTTCTTTAATCCATAGAGCACCCTTTTCAACCTGTACAAATGGTAAAGATAAAGATGATTAACGAATCATTTAGTTTGCTCAATATATACTTCTTTATGTAAGAGACCATTTAAGAATGCGCTCTTAACATCTATTTGATAAAACTTAAACTTTAAGTGACAAGCTAAAGCAAGTAATATGCGAACCGATTCCAAATGAGCAACAAGAGCAAATGGTTCCATGAAATCAATCTCTTCTACTTGTGTGCATCCTTATGCAACAAGTCTAGCTTTATTTCTAATTATAATGCCATGCCCATCAGACTTGTTCTTGACGATCCACTTAGTTCCAATAATATTATAATTTTCAAGTCTAAGAACCAACTCACATGCTTTCATTTCTTGTAAATTGATGAAGTTTCTCATGCGTGAAGTTTCCACAACTTTCATCATTTAAAACTTATTCAATCTTCTTGGATTCTACCTATGACAAATAACACAAGAAATTTGATCTAGTAATCTTTTTTAAAGTCTCGTTCATTCATCAAGCTCACTAAGAATATTTTCTTTTGGATGATTATAATTAATTATTGTGGATGACTTTTTTTTCACGTGAGTGAGTAGAATCTGTGGGAGTTTACTCCACACGACTTGCCTCCTTTTGTTCTTCTGAATTTGTTACAGCTATCTTGCCTGTATGTTCAAGTTCCTTCTTAGTTATCTCTTCTGAGTCATCATCTATAATCACATTCATTGATTCCCTAACAGTTTATGTATGTAGATTGTAAACTCTACATGCTTTGCTATTTGAGAAATACCCAAAAAATATCCCTTCATCGCTCTTGTTGTCAAATTTGTGTAAATTTTCTCAATCACGCAAGATATAGCATCTTCTCCCAAATACTCTAAAGTACTTGATGGTGGGTTTTTTTCTTTCCATAATTCGTAAGGGTGTGTTTTGTTCCAGGTCTAAGCATCATTTGGTTCATAATATGACCAGCTATGTTAACAGCTTATTCCCAAAAGTACAAGCCATCTTTTTGTGCTCAACATGGTTCAAGTCATTTCTTGAATTGCTCTATTTTTCCTTTCTACTACTCCGTTTTGTTTAGGGGTAGTTGAAGCAAAAAACTCTTGACGTATATCATGTTCATCACAAAAAGAAGAGAAACTATAATTTTTAAATTCTTTACCTTGATTGCTACGAATTCTAAATATAGAAAGATAATTCTCTATTTGTAGTCTCTTGCATAGTTTCTAACAAGATTAAATGCTTTAGATTTAGCTCTTAATAGTATGGTCCAAGTAAATTTTGAAAAATCATCCACAATGACCATGATATATTTCTTGCTACAAGACTTTCAATTTGTGTTAGACCTATCAAGTCTATGTGAAGTGGTTCAAGAGGTCGAGAGGTAAGTATGTAAAAAATCTTCTTGTGATAAGATTTTGTTTGCTTTCCTTCTTAACATGCTCCACACACCATCCTTTTTATTTTGAGTGCCTTTGACAATCCAGTTACAACTTCTCTTTTGTTTTTTTTATAGGCCTCTACGATTGATATGATCAAGATGTTGATGCCAAAACTCGGTGTTATCCAAAAGAACTCTATAACAACATATATTTGATGTTGAAGATGCTGTATAACAATTGTCTAAGGTTCTGGTACACCAAAATCCATTTTCCAGTTTAATTGCAGATATTGTATTCATCTTTTGAAAATTTCACATAAAGATTTTCACCAAAAAATTGACTAATGCTAAGTAAATTTGCTTTGAGAACATTAACAAATAAAGCATCATGAAAAGTGGGTAGTCCAGGAATTCTATGCTCACATTTCCTTCAACGGTTGCCTTGCTTCCATCACCAAAAGTCATGGTTCCTCCACTTGTGGATTCAATTTTCTTGAGTCAGCTTTTGTCACCTGATGTATGTCTTGAAAAAACACTATCTAGATACCATAAGCAACTTTTCATAGCCTTAAGTGTTGTATGTGTCACTAGATGCACAACATTTTTCTTATTCACCCATTTGGTTTTAAATTTCTTTTTCTTGTTTGTATCTCTTGATGCCTATTTCCTTTTATTAGGAAAATAAAAATGTACCAATTCACAAAGTTTATGACTTATGGCTATTATTTGATTACTCAAGTTATCTACTTTATTTTCTAGATTTTTGCCCTTACTAGTAAATTTATACCTTCTTCCTTTTTTCTGCATTTTTCTTAGGTTTAAACAATTTTGTTTTATATGACCAATCACTCCACAAAAATGACAAGAAGAAATAAACTTATCTTTAGATTTACCTTGTTGGAGCTTCTTTGCCATTGATTTATCTCTAGTTTTAGACACGACCTTCTTTGAAGTTTTCACATCTTGACTTCCCCTAACAAAGGTAATACCCTTTGAAGAGGTGGCAGCAGATGATGAGATTTTAAGATTTTTAAAATCTCAACATCTCATCAAGATTCAGAATTGCAGTTTTTCCTTTGCATTCTTGGTTCTCTTTCAACTTCTTCTCAAGTATTCCTTGTTGAGTATATCATCTTGACACTTCATTTTTAGATATTTTTAGAGCATTTTTCTCATTTTCCACATCTGTTAAGTTGCAGCTTTTTTAGTTTGCTTACTTTCCCCACATAGATCATTGTAGGCTTCTTGTAAACTTAACTCATGATCAGCCACAACTACAATAACTTCTAAATCACTATCATCATCACTTTTAGCGTTAGATCAATATTAGAAAATTCATTTACAATAGCAGCAAAAACTACAAACGCAATTTCATCATCAAATGATCAACTAGATTTCTCAGAATCAAACTTATCACTAAAAGTGACATTTAGTATTTTTCCTTTGTTTCTTTTAAAATTAGAACACTTAATTCTTATGTGAGTATAACCTGAGCATTCATGGCATTTAACTTTGTTGTTTAGCTCATATTTATTCTTGTTCCACTTTTCAGAATTGCTTCTCTTAGCAAAAAGTTCCTTACCTTTCTTTTGCTTTTCATTTGTTCTCTTATTAACAAGAATTTCTTGAATTTTCTAGCATTAAATGCACTATCTTCATTGTTTATATTTTCTTCATTAAAAAAAATCTTCATAATCTTCTTTGACAATTTTTCATGTAATGGACTTACCATTTTTCAATTGAAGAAGTGAAGATTCATATGTTTGTATAGAACCTACCAGTTCTTCAACTTTAATTGGGTCTAAATCCTTACTTTATTCTATAGCAATCACCTTTAGCTGAAATCTTTCAGGTAAAGACCTTAAGATCTCTCTAACAACTCTTGGATCTTCCACTTTTTCACCTAGGTTGAATTTAGAATTCACAATGTCATTCAGTTTTGAATAAAAAAATAATAAAATTTTCATCTTCTAGCATTCTAATCTCCTCAAACTTTGAGATTAACATTTAGAATTGAGAATTTAGAATTTTTCACAATTTTTATTCTTTCATGTGTGACTTCCAAGATATCCCAAGATTCTTTGGCTATCTCACACAGGAAAATTCTTTTAAATTGTTTAGAAGGAACTACCACAAAGATGGCATTAAGCCCCTTACTATTTCAATTACAGTTATTAGCTTCATCTTGTGTCCATATATCAATTGGTGCTTCAAGATTAGTCCATCCTTGCTCAAATGCATACCAATCTTGTTCATCTAATGGCTTGAGAAAATTCCTAATCCAAACCTTCCAGCATGCATAATTATTCCCATTAAAGTGTAGTGGGAATGATAATGACGACATTCTCAATAGGGGAACGGATCACACTCGATTGAGTAAATCATGCTCTAATTCTAATTGAAATTTTCAATAACTTCTGTATTTCAATTTTATACTTCACTAGAACAACCAATAAATTGATTATAAAAGAACATATCACTAATATTGATTACGAAGAAAATCTAATATAAGAATTCTTCAATAGTAAACCCTTTGGAACAACCAAACTCAAGTAAGTCATTTTATTAAATGAAGATCAATTACAAGTAATATTCTCAATTACAAAATTTTGCAACTAGACTCTCTTACTTGTCTAGACAAACGACTCGTTTATATTTTACTGTAATAGCAGTCAGAACCTCTGACATCTTTAATCTATTGACTTCCTTACTAGAACTTCAGCGGTTGATTTTGAACACTTCTACTCCCACTTATTATATATGCACTCAAGAAGAGAAAATAGAATAGTAGAAAATTCTTCACAAGAATTATCTCACACTCAAGCACTTGAATCTTTCTCAAATCTCTAAGCTCTAAGAACAAAAAATGATTGGAAGGATGATGAAAACCTTCAGCCAATAACCTCATCAAAAAAGTTATCCAAGAGTTGGCCATTAGTAGGAGTTTGTTACTGTGTACTGATTCTGTTGACAGACTGTTGGTGTCGAGTGCTGAAACTTCTCAACAGATAATAGATTCGATTGAGATAACTCTTGACAATTCGAACTCGTTATATGTTTGATATCTCTTATCTTTTCAAAATTTCAATCCAAATCATATCCTTTTGAATGTTTTTAACGACTTAACTCGAATTTAAATATACATAGATAAAGATAAGATAAAATACATTCATTCATAATTTAAATCATTTCTAATCGTCTAATCATTATAAACAAACTTATGCATTTACATTAATCATGAATAAAGACCAATAGCCAGAATCCCTAAACACACTATTTTTAGCTTTGGGCTCCAGAAAATGGTGATATCAGTATTTGTTGAAGGAACCTGAATCCTGCATTTTGGAAATCGCCTTCTCGAGTTGGCTCCACCTCTGCTCTAATGTCCCAAGGTATCCGACAGACATCCTCACCAAACCTGGTGAAATTCGGGCCAGCGCCTTCTCCTCAATATTCATCTCACTGCTGGTGCTACTGCCTGAGCAGGACATAAGGGTCTCATAATATCCCAGGCTAACTGCCATGAATCCAAACTGGGTGCTATTTTGCAAGTGATGCATCAACCTGTTAGCCCTTTCCTCGGTCTCCATGTCAACACAGAGGACCCCACCATAGCCATACTCTTTGTTGGCAAAGGACTTCAAAAGGGTGTGTTGCGGGTGGTCCTCAAGCCCTGGGTAAATGACCTTAAGGCCCAGCTTCTTCATCCTTGTGGCGAAAACCAGTGCTCGGTGGCAATGCTCCTTCATTCTTAGGCTTAAGTGAGGAATTCTCTCAGATAATTCGAATGCAATTTTGGGGTTCATTGTAGGCCCCAGAAGCATAAGGGTCCCTTGGTGGAGGTCCATCATGGAGTTCACAAGACTTGCAGGCCCACACACAACTCCTGTAAATTGTCATTGGGATATTAATTTCATATCCAATATACATTTTTGTATGCACTAACACTCACTCACCGAGAATACAAATTAACTAAAGTGCATTAACACTTTAGGTGATATAAATTGTCTTTTCTAAAGTCTTAAAATATGATGCATTCACTAAAATAATTGGCAATGATAAAATTGAAAACAAGAACAACATTTTCCCATTGGGTTATAGGCACATGCCTCGCAAAACACATCAAAAGTAAGTAAAGAAAAGAGAAAAAAGATGTTCAAAATTATGAAATAGAAATTATGATCACATGTCTAAATGGTAATTTGAGATTGAAACTTCCCATTTATTAATATTGCTAATTAGAACAGTTAACTCGGGACAAAGATGTGCTAGCAATCCAAGATATTGAATCGCAACGTTATCCCGAGTGATCTCTTTTAGCAAAAAACTATATATGAGTAATCTTCGTAAATAATTAAAATGCGTTTTCTGTGATGGGGTTGTAAGCATGATAAATAAAAATGTGAAAATTTTTTATTATAAAATTAAATTTATAAATTAACCGTAATTTAATATGATATATTAAATTAAAAATTTATTCTTATTATAAAATAAATATAAACAAAATCAACTTGTAATTTTCCTTTTGACCTTTCAAATCTCTTTTCTACAATATATTTTTTTATTAAAGAAATTTTACAATATGTTATTGAAAGATCTGGAGAATACTCTGAATCGACAAGACATGCTATAGGATCCAGGTACCTCAAAATGTAACATCCCTTATTGTCTATAGATAGGTATAGTCCACACAAAGACAAAGGTAATTACAATATCACACACATGAATGCTTTTAGGGTGATGATTCTTACAATATAATTATACAATATATTTTATAACAAATTTTAAATAAAGGATAATTTTATAAAATATTATATATATGTATATATAATATTTTATAAGATTATTTTTTATTTAATATTTTATTATAAAATATATTATATAATTATATTATGTATATATTATTTTCCATGCTTTTAAGCTTTTAGCCCACAAGCCAACAAAAGAAGACAAATCATGCTGCGATATTCCTAGTTGACAAAAGTAAATCATGCAACTTGTATATTTATTTATTTTCTTAAAAAAAAAAATCAGAGAACTGCATGTAACATGTGGCATGTTTTCTAAGTGGAGCGATAAATCATAAAACATCAGTCACGAGTCAAAAAAAAAAAAAAAAAGACATCAGTCACGAGTGAAAGTAACTCATCACGTAAAATCATAAAACAAGACGTACGACGTTTTTATACTTATTTTATATATGTGTATTTGAATTTTTTTATTTTTTTATTATTTTATTTTAATTATTTTTTTAATATTCTTAATTATTATAAAAAATAAAAATATATATAATTTTATTAATATTTACATCCTTAATCATTAAATAAAATTAAGAATTAAAAAAAATTAAATACAAAAATACTGATAAATAAGTTATACAAATAGTGATAATTGTATTATTTGCTATATTGGAAAAAGGTTTTACGTTTGTAACTGAAACTGAGTTTTTTTTTTTTTTTTAGAACTGAGATTGAGTTTAATATTTATATTTTAATTTTAATTTTATATCTTGTCATTTAGTTCCTATTTAATTATGCAATTCAATTAAGATAAAATGAAATATTTTAAATAATAAGAATTCTTAAAATAAGATAAAACAAAACAATTTGTAAAAAAACCTATCCCATATTAAGATAGTGAAATAAAATAAGATAATTTAAACTTTTTAAAATTGGATGAATATATAGATTTTATTTAACTTTTTAACATATGAGATGTGTACTTCTTATCGTATAAAAAAAATTTGGAATGACTTTTAAATGTTTATTGTTGTTTATGTAAAAAATGCTTAAAATGATTTTAAAAAATTTATAAATAAAATAGAGATAACAAAAATAAAATATTATCATTTAGATGTCCAAAACTAAGATAAAATATTATCATATCCAAAACTACTTTACTGTATAAATACCGATAAAATTTTATCACATCTGAATAATGACTTTATTTCTACGTGATTTTATCGCAGGTTTTTACGCCCATTAATGGATTAATTTCAAACTGTTACGGAGCATATGACAGCACACGTGTGCGGTATAAAATTAGAAAGACCAAAAAATACTTGCTGCTTACCTGCAATAATGTCGGCCCCACCGCTTATGAATTTGGAGATACTGTGAATCACGACGTCGGCGCCGAGCCTAGCAGGCGAGACCACCATGGGAGCGAAGGTGTTGTCGACAATGACCTTGACTCCCTTCTCGTGAGCTATCCGGCACAGCTCGGGTATGTTAGCCACTTTCAGAGTGGGGTTCGAGATGGACTCAAAGTAGAGCACCTTGGTTCGGCCACGGACGATGGCGTTCCTCACCGATTCCAAATCGCTCATGTCCACGAAAGTTGTCTTAATGTTGCACGCCCTGGGGAGGAAGTGGGTCAGCAGGGCGTGGGTCCCGCCGTAGAGGACCGTGGAGGCGACGATGTGGCCCCCACTGCTGACGAGTTGGAGGACTACGGATGATATCGCGGCCATGCCACTGGAGGTGCAATAGGCGGCTTCAGTGCCTTCCAAAGCCGCCATCTGACGGCTGAGATTCAACACAGTCGGGTTGAAGTGACGGCTGTAGATGAAGAAGTCGCGGTCCGGGCCGAGCTCCCCCGTGAACATACGGCTCAGGGTCTCGGGTTCCATCACAGTGAAGGTAGCCGAGGCCTCAATGGACATGTTCACGCCTCCATGCTCGCCGAATTCGTGGCGAGCAGCAGCTAAAGCAGCTGCCGGATCATCCCACGTAGATGCCGCAGACAGCATTTGTTTCTTCGAGCTGAGGACATTGTCGCCATCGAAGTCATCGGACCCGGTACGTTTCTTGTCGGAGATGGCAAAGACTGGGGTTTTGGTTTCAGCCATGTGTTTGCTTTTGGATATTGCAAATGGCAGACGGTAATTAAGAGCTAAAGAGAAAGTTGATGAGAGCTAAGAGAGAGTAAGAGAGAGTTGAGGAGGAGCCTCCGGATGAGAGGTTTAAATAGAAGGGAGGCTGTGAGAACGACAAAAAGGTATTCGTTGGGTTATGGGCAAAGTCTCGAAGAAGAAAGACGATGGAGAGATAAGACTGGCCTACTGCCCACGTAGACTTGAAAATTTAATATACCATTTTTCTGGGTGTGGGGATCAATTGGTGATCAAGATTTTATGATTTACCTTAATAGCGGGTGTGAAGGTACAGCGAATCTGGTCACGTTTTGAGAGTCAAAACGTAGAATAATATATGTTTGATTTTCTCATGTGTGACCATTTCAAATCCGAAGAGAAGAGAAGAGAAGATATGGTAGGACTCCAAAAATTAAGGGAAAAGAAAATAAACTGAGAATGTAATCTATGATCAGACACGGTTTTTACTCACGACACGTATATTGTTAACCCCTTCCTGCCATGCGACAAAATCGTTGTGTCCTTGGATGGATCGGACTCGGAGCTTAATAATGATAATAGGTTTTTTTTTTTAAGAGGAAAACATAGTAGAATTAATAATGGAGATTATAAATAAATTTAAAATATATAATATTATAAGTTAATTAAATAATGATTTGTAACTTCTTAATATATTAAAAATGACTAACATTTTTTAACACTAGCTGCAAATATCTCAAAAATACTGTTTGAAAGATAGTTTTGACTCTATTTAAGATAGAGTGACAAACCATCTAAACAAACCAAACCAAACTCACTATCGTATCGAGACAGACTTGGGACAAGCTCTAAAGACCATAAGTCCTAGAGACGATTTTTTTTTTTTTGTTTTTAGTAAACCTAACTAATTGACAAAAGCTAAAACTAAATGGGAAAATAAAAAACCAAACGGTTTGATCTTCAACCTTTAAGAAATGTCAAAACAGCACGGGTGACCGCTGCTATCGGTGGTGTGTAGAGACTACGCGCCACCTCTGGAGGGAAGTTGATGGGACAGAAGCGGAGCGTCGATAGCCACCGACCCTTCGGCCTCACGCATGACAGTCAGAGGACCCTTTCGATGGTTGTCCACGGAGAGCACACTCCGGCTGTGAGAGGCGCGTGCGTAACACTTACCGCCCCAAACGACGCAATATCGTCGCAGCTAACAAATCAGTATCCTAGGAGGGCACTGGCGGTGCGCATGTAGTACCCATCACGAAAGGAAAGCTTCGCCACTGTCGACCTCTATATCGCTCCAAAGACCTCCCAAAACCTCTCGCGGAAACCTATAAAAAGGGAAAACAAAAACAAACCAAACACAAGGAGAGAGAGAGAGAGAAGAAACAGAGGGGAAGGGGACAAGGGAGGAAGGGCGCGAGAAAGATAAGGAGGAAAAATAAAGGAAGATGGGAACCAGATGACGAAGAAGAATGGAGAAAGGGTAGGAAATAGGAGGAGAAGAGAAGGGGGGAGAGGTGGAGGCGCAGCTTACCCCCCCTCCCCCGGCGCCGTCCGAAGCATAAGAAACTCTAGTTTTCCAGAGAGAAGCGAAAGACCCTTCGAGCAGCTCTTGTGTGGAAAATAGTGAAATTGGTTCATTAAGATATGTATTGATTATGACACAAATAATCAAGTCCTTATCAATATGATATTGTCGTCAATTACATTTGCATGCGTATACTTAAGGACAAAAGAAGAGATCAAGTTGTGTTCAATCATCTTAATTACCATATATAGAATGACTACGGTAGAAGTTCTTTACTCTTCATATATAATTTGACGATCTAGCAAAAATCTAGAGATCTAGATTCAAATTAAGAAATTTGTTCCTATCATGCTCTTCAATCCGTAAATAAATAAATAAAATTAAAATATGCACACTTCTTATCAGCAAATCTTACTTTCTTTGCGTTGTAACTTGTTTTTGTTACAAATATAATATAAAAGAAAATACTATTAATACAAAGGGATTCCACGTACTAATATAGCATATTATCAATGTGTCACGTATCTTTTTTTCTCTCTATTTCTACACTCTTCCCCGTGCCTCTCCTTTATCTTTTTTTTTCTCCCCCTCTTCCCCATTTTCCTCTACCTTTCCCAACCCTTCCCCACCTCCTCAACCCGACCGAGATAGAGGCAACGAGGATGGTGTGGCAATAGCGACAATGATGACAGAGGCGACGGTGAAGGGCAACATTGGTAAGTGATAAGGAAGATGAGGGCCAATGCGGCTGCAACGTCGGCGAAGGGCGAGGAAGGTCAAGGGTGTGGCAGCGACGTTGGTGAGGGACAAGGAAGGTTCTATGGTGATGGTGAGAGACGACGGTGGCGAGGCATGAGGGGAGTGGAGAGGCATGGGGAGAAAAGGAGGGAGAGGCACGGGGAGAATGGGAGAACAAGAGAGGAAAAAAATGATACGTAGCACACTATAGTTTGACAAATCAATTTGTAGAATTATTTTGTGTGATCTCTTTATATCTCTAATAACTCTCTAATATAAATAATAGATAATAATGATGGGCAGCTTACAATTTCATACTACCTGTTTACTACTCCTTTTTATTTATTTATTTTTTTTTAAAAAACATTCTTTACATAATTGTTAAGGAAGTGATTATTAATGAAATTGTATATTTTTTTAATTTTTTCTTAATAATTAAGGATGATAAAAAAATACTTCAAAGAAAATAATAATAAAATAAAAAATTTAAATACACTATAGAATAGTAAAAGGATAGTACTATGGTACTAAGTCTATCATTATCTAATAATTAAATCTACATCTTTTCATCATATTTTATTTCTAGGATAAACAGTGATTTTACATAGTATCAGAATAAATAAAATATATATATATATATATATCCTGAGTTTGAACTATAGATTTTATCACATTTAATTAAATATTATATGTTGCACTCACTCATTGAGGAGGAGTCTGGCCCACCGTTTAAGAATGTAATACAAATAATTAAATTTAACTATTTTCACCTGCTTAAACTTTTGAGATAAGTAATGGTTTTATATGGAAAATTCTAGTGATAGATTGATATAGTAATTTTGTCAATTTTTTTATATAGAAAATTTTGTCATTAGTTAATTAACCTTGTTCACTAGAATAATAGAACATGTACTAATTATTTCTAGAAATTAGCAAGAAATTAGGGACGGGGAACGTTTCATACAATTAAGGAAAGTCAATATTTCTGGGTTTTAATCACGACATATGCATGTAATGGATGGATTATTTTATAAATGTAGGCGATATAATTAAATATGTATGCATGTAAACATGTAACACATGCATCTTTTTTTTTCGTAATAATATTTCTCCTTTAACTAAATTAATATTATCAGATATTTGAATTCTAACATTATTGATTTCAACTCCGGTAGGAATGAGGGAAGGATATACATATATATATATATAACTATTTTTCGGTTCAAATTGAATTATTTAATTCCAAATTAACAGGTAAACACATGAGTATAATATGAATCTTACAACATTTAATTATGTCTACACAAGGATTTTAGGCAATATATTATGAAGCACGCAAAGACAATTATCTATTTTATTTGGACAAGCTCCATCCGACTTAAGGATTACACAATTGTCTATCATGATCATCTGCTTTGTAAGCTGCCGAGCTGCGCTAGTAATACTACTGCTAGGCTTCTGGCTAGTCATCCTTAATGCATGCATGCATATTGCACATGAGATGAGCGTAATTTAAGGGGAAGATGGTCAGGGCGGGGAGATTTCAAGTATATTGCACATGCATATTGCACATGTGGGGCCTGATTTCAAGTAAGTAAGTATATATATATATATATATATATATATATAATATTCTTAAGATTTCTAATTTGCATTGGGTTGTCATCTCGTGATCGTCCTCATCATGCATTAATATGCATGCACTTATCCAAAACATAGCTACCTCTGAATTAATTAATAAGCTAATTAACTTTTTATCAGGTGCAATAAACGTGTGTATACATAATATTTTATTTGCATATTGTTGATGTTGTATTCCGCAAATCTAGACAACTAAACATCGCAAAGACTCCGTCTACAACCTGCATATACTTAAGATGAAAGGAAGGGCTCGAGGCAGTTGTAGTACCTCCGTTATATCCTTAAGTTAGTATGTGAGTAATGAGAGCTCAAGTGTTCGTACACAAGAGTGAATAATGAGCAGAGAGTCCTCAATTGGGGTGTGTGGGATCTTTATATACCTAATTGAGGAAATCTTCTGACGAAGAAATTTGGAGATGTCATTCATATCCTTAGCCACACCCCCTATCTGTCTGCTGTCAGGTGGGCGCAGTTTCCATACCTCACCGTGCTCCCCTTGTTTTGCATTAAATGTGGCATGGTCTTCATTTAATGCAGCTTGATTTCCAATTAATATGGTGTGATCTTTGGATTATCTGACTAATAATTTTTATCTATCTTCTTACTTATAAGAAAAAATATATTTATCCTCTTGAGAATACTATGATCAAAATGTATACTTTTTAGTATCATACAATATCTTATAAAAGCTACTGCAAATGATATGCACAGCCATCACATGGTGAATGTGCCATGTGGATTAACACTTTATTTAACTGTAAACTTTAGGATTAGCTTGCTGGAAGGGATGAAAATTAAGAAGAGAGAAAACGAAAGAAGGAACAAAGAAAAAAAATGCAATAACGGGAAATAAAATGAAAAGTATTGTATGTTGAGTTATCAAAATCTCTTTTTATTTCCTTTCTTTTTTGAAGTTCTTAGATTCACATATGAAGAGATTTCATAAAAAATAAATTTACTATTGACTTGTCTTGATGTTATATATTAAATTTATTTTAAAATAAAAAATAAATTATAATACATCATATAACGTCAAACTAGGTCAATTTATTTGAATTGGCTTACCAAGCGGACGCTTGTAACTCTCACTACAACAAAAACTGCATTTTCCTGCGTATCTTTTCGTGACTAATATCATATATTTCTGTCAGAATACAGTTTTTGTCACCAAATTAGATCGTAGCAGACTCGCAGGAATAAATTGGTAACTTTAAGGGCTTAAAGCTACCACTGTAAAAGTCGTGAGAAATACTTTTATTTCCGACAATTCTTTTCGTTGCAAAAAGTGTAAAATTTCGTTGCAAAAAAAGTGCTAACCATGGTAACAAAGGTCGAAAATACTTATATGCCACGATAAAAATCACGGGAAATAAGCATTTGCGACCAAAAAAAATACATTTATATACGACGATTTGTGATCACTGGAAATAGTCTTTTATGAAAAAAAAAAATATTACTAAAACATAATAAGAACCTTATTCCTAAGATAAGATAAATGTAAATAATGTATTACCAATACACTAAGGTCAGATTAAAAAAAAAATACTAGTAGAAAAATATCCTTATACCCCCACCTAAAACACATTAAGAATTTGAACAATATATTACAATTATACTAAGCTTAATAAACAATAAAAATATACTAAGCTCAATAGTTATTTCAATAAATCAAACTTGATTAGGAACATAACATTCAATCTAGATAATGCTAGTTAGACAACATAGCATAGACAATACATGTGTGCATAGATCTGATAACACCTTGACAAAGCCCCATATATAAAGGTTGCCGCACCTTCAGCTGCTAGGTTGCTGCTAGGTTGTTGCTACGTTGCTGCTACGTTGGCATCATCTAACTCAAGTAGCGCCAAGATCTTTTGCAAGCCAACTATCAAAATTCATTGGTGGACAAGAATATATGAGAATATGAAGTTTTTATACAAGGCGCAAATGAGATAAATCTGAAGTTCCTCTATTACCTTGCTAAAAGAGTGTTGCAATTGATGCCTTCTGTCCATTCCCAGAGTCTCTGTACTGGGGATGCCTAAATGGAGACATGGAAGAATCTAGACCAGCAAACCCATTTCTAGACCCACCTCTGTCAAGATACCTTTTCATCTACAAACAATAAGCAAAATAAAATAGAATGAATATTTTACCATTACATACCAACTATGGCAGCATGCAGTAAATAGAAGAGAAAGAGGACCTTGGATTAAATAAACTTTTGAGCAAACAATATGCTCAACCTGCAGTTCAGTTGGATCCTAACCAGAATAAGATGATCAAGTGCCCTGCCTAGCAAAACATTTGGTACCAATATCTAATGACTACATAAATAACTATAGATGCAATTAAAACTGAATGCATAATCTGTATACCCTTAGCAAATGCTTGCTGGTTGTCTCTACAAATGTTTTAATATGATATTGATGCCACATTTAAGTTTATTAGATTTTCCAAATTAGTTTAATTTTTTATGCATGTTATTCATTTTGGATTAAGTGCCTGCATATAATATTTTTAGTGTGATAGTTAATATACTTTTTTAATTTAGTTTGATTAGCAAAGCAGTTGGAGTTGTCTTTTTGTGAAGTTAATGTTCAAATAGCAAACTCATTTTCTTATATTAATGATGTTAATAAAATAATCAAATCTTAAGATGCCCTCAGGACCTGATCATTTATACCTTGTGTGGACAACAACATTCGTACCTCCTTAACATAGGTTAGATTCACTATCTATAGCTGCATTTATTTTCTGCTAATTTTTGTTAGTTAGTTGGGGAAAAATGTTATCTTATGTATGAGTCTTTGAAGACATGTTTACACTTGCTCTTGCTTTATGATGTTTTTAGATAGCAAAATGAAGGCTGGTAAGGATACCTTTGATATCAGTATTGATCGGGGTATACATTTTTTTGACACTACTGAAGTTTATCCAACCCATTTCTTTATTGAAAAATATTTCTAGGGGTCATGGTTATCAAGCCTAAAATTAATTTAAACAATAATGAGACGGAAATCCAACAAAAATCATCAATTTTTGAAAAAATAACTACAAGCCTACAACATGCATGGTAAACCTAAGAAGAAAATGGATTCTATTGGCAGCATGTCATGCAGTCTAATAGCAGGGAGAAACAACAGATTTGAAAAAATATACACAAGATGTCTCAAGACTACTATTTTGGTTTTGTATAGGAAATATACATAAGTTACAAATTTGAAGAAACAAAAACAAAAAAAATTGGCAATTGGCATGATAGCAGGGGAGAAACAGAAACCACTAAAACTGAAACTTTAAATTAATTGTATGAGTTCTGGCAAGAAAGGAAACCAATTGAATAAACAATAACAATAGATTTAACAATCTCCAACCAATGAACCAGTTCTGCATTCATAATCAGAACCCTTATCAAAAAATTTAGTTGTGTGACTTGTCTTTTCTAGCTAACTGGCAGATATGACACTATATTTAGAAGAGGTAAATATAGGATTGTCTAGCTAGAAGTGTCAATGGATGACACTATATTGGAAACCAACTTACTTGCTCATGGTCCATTCAAAGAAACGGGTCCTATGTAAAACTGAAGAGCACCTAAAGATGTCCAGAGCTTTTAGAAATTATGAGAAAACAAGAATAAGTACAAACAGCACCAAAACAATCACACGCAAATAAAATTTAACCATCTCTCTTCAGATCTTAAGAAGAGCCAATCACAGAAGCAAAATGAAATTAAAAAATTTTCTTTATTTCTCCTTTGTATCCTTTACTTGTACTTAGCAACAGAAAACCTTAACAACACCGCTCAGTTCATTGCATGCATTCCATTAATATTCCCCAACATTCTACATCTTATAAAGCATACTAGTTGCTGAACAACACAGACCCAACTATAAATTAACCAATCTGACAAACCAATTTTCACAGTAAGCTCATTTGAATGATAGGCTAACACAAAAAACCAAGAATCAAAATTCCACTCCATTTTCTCATGTCATCAATGAAACCTGAGAACAGCTTAACACCGAGTGAAATATATGGCTTACCAAATAGAAAAATGGTAAACAGAGATCTTAACATCATCGAATCGCAAACCCCTAACAAAAAAACAAGTCATCTTTCTCAAATTTCCCGATGTGGTGAGAAAAAACACCCAATCTAAAAATATAGAGAGCTTTGACAATCTAGGGACTACTCTTAGAGAAAGGTGAAAGAAGAACGTTTGCAAAGGCTCTGTGAACAAAGAAACGTACCTTTGTGTGGGGGCTCGATTCAGTTTCCCAGGGAAAGAAGCCATGTAGGGAGGGGGCTCGATTCGATGAGGAGGAGAGGGAGGGAGGCATGCGGGAAAGTAGATTGGAGGTAGGGGTGGTCCGGCGAGGTTGTGGTAGTAGTCTAAGACGGCGGGAGGCTGCGACGGTGCTGGACTGAAGAGGAGAGCACATCGAGTGAGGGAGGGCTGTTTCGGGATGGAGGGAGAAAGACCGACGACGTGGGGGCTGGGGAAAGTTGGCGCCGGCGAGGGGAGGCTGATGCCGATGACTGCATGGCTGCACTGTGGTGGCGCCGTTGTAGCTGAAGGAGAGACAAGGACGAGGGGAGGGGGGGGTGGGGGGAGTGGTTTATATATTTAAATTTTTTTTATTAATTAATTTGGTGAGAAAAAATAAAAAATAAAAAATATAATATATAAATTTTTTCTAATCACTTTAATTGGTGAAAAAAGGCATTTAATTTTCACATATTCTAATTCGTGATAAATAAATTTGTACAATATAATTATTTAGAACACTAAATTTTGTGACGATATGAATTGGGTAAGAAAAAATAATTATTTGTTGCCAAAATTAGAATTGGAAAATGTATTTCTTTTGTGACTAATTAGTGTTGCCCGTAATAATTTTATAATTTATAAGAAAAAAGTATTATTTACCAAATTTTTCTTATGATTTTATATCTATTAAAAAAAGTGAATAATATTCATAGTTTTTATATTGTGAGAAATAAAATGGTCTATTATAATTATTTATGACAGAACATTTATGACAAATAATTTTTGGTGATAAAATGTCATTATTTGCTACAAAATTATATTCGCAGAAAAAAAATCTGTGAGAAAAACTACTTTTTTTTGTAGTGTCTAAACTACGTACACTAGTTTCATCAAACATTAATGTGCACGTCATTAACGCACTGGATGAATCCAATGAGATTGAGATTTTTCATTAATTATCAGAGGTCCAAGATTTTTTTTTTGTATTAAAATCCCTGGAGATCCTTTATGTAATCCCAAGAAAAAGGTAGAGATAATTGGTACAAATCTCAACTTGAACTATTTTGGTTCAATGCTAGCTTCAATTTAGTGCACCACTAAGCTTGCAAGATATTGTGAATTCCCAGTCTTCACTTTGCCTTTTATTCAAAAAAAAAAAAATGATTATTCAGTCTTTATCATATAATTCATCTGCTTTAGTAGTGGTTTTTCATTTCACTTTTATATCAAGCATCTCAAGCATGGATGTAGTCGCTTATGCAAAAGAGAAGAGCTTTTGTTCAGCGGGATGATATGGCTATTCAAGCTTGGGCTAAGCAGCAGTAACGTGAGTTGAATCTTCATGTTTGCTGCCTTTCTCATTCAAAGGTATTTAATTGAACTGTGGGTGCCGATGCCAATGAAAAGGAGAAAAGTCCCACTTAAATAGAGGTGCGGAACTTGCTAGCAATTATTTTCATGATAGTAGACTCCTCAAATCTGTTATAATAGTGATATGTGACTTATTTAACTAATAGCTTAGTTTGTACTTGATATGAGTATAATGTACCACCCTAATGTATAAAATACATATGAGTTTGGATGAAGCGACGCTTGAAGAAATTATTGAATTAGATGCAAATGGTCTCAGCTATATATGTTGATGGATTAGTTGATCATGTGAATCAGACACATTTGAATGAATAAATGTCATTTGTTAACTTAGCATAAATGTTTCATCTATGCATCCCTTCAAAAAAATTAACATAAATGAGGGATTATATGGCCTTGGAAGATGTGAAATTGAATGTACGTGACTTTAAAAATCGAAAAGAACAAGACCAATATGAATACTGGAAAAGAATTTGGAATTTCGACTTTTGCACCGATTTTTTGTCTTAGCAACGAAAAAAAGTGCGATGAAAAAAACTTTTAAACCAAAATTAGTATTTTCAACAACTCAAAACTCGTTGGAAATACCATATAGCGGCAAAAATGTATCGACGCAATAGGTTTTTTGAAAATTGAAAACACAGTTTCAACAATGTCCAACGTCACTGGAAAGAGACATTCACGGCGAAAATTAGTTGCCTCAATAGGATTTTAAAAATTGAAAATACAGTTTCAGTAATGTCAAAAATCATTGGAAAGAGATATTTTTATGAAAATGTGTCACCGCAATTGGCTTTTGAAAATCGAATTCACAATTCCATCGATGCCAAAAATCGTTGGAAATATATATATTTGAGGCAAAAATGTGCCACAATAGGTATTTGAAAAGAAAATTCATATTTACAATGATGTCCTTAATCACTGGAAATAGATATTTGTAGCAAATTAACTATTATTGGCGACAGTTAAAAATTGCTAGAACAAGTCTTTCCCAACGATTTTTAACTGAATTGTAGTTTATAATTGCAGCAATGATTGGACTAATTGCTACTAAAAAAAATTGCCTAGATAACTCACATTTTTACAGATATTCTGGACTTTCATTGCAATAGAGCAAAAGTGAAGGGATAATAGCGACGAACATGCAGCGAGGTATAACTCGCTGTGAAAATTGATTGGTGGCAATTTATACTAGTATTTTCAATGGAAATTTCTGCCCAAAAAAGGCACTTCCGTTGTAGTGTCCATTTAATGTAACCTGATCTTTTCTGACACGTCCTGACATGGTCGTGCCATTCGAAACTACCTAGCCGTCGATTCTCGAGTGCTTGAGCCGCCTTGGATGTATCGATACTATGCTGGTGGTTATTCCCATGCACTATCTTTGCCTAGCACCTCCCATAAAGGGCTCTCCATCTGGGCCCTGATTGGTGATATGGGCTCTGGATGCTAACCTGGGTCCTAGGCCCTAGAACAGCTCCGCTTGATCTTAGGCTTGGATTCCTTTTAGGCTTTTGTCACTAAGTTGGATTGACTCAGTCTGGCCCAAGGGTCTTGGGAATTCCTTACACATAGTATCCCGTGAATTCTTAATATACGGGTAAGCTAGAAATTCAAATTCCAAGCTCTCGTCCCTGTTTGACATTCCTTGCTTGGATTCCAAGACAAGCACGCTGGCTAGGCCCAGCTCAGGCTTAAAAATTCCTCTACATAGTATCCTGTAAATTCCTACTATACAGGTATGGTGGGAACTCAAATTCTGAGCCCAAGGCCCAGCTTAACTTTCCTTACCTGGGCTATGGGTCGGGCGTACTAATATGGTCAGGCTCATGGTTTGACTGTATCGAAATTCAAACTCCAATAATCATTCTCCTCCCAGTTAATGTTTTTCCACTTGTAGCACGAACACCAACAAGTTGAGAGGATTGTGCCCAGGCTAGGTCATACACAGGTAGGGCTCGACGACCCTAGCCCTAACCTCTCATCGTGGCAGGTCGAGAAGCTCAATTTTTGTACAAAGACCAACAAGTCAAAAGACTTGTGCTCATGCTAGGTTGTATATGGGTAGGACTCGGTGGCCTGGCCCCAACCTCTCATCGTGGTAAGTTGAAGGATTCGAATTTTGCACAAAGGTAAACAAGTTAAGGGATTTGTGCTCAGACTAGATTGTATATGGGTAAGGATCAGTGGCCCTGACCCCAACCTCTCATCGTGGCAAGTTGAGGGACTCGACTTATGCACAAAGGCCAACAAGTCAAGAGACTTGTGCTTAGGCTAGATTGTATATGGGCAGGGGTTGGTGGCCAGGGCCCCAATTTCTCATCGTGGCGAGTCGAGGGATATGAATTTTGCATGATGGCTAATAAGTCAAGAGACTTTTGCTTAAGCTAGGCTATATATGATCAGGGCTCGATGGTCCTGGCCCCAACCTTTCATCATGACGAGTCGAGGGACTCGGCTTGTGTAGAAAGGCCAACAAGTCAAGGAACTTGTGCTCATACTAGATTGTATATGGGCAAGGCTCGGTGGCCTTGGCCCTAACCTCTCATTGTGGCTATTCAAGGCACTCAACTTTTGCACAAAGGCCAAAAAATCAAGGGACTTATGCTTAACTTAGGTTGCTCATAGTAAGGCTTAGTGGCCCTAGCCCTACCTTTCATCTTAGCGAGTCGAGAGAGTCGGCTTATTCATGAAAACCAACAAGTTAAGGAATTTGTGCTCATGCTAGGTTGTATATGGATAGGTCTCTATGGCCTAGCCCTAATCTCTCACCATAGTGAGTTAAGGGACTCAACTTGCTACATTGGAGAGTCGTGTGCAATAACAAAGACGAGTTAGGACATAATTGTGACAAATAGTTTGAACTTTTATTAATGACATGTTGATTACAAGATAAAATGCTTTAAATTAAATAATTCTTTAGGTATTCCACATTCCACGTGTGTGGTGTCTCGCGACCTTTTTTATCCTTTAATTGATAAAAGCTCGGTCTTCCAGTTGCTATTACCACATATGGTCCTTCCCATCATGGGCCTAGCTTCCCCTCTTTCTGGCTAGTAAATCTCTTTTGTCTTAGGAACAAATCCCCTATTTTGAAGCTCCAGAGTTGAACTTATCTGTTGAAGTATTACTTAACCTTCGCTTGTTGCTTGTCGTTCGAAATGGCATCGTTCAAATTGCTATTTCTTCCCACCTTTCTTCCAAGAGGTCCAAGCCTTCTCGGAGATGTTCTTCGTTGCGAGTCAACTCAATGTGCTAGACTTGGAACATGGGCATGTACTTCCACTAAGACTACTGTCTTGGCCCCATAGACAAGTGCGAAAGGGGGTCTCACTCATAAGAGTCTTGATGGACGTTCCATAAGCCCATAGCACGCTGCGAAATTCCTCAGCCCATCTTCCCTTCTGATCTTTTAGTTTCTTCTTTAGGATGTTCAGGATGGTCCGATTGGTTGCTTCTGCCCACCTATTGGCCTAGGGGTGCCCGTGTGACAAGTAGCTGGCTTTTATTTTGAGCTCAAAGCATCACTCTTGATGGTGTGTGTAGTCAAACTGTTTGCCATTTTTCGAGATCAGGTTTTGTGGAATGCCAAAGCGGCAGATCGTGGCGGAGGCATGCCCGTTATTTCTCAAATCTCCTTCGATTTTACGTCGATTTCCTGTATCTAGTCCAAGAAGCCCACTCAATGTCGAATGCGCACTTCAGCAGATTCAGTTTCATCTAATACTTTCTGAGCACCCCAAAGGCTTCCCTTAAATCTTTGACATGCTGCTCGGGTCTCTTTCTCTTGACTTCTTCAATGTACACTTCCATTGTTCGGCTGATCTACTACCTAAACATCCCATTGACCAAACGCTGGTCGGTTGCCCTGACATTCTTTAGTCTAAAAAGCATGGCCTTATGGCAATGTATGTCTCAATCATTGTTGAAAACCATCTTTTCTTTGTCATCTGGATTCATTTGGATCTAGTTGTACCTGGAGTAGGCGTCTATAGAGTTGAGGAGAGGGTGTCTTGCCGTTGAGTCTACCATGAGGTCAATTCATGGTAATGGAAAAAAATATGTCCTTTGGGCAGGCCTTGTTCAGGTTTATGAAATCCACGCACATACTCCACTTGCCATTAGACTTTTTTATTAGGATGACAATAGAGAGCCACTCAGGGTAGTAGGCTTTCCAGATGAACCCCATGACTATGAGCTAATCTACCACATCGGTGATGACGCTGCACGATTTCTACTTGACTTTCCTCGCCTTGGGATCAACACAAAGGTAGTGCTCGATGACGAAATTGTCGATCCCCAACATGTTGTCATGGCTCCATGCAAAGATGTCTCGGTGCTCAACCAATAGCTGTCTCATGGCGTCTTTCAGGTCTAGAGTCATCCGAGACTCTATCCGGATGGTCTGCTTAGGTCTCATTTAGTCCACGTTCATTAGTTTGAGAGGTTCATCGGGCTCTACCTGACGTAGAGTTTCCTCATCTCCGATTTCTTCTTCCAGCTCAATCACGATGGTGGTGGCAGGTTTGCTTCATACTCCCTTCCAAGACTCGAGCCTCCCTGGCCTCTTGCTTCAACTCTTACGTGTAGCAATCCTTCGCCACCTTCTGATCATCGTGGGCCTCTCCTACTACCATAGGGGTTGAGAATTTCATCCTAAAATGGGAAGTTAAAGTGATTGCCCTAGGGTGGTTCAAGGTCAGCCACCCCAAGATAGCATTGTAAAAGGAGGGGGCCTTGACTACCAGGAAATCAATCATAATGGACACTACTCTTGGGGCAGAGTTGATGATGAACGACAGAGTGATAGCTTCAATTGGTTGGATCATGTCTTAGATGAAACCTTTGAGCAGCATTCGGATCAGGCAAAGCAGATCTGTAGTGATCCATATTTAGATGAAAGCCTCCCAATATAGATGCCG
Organism: Platycarya longipes; assembly: GCA_036559045.1. NCBI lineage: Eukaryota > Viridiplantae > Streptophyta > Magnoliopsida > Fagales > Juglandaceae > Platycarya > Platycarya longipes. The sequence goes on along the minus strand of CM071799.1, from coordinate 15,802,816 downwards.
ACGAAGCCGTCATTATCAATCAGGATGATTTGAGTTACATAGTTGGTGATCTACGCTAATATTCCTAGGGCGTCATCATGAGGGCACATGATACCTTCCTCATCCCACTTACTAAATGTGATCGGTTGTGCCTCATGTCGGTTCCTCAAATTGGGGGTGGCTCTCATCATGGTGAAATCTTCTTCGTATTTCTCTCTCTCAGTATATGCCTTCCAGGCCGAGAAGGAGGCCCCATCTCTAGCATATCCTCCTGTGATTGCTCATATTTTTCCTATGTTATCATCTCCCTTAGTCGAGTTACTGCGTTGCGGGCTCCTTTGAGGTCGCATTTCTCCTTTGCGCCCATCTGGGCTCTCTCTTCCTTCTCGTACGCCCATTAATCTACATGGGCTAATAGCTCTCACAACTTCCACTTCCTTAAGAAGCAATTCTTCGGTTCGATGGTTGCTGGTGCGGTGATAAGTGCAATATTTAGGAGTTGATTGTTAAACCTGTCGCGGGCTTGGGCTCTACTTGTTCTACTCAGCCATGCTGGAATGCGTGTACATCCCAAACCGCCCCTCAGATGGTTGAGCTGTCTTGCACCTTGCCTCCAATGTTTTCTTCTTATCGCCTTTTTGATGGCATGGTTGTCCTTTCCCACAGCTTTTTTGTCCACCCGGTCAAGCTTGGATTGGCAGGGAACAATGAGCACCTGGAGTGTGTCCTCTACATTGATGAAATTGTCAGCTTAGTTCATTAATTCCCCCAATGTGGTAGGCATTGTGGGCAATTTTGATCATGAACAGGCTCCATAGCTAGATCCCCCAGCAAGGCTGCCTGGATGAACTTTTCATCCTAGTAATCTGTCATCATACGCTCCTTGTTAAAATGCCCCAAATATGACTTCAAACTCTCTTTAGGCCGCTACTTCACCATCAGGAAGGTGTTTCCTCTTCCGACTTGCCATGAAACGTGTTAGGAAAACACGCGCCAATTTGCCAAAGCTATCAATGGTGATCAGCAATAAGGAACCGAACCACGTCCTCACAGCGCCCTTCAATGTGAGAGGAAAGGCCTTGCATGCCACATGTCCTGAGAATCCATGTAGGGTCATATGATACTTGAACATCCCTACGTGATCAACCGGGTCCTTAGACCCGTCATAAGTTTCAATCTACGGGACCTTGAATCTCAAGGGTAGAGGGACTACCATGACCTATGCACCGTATGGCAAATCGGTGCTACTAAGTAACTAGTCCATGAAGGACAAAGTGTTCATGCGTTTTGGCCATTTTCACATATTTGTCTTCGAACTCTCAGCACTCAAGATGCATCCGACGCCTCTCTTCCACAGTTGCGTCGGTCTTTGAGTCGCGCCTCGACTCTGAGTGGTGGTTGTGCTTGCCACCTTCAATGTTGTCTCCACCACCCCGCAAGGCGGCATTTTCTCAAGAGATTGCCTCCACCTCCTCCATGAGTTTTCTCACTGTTTCCATCATCACATAGGTTCTAGTTGTGTCCATGGCTTCCAACTATTATTCTTCCATACGTGAGGCTTGGGTTGATGTTATTGCCGGCTTACAAAGTACACGCTACTATAGGCAAAAAAGATCCTAGAGACGACGCCACTATTGATCTCGTGTCCAGCAGGCCTTGGCAACTCCATGCTGCAATGGCTCTATTTGCAACCTGCATACACTAGAGATAAGAAGAGGGGCTCAAGGGAGTTGTGGTACCTCCAATGTTTAAGTTAAATTTATGGGTAATGAGAGCTCAAGTATTTGTAAGAAAGAGTGAATAATGATCAAAGAGTCACTCATTGAGGTGTGTAGGGTATTTATATATCTGTTTGAGAAGATATTCTGACAAAAGGATTTGGGCATGTCATCTATACCCCTGGCCGCAACCCTATCTATTTGCTATCATGTGACAGTTGCCATGTCGTGTCGTGCTCCCGTTGTCCTTCATTAAATGTGGCATGTCCCCATTTAATACAACATAGTCTCCATTTAACGTGACATGATCTTTCTTTACACATCCTGACAAGGCCATACCATTCAAAGTTGCCTAGCCATCAATACTCGAGTACTTGAATCACCCCAAATATCCTGGCACTACACTGCTACTGATTCTCATGCACTAGATTTGATTGGCACCATCCCACAAAAGGCTCTTTGTTTAGGCCCTAGTTGGTGGTCTGGCCTCTGGCTAGTGACTTGGGCCCTGGGCCCTAGAACAACTTTGCCCAATCTCATGCTTGGATTCTTTTTGGGCTCTAATCACTGACTTGGGTTGACTCAGTCTAGCCAAGGTGCTCGGGGGCTCGAGGGTTCTCTCACACACATACATATAGTAGCTAGGTAGGTAAAAGCTTGTAAGTTATATGTAAATCACGTATTCCCAATCATAAGTTTGATTGTATTATATATATGGTAAGTATGAATTTTAATATGCATATCAATTAGAATGAATAACAACTGTGATAAATGTGAAGATAATCACAAATATATTCAAAAAACTTGACAAATGATAATAGTTATACTTAAAAAATGAAGGAAACAAATGTAAAACTATTGAATATATAATAAATCAAATGTTTAGAACTTATTGCATTAAAATTATAATAGGACCTGCATTTTGCTGCACTCATTAATTATAAGACCAATTAGACATACAAATAATAATAATAATAATAACAATAATAATAATAATATTATTATTATTATTATAAAAAAAATAATTATAATATTTTTCTTATAAATAAAAATAATAAAAAATATTTTTTTATTTTTTTAAGAAAACTACTAGATATAATTGTTATTGGAATGAAAAAATGTAAAAAGACTATTCATTTGAAATTTAAAAATGCATAATCTTTTTCTTAAATGAAAATAATATTAATCTAAAAAGTCTTATTCAGCATGATTCATTACTATGAGAAATAATATAAAGACAATTATTATTATTTTGAAAAAATATATTATAATAATATTATTCTTTAAATTTAAATGCAATATTTTCGTTTTTTAACCTAAATATAATATTGTTATTCTTTTCAAAATTTTAGAATTGCACTATCGATCTTAGAAAATAAAAGCATGTTTTACTAAAATAATTTTCTAAAGGATAAAAAGTGTTTTTAGTTCTTATGCATAATGATAAATTAGAGACCAACTATAAACTTATGAATAACTTGGAACCTAAAAATATAATTATGCTTTGTAAAGTGAAAATATTATTATTTTTAGTCTGACGACTATGATGTATTTTTATGAATTACTAAGAAAAAGATTATATATATTTTTTTCAAATAATATTTATACAAAAAAATACTATTATTTTTAAATTCAACAAGAAATATAAAAAAATTCTAAGTTGTTAACTTGTTCCACAAAAGTTCAATAAACCAAAATCTTCAATTTACATTATTTGTAAGTTCATTATTATTATTATTATTGTTGTTGTTATTATTGTTGTTGTTATTATTGTTATATTCTATTTAGTATTAGAATAATAGAAAATTTTAATGTTTTAACCCTCTCCCCTCCCCTCAAGGCCAAAGTGGGAAGGCCCAATTTCAAATAAGAAGAATTTGAGGCCGGTCGGCGCCTCTAGCCCCCGCTTAGGGTTTGAGAGTTACTGAGCATGCCCGGGACATGTAACACAAGGTTACATATCCCTCATAGTGCACTTAATTTATTAGTAGTATGCAATACAAATAGTAGCAATTTTTTTTTATCAACTAACGCAATGGTGATAAAATCATTATCGCATAGTACTAATAATAGTGCAAATATGCAAAAAGTTTTAATTAATGCACTCCCAAAAATAACTAAGTATCAAGTACTTCAAAAAACAAGAGACCATATCCCGAATAACACATGTCCACAAAATATATAGTGACTTCCTACATCTTAGTCCTTCTAATTTCCAGAACTCTATTAAGAGATAAGGTCAGAAAACTCCATGCGACTTCTGAGGCACAGGTGATATGAGACCCAAGTCTCTAGCTACTATATCAGCTTCAACACTAATTTCGCTAGCTCGCTTGATAAATCCTAACACCTAATACATCTTGCCTCTGATCTAAGCGCTCTTCAAAAGGTCAACATGCATAATGCTAAACTCGGCTTTACCAAGACTCTCGCTTACCTCCCGAAGAAGGGAGTCCATCTGCTTCAAAATATTTAAAGTATATTTCCGATGGGTCTCGATGGTAAACTCGTCCTCAATCATGGAACCATCTAAATTCATGGCCCCGGGGTACCTGACATCATTTTTATCATTCTGGAAGGGGAATAGAAGTGAAAACTATCAAAATCAGATTTCAAGAAATTTCAACAAGTAAACAAACAACATATCATAAATATCATATGCATATAAAAGCAAACAAAAACAAATGCATGGACATGTACATATGACTTAAAACTTTAACTTACGCATCATAGACTTTCTTGTAAAAATGACTTTTTCCTTCTTTTAACTCTTAACTTGTCTTGTGTTCATATAATTTGAGTTTGGACTCTTATTCATATCATAACATACCATGCCAACTTACATCATAATATATCATATTGAGACCAAATCTCATCATTTCACATCCTTTAATTCATATCGTATCATAGCATATTATGTTATGTCATATCATATCGTGTCATATCATGGCATATCATATATATCATGTCATTTAGATTAAATTCTTTGCTCATATGATGTCATATCATTAACATGCATAGATACCTCACGGCTCCTCTAAGCATCGTGTATTTTGCGCTAGTTACTACATCTACCAACTATCCACTTGATCGAGGTGACGACATCCTAGACATAACATATTCATTACGACAATTTGCATATTTTGCCTTCACTATAATACGCATCCACTAGTTTTAAGTGCGACCCCATTCTAGTATCCTTTCATCTGAACCATACGAGATCCGTTGATTGTATTTCGTCGACTCAGGATTTTTACTTAACTATAAACATTCCTGAGTAGACAGAGAGTTCTACTAAGACATTTTCTCATCCTACTATTTAGAGTCGTTATAAAATATTTTGACTCTTTCTTTTCAAAAACATAGACCTAAATGCATATGACATGTGACGTGGACTCATGATCAAAACATTAACTTGCTTATGCAACATATAAAAATTGAACACTATAATCTAATCCATAGCATGCATCCCATAACATGACTTGAAAATAATAGAACTTACAAACATTGAACATTTTATGCAAATATATTCATTTCATACTTGTTTACATCAAAATAGAATTTTTAAATCCCTAAAAAGACCTTGGCCGAACCATATAGGCCTTCGAAAGTGTACATTTTCATCATTTTATTTTATAATTCATGCATCCACTTAAGTTTGCATCTAAATAAATATGCAGAGCTACTATATAGGGCAAAACCAAAACTACTTGTGTTTTCATCATGCTTCTTTTAATCAAAACATCACAACTCATCTCATTGTCCACTTCTTCATCATAGCCAAATACATATAGCATATAATCACACAAGTTCAACAACATCTTTATATAAAAACACACATAGGCCGAATGTATTAACCATAGAACATCTTGCTTCAATCAAATAATCAATCAACAATACCTTAATACACATGGGCCGAAATATTCATATCATGGTATAGCAAGTTTTATTCAAAGATCCAATCAAGAATACAAGCATAATACATAGGCCGAATTATATACAAGATACTATAGCATCATTCAAGCAAATAAAACAACCAAAGTTCACTAAATATATACAAATAATATCAAAAAAATTGAGAGTTTACTTACAAAAAGTCCAACAATATTATAGCAACGAAATTTGAAAATACAAGGTAATATATTAAAATCTATACACTAAAACTCTAGATACCAAAAATGTGAGTGAGGGAAAGTGTTTGGATATTTTCAAAATAATTTATTGATATACAAAACCCTAGGGTCGAAACCCTTGAAAGTCCAAACCCTAATTTTTCTTTTTTTGCAAAAATCGAAACTCCCCCTTTAAATCTCATGTTTTCTACGTTGAAATACTAGTAACACTTAGGGTTCCACCTTTCATGAAGAGCAAACCATAGTTTCTAGAGTTAGAGTGGTGTTAGTGTGAAAAAATCCTAAATCCGAAAAACAAGATGGTGTTCCTTCACTCCAGCCATGCATGGCTCAACAAAAAGAAATAGAGAGACTCTTTCCTTCAAGTGAACTCCAACTCAAAGTATGGTATGTGTTTTCTTGGAGATATACAAAAATGGTAGTGCTTGGCTAGAGAGAACATGAAAAAAGTAAGAAAACTAGAGAGAAAGTGGTGATGGCCAAAACTCTCTCTTTTAGGAGACAATAAAACTTTTGAACTACAAAGCCTCCCTATTTTTGGCTACAACCTTTTATAGTATTTCATCATTTTTTTTCTCCAACCATTGCATGCATGCCAAGTGTCGAATTCTTCTTCCCTTTCCATCATGATGGGATGTTATTAGGAAGACCAAAGGCTATGTATTGTGCAACATTTTCCTCTCTAAAAATCAAAATCCTCATTTTTCCTTCTTTTCTATTTCGTCCTTCAATTTTTTCTAGGTTTAATGGATTTAGGGGTCCATAAGTCTTTTCTTCTAGAAACCCTAATCTTCCTAAGATCTCCTTCTAATGCATGAGTGACAAGTGCTATGAGGAGGGGGTGTATGTGTGTGTGCGCACGCCTTGGGTGTCGAACCTAATAAGTTGAGGTGACTACTTGTCATTCCCTAAATTGCTTTTGGCTTACTCTTCCTCCCACTCTTGTTGTTGACGGCTATCATGCTTTTTACAAGGAAAAATTCTTCTAAAACATGTATTTTTGCCTTCCCAAGGATGACACCTTCTTAGAACTCCAGAAAGCACTTCCCTTGCTAGCCTAACACATATCACATGGGCTTGCATTTTTTAAAGTGGTGCCTAAAGTCTCATCGAAATTCCTATGCCCTTTTGGGCTTCATCCTTTTTTCATCCAAGTCCCAATGCAAAGTTGACATATGTATTCTAGTCCATTTTTTAAAAATGATCAAAAACTCATCTTTTTTGCCAAGTGGCAACTCACCCTTTTTTCATGGCCTAACTTGGGACTCTTAAATCCAAAGCTCTCTTGGGCTCAATTCCTTTGGGCCTATTTCCTCCATTTCCTTTTAAGGACTAACAAGTCTTACACTAAAGGATCTAATTCCATCAGTCATAAAAAATAACCTAATGGACTCTTCCATACTTAGCCAAAAATTCAAAGACAAATTATTATTTACTCTAAAAATAAATAGTATTCCTCATGAAAATCTAGGGTGTCACAAGCCAGCAGGCCCAAATCGTGAAGGCCAACCCTTTCGACCTAACCTGAGGGAAACCGACCTCTCAAGTAGTCACAGAGGGTAACGCTGCAAATGATTCCACTCTGCACAACCCATACTTGATTGGAAGACAGCATAAGGGATGGGACGCAATCCTAAATCATCCTCCGAGCAGTTACAGACACTCGAGTGCCCATCCAATAAGGGAGAACCATTGATCCACTAGCATGGAGATATCAATTGACAAGTAGGAGCACGTAGGCAATATGCCCCATAATAGAAAAGGCAAGGGAACCATGTTGCATTAATGGTGCCCAATTCAAACTTCACACTGCATTAATATTGCCGTCATAGAGGTCACTCTGCATTAAAAACTTTGACAAATAAACAGTGCAAAAGGTGAGGATCCCGCAAGAGCAGACACACTTTACCCTCCTCCAGACCTCAAGTATAAATGCGGACTTCTAGATATAAGGAAACACTGGATACTCTCACTCTCGACACTATACCTTCGTAGTTCTCATAATTTATATACTTCTAAAATTTTTTACTGACTTAAATATCAGAGACTTTTCGGCTTCCAAAGTTGACCGCCTCTACCCTCTTATTTTTGCATACCCAAATTGAATAGACTTGAGCTCCTGAAAATTTAACTTATAGGTGTGCAAAACACGACTTTAATAAAGACAGTGTGAACTCAAACAAAATCTACTGTTGATTTCACTATTTATGAGGCTATAGCCTCATTTATTGTAGAATAGTAATATATATAAATATACATAATTTTTATATGTATAATATAAACCTCTCCTTACAAAGGATTTAGGATACCTTTTTTTTTATTAAAAAGAAAAAAGGAAAATTTAAAAAATTTAAAAATAAAAACGTAATGGTGGTTGTATCTATGATGGTCTTATTCGCATGATGATGGAAACAAAGCATGTTGCATAGTCCTGGATGAAGCACTTTTTCCATTTTGGAATATATTACTCCTACAGGCCGGGAAGGATCCTGATCCGAAGCTTATCTTCTTTACTTAGCAAAATTGACTTTTCATTCATTTTTCTTGCAACAACCTATTACACTATTAATTCATAATTTCCTCGCTCCTTTTTCGCCTTTAAGGAAAAACGCCATTCAGCTTTGAATAAAGATAGCCTTACTATTATCATCCTTCTACTACTTCTTTATTTATATATTTTCTTTTTTTAATGATTAAAAATATTAAAATATATTTTAAAAAATAAATATACTATAATAATAAAATTATAATAATAAAATTATAAGCCTATCATTACTTTAGACTTTTCACTCTGCATTTAATGTTACCAAGTGGATTCTGTCATATCCCACACGTACATATCGATTAGGACTTCCAAATTAGTGGGAATTGTGAGGGCCGGTTAGCTGGGACGATCTGAAGAATCTGGCACAAAGTTTGGGTAAATACATCATGTGCTTCATCTGATCTTTATCATATATGTTGATAATTTCCTAAGTGGGATCACAAGAATTAATAATGGACAATACTATATGCGACTCGGCTAGCTTTATTGCGAATATAATTCCTGCAGGCTATAATAATAGACAATACTATATGGGACCACATAAATCTCTCTCTCTCTCTCTCTCTCTCTCTGTTGATTAGAATATCAGACAACCAACCACCCATGCATATGCATGCAATGCATGTGTCTCTTTAATTTCTGCTTATCCACTTTTTTATTGTATCAGTCCAAAATTTCGTACATACGCAATGAGTTATATATGCTTTGAATTAGGTTATGTTGTTTATATATATTGGGAAGATGACTTGTCCTTTTCATTTAGTCGCATCAGCCAGTTCTGTCATACAGCGTTTGGGGCAGGGGGCCAATCCCCCCCTTACCTTCGCAAAATAAAAAATAATAATAATAATATATATATATTTTTATATATTAATTTCTTATCATTTATTAAATTAATATTTATTTTATTTTATATTGATTCCCCTTTTAAAAATTATCTTAACCTCCTTTATACGACTTATCTAATTTAAAAATAAAATAAATCTTATATAAAATAATATAATATAATAATATAATGACATATTTTTATTATAAATAAAAAATAAAAAAGAAGTTAAATTATTTTTAACGTAATTTTAATAAATTTTTATTATGATGATATATTTTTAATATATCATATATTTTTTTTATAGATAAATTGGATTAAACGTATTTTATTTTTATTATATATTTTACTATTAGATTATTTTATACCGTATAAAAAATTATATAAAAATAAAATAAAAATATTTTATATATTTTATTTTACTTTACTTGAGCCCCAAAATCAAATCCTTGACCCATCACTTCTGTCATAACACTAGCTTGAGAAAAAGACAATAAGAAAAATATCTTACAAAGAATGATCTCATACCAAATTCAATTCCAGAGTAAATGTTATATATATAGATATAGTCAAAAACTAGTTTTACCACACATAGTATACATGTTTAATCCACTACAAATACATAAAAATATATATATTTATGATATTTTAATTATAATTAAAAAGATTATTTACAATTAAAACATTTTATTTTCATCGTAAATATTTTTTTTTTGACTATAATTAAAATATCATAAGTACTTATTTTTTTTTATAATAATTACTTTTTAGATGCAAATATTTAAAATTAGTTATGTCTTATTAACTACATATAATATAATATAATATTGGTAGTGATCTATCATTTTACTTAGGAATATCATATGTGTTTTATAAGTGAAAATAAAGATTAGAAATCGTCCCACTCATCAATTTATTGTTGGTTTTATTGACTGATCAGCAATACCACGGAAGCGAGCGTAAACACCACGTCAGCGTATGATAAAAAATATATGCTTATCTCCTTGGCATGATATTTGCCCAAACAAGAAAGTCAAGTCACTTATTATGCTCCCTCATTGTGATAATGATCAGATTTATAATTCGATGATGCTGACCGTAGTTTTTTCACTAAACAATTATATATATAACTATATATATATATAATGGCTAATTATATTTTTAAAAAACATATTCTAATTATATTATTTGTACCTTGGAATTTAGAAAATCCATTAATTAATCAAGCGCAACTTAAATCTTCAATTTTTAATGTTCTTCGTAGTGGGCCTTAGCTCCTCCTCATCCACGTGCTTAATTTTTATATTATTTTAATTATATATGTGTACGTGTCCTAATTTTGATTCCATCCCTATCCGGATAGGTGCTGGAGTGATCTCTTAGATTTTGGATGGAAAAAATCTAGTCATCATTATCATACTACACCTTATATATAATTTTTTTTTTAATTTTTTACTAAATATGTGATAAATAGATAATAAATAGAAGAATTTAGTTAATTTAAAAAAAAATTAAAAAATTAAAAAATTAAAAAAAATATGATATATAAAAATAAAGAATAACAAAATTCTTTTTAAAATACATTAAAGGATGATTTGTGCACTGACAAGACTCACATAAGTAGTAGGCCCCACTGTCACACAGAGTACACTAGTTCCCACCACCCTTTCATCCCTGACCCATCCCTTTGGGTTGGGCATTCACGTTTTTGGAGATTCTGGTTGTGATTATAAGGCTGGGTTTGTAAATAAACTTTTTTTCAAACATTTTTAAATATTTTTTATTATTTTATTATTATTTTATTATTATTTTTATCTATTTCTATTACTATTCATTATTTTTTTTATTATTTAATATTTTATTATTATTTTTTACATACTTTTTATTACTACTTATAAATACTCTCACACACTCTCAACATCCAAACATAATTTTAATTTCATCATCGTGAGATCTGTATCAGTTGGGATTCCCTAGCACCATCATCTTGGGGCCCAATGTTGGCTCCATTTCACATTTGCCATATCGTTAGATACACCAAGAAGCTGGTGCTGGAAAGGACACAGTTTTCACATGTATAAATTATAAGCTTGGTAGATTTTTCAGGAAAATTTACATGAGTTAGATTAATTTGAAAAAATTACACAATCTTCTGGATTTAACCAATACTTCCAATATGGGTTCCTGTCAAAGTCCCCCATCTTTCAGGTTACTTCCCAAACATCATCCAACCATGGATTTCATGGAATTTTCTTCGATGTGATCCAGACAGGTTCCTTGTCACCTTGGAACAGTTCTTGGGCATTATCTTTTTGCTAGACAATGTTAATGCAATCAGTTGGGTGACCTTGACCAAAACATAAAATGAGTGGAGGCGGCCAGAACCTTCCCAATCACCGTCTCATATCATCATGCCTACTTTTCATATGCGACATTACAATCAGTTTAATGGTCAGAGCAATATCTGAATATATAGGAAGGGAAATTGAATTTGGATTTGGATTGTAATTGAATCTGCCTACCTAGCCTTGAGGAGAGTAAGCAAGGATGTGAGAATTCATTGTTTTACTATCCATTTTCTTTTCCAACATGTGGTTGATAAATTTGAAGATTATGCAAATGCAACATATTATTTACTCAATTAAATCAATGACTCTTGTATCTCGCTTATATTATACAAATCAAATAGTTCAAACTTTAGACCTAAGAGAGCATATACTACCAAGCCCATATCCTTAGAACTTTTATTTATAAGAAACACAGACCAAAGCCCTTCCCACTTGAGCCAACCCACACATGGTTATCCAGTCCAATTTTAATGCAATGAATGAACAAGAAACTCACATCCAAAAAGATAGGCATCGAACGAAGCACTAGGTTATTCCTTGTCACATAAGGACAGGCCAGAAAGGTCCATCTCACCTTGACGGTGAAGATTTTATAGGGTATAAGATAAAACGCTGATAGATTTGAACATGGTGTTAAATCGGGTTTAATCTCTTACAAAAATACTCATGGTAAATACAGGATTGCTGCTTCATTTCACTGACGGAACAAATGCAAATATGTACTTCAACATGTCTTCATAGATAGTGCCCTTGGATGTGTTTTTAACCTAAAAATGAACAATTCCCTAGACTATTACATCTTTATTCCATTCAATTATGTAAATTCATGATTCTTTACCTCAAATTTCAAATATGTAATCCAATGATGTTTGTGCCTACTAGGCTCCAGTGACCATGATAGCAAGATTAAATTCGAGTGGGGATATAACAATATCATGTGTGAGTATGAAGAGTGCTAAGCATCTGTCGGCTACGGTACTTCTAGGCTTAGCAATCCCTCAGGCTCAGCATGTTGCTGCACATAAACTGAATTACTACAAGATGCAAGGCCTTTGGACGCTCCTCTCTCTAGATGCTCAAGGTAATCCATCACAACAGGATCAGTCCAGGGAGCCCCACGCAGAGCTTCAACACCCGCAACCCACCCCAGATGGCCACCTTTGGGTGTAATAATCAACAAACAGTTTGGATTTTCCTGTAACAGCAGCAATCAGCATACGTAATACAAACAAGATTACAAGATGGTTCAGGAGATCCAAAGTCAAAAGTAAAGTTGATAAAACCACAAGGAGCAAATTGCACCTTGAGAGATCAACACAATTTGGAAATAAGGGAGGGAAACAACTGTATGGATCAAGACACCAAGGAGCAACAAACGAACCTTGATATCTTCCCGAGGAATTCCCACAGATGGACAAATTGGATCATTTGCTGCCTGCAAACCCACTCACATGTAAATCTATAGCACATGCTGCAGTTCACCAAATGATTCTGAAACTTTCCTATAACTCACGCCCTCCAATTCAAATATAAAAAACAAGCCAAAACAGTTCAAAGACTAGCATTTTGATTCTTCTTCCTTATCCTTCACTCATAAGTATATACTTCCAGACATTACATGTGGCCCAGTAAAATAACTTATAAGTGCTATGAGTTACCACGCATTTTAATCTTATTGCTTGCTTTCATGCCTTGCATATCTGAACGATTGTACTTTCTATGTTACAACTTATAACTACATCACTACAGTTTAAAACGTCTGTAAGAACAACAAATGCACAATTGCCATGAGAAAGGCATATGACTGTCAAAGATTATGTGAGAGTTATGCCAATTGATACATACACACAGCTTATATGCAGAGACTTTGATTCTCTCGTTCTCCTTCAATACAAACCACAAAAGAAAAAACTGTGAACCAAATTTTCTTCAATCCTTTTTTGGAATTATTTTATGCATAACTCTGCATATCAAGGAGTAAATGTCTGCCTATTTAGCTGAATTTGGTATGATGAAATAGAAGAAACAGCTCCATGTTGTTAGGCCTTATCATTACTCTAGCCAAAAAGAGAGTTCTAAACCAAACAGTATGTAAGCTAGTACTAGAGAATCAAAGATATGGATATCAGCTGTAAGGGGGAAACCAATTTGGCAATTGGCACCCGAGACGGTTCCCTGCCCCACCCTTTTTTCAATATAGTAAAGGGAGAATTTGATGCCAGGTAGCGTATTATGCATGCGCTTCACGACACTAGTCCTGCTGCAAACTTTGAAGCTTGCGCAATAAGCATAACATATGAAACGAGTACAGTGGTCCTTTACGTTGACATATTTTTGTTGTTTGAAAAGGCATCTCCACCTTCCACATCCTTATGATTTTGCTATTATAATTGGCCATGGTCCTTTGATTGATATATCCTCATCATATATATGTTAAAGGTGGACGGTGAGATTACTGGTTCAATCTCATTTGGTACACAAGTATCTATTTACAAGTTTTCCAAAACACATTATAATTTCTTACAAAACTCATTTGTAGAACAAAAAATGTCAAAATTTTCTATATAATAATTGTATGAGGTCTTTAGAGCCGGTTTGTTTAGTAAACTCACTTTTACTATTCACAACTCATTTCGTACTTTCAACTCATTTCAACCACTCATTAACTTATTTAACTCATCTCAACCACTCATTTTATTAATATTCATAGCTAATCTCATCTCATCTCTGAATCCAAACGGAGGCTTAATATCATATAGTTTAATTTTATAAGTTGAGATTATGAAATACAGTTTAGAAGTGGAGATGTAAATATAAAATTATTGTTGACTAGGATTAGATGACTAGGATTTAAATTGAAACATTGTATGAATGTAATTTGATTAGGTCTCTAAGATTTATTCGAATTGGATGATGAATGTAATCGATACAGTGATCCTATCCTTATCCTTATCTTGAACATTTACATTCAAAATAAGTGATCCATGATTCAAAGAGACCATGATGAAGTTAGGTTTCGAAAAAGCTGGAGATATCAAGTGATCTGATGAGAAGACTCAATTGAAGATATCAAAGCAGATTTAAATTCGAAATATCAAGAAAACTTTCAGTTGAAGTGTTTCAACACGAAACGTTCGCAGACTATCAGCAACGTAACAAAGTGAATAATTGAATGAAACCATCAGCAGAATCCTGAAACAAATTAATCACTGGACAATTTATTTAAAGAGGGATTCGGCTGAAAATTTAGATCAACACTTTGATCAACATTGTTGAGAGTTTGAAGATTTGAGAGAACTTCAAGTATCCATATATAAGAAAATTCTTGAGAAGACTTTTTGAGTTGCTCATTCCTTCGGGTTTGAGTGTGTACTAACTCCAATGGAGAGTTCAAGTGTTCGTGTTCAGCCACTAGAAGTTCTAGAAGGAAAGTCAATAGATTGAAAATCGTCAGAGGTTTTGGCAGCTACTGCGGCTGAAGACAAAAAGATAATTTGTTTTGTCAAGTAAAAATGTCTAGTTGCAAAAAATTTATAATTTGAGAACTTTACTTATAATAATCTTAAGTTATTATTTTATGTACATTATTGTTGGTTACTGTAAAAAAAAAATAGGACAAAAGTTTTCTTACTTTATTCATTGACTTATCTCTAAATATACACTACATACAATTGACCTTTATACCCTCGCAAGTTACTACACTAATTACATGCTCTCTAACACTCCCCCTCAAGTTAGGGCATATATATCATATAAACCTAACTTGAAACAAATAAGGTTTAAACGACTATAACACAAAGACTTAGTGAACATATCTGCGAGTTGATCAGCAGATGTCACAAAAGGTGTAGAAATGCCAGCACTTAGTATCTTATCGCGAATGAAGTGACAATCAATCTCTGTGTTTAGTCCTCTCATGGAACACAGGATTAGAGACAATATACATTACAACCTGATTATCACAAAATAGTTGAAGAGGAACAGGAGCTGAAAACTAATATCTTGGAGGAAATGTTGCTGCCATATAGAAATGCCAGCACTTAGAATCATTGTTCTGTATTCGACTTCTGCACTAGACCGAGCTACTACTGCTTGTTTTTTAATCTTCCATGTAACCAAGTTAAATCCCACAAAGGTACAATATCCAATAGTTGATCTTCTATCTAAAGGAGATCCTGCTCAATCAGCATCTGAAAAGGCTTCTACTTTGAAATGTCTATTTGGTTGATACAACAATCCAAGGCCAGGAGCTCGTTTAAAATAATGAAAAATATGAATTACAGCATCCCAATGTACAACCTGTGGTGTTTGTAAAAACTGACTTATTACACTCACTACATAAGAGATGTCTGGTCTAATGATAGTGAGATAATTTAATTTTTCAATAAGTCTTTGATATCTACTTGGATCTCCAAACAACTCCCGTTCCTCTTTCAAGAATGTACAATTTGGATCCATAGGAGTATCAATAGGTCGTGCACCCAACATGCCAGCTTCTTCTAGAAGATTAAGCATATATTTCCTCTAAAATAGGTTGATATCCGTTTTAGATCTACTGACTTCAATTCCAAGGAAATATCTAAGCTTGCCCAAGTCTTTTGTTTGAAACTGATCATGTAAAAATTGTTTTAGCCTCGCAATTCTAGCAGTCACTCCCAAATAATTAGACACAACTGGTAGGGGTATGGGAGCCGACGGCCTCAAGCGACGCGAGTAAACTTGTAAAGGAATTGGGAAAGGGACGAAAGAGGGTTTATTAAGATTTGGTGTGTGAAGGAGATAAGGTAAAAGTAGGTAATAGTATAGGATCACACTCTACACTTGAAGATGCATTTGAAGAATAGGACATGGACTCAAAGAAGGTAACATCAGCACTTATGAAGTAGCGTCTAAGAACAAGACTATAGCAACAATATCCGCCCAGGAATATACCCAACGAGGAGACACTTTGTAGAACGGAGATCAAGTTTATCAAAACTTGGATCAAGATTATGAACACAACAAACACACCCAAAGATTTTTTTGTGGAAGAGGAAATGGTGAAGATGAAGGAAACAAGATGGAGAATGGAGAGGAACCATCAAGAACTAATGAAGGCATACGATTAATAAGGTAACAAGCAACAAGGACACCATCACTTCAAAATCAGTTAGGAACATGCATGTGTAGAAAAAGTGCTCGGATTACATCTAACAAATGCCGATTTTTGTGTTCAGCCACCCCATTTTGTTGGGGTGTATATGAATGTTTGATGACCAATTCCTTTAATACTTAAGTAAGTAGCAAAAGCACTAGATTGATATTCTCTAGCATTATCAGAACGCAAAACTTAAACCTTTTTGTTAAATTGAGTTTTAATTTCTTTCTAGAACACTTGGAATATAGAAAGAAATTCAGATCTTGCTTTCATCAAATACAACTATGTAACACGAGAGTAATCATTAATAAATGCAACAAAATACTGAAACTTGTTTGATTCAATGTTGATTGGTCCCCATATATCAGAGTGAACTAGTTCAAAAGGACTCGATGCTCATTTATGAATCTGAGGTACAAAAGACATACGATGGTATTTAATAAGTTGACGTGCTTCACAAGAGAAATGAGACATATTTTCCAAGTTCCTAACTTGACACTTCAAAAGAGAAAGAGAAGGGTGACCAAAGCAACAATGTCATTCATAAGCAGATGATAAGGGGGATGAAAGAGCTCGAATTACGAGGCCCCACAAAAGTGATAGGTTGATACATCTTGAGTTTTTCACATATGCTCATCACTTGAGAATAATACTCTTCCAAGCCCAGAGTACCTTGTTCCAACCCAAAGAACTGCTTACATAGTTCATAAATACGAGTTGTGCTCCCAACACCCGAATACATATGCTTGAGATGGCTCCACACCTCTTAGACAGTGTCAAAATGGATAATACTAGAGCCAATACTAGTCAACATCAGAGACAAGATTTGAGCATCCTCTTGATCCCATTGAGAAAATGTAGAGTTATTTGACTCAGGTTTTGGACCAACTAGATGGCTAGAAAGTCCCTTGCCTCTCAAATATAGTGTAACAGATTTTAACCATAGCATATAGTTCTTTTCATCCAATTTTGCATAAGTCATAAGCATATTGAAGTTTGATGCAAGCGACTGTGGCTCAAATTTAGTTGCCATAGATGCAAGCAAATATCACAATTCCACTTAACAGATAAAAATTTCACACAGAATATGAAATATGTATGAAAAACCAGGAAATGCAATCTGAAAACTAGAAATCCAGCTCAAGTACCCCAAAAATCAACCTAAATAGCCAAATTTTGGCTCTGTATCGGACTGATTCAGTCTATTTCGGTCAACGTAGACACGTGCTGGCTCAGAAACGGTATGTATTGGCCTGAAATCGGTTTGTATCGGTCTGAACCGGGTTTGTATCAGTCACTATCAGACGATATCGAATCGTACCAGTATCGACAGCCGCTGTCCTTAAGAGCACGAATTAGTTTATCCTAACCGAAAATGAGATTTGTTTCTCCGCGTTACCAACAAACCATATTCTAGATAGGAATAGATTCTTACTCCAGCTTTGGGTTATTCATACTTGAGGATTGGATAGCCTATACCTGCAACCAAACACTCCAGGGCTTCAACTGTTGCCGGCAATGGAGACTCTTTCAAGCAGCTGATGATAATGAGAACCTTCCGACAACAGCGACTTCACCCCTGGTGCCCAGTACCAAATACAACATCGGAAACTCATCGGAAACACCTCAGTGACCTACGTACCGCTGCTACGACAAGAAGTCACAGAAACGCGCAGAAGACGACGACGAACACTAGGGAGCTTAGATTCAACCACACCAGTCGGATACTCCAACAGAAAACACTCTAACGAGCTCAGTCACCAATGAACTCACCCCTAGACCCCACTCGGCACTCACCACAATCCAACAAGAAGCTCTAATACCATGTCAAAATACATGGGACAAAAGTTTTCTTACTTTATTCATTGACTTATCTCTATATATACACTACATACAATTGACATTTATACTCTCACAGGTTACACTAATTACATGCCATCTAACAGTTACTAGTCAATATTTTGATTATTTTCGTGGAGCATAACATTGATACTTAGGGATAACTTGGAAATTTCACGTGATATGAGGGAAATGTTACCTGGATACAAAGCAAAGGTATGCGAACATGTTCTATTGAGTCTGAACTGCTAGAATTGTAGTAATAGTCATCCACTGACTTGAAACCAAATGAAACTGCAATGTTAAGAAAATGGAGATCATATCCTTAAATAAATAATTATTCTCACGTACAAAAAATATATTACATTGTAACATCTCAAAGGAAAATCCAAGTGACATTAAGCTCATAATTCAAAAGTGCTCAAGGTCACAATTGGAACCCTTTAGAGAATGTCTTCCTCCCAAACAATGTCACAAGCAAAATGGAATCCCATTTTTAACCCATGCTTCTACTTTGTATACTAAATTGGGAGCATTGCACACCTACCAGAAGTTAATCCTTCATCAAACTCCCGAAGAGTCTTCGCATTGGCAGCCAATGGGATATTATATTCATCACCCATGTCTTCAAAGAGAAGAGCATGCCTACAAAAACCAAATATTTCAGGTGGATGCTTCAAGCAAACATAGAAATCAACCTCATGCAATCTCACGTGTAAATAAGTAGCAAGAACAAGGATTACTTCTTAAAAATTTCACGGCGAGCACGTGCAAGAGCTTTGTCATAGATAATGTTAAAGCCCTTACGAAGGTTCTCATCTGTAAGGAGACCATTGAAAGGATTACACAATGATACAGCACCAGAAAGGGGGCAAGTATTAGATTCCTGCAAGTAACACATAATAGAAGTACAAATGAACCAGGAGAAGAATTGAGCATAGTGAAAAAAAGAAACCAAAAAAAAAATGCAGTCCAAGGATATCTCCTCAGAACAAGATACCGATAAAATATAATATTCCTCTCCCCAAAGATGCACACTTTAGCAGCAATGGTATTCAAGGTCACATGAGAGTATAAATTGGCTCAAGTTAAAAGAATTAATCAAACATCCCTTGTCATGGCCCAGTCCAAGAGCCCGACTCAACCCTTTGAAAGCCCAAACCTGGCCCAGCCAGGAAAAGAAATGGATAAGGGAAGAGATCAAAACGTGCCTTTTGACTTTCTTCCCCAAAAGGGCTCAAGGTCACAAAGAGGCATGTGTGTCTTGTTTAGACTAATGAGCTCTTTGCGTTTAATTTAGTTTTCTTGAAAGTTATCTATCAATGTTTTCCTTAGTGCCATGGGGTACTTTGATTAGGGCCTATATAATATTTTTTAAGAAACAATAAATAAACCATTGGTATGAGTAGATTAGGAAGAGACCCCACGTTAATTTTTTCCTTTTATCAATATTAACTGAAAACATATGGCCGTCTCTAAAACTGCAAAACTTTTTTTTTTTAATCATATTATAAAAGTACATCAAATTTTAAAGTAAAAAAGAGTTTGTATTTAAAAAATAGAAACTGTTAAAAAAGGTCATCTCATGATGGCCAAGGGCCGAGCCATAGCAAATGAGAAGCTATATGACTCAATTCCAACATAATTATTCTGATAACAGTTTCGTTATTAAATATAAATTTTTTTTAATATAAATTTTATACTTTTTCAAAAAAGTTTCTACTTAGCAGTTTCACATATTACTATACAGCGTGCTTTCAGTTAATATTGATGGAGGAAGAAATTAACCGAGGGATTTTTTTCAAATCAACTCACACTACACGTAAGGTTAGAACAAAGAATTGTATAGGATCCTAAATCTAAATAAAACAAAGCATATGGGATGTTTAAACAAAATTTTCTAAATTAAAATTTAAAATCTAGCTTATGACATTTTACATTACAAGTTCAACACAGATTGGCATATGATCTAACAGAGAATGCCAGAATAGCCTTCGGTAGAGCATATGGAGATAAAATGTTGTGTGTATTCCCCAGGCTATCCAGACTTGAGGCATTGATGAACTGACTAGAGCAAAAAATAACTGAATTTTACATTGCAACAATCTTGCCTAATATTATTATTGCATCACATTATGCAATTAACAGCAGTAAAACCTTCAAAAACAAAACATTAGCATTTATCAATAGTCATTAATCATGGATGCAATAGGAGTTAAAGAAAGAAAAAATAATAGATACAAGAATATAAAACTTATTGAGAGCACTTCGCTATACACCAGGTATATGGACATTAACGTGGTAAAAAAAAAAAAAAGCAGACAGAACCATATATAAACAAGGTAACAGTTTGAATGCATGGTTATTATACCTGACCCAAATATTGAACAAGAATGTTGGCCCCAAGAGACCAACCAACAGCATATAAATTAGCTTTTGGAAACTGAGTGGAAACATGCTCCACTACTTCACGCATATCTCCTAAAAACGAAGCTGAATAGAACTGCACCAACATTATAAGATCAATAACATATGCCTCGGAAGAAACTAGAACGAAACTTCTTAGAATTTTATGTTTTAATCTGACAAATATGTTCTCCAGGACTCCAGGCCATAGTTGGACAAGGTCGGGCAAAAAAGGCACGGAATATATAATCTTCAAGCTAAAAGTAGGTACCTGAGGAGTGGTGACAGGGCTATTTCCACAACCTCGGCTATTGAAGACGACCACACGCCAACCTTTGCTTCTGGCTCTAACCAACATGTGCCTCACGTACGCGTCCCCACTCCCTCCGGCTAAACCTGGCTGAGACTGTCCATTGTTAGCACAGTAATACTCGGAGGAGTCGAAACCAAATAGAGAGTAGAAATAACGAGTAGGGAGGACGGAACCAGCAAAATGAGGATCGGAGAGTCACACGGCAAGTAACGATCGTCACCGGAAACCCAATCGAGGGCGACGGTGCCGTTATCTTCGGTACGGAGGCACTCACGGCGGAGCCTGACGTCAGGGACGGACCGAAAAAAGGCGGCGAACAGTGTCTCCACGTGGCCGTTCCATCCAATCACAGGAAACGGATTGTACGGCAGGGCCAGGGTCTTGAGATCCTGGAGTATGGAGTCGCGATGTCGGCCACCGCCGACGATCTCGAGAGACGGATGAATGTGACGGCGACTAGTCATGATGTCGGAGGTGGCGGTGCTGACGTGAACGGAGGAGATTTTGCGAGGACTGGTTAATGTAATTGGGGAGAGTAGTTGGGTTGGTTTGGCTATGATTGGTCGAAGATGGAGGTAGCAGCAGGGGGTGAGAGGGGGAGCTCTCGCCATGAATTGGCTGCTCTGCGCCTTTTTTGTTCTGGTTTTTTAGGCGGGAGAGAAGGTGATTGGATGATAGAACAAAAATAAGGGTAGGATCAATTTGAAGGGACGATGATATCCCTACGGTCCTTTAAACGTGAAAGGCGTGCGTTTTGAAACCGTGTGTGAACTGAAAATAAAAGTCAGTCAATCAATCCATGATGGCATGCGCGATCCGTCCATCGTGGAGAACGTTTATATGTAGAGAAATACAACACTCATCCGTTTGATTATTTAAATTAATTGAGTTTTAATTGAATGAACATATACCATTCCAACTCGGTTTCACACGATAAATCTCAATGCTGACAACATATGAATCTAACAAACATAAAATCAAATTAAATTAAATTAAAAATATACAGAATTAGACGAGTCAAAATTAAACCACCTAAATTTAGAGCACATGGATGAAGAAAAGCATTTTTTAAGTTAGAAATCAATCTGCCTATAAACCAAAACATGGTGATTAGTTTAGTACTGACTTTTTCTTCATGGAACTTTTCAATGGACGAATTATTTAGTTCCTTCACGAATCATTTCTGTAAATTCAGTTTGTACATCCAGCATTGAATAATAATATGAAACTGGAAAAGAATTGGATGACATAGTCTTATTAAAGAAATATCTAGAGGACATAGTCTTAATCCAATGATATTTCTGCATTGTCCACAAGTATCATCGCAAGATGATGTATGTATTGATCACCAAATGAATAAATGCCAAGCACTCTCCCGGCTAAAGTACTTCTAGTCTGTGAAAGCCTTCTGTACATCGCTAGTTTGCTGTACATCGCTAGTTTGCTGCACATCTACTGAACATGCAAGGCCTTTAGATACTCCTCTCTCTAGATGCTCAAGGAAATCCATTACAACAGGATCAGTCCAAGGAGCCCCAAGCGGAGCTTCCGCACCAGCAACCCATCCTAGATGTCCACCCTGGGGCGTCACTATCAACAAACAGTTTGGATTTTCCTACAATGGCAGTAATGGATATATTTCATAACAACAATAATTATAAAAGAAAGAAAAAATGGAAACGGAGAGGAGAAAACCGATGCAACAATTGAATTCACAGGAGTGGGAAAGCTCAGAACCTGGTTAGGTTCATATGATGGAGAGAAATATCAATCAAGTCGAACTTTTCAAAATAACTAACCCATAAACAGGTAGAGGTGTGTTTTTAGCAAACAATAAGGTGGTAGTCCTAGTTCTTAACGCATGACATTTCAAATCATGGCAAAAGTCTATTTTTTGTCATTTTATCCCATTGTTATATAGCTCCTCTAGAGCTTAACCATGATGATTCACGGGGGACTCAAATGCAGCAAACTGCAAAATTTTATAAGAAAAATAGTTCCACTGAATCAAGAAAGGACCCAAATACACCCCGAACCTTTTTCCTTTTAACTTTTTTTACTCCTCTAAATCTAAACAGCATGAGCAGGCTAATGCCACACAGAAGCTTTTCCAAGGTTTCCATGACCACTTTTATTATCTTTCTGCCAGTTTAGAATGGGCCCTTTCATAATTATTTCTCCAAACAAAAGTTCTTTCAGGAATTTTAAAATAATGCATTCCAAGAGTAATAAACCAAACTATATGTGCATGTGAATGTGCGCGCACGCAAGAGAGAGAGAGAGAGGTACATCGGACATAAGCCAAAAGATTGTGTCTACGAGTAAACACAACCTTTTTACAGAGTGATCTGAAGCAAATACAACCCGGCCATATGAAGGCTTATGTGGATAACAACATTGTGCAGGAGACATGAAGACTACAAGGAAGAGGTCTTGCACAGATAAGTTGATAATAAGCTTGAAAAATGTGGTTGCCACCTCAGGAATGAGGAACAAGTTGCACATTAGTTTGGACATAAATTTGTCTTAAGTGAATCAAACAAGGATGTCTCAAGAGACAAAAAGCAACCTCTTTACCAAAGTGATCTGAATAAAATATGACCCAGATGGAGGCATGAAGGTAAATAGGGAAAAGAAGAGTGCGCAGGAGGCATGAAGACTGCAAGGAAAAGGCTTTGTGTAGTTGAGGGGATAAATAAGCATGGCAAAAGTTGTTGGGCATCTTAGGAGAAGGAACAAGTTGCACCTCCAGAGATTCAACATAACTCTGTTCTAAGCAAATTAAACAAGATGTCTCGAGAGACTAGGGAGCAACATACAAACCTTAATATCTTCACGAGGAATTCCCCTTGATGGAGCAATTGGATCATTTGCTGCCTGCAAACCATTCCCATATATAGCCTTAATAGAACATTCTGAACATCACCTAAAAGAATTTTTAGAATTGTCTTAATTCATGCCTCAGAAATCCAAACCTAAAAAGCATTCCAAAACATTTCAAAATCTAGCATTTGATTCTTCTTCCTCTCTTCTTTACTCATCAATGTGTACTTTGTGATCCAATTAAATAAGAACCACAATTGCAACACATTTTAATATTTATTGCTTTTAATGGAATAACTTTCAGGTCATGTCTAAAAGATTGTAATTTCTATATTATAAGCACATGGCTCAATGAAATAAGTTGTGTTGCTCTTCACATTGTTTCAAAATACTACATCTCCCTCTCTCTCCCTCATTTCTCCAAAACCACTTAAAAGTATGTATATATCTATTATAAATAAATTTATACATTATTGAGTTAGGGTGATTCTTTTAAAACATTTAAACGATATTTGTTTCTTCCATAAAGAAGGCTTGGGTCAATCCAACACAATAGCATATTAAATATAAATTTGATAACAAAAAAAGAAAAAAGAAAAAAAAAAGCAATGACACAGTTCAGCTGAATTTTATTTAATGAAACAGAAGAACAAATTCAAAGCTGTCAGGCCTCTATCTTTATCTACAAGTAGAGGGTGGAGTGTCTTAAATCAAAAAGTCTGTAAGTTGGGATTAGAGACACCGATATCAGCTCTAAGGGGCCACCCAACACTTCAAAACATATTACTTCCCTTTCTTCTGCATTACCAGCAGACTACAATGTCAGTTCTCCCTTCTGCATTTCCATGGAGAAATTATAACTACAGAAAACTTAGACTTTGTAATGATAAAAATAATGAATCTAGATTGAGTGTCTTGGTCTCTTATGTTGACATAAGTTCACTGTTTCAAAAGGTATATCCTACTTCCATACCTGTATGGCCCAGCAATTGCAACTTACCGATAAATGGCACCTTTTCATCCCATATGTAACGGATGGAAGGTGAGATCATAGGTTCATAATCATGCAAGTGCATGAGTTTTGTATTTGTCTATCAGAAAATTGATCACCAAAATTCATACATGCACGAAAAGACGGAAAAATGCAAAACAAAAAATGATCTGCCAGAAATGCACATGCTTTATGTTACAACTAAGGTTCCAGATATATGCTTATAGAAATGTAAGGGTAAAGAAGTTAGTTACCTGAATGCAAAGCAAAGGTATGCGAACATGCTTTATTGAATCTGAACTACTTGAATTGGAGTAGTAGTCATCCGCCGACTTGAAACCAAATGAAACTGCAGCAATTGAATTGGAGTAGTAGTCATGACATATCATTATATCATCATTATATCCTTGACGAAATATTTACTCTCATTTACAAGAAACACATACCACGGGTCAGTCCTTCATCAAAATCCCGAACAGACTTTGCATTGGCAGCCAAGGGGATATTATATTCACCACTCATGTCCTCAAAGAGAAGAGCATGCCTACAGAAGAAGAAAAAAAATATTCAAGTGATACTTTTGACAATCATAGAGATCAAACTGAGGTTCAAATAAGTATCAGGACAATATAACAAGCGGTTACTTTTTGAAAATTTTGCAGAGAGAACTTGCAAGAGCTTTGTCATAAACATTGTTAAAGCCCTTATGGAAGTCCTCGTCTGCTATGACCAAATTGAAAGGATTACACAGTGACACAGCACCAGAAAGACGGCAAGTATGAGATTCCTGCAAGTCACACATGATGAAAATATAAATGAAACACATACAGCAGCAGATTTGAGGCATGTGGAAAGAAGAAAACAATAAGAAGCCAGTCCAAGAGTAGCTCCTACAACCAAATAACATTACTTCTCCCGAAAGATGGTGGCTTTAGCACATGGCGCATTCAAGGTCACATCAGAGTATAATTAGCTGAAATTAAGACTCAACATCCTAACTTAACACATTCCACTATTCAGATGCCCCAAAATCACATATTTACGGTGCCGATAAAAAAATATGAAACATCACTATGATAAATCTCAAGTAGTGACATGATTTTCCAATATCCTAATCTCCCTGTAGATTTTTCCCTTGTCGCTTAGAACCACAAAATTGAAAAACCTTTGCAATGGAACAGATATGAATGGAGTAGTTTCAATTATTCGCGACAGATCAAGTAAAACGCACCACAGCTAGAAGTGAAAAAGAACAAATTAAGACAGGCAAAACACAGGCTAGCCTGTGATCTAGTGGAGGTTAGCCTGTGGTAGACCATAAAAATGATCGCGTACTCCACCTGGTTAGTTAAAAGTTTAATGAAGGCACTGATGAATTGAGTGGATGTTACGACAGTGAAATTATTTAATATTCAAGCTTAGCCTTACCAGCTAGAATAATATTATCCCGGCACAGGGTCCTCTGTATCATACAAAATTAAAAAGCAATGCCTTCCGAACCCCAACCAACATATCACATCAACTCATAAATCATGGAAGAGATTGGGTTAAAGAAAGAAAAACACTTGATACGAAAAAATAATCGCAAGGAGAAACACTTCGCCAAACACGACGTATATAATCAACATGGTCCAAAGCGAGAAAAAAAACATAGTTGGCTTTTGGGTATCCTACCTGACCCAAATACCGAACAAGAATGTTTGCTCCAAGAGACCAACCAACAGCATATAAATTAGCTTTTGGGTACCGAGCAGCAACATGGTCCACCACTTCCCGCATATCTCCTAAAAACGAAGCCGAATAGAACTGAACCAAGAGAGTTATAAAAATTGATCACATACCTTCATAGAAGCCTCTCAGTATTCATATGTACAATCTGCTAAATATATTGTGTGCAGTGTGCACCATGCTTGGACAGTGCAGAGCAAAAGCCATAGGATCTCGTATCGAAAGTAATACCTGAGGAGTGGTGACAGGGCTATCGCCACAACCTCGGCTATTAAAGACGACCACACGCCAGCCTTTGCTTCTGGCTCGAACTAACATATGCCTCACATACGAGTCTCCGCTCCCTCCTGTTAAACCTGGCTGTAACCATCCATAAAAACCACTAAAAAGCTTTAACTCAGGATAACAACTAATTGAATTAAAGAGAAAATTGATTATGAACGGGACGGAACCAGCAAAATGACGAGTGAAGACTCGGGCGGCAGACGACGGTCGTCGCCGGAGACCCAATCGAGCGCGACGCAGCCGTTATCTGGGGTGCGGAGGCACTCCCGGCGGAGCCTGACGTCGGGGAGAGACCGGAAGAACGAGGCTAAGATGGTCTCCATATGGCGGTTCCATCCGATCATAGGAAACGGGTTGTACGGACGGGTCAGGGTCTTGAGAGCCAAGAGGACCGAGTCGTGAGCTCCATCACCTCCGCCGGCGATGATTTCGAGCGACGGGTGAAGCTCAGGGTGACTAGGCATTGCGTCGGTGGCGGCGGAGATGACGTGTATGGCGGAGATGCTGCGAGGTTTGGGTTTTATCGGGGAAGGGGAAAGTAGTTGAGTTGGTACGGACGTGATTGGTCGACGATGGTACAAGGGTCTGAGAGGTGGGGCTCTCGCCATTGGGTAAGCGAACAGCCGCCGCAACAAAAGCATTTGTTTTGGCGCCCGGAAATTGACTGTTTATTCTCTAACTTTATTGCCTTCGGATTTTTACTACTTTGAAATTTTTTTTAATAAATAAATATTAAATTTTATTAACTCGTTGTGTATGTATTGATAAAATTAATTAAAAATGATTTTATAACAAATTATCGGTATAAATTATACTTGGAAAATGGTTTTTTGCTGCCTTTTGTTGCACATGATTCTTATTATTTCATACACTTCAAACCATTAGCAAACGAGCTTCTTGCTGGCCAGCATCTTGACTTTAAGCACGTGTATAACCATTATATCTTTGTTAACGTAGTTAAATTCGTCTTTCTATTCCATCTCTCAGTCGGTGTTGAATTACGAGGAATTAATTAATGTCTGCTGTTTTATAAGTGGTCTGTTCGTATACTGTAGAATTAATGTCCCTCTTTTCCACTTCCCCACCCCAACTCACAATTAATATAATTAATGAAAGTGAGGTTGTTGGCATTCCCATGCATGGCAAGCTCTGAGCCTCCGTAATTAATAGTATGATATTTGATTTGGTTTCTACGTTAATATGCCAACTAATAGATTTTACATAAGTACGTACGTATTAGGTATCTACGGCCAGCACTTACTTCTGATGTCTGATTCGATTCAAACGTATTAATTAGTACAAAAATACATTGATTTATCATGCAGTACCCAAGTCTTTGATCATAACATTCTCAATAAACTCATTTACATATAAAAACATGCCTTTTGAAAAAATAAAAATCATAGAAGAGGTGTAAATTAAAAATTATAAGTTGATGTAATTTTCTTTTATTTGTCTGATGATTTTGTAAGTATAAGATTTCTTTTATTACTCTTAATACTTTTTTAAAAATATTATAAATAAAATATCTTGATTATGTGTAGAGATTAACTATATACAGTTCGTTAATATTTTCATGCACCAAAAAATTAATAGCAATAATATATATATATATATATATATATATCTGATTTTGTATGTGCAGTCCTATTTGATTCGAAAGTTTTTGTTTTATTTTATGTGTCCAGATTTTCAAAAACTATTTTACTGTATAATTATTTGGAAGATAATAATTTGTTTCAAAAACTATTTCACTATTAAAAAAATATTTGTTTAGAATTTTTTTTCTACGTATTAAATTATTTATTAATCCATAATTTGTAAAAATAATTTGTTTCAAAATATGTTTACTTAGTTGGATCAAACAGTTATTTTACCGACTATAAGTTATAAATGAAAAAAAAGTGGCATTATTCGGTAATTTTAAGATTGAAGAATACATCAAAGAATGTGATTTATTGATATCGTGATCCATATGTTAATCATGTGTTTCCTCGAACCAGAACTTAAGTGCTGCTCGTGTTGGGAATGGGTCGATCAACAAACAGCAAATATGAAGTGACTGCAACGGATATAACAAAGAAAAATTAAAACAAAAGACATAGAACAATAATGGACACCTAGATTTGAAGTGGTTCGGCTTAACATAATCCTACGTCCACTGCTGGGTCAGTTTCAATGAATCCACTATAACAATAGAGATAGAATACAGAGATTGAATCATGTGATTTTTATACTAGAAACACTCAATCTCACTTACAAGTTGCAAAACTTTCTCTCACAACTCTCAAACCCTTACAAATAGCTTTCCACTCAAAATCTAAACTAAAAACCTTCTGGAGCTCCTCACAGCTACTCAACGTTCAAATGAACGCGAGCCATCTTATAAGCCCAGACTTGCTCGAGCGAGGTTACTCTCGCTCGAGCGAAACACTATTCCAAATGACATCAACTCTGGTATAGAAAACATTAGCTCGAAAGCGAAACCTCGAGCGAGGTCGAGCGAACGTCTAGGGTTAACTCTCGCTCAAGCGAGACGTCGAGTGAGAGTTGAGCGAAATCTCTATCTAGAATCTCGCTCAAACTGGATGTCGAACAAGGGTCGAGAAAATTCTCTGTCTGATGTCTCTCTCGAGCGAGATGTCGAGTGAGAGTTGAGCAAACTTTCGGGTTGAAGCTCGCTCGAGCGAGAGTCGAGCGACGAGCATACTGATATGCTTGATTGAACTCAATTCAAGCCACATCTCAACAAATCTCCACATTGACTTGAATTGTGACAAGCCTCACAAAATACAAAAACCCCCAAATCCCTCAAAGGAAATATCAAACACAAACGGCAATACACTACAATACAGACTGCTTACTTGAACAACAGCATCTGAATACAAATGAAAACAACCAAATATTCTCTGCTAAAATAAGAACCCAACAAAACCTGCATGAGCATATACAAAAGGTGGTCAAATTGCCTCATCTATCTACTAGCTGTAGACCTGCTCTCACTGTGTACCAACGCCATGGACAAAATAATACTTCACAATAGTATGATCTAGAGTACAACACGTACTCTATTCTGAAGCTCTCTGCAATTCCACTTTCTTGCTATAATTCTCTCTCCTTCTTGTGGAAACTAAAGAAGAGAAAATTTATCCAATAACAAGTTATAGTTGACCACTTCACACAATCTGTAGACAAGCCTGCAAACTCAAAGTAAATTGTGGACTCTGTTTGACACGGGCCCACCTCATTCCATCCAACGACTCCTTGTGAAGTGAAACAAAACTGTATAGCCTGAGTAACGCTCTACCTTCTTGTCTGTAGATTACTTGTCTTCACAAAAGTGTTTGAACACCAAACACATCACAAAAGAAACAGATAGACAAAACCAAACTCCAATAGTCATAAAACAAATATGAGTATCACAAAAACACGATTTTACACAAGATGTATCCCGATCAGAAATACTGCAGGAAACTTGATTCTACACTATTTTCCAAGAACACAATGCAAACAAAAAATAAAGATTACTGTCTTATGATCACACCAAGTAAAAGCTGCCGACTCATAAATGACCACACATGTCTGGAACACTCACATGTGCTGCATGTGAGTAATATCTGAATCTGTAGCATGTGAGGATACTCCAGCTGCTACCGTACTACCCTCAAGGAAGTAGAGACTAACTGTCATCTTCTTCACTGTCATTACTACTAGAGAAATTTATCTCTTCCTCCACATTTTTCAATTGAGAACACTCACTTCTGTAATGACTAAATTTATGGGAGTAGTAACACTTAAAATTTTTCTTGTTAGATCTGGAGCTACTAGAACTACTTTTATTCTTCCCTGAACATCTCTCCCCGGATCTATCACCAGAGGAATATTTCACAAACAAACCATCGGCTTGATCGTTCATGCCTAACCCCCCAAATTTTGTTCTCAATTCCTTAGAATTCAAAACAGACTTAACATCTACTAAGGAGATTGTATCTCTACCATACAACAATGAATTTACAAAATTATCAAACGAAATAGGCAATGAACACAAAACAATTAAGACTTGATCTTCCTCATCAATCTTAATGTCTATGTTTATCATATCCATAATAATTTTATTAAATTCATCTAGATGCGCAAAAATAGAAGTACATTCCATCATTTTGAGAGTGTACAATCGTTGTTTCAAATACAACCGGTTAGTGAGAGATTTCTTCATGTACAAGCTCTCTAACTTGTTCCACAAACCAACCAAGGTCTCCTCCTCAGTAACTTCCGTCAAAACTTCATCTAATAGTGACAATAGAGTAGTACTGTGAGCCATTTCTTCCTCGTCCTTTGACGTTGCAAGAGACTCACCAATAACTTCTAGAACATTGAACAAACCATGTTATCGCAACAACGCCTTCATCTTGATTTGCCATAAACTGAAGCTATTTTATCCGTCGAATTTCTCTACTTCAAACTTTACTGAGGCCATCCCTTCAGATCTTTATAAAGCTCAAGAATGCTCTGATACCAGTTTGTTGAGAATGAGCCGGTCAACAAACAGCAAATATGAAGTGACCGCAGCGGATGCAATAAAGAGAAATTAAAACAAAAGACGCAGAACAACAATGGACACTAAGATTTGAAGTGGTTCGGCTTAACACAAGCCTATATCCATTGTTGGGTCAGTCTTAATGAATCCATTATAACAATAGAGATGGAGTACAGAGATTAAATCATGTGATTCTTACACTAGAAACATTCAATCTCACTTACAAGTTGTAAAACTTTCTCTCACAACTCTCAAACCCTTACAAATAGCTCTCCACTCAAAATCTAAACCAAAAATCTTCTGGAGCTCCTCACAGCTATTCAGCGTTTAAATGAAAACAAGCCTTCTTATAAGCCCAGACTCCCTCGAGCGAGGTTACTCTCGCTCAAGTGAAACACTATTCCAAACGGCACCAACACTAGTACAGAAAACATTAGCTCAAAGTAAAACCTCGAGTGAAGTCGAGCGAACGTTTAGGGTTGACTCTCACTCGAGCGAGACGTCGAGTGAGAGTCGAGCGAAGTGTCTATCTTGAATCTCGCTCGAGCTGGATGTCGAGCGAGAGTCAAGCAAACTCTCTGTCTGATGCCTCGCTCGAGCAAGGGTTGAGCTAACTTACGGGTTGAGACTCACTCGAGCTACCGCTCGGTAGCTCGAGTGAGAGTCGAGCGACGAACATATTGATGTGCTTGATTGAACTCAATTCAAGCCATATCTCAACAGCACGTGCTCACTTACAGTTGCAAACTCTAAAAGTAGCTCCTCAATTTAGAATGAAAAATGTTAGAATCACTATTAAGTTTGACATCCCTTTTTGATATTTTAATTGTTTTTTAATTTTTAATTTTATTTAATAATTAAAAAAGAGATTATTAGTGTATTAATATTTTTTATATGTTTTATAAATGTTTTTAAATTATAAAAAAATGAAAATAAAAAATATATATTTAACACTAGCAGTACGTTGCAATGGTATGCTACAACAGAATCACTAGCAATGCCCATTTACAATTTGAACCACAGCAAATCATCCATTCTTTGTAGCTTATTTTTATAGGTTCTATTATCAGTAACGAGTCTTTTATTTTACTATATTATATAAAATCACTATTTATTTTAAATACTAGTTAAAAGTAATAAAAACTTGAAAGAAATAGATTTAGATTGTTTGGTAAGTGAAGTAATAAATATTTCATTCCTATTTATAAATAATTATTAATATTCATAATTAATTTATTAGTAGTTAGCAACAATTATTAATTTTATTATTTACAAATTATTTGAGATCATGCTATAAGAAATAGGATATTTATGGCGACCAGAATTCGCAGCAAAAAACCCTAATTTCACAGCAAATAGCCCTTGTGCGGCATTTTTGTGGTGCTGGAGTTTTTGCCGCATAAGTCGGGAGGGTAAAATTCTTTGGCCTCAAAATTGAAGAAGCGTTGGGAGACTTTTTGCAGTGAATTTATATTGCCAAAAAAGTCAATATATTCATCGCAAACAAGGTCTTAACCCTGGTTATACGTACAGATGAGATAAAACTTTTTGCGATGATTGGAATTTGCCGCAAATAACTTATAGAATTACAAATGACGCCACAATCAAATGAAAATATGCAAGAAAAAGACTATTTGCGGCGTCTTTAACTCGCCGCAAATAGTCTTTTACAGAATTAAAAAAAAATACTAGTGAACTAGTTTCTTTACTAGTTTCACTAGTATTTTGCTAGACGTCGCAAATAGTCTTTTACAAAATTAAAAAAAAAATACTAGTGAACCAGTTTCTTTACTAATTTCACTAGTATTTTGCTAAAATAGATTATAATAAACTCTCTTGTTAGCTGATCATTATTTTAAATAATGACTACCAGCACAACATCCTAAAAAATAATAAGTTATCACATTAAATCACACTTGGTACACTTAGAGGGCATATATAGCACATGAAATCACAATTGGTACATAATTATACTTATAGCCAAGCATCATAAACTTCCCATTATATAAACATGTACATCTCAATAGGTTGAATACACAATATTACCATGTGCAATATCATCAACCCAATATTCCTAGAGTTAGCAACTTTAATATCATAATTACACATTGCGTAATAACAGGAGTAGTTGCATCAACATTCAAATAACCTTCTTGAATTCTTTGCTGGGTGAGCTCTCCAAATTGGAAGTCAACCAACCATATATGCAGCCCACTAGAATTCTGTAGGATACAATATGAAGCACCTACACAAGAATATGAATAAAAATCAAGACATCATCCTTTATTGACATATTTTCTGCTATGTCCACCAAAACAGTGAAAAAATTAGCTATTGCAAAATTAAAATCCTAGAGTAGGTAGCCTCATTTTACTTTGAGAGAACACAAGTTAATATATTCTACAAAAAAAAGACTAAAAATGTAACCAAAAAATGTTTATGTAGACTGGAATTCTCATGGATGCATGTCAAGTCTTCATCTTCCTTTTAAGAAATATTTTAGAACATATGAATTTATGTTAATGCTAAATTGAATGGAAGAAAACGCCAACCATTTTTTGTTATCACTAAATCATCAAAAATGTTCTAATCCTGACCTTAAATATGGCAGATGAGTATGTCATTGATGCATCCAAGAATAGAGCAAACAATTCATTAATCTAAAAACTTATAGCAAAGGACAAGCTATAAGTTTCTATTTCTCTTCCATGGAACAACAAGTCAAAGAAGCCATAGAAAATTGAAACAGATAGCATCAAAATATAACAGACAACAGCAAAACCATAACAGACTTTTAATATATTACTTTCAGATGGCTCCACTCCATAAAACCCACCAGGGGATGTACCTAGATAATACTCACTTTTTTCAAATGGAATGGGCAAACTTGCAGGTTTAAGGAGTGCAAATATCATTAAGAGGCTTATTACATTTTGCAGGGGCAGGAAAATCATGAGCATGCCATACTCACATGCAGCTCATGCATGCTATACTCACTTTTAGATAAACTAGCTAGTTTTTAAATTTAACTACTGGTCATTACAGCTTGAAGCCAAGTGTGGTTGTCAAATATCTACACTTTTGATATAACTAATACTTGAAGAGAACATTCTTTACCCATTGCATGTAAAACACATACATATTTGTACACAAGTGGGCTATTTTTTTCACCCATGACAGTTAAATTCAATCTAGAATATAAATGCAACTATGCAGAATTAAAATTACCATTTCCTCAATGATAAAGTAGTGCTATGCAGAAACTTGCACATCATTTAATAAACCATTATATGACATGCAATTTGATCCCTTCCTCTGGCTACTGTAAATCTTATAGATCTGGTAATAGGCGACTTTAACCCAACTGCCCTGCTTGGAAACCTGTAAGCAAATGCCAACACCACATATTAATGCTTACGTACTTGACAATGTTTTTATAGCTAAATATATGGTAAAGTAGGGTCATATTCCAGATGATTTTAGTAATCATCTTGATTTATTTCATATTCTAGAAGCATCAAATAGGCTTTGTCACACTGAGTAGCTCATCTTCAATCTCCCCATGACAATACTTTAGTAAAAAATTTACCAAGCCAACTCTAAACAAACTTGCCAAAGCTATAAACTAGATGAAGGGAGATGATAAATAATTTTATACCTAAAGTTTGGAGCCTTATAACCTGCAGGACAAGTCAATTAATCATGTAAGAGTTGAATGTAGCAAACTGAATGCCACCTGAAATTACAGTCAATTGGTTTATGAGCATAAGTCAATGTGAAAACAAATATTACTTAATAGATAACTAAAAAACAATAAATTATATAGATGAGGAGCCTTAAATGGATAATTACTTGAAAGTGTTTTAGGGAACACATTGCAGATCATTCCAATGCCATTATCATTGATGCTTTATCTGAAATTAGGAAATATAGCGTCAAATAAAATCTCACACATCATGAGAAGTGAAGAAGCTATTATCCTTAAGCTTATAGATATTTAACCATCTTTCGCTAAAAGCGTACAACTAAATATTTGAAGCCAACTTGAATCAGAACTCAATAGACAATCTACAATGCTAGGAGTAACAACTACCCTCTAGATACATGCTTCACCATAAAGCCCTTTCAAGATATATGCCACTGTAACAATTGCAGAAGATGAGCGCATGAGATGTTTATAAAAAAAACTTAAGACATTTTGTAGCCACATATAAGGTTTTAAAGAAAATCTCCCTTGCTTTGTTTCCATAATATATAAAGCATATATATAATGGAGCAGCAATACTATATAGCCCTAACATTTACATTCAATAATCTCCCTTGCTTTGTTTCCATAATAGAAGCCTTGTAAGCCTCTTGATACAAGGAAAATTACGGGGAAGATCATTTTTTTTTTATAGGTAATCAAAAGGATTTCATTTATGGAAATAAGCTAAGCCCAAGAAGATTATAAGCAGTTCTACTATCAAGAGTCAAGACACATTGAAAATAAACCATCAATATAGCCAAGTTATTCTGCCATATAATTTCTCAGAGTACATTGATGGATAGAGCAGTAAAAAAAAATGTATTATTATATTCCAGTAACAAACTTATTTGAGTTGCAATTCATTACAGTTGAATTAGGATAAAGTTTGGTTCAATATAGGATTATAAGAAGTGCAAATCTTGGCCAGATTGAAAGTTGGATCGAGAGAATTTACACAAACAAGCAGCCATGCAAGTCAAATATTTTCACTCTTACTTTGTCCTTGGTTTCCAAACTAGCATCCATATTGAATGAAATTCATATAACTTTTCCAACTATCTCTATGCAGGTTTGTGTACATTCAGCTTATCACAAATATATAGTAGTGGCATGGGAGAAGAATATTACCAAGTCCTTGATGATTAAGTTTGTGATAGGCAGAAAATTGCAATCCACACTAATCCAGAGTTGAATAAGGATGCTTTATGATCCCACAACTGAAGTCAATTATGTCAATTAATTCTAACAATCTTCAGATAATTGATAATGAATCCACTATTTAGTCTAGCTAGGCACCAAAAAATAATTTTTTCATTTAGAAATTTCGAGTAACAAGAAGTTTCCATATTCAAACCTAACATTAATTATAATAGACTCGGATCAGATTCAAAGTTAAATTCAAAGTACCCTTTCATCCATTACCAACTAGGATCAGATGTTCATTCATTTCTTCACCATAAACATAGTCATTGTAACAAGCAGATTGTAACTTTCTACTATGTGAAAATACTAATCTTACATTCAATTTGTAATTGTTGATATTATAGTTTGTAATTGCAATTGCTATACTGAGTTATGTAGAACACTTCCACATTTAAAAAGAAGCTAGATGCTTAATATAGGAAGTAAAGCATCAAAAGAAGCGACACCAGCCCATGCTTTAGGAATCACACATCAAAGATATAAAGTTCAAATGACGAAACCAATTAATACGGAACCACTTAAGTAAAAAAATTTGCTACGTTAGCTTTCTTTGCATCCCTTTCTTTTAGTTCATTTTCTTCATCATCTTCGTCATCTCCTTTATGAACTATTAATGAATCAACAAAAACTAATGCCATAGCAGTAGCTAAATACAGTGATGATAATAGACTTAACCTCTTAATACTATAATGACAGATTTACACAACTTATAAAAGGCATTGACATATTTACCTCCATCCAGGAAAATGACAAACACACAAAGTATGAAGCTACAAGTGGAGAACAAAAGGGACAGACTTTGCTAAATATTTACATCCATCTCAGGAGAATAAAATAATTAAGGGTGTGATAGTTAAATAGTTTCATCCTTGCAACAACATATTTAAAGAAAAAAAAAACATACTAAGAAGCCATCAAAGCATGAAAAAGAAAGAAAAAAATTAATTTTTGCTCTAACATCATCAATGGAAACCCATCTAGATCAATACTTGGCTGTGGGGGAAAATAGAGAAATCTAACCAAGTAAAAAAAAAAAAAAAGATAACAGGTGTAAAGAAAACACTATAAATTTCAATAAAACGCTACAATCCACTAGTACAAATCTTAATCCTCTATTTTTATGAAAACCTAACAGAAAAAATCTGCCAATTATACTAAAATCGTATCAATAAATACACAAACTTAAAAATAAACTTAAATGGATAAGTAAGAGAGAGAGAGAGAGAGAGAGAGAGAGAGAGAAAGGGCGATGAACGGAAAGAGAGAGCACAAGAGAGTGAGAGACGAATGTAGAGAGAGAAAACGAAAGAGGTACTCACCTACTAAGCAAGACGATGATGACGGCGCAATGATTATGAAGGGGCAGCACGATCTCACAGAGAGAGAGAGAGAGAGAGAGAGAGATTAGGTTTGAATTTGAGGGATTAGATTGTAGGATAATATCGCCACCCGGGGGGGGGGGGAACGCGTTTCTAAATTTAAAAGACTATTTGCGGCACTATGGATTGTAAAAGTCGCCGCAAAAACTATTTCGCCCAGTTATTATGAGAAATCTGATATTAAATATTAAGTGCTACTATAAGAGACTTTTGCCGTCACTTTCTATTACGGCAATAGTAAAAATGCCTCTACAAATCACTTTTCTTGTAGTGTCACCTTAGCATTCAAATGTAACAGCCTTAATCATTCATATTTATCCTAACAAACCAAACATTCACATATAGGGGCGGAACTATATAGGAGCTTGGAGGGCTTTGACCCCTTCAAAGTCTTTAAAATTTGATGAAAATTAATTTTAAAAGGTGTTTTTACAAAATAGATTATATAGAAAATTAATATTTTGCCTCCTCCAAACTAGAATTTTTGTAACTTGACCCCCCAAATTAGATTTTTTAGTTCTGTCCCCTTTCACATCCCATAATACATTAAAGTTATTGAGGCAAATAAAGGACACTAATTAATCAGAGTAATTCTATAAGAAGTCAATTTCAGGAAGTCGATAGGAAGTCAGCTAACAGGGTGCAATACCACATTACGCGTGATTTAAAAAGAAAATAGAAAACAAATCATTTAAAACACTCACATTTCCCTTCAACTTCAATTGTGAACACGTGAGAAGAGAGAAATCAGAGAGAGAGAGAAGAAACACCTCACTTAATTTTTTAAGGTACTTGTGAGAATCTATTGGAAGCCCATGTAAAGAATATTTGTAATCGACAACCGTGCAAGCAATCTGCACCATAGGTTATTCTTAAGAAAAAAAAGAAGCATGACATTATAAGGTGGTCAATAAACTACTAGGAAGAAAATGAATTGCAAAATAAAATTGAGAAAGAAGCCGAATAAGATAGACGGTGTAGATTGCATGAGAAGAGTGAATGATGTTCTAGTTTGGCTTATCGTAATGAGTAGTTCGACAGAGTAGCTTCTGTAGCAAGTGCACATAGTGCACTCACTACGTGGCTATCCTCTTTTTTTTTTTCCAAATTACAATTTGAAAATTTAAAAGATAGCGAACCGTTTCCTGAACTCATCCCGCTCCCATGTCCCCCTCCCTCTCTCTCTCTCGTTGCCCAACACTCTCGAGCATCACCGTCCCTGTCGTTGGCCCTCACCGACAACTCGTCGGCCTATCTCTGTCCATCGCCACCCATCCGGTTTTCCCCACAAATCATTGCGAACAAGACGAAGGAGTCAAGCTCACACAAACGGGTATATATGCCCTTTCAATGGTGGTTTCTCGATGACG
Source organism: Platycarya longipes (assembly GCA_036559045.1). Classification (NCBI taxonomy): domain Eukaryota; kingdom Viridiplantae; phylum Streptophyta; class Magnoliopsida; order Fagales; family Juglandaceae; genus Platycarya; species Platycarya longipes. The sequence goes on along the minus strand of CM071799.1, from coordinate 15,763,508 downwards.
AGCTTAAAGAAGGAGAGTAGATCCCTTGAAAAGAGAGGCATATTTAGACCTGCTTCTTGTTAAATGCAACAGTGGCATCTCCACTTACTTTAGATATAGGAACATCCGTTTATCTTCTCTCTTTAATTATCTTTACATTCCTCTTTTGCTTTCTGAGCACTTCTCATTTTTGCTACATTTGTTATTTCTTGGCAGCTAGCTTCTCCCTCTTTGACATCATGAAAGTTTCTTACGGTGAGTGATCTTTGTTTATTTTTACCTTTGTTATCAATTTTTCATTTTTGCTCTTAATATGTAAACTATTTTTTTCAAATGTTAGATTGATACTGAAAATTGAAAGATAGATGTGTGAAGAAAAATTCCTGGGTTTGACTACTCCTCTTTCTTTTTTTTTTTGGGGGGGGGGGGGCATTGTTTTGGCTGGGCATGACTTTGGGTTAATATTAATGTTCTGGGTTTTATTTGGACTTTTCATTTGTTTATATTGGAAAAAGGTTCTCTATGGCTTAGCGGACTTACGGGTTCAATAGCGTGCAACTAGTCTCAACCAAATATGAAAACCAGTGGCAAGATCATTCATGCTAGGTAATTTTTGACTATTTGCAAAGTATTCGCTTATAAGGTAATTTCTCAAGTGTGAAAAAATCACTTTGATTTGTAGATGGAGAAGTTTGGGGGGAGGGGGGTAAGGGATTGGGGAGAATGAATTGAGATGGGCAAATCCTTATAGAATATATGATTGTGTTGCTATTATAATTCAATTTCAACAAAAGCTAGAGGAGAACTCAGAGCTTTAAATCTTATATCTTCTCTCTCTTTCCCATGGCTTCTAAGCAATAATAATGAGAAACACACATGAATTACTTCTGCAAATTGTCATAGCTCCAAGATCAAGGATTAGTTTATTATTGTTATTTAATGTGTTTGGCAGGAGGGATTGGATCAAACTGTGATTATTTTTTTTGCAGAAGTAAATCAAAGAAAATTAGTGACAATTAGGGCTGAAGAATATGTAAATTTCATAGGAAACTCTTACATCGCAAAAGTTTTCCAAAGTGATTTGAGTGTAAACTATTTTGCAAAAGAATAGAAGCTTTTGACTCAAAATTCTCTTATTAGAAAAATGATAAACTTCTTTGATGGTGAAAAACAAAAATCTTTAAAATTTCAGTCCGTGACAATAATGAAGGTCTCAGTGTACTTAAATTGTTCTCTTTCTTTTCCTTCTCATGGTAAAATTCTTACGTATCAAGAAATTCAAAACTCTTCTGGTTTACTGCTACATTGTTCCATCAATGTGATGGAACTTATTTAATAGGTAAAGTAAACATCAAATCTTTTCGACAGGAACTTACAATGTATAAAAAGTATTAGTTTTACTAATTTACATTATATGTATATATGTATATATATATATATATAATATATTTCTTTAGTAATATTGCTCTTTGTGGCTTAATTTCTAGAGCTTCCTCATTTCTAAATCTTACCCCTCTTTGGTAGGGATTCTTTGTAAACTGAAACCACATTGCAAACTTTATGGTAGTTTAGTTTTACAACAGAAGGGAATGGATGCTAGAATGATATGTAACAGCCCATTCAAGAAATATTTTAGACCTCTTCCATTCTTACCTCTTAATATCTTCCCTTTTAGACCTATTGGCTAACTTTTCTTCTCTCCTTTAACTTCAGTTTCAGGTTACATGCACAGGCTCTCACACTAGCTGCATTAGCTAGTGCTGCAGCGGTTGAATGGTATGATCACTTCAAGGCTGATTGATACAAAAAGTTCTTTCTAGTTGATGCATACTTCATCACACAAGGATTGAGTGAACTTTTGAATATAACCTGCATTGAGTAAAATTTGCTAGGAATTTATACCAATGGAGGATAATAAAATTACTTGTAACGAGGTCACAAATATGTTTTTGTCCCTTTCCCATTACATCTTTTTTTAGCTGTTGTATTTAGTTGTTTGGTATAACATTATTTTAACATGCAATTATGGTAGCTCGCAAGTAATCAAATTTGAAGGCAATTTTTCATCACTTTCCTAAAATTATTTTTGTATTATCTTGTACGTACCTTGACCACCCATTATTATCCAACATTGATTGTAGTAAATTCATTGTTATGAATTGTGTTTGGTTTATAGAAGTGAGAATTTTGTATCTTTTCTATGTCCTCAAACATCCCCTCGTATTAACAAGAAAATGAAGTGTGTTAGAAATCCACACGAGTAAGGAAGCCAAGGTATAGAAGGAAATCAAGTTGGAAAGGGGCTTTACATCAACGTCTTAGAGCTTGGTGGGCCAGAGATTAATGGGAGTGAAAGTTGTAAAATTGAGGAAGCAACTAGTCATCTCATGAGCGGACAATTTAGACTTGAATGGGTTATCTTGTAAAAAAAATTAGAGTAGCACTTTAGTCGAATATAGAGCTAAATGGGAGACTCCCACTTTGCTTACAGAGAAGTAGCTTAATAGTAAGCAGGATATTGTGGCCAATAACTTTTTTGTACAAACAAAAATCGATGCTGAAAATATCATTATATAGCACCATACATTTGCCCTTCATACATTAACAGTAACATTAACAGCCATTTTACATTCTCATTAACACCATCCATCTACAGTACATACAGTCGTGGACTAGCTATTTACATATCCCCTATATCATTGATCCAAACTAACCAGAAACTACTAAAACAAATAAAATCTAGTATAGACACAATAATATATGTGCATATTTATTTTCTAAGATTTTCTTTCGAAGTTTGCTATCAAGCTTGTGAAGATCATTCTCTTTCCTCTCTCTTAGTTTATCTTCTCTTTTTCTGAGCTTTATACGAAGAATTCACATATTACTTTTCCCTGCATACAATTCAAGTATTTCAAACTAGTCTGTACCAATTATGAAAGCAAGCAAAATGACTAATTATAGAAGTTTTAGTCCAATGACAGAATTAAAATAAGACTAATCTATACAAGACGACTAAAGCATGTTCATTTTTATTCAAGAGATGCTTAATCATATGGAAATTTCAAGAACTGATCTATATAATATTATATTTTTAATCTTCTCCAGACAAGAACTTCACGAGTCAATATACAAATACCAATTGTATTTAACCAATATCATCTATTTATAGTAACAATGATTACAATTGATTTATTTTACACTTTGTAATTTTCGGTTGTATAAAGCAGACCCAGAAATGTCCTGTTTTGGCGTCAACCCAGAATTTTTTAGTTTGTTCACTGAAATATTAGGAAAAATTCAAATCGATACCGGTACGAGTATGTGTATAATAAAACATGCTTTGGCTAAGAAATTCAAATCCTAAAAGTACCTAGGAGCTATACAGGATGGATAATCGACTTGGATTTGAAATCGTTAAGGGTACAGTTTCCATCGCTTGTTGACGACATCGAGGAGCAGTGGACGATGTGGTCGAGCTTGAGGGAACATCGGCCTCTGTGAAGCTTTGTATGAATAGTGGGTTGTTCTGTAACAACCAAAATAAAAAATAAAAAATAAAAAACAAAAAAGTGAAAAGAATGAGATTTATTAGGAGACGCAAGTACCTCGTGGCCGACAACAGCGACACACGATCATCTTCACCGACTTTCGTACAGAGCAAATGTGTTTTCCAAGTGGAGAGGATGCACGACGTAGGGGGTGGGGAGAGGATGGGCGACACGAGAGTAGGGATGGGAGAGAGGATAGACGAGACGAGGGGGTGGAGGTCGGGGGAGAGGATGGACGAGGGGCTGGGTATGCTTCAAAACCCAAATGGGAGAAATGAGAGAGAGAGAGAGGCGACGTGCACAGGTGGGGGAGGGAAAATTACCCTCTCGTGGATTTGCGGTGTTCTTTGTTGGTGGACGGAGGTCTTCACATCGGTGGACTCGGTGGATGGAGGTCTTCGCATCGGTGGACTCGGTGGCTATTGATGGGACCAAGGGCTTGGGTACTGAGGATTCGATTTCGGGAGGGTTAGGGTTGAGAAAGGTTCAAAGAAGACGAAGGGAGAAGATTAGGGTTGAGAGTTGATCGACGAAGCGTCGAAGGGGAAGGCTAGGGTTGAGAGAGGAAATGACCTTGATGTTGGGGGTGAGGGCTGAGAAGATTTCAAAAGACGAATCGAAATTCAAAATCGCATTTCGATAAAAGTGAAGGCTGAGAGAGGGAGAGACGTGTAGACCGGTTCAGTGCTTTAGTGAACCCAGTCTACACGTCATGGCTATAATGGATACTCCGCTATAATGGATGCGCTTTAGATTTATTATATCGTAATATCCCCCAACTACTTGATCAAATCTATTTTTATTTGTTCAATGTGTAACCTCTGCTCTATGATGTTCATTTTAGAGGCATATTTGAATTTTTCTCTTCAATTATCTTGAACAATCTGCTATTAGGTTTAAGGTAAAATTTAGTACACAAAATATTGGATTTTTTTAGATGTTGATGATATTTCATAATAGATTAACGGTCTCACGAAAGCATTGGATATGCTATTAGGTTTAAGGAATGGCCGCAGGTTGAAGATGAGAGAAAATGTGTGGGGTCGACTTGGTTTTTTTTTTTTTCTTTGTTTAAATCACGACTGACGTAAGCAGACTTCTTATCGAAAATCCTCAAACCGACTCTATAAAAAAAATACTCGATTACGTAGTCTATTTCGTTACCAGGACAATTTATAGAACAAAATGACAAAGAAATATTATTGGATTATAATTTATTGCGGTCCACTGAAGATCATCGAGCGAACCCTTAAATATATCGATGCAGGTGGTGAATGAAACTGACTCAAAATAGAAACAAAGTACAAAATAAAAACAAGAAGAGATTATTCGACAACAAAAGAAAATCTGCAGAATAATCATGAAGAAGTTTTCGTTCGTTCCTTCACTGATCAGTACTATTTTCCTTCTCCAGATATCTGCTTCTCTTCCTCAGTCATGAAGGCTGTAATGGGAAAAGACTTGCCAATCCCCATTGGTGTTTTGAAATAGATCTTCTTGCTTGCTTCATCTTCCATGCTCATCTCAGCAATGGGCACCCACAAAAATACCTGTTTGCTCTTGATTCCGGTCATCTTCTTCATCTTCAACTTCTCTACATACGCAGTCACCTCTGTGGCATAGCTCACTCGGGAGTTAGTCCCGGCAAAGAAATGCTCGGACGGGGCCTTCTGTTTCATCCAGACGAACCCCGTTTCTCGAACTCTTCCGCACTCTTCGAGGTCCCGCAGAGGAAGAACGCCTTTCGGGAACCCTAGCTCTGCCAAGAGCTCTACCGAATGGCGATAGCACTCTTCCGAACCATGCACAATCTCCGCCCCGGTGCGCTCGTTCTGATCCCGAGATGTGCCGCCGCTTGCCATTGCGCTTTAATTTTGGTCCAAGACAAATGATATGTGATAGTTTGCTTTGCGTCGAAGAATTGGGGATTGTGCGATCGAATGTGGTGGAATAAATAAGGGAAGGAGGTCGTTGGCTGGAGGTTGAACTAAAAATGAATTATTCAAGAGTGGTTCAACTTCACCGAATTGCTGGGTGACTTTTGTTGAGCGGTGTATTAAGACACAGTACGTACTGTATTCATTTATGGAAAGAGAACTTACGTAAAGGTCACATTCACATTGTTTTGTTTGGCAAATCTGAGTTGAATTTTTATTTGAGAACGAGACAAGTCACAATATGGATCATTGGATTTAGGTGGTGGCGGATAGAATTTTCCAACAAAAAAGAGTGCTTTTTTTAGGGAAATAAATGAAAGAAAAACTCGGTTATAAAATGATATAATAAAATGAAATCTAACCGGCTTGTGTGCTTGAGCACTAGTAGTTGCCTAAATTAAAAACTCTGTTATTATATTTAATTAGATGATTTTCGGCAACACTAAATAATAAAATTTGTAAATCTATCATTATTTTATTAAAAAATTTAATTCTAATGCTAATTGGAATATTATTCGTTATTATAAAAAGTGCACATAACTTTCCTAACATTCATATTATTAATGGATATGAATTATTTACAATTTGTATCGAGGAGCAAGAATCTCGAATACCCGCCAGAATGGAATGGAGTCCGCCTCCATTGAATTTTTACAAAGTGAACTGGGATGCCGGAATTGACAGAGTAACATGCAAGATGGGCATCGGCGTTATCATAAGAGACTGGCAGGGTAAGGTACAGGCCACGTTAAGATCATCTTGTGCAAGCTTTCCTGACCCGTTGCTGGGTGAGGCTACAGCTGCCTTATAAAAAGCCATTTCCCTGTGCATGGAATTCGGAATCACATCCAACGTGATTTTTGAAGGGGACTCCATGCTAGTCATGGTCCAAGCCATCAAGGGAAAGTAGACTAACTAGAGCTCAACAGGGCTGCAAATCGGTGATGCTCAGGATTTGCTTAACATTTTTAGAGATTGGTCCTTTGTTCATGTTCCTCGGCAAGCCAATGGTGCTGCCCATGGCCTTGCAAAATCTTCCTTTGACTGCTCGAATGAGAGCATGCTTTAAGAGGAATACCCTCATTGTATTCACCATCTTTTATGATTATGAATGAAATCTTATGGTCCTTTTCTCAAAAAATAAAAAAAATAGATATGAATTTTTTACGGTTTTTTTTAATAACGGTCATATTCTTCAAACGGACATATTATTCCAATGATCTAATTTTTCACTAGATATGTGTTTTTAACAACTAGTATTCCTCTACTATAAAACATAACAATTTAGTTTTCACGGGCAGACATTTTATGGAGAAGGAGGCTTCGCCTGCGATGAAGATCCCTAGCAGGAAGAATATTTTATGGCTAAAAAATAATTTGGCCAACAAGTTGGATTGATTAGATTTAGCCTGCCAAATACTTAATGGATAAAATTACTATAGATTGAGCTAGTTTTGATGTGGATATATTTAAGCAGACAAGCTAAATCTTAGTTAAAATTTAATTATGCCTAACTCACTACTTAATTATCAAATAATTAGTAAATGAGAAGAGAAGCTGTGAATGGTCACAAAGATATTTTATTAAAATATATTGATAAATTAATGTAACTTAATGTTACTTATTATATTAGTTTATAATAAAAATAATTTTATAATTTAATTTATGTCTATTTATAAATTTATTTTTATGAAATTTGGAGAATTCTCTTTAGATACAAATTGTGAAGTATGTAACGGCCCCATAAAATAAGATAGATACAGGGTGTCTAAGGGAAGGTCCAAAGATCTTTAAAGAATGAGAAAAGTCCTTTCCTTTTCGTGGGGTAAGGTGGTGTCCTTTTCTTTTAGTAGGGTAAGGTGGTGCGTTTAGGGTTAGGGTTACTTACAGCAAGTTTTCAACCAGAATCAAAGATAGAGAGATGGTAAAGAAACTAACTAAACTATGGGAAAGCTTCAATTTAACATAAGTAGAGAAAGACGTGGTGACCTTTTCTAAAGAGGATACTAGAAGAGCAGAAGCTAGAGCCAAGAAATGTCTTCTAATGAATATTCTGATGGACAAGAACTTGAATAAAGAAGTATTCAAAACAACAATGACAAAAATTTGGAATGCTAGAGGTAATATAAGCTTTAATGAAGTGGGATTTCATAAACTTTTGGTGGAAGTTGAGAAAGAGGTTGATATGGAACGGGTAAAAAAGGGGAGACCTTGATCTTTTGACAAATATTTAATCTATTTCAAAGAATTTAATAGAAAAATTCCATCGAATGAAGTTCAATTTAACCACAAACATTTTTGGGTCCAATTACATGGTCTACCACTAGCAGCCATGACTGAAGAGGGAGGGTTAAAAATAGGCTCATCCTGTCGAGAAGTTAAGTCACGCCTAAGCAACCAAAATCAGTACAATTGTCTTGGTTAACAGAAACTAGATGATCCTGTTCTGACCATGTAACAGGTTGTTCTTCATCACTAACCCTGTAGCTATCTGTTGTAGCTTCTATTTTATTCTTTCCCTTTCCAAATGACAGATCAACTGAATTTTCAATCTGAGGATGGTAGGCTTGCTTTAATTGAAGAGGGAACCCTTCTTGAATAGCTTGAACTGCATAAGGATGGATATTGCTATTTCTGCTCAATCTACCCTCAGGTCATGGAATTTTTGGAAGAACTTTTGTATCTTTTGTTGTTTTTTTTCCTCCATAACTCGTGGAATTAACCCCTGTAGCCCTTAACCATTGGCCATATTGGGATTGATACCCCTTTTTAGCAGATTGGGATTTGCTTCTCTTAATTTGTAAGTGAGATTCAATTTGATATACTAGTTTGAAACATTAAAGGGATGCCCTTTAGGATCCCATCAAATAAACTATTGAACATTTCAATTCATTTCTTAAGATCGCATCCTGGAATTGTCATTCTAATTGAGTGTGTACGATAACTTGACATGGTTTAAATATTTGGAATCTTGAATTATGATTCGTCTAAACTTTTGTAATTGTGGCTTTTCATGGGTTTCCATTTGTCAATATATTTTTGTTTGCGATCTTATAAGGCGACTTTGTGTCATTTTAGTGACTATTATACTTACTTTCAAAGATTAGGATTTAGGATAGGCATAGTTTTGCTTACGCTCTCATAGTACTTTCATTTGAATTTTCTTTCTTAAACACTTTCAAATAGATGCGACTCTAGTGGTCCCTCTCTCTCTCTCTCTCTCTCTCTCTCTTTCTCTCTCTCACACACACACACAAACGTCAAAGAGGATTAGACTAATGAATTAAGCCATACATGCCACATTCGTTTTGGATTTTAGGGCATTTTTCATTCTCATTTATATTGGTTCTCACTCTTGAAACACATTTAGATCAACACGCTTCTGATATCCAAGGGGCCTTACTTTTTGACAATGCTGAAAAGCATGTTAGAACTTCATTATCATCGATGGGTTCTAAATCTCTTGTGCGATTATCTTTCTATTTTAAAATTTCACCATCAATGACCCATATAAGGTCTTGTTTAGTTCATAATAGGTTTGTTAATTTTGGAAATCATCAAGCCTTATAGTATCAACCCATCTATCAATTCTAATGTTATATGCAACCACAACAAAACTTCAAAGACTTTAATCATCTTGTGCAACATGATTATATGCGCTCCCAAATGTTTGCCAATCTCTGGAAGTATATTTTTATTGCTTTTCAATTTCTATAGCACACGATAAAGCAACTGCTATATTTTTTTATTACCATTCAATTGATGTATAACATGATAAAGCTACTTCCTCATGTGAAGTATTCGTACTATGTGTAGTGAAATATGATATGTGAATTTTTTGTATGGGCAGATACACTTGATTTGATAAAGGAGAACATTTAGAGAAGAGAGAATGTAGATTGAAAAGGGAGGAGAACGTGCTACGGAGATGAGAAGATAAACTGAGAGAGAGAGATACTCAAAAGGTTGAGGTCAAACAAAATTTACAAAGGGTTGAGAATAGAAGTGTGCAAATATTATTGTGTTTGTATTGGACTATATCATTTGTAAGAATTTTTGCTTGGTTCAACGAAACTATAGGACACAAGTAAATAGGTGGATATTTTCTTTATTTCTCTTATATGGGTCAAGTGTACTAGTACTCTTACTTGAATTAGGCAAAGCAAATGCTAACTAAATACTTGATTAGGCATTTTGTTGTATAGGGAGAGGTACTATGAATGCTATGAAAAAATCTATTGTTTTTGGTCACTTTTTTGAATTTGTTAGGCTTTATACATTTTGACCCCATTCTTAAAATCCCCTTTGAGCTTATCTAAGGCACTCTTTACAATATTTTGGCTCGATCTATTACACACACACGATGATAAGTGGAACAAAAATAATACCCTATATAAACTTTTCTCCCAATCTATTATACACAGAGGATGATATGTTAATAAACTAGAGGGAGAAGAAATTTGCACTGAACCGTTGTGTTTCTTTGTATTGATTTACAGAATAAATCGACTTTACAATGGCTAAGTATGGAAACAAATACATATGGTAATTGAGCTAATTGGATTAATTCCTAGAATAAAGATAATTTATTGATAGTTTGGGATCTGAATTTATACATAGCTGTCAATAACCATGTTAAGAAACTAGATAGAGAAGAAATTTGCATTGAATTGTTGTATTTCTTTGTATTGATTTACAAATAAATAGACTTTACAATGTCTAAGTATGGAAACAAATACATATGGTAATTGAGCTAATTGGGTTAATTCCTAGAATAAAGATAATTTGCTGATTTTTTGGGATCTAAATATGTACGTAGCTTTCAATACCCCCTCTCAAGTTGGCACATGGAGATCTATAATGCTCAACTTGTGTGAAAAATGATGAAATAGCTCTTGGCCTAAAGTTTTGGTGAAGTAGTCGGCAATTTATTCATGAGAAGAGGTATGAATGGCTTTGAGGAGACCTAATCGAATCTTGTCGCGAACATTATGGCAATCAATTTCTGTGTTTAATACGTTTATGGAATGCAGGATTATGTGCGATGTAGAGAGCAGATTGATTGTCACAATATAAAGTGAATTGTTCAGGATAAGAAAGGCCAAGGTCAGCGAGAAGCTGCTTAATCCAGCTAAGCTCACAAGTGGTGACGGCCATAGCCTGATATTCAACTTCACTAGAAGAGCAAGTCATAATAGTCTTTTTCTTTGTACGCCAATATATTGGATTGGTGCCTAACTGAATGAAGTATCCTGTAGTAGAATGAAGAGTGAGGGAGCAGCTGGCCAAATCAGAATCAGTATATGTTGTGACGTGTATACTGTTAGATGAAGGGAAGAAAAGGCCTGGCCGGGGCTGCTTTTGACATAATAGAGAACTCTAGTAGCCGCAGTCTTGTAGGAAACTTGAGAAGCATGTATGAACATACTGAGGGTATTGACTGCATAAACAATGTCTAGTCTGGTGATGGTTAAATAAATGAAGAGACCAACCAGACGATGGTAAAGGCCAAGATCAGGAAGGAGGTTGCCATCTTGATTATTGAGCTTCAAGTATTGCTCAATGGGAAAAGAAGCGGTCCGAGCACCAAGTTATCCACTGTCAGAGAGAATGTTGAGAGCATATTTGCGCTGATTGAGGAAGATGTCATTGGGGGTTCGAACAACTTTGAGTCCAAGAAAGTACTTCAGAGGATCAAGGTCCTTTATTTTGAAGCGAGTGCAAATGATTCTTTTGAATACCTCGATCTAAAAAATGTCATGATCAGAAACAAAATGACATCAACATAAACAAGAACAAGAGTAATAAAGGCACAAGTGACAAGAGTGAACAAAGAATGATCTGTTTGAGGCTAATGAAAACGCATTTTCACGTTGAGTTGGTGAATGATCCAGTGTTTGGTGGCGGCAATTGCTAACAAGCACCGTACTATGGTCATCTTTGCAGTCAAAGCAAACATCTCATAATAGTCAAGGCCTTCAACATGAGTGTAGCCTTTAGCAACCAAGTAAGTTTTGTACCTCTCGATGGAACCATTGGCTTTGAGCTTGGTTTTGAAAACCAATTTGCATCCAATGAGTTTCTTACCATGAAGGAGCGGCTCAAGAGTCTAAGTTGAGTAGCCTCAAAATAACATGAGGTGAAAACGAGAATATGAAATAAAAGCAAACAAAGGATGACCAGTACCTGAGGTTGGTGGAGCAAGTGAGGATGCCGTGGGCTCCGGGTGTAAGACTGGACAGACATAGTCGCTCAAGTATGTAGGTCGAGTGACGGTGTGGTGAGGACGAGAAATAGTAGGGGATGGGAGGGAGGGAGGGAGTGGTGAAGGTGAAGGTGAAGGTGAAGGAGGTGAGGAATGTGAGGTGGCAGGAGAGTCAGGAGGTGAAGGAGAGGACACTAAGGTTTCTAGAGCGAGAAGGAAAATAAGGGAAATGGAGGGAATGGTGAATTAGAAATATCTTGAAAATAAAATTTTTGTTCATGGAATGTGACATTGTGAACCTTATGTATCAATATTGTAGAGTTTATATGCTTTACGGATACTTAGATAGCTAAGAAACACATATTTTGTAGCACGAGGAAAGAACTTGTCACAGTGAGCACAAAGGGTGTGACGCCCCTAGCCTATGTCTAGGATTAAACGCAGATTGAAGTGTTGGGACATATAACACAGGGTTATATATCCTTCATTCGTACTGTGAAAATTATGAATGCGGCTACACTTACTAACAGTATGCAATGCGTGTCGCAGCATAATAGGGTTAATTAATTAATTTTTTTTTCCAAAACATGCATAGAAGTCTAACTTTGTAACAGAATCACATGGTCAAACATAACTATAACCTTTATAACTTAATATTTACAATATCAGGAGTATCAAGTTTTATAAAACTAAGTTTTTTAAAATACAAATATAGCCTATTTTACAACAACCCATTTTACTATCATGACTTTCTTTATTTCCTTATATTCATTTCCAAAATGAAATATATTCATATTAATTTCGTAGTCCAGCTGGAGGTACTTTTTCGCGGGAGTCACATAGACATCTTCTAGGGATAGTGAACCATCATGACTCAAAACTAAAAAACTGTCAAAACGCAACCTTTCTTTGGATAAGGTGGAGGTATGCTGTCTGATGACCTCCAGCAGGTGGTCATGTGCGGGAATAGTCAGATCATCAAAATATGAGAGATTTGAAGGGCCATCAAGGCTCAGCAGATCCTTTTGGGAGGTTGGGATTCTATTTGACTTCATTATATCATGCAAATGTTTCTATCATTTCAAAGGAAATAATAGTTAAATCAAATAATAAACAAACAAATAGTGAGATTAGTAAATCCCAGTAAGTACTCAATTAACCATAATATAAGCATCTGTCGACACATAAGCAGATAACCAAATAGATATATCATAAGACATATGTACAATTACATATACCATGAGCATGATACACATGAAATGACTTATGCATGACTTATATACCATACTTGTTCATAAAACTTGCTTGTATCTTTGATAATCATTGACACGTAAAACTTGATAATTTTACGCAAACTTTTCATAACTTTTCTTAATATTCATAACTTGTCATATGGGATACATCACGACTCCCCTATCCAACGTATATTCTTTATTGGTTACTGCATCACATTGAGGTGACTACGTCATAATCATAATTATAATTCTTACGGCAGGTGATAACACATTTGTCGTCCTTGGTATCCACTAGCTTATGCGCGACCACGCTCCGAGAACCTTTAAAAAGGAGTCATTCGTGGCTCGTTGACTGTTCTTCGTCGACCTAGGATTTTCCACTCCATTCTTAAACACTCCAGAGCGGACAGAAGAGTTCCACTAAGACACTACCCTATCCCAGTCTTTGGAATTCTTATAAAAATATTTTTATCTTTATCTTTTGAAAAATATGATAACCCAAAGGGTATGAGACTTATCACTTGAAAGACATGCATGTGACATGTGACCTTCATGCAAAGCAAGTGAATTATAAAATATATGAGACATATATTTTCAAAGCTTATCTTAGACATGCCACATCATGCAAACTTAATCATTTTCCAAGAATAACATATTCATATATTAAAAAGTAGCTTGAAAACAACCATAACCTAAAAGGCTAAGGCCGAACATTTCATGGGTCTCAAAACCTAACTTTTTTCCCTTTCCCTTTTCTTTTATCAATTCATATATCCCTTTGAAAGATAATTAGATCAATTATTCAACTACCAAGAAGCTTGACCTAAGAGTTAGTCCCATCACTCGTTTATCAACTTTCATACTAATAACTAAATCTTAAATTAGTATAACTCCCGATCACTCATGAATTCAAATCACCATTACATCTATACTCATGAGATGATCCTCTAAAATATTTATTTATTTACTTCCAAACCTCTATGGCCGAATTTCAACAACCCTCAAAGATAATATTTCTATCATCCCAAAACATGCACGATCAAATCTAACCCTAACTGAAATCATCAAGGCACACTAGTATTGTTTATTCTTCACATAATCACCAAACTCTATCAAATATATCGTAAGTTAAAACTTAGGATACAATCTCAACAAAACATATAGAAACATAGCTTATCCATTCAACGAGTGTGCTAAACAATCAAATGAAATAACTAATGACATACCTATACAAAGATTACTAAGTTTAGTTAAATGAGTACTTACCACTAGCCAAGATAATCTAGGAAAACCTTATCAAAGGAAGTTATCCACCAAGTTCTTGAAGAGGACCTTCACCAAGATGTTAGGAAATGTGTTTAGGAGGTAAGAAAAAGAAGAAAAGGGGAAGAAGAAATGAGAAGAGGCCTGGCCAAGAGTTACCACTCAATGGAGGGATGTTTTTTTTTTCTTCTAGCCCTTAGTTGACATATTCATGTTTTAGTTTAGGAATTTCTTCTCCATCAACCGGCCATATGTCCATCTAGAGGTTATATTACATCATTCCCTAACTTAGGCTTAGTTGTAAGATTAGACTTAGCGCTTATCCAAATCCCTTTGATGTGAGCTAACCCAAATAAGACAAGAGGTCATTCGGCCATCCCATTTCTTTTCTTTCTAGAATCCGAATCCTACAAAAAAAAAAAAAAAACTCATGTTTTATCTTTCATTCTTCACTTGCCAAGTGTTCCAAATTTCCTAAGAGAGGCAAACTAATATAGAGAAGCTAAATGACAAAATCACAAGTCGGTTCTTACTCCAAAAATCGCCCAAGTCGTGTGCCTCATGTGGAATATATTTTTCTTATTCCACTAAAACTCTTTTAGAAAGAAGACAACTATTACTCTTTTTACATAACTCTAATTTCTAGAATTGCCTACTTGTCATTTGTGCTTCTTTATCTTTCAAGCATGGTATAAAAATATAGATGAATTGTTGTCTTCTAAGTCCAACCGATTGCCTTCCCCCCATGGAATATTCCTTACTTGTTTAGCTAAAATTCTTTAGACAAACTTACCTAACTTTTCTTTTCCTGATAGAATTTCTTGTAATTTCAAAAAGATCATTATTCTCTTGATGCCAAGTGTTTCCAATGATAAACACTTAAATGTTTCCCAAATGATCTCCTCCTTTCAACCGAAACTCTATGTGCTTATATATTAAAAGAAAAGAAAAGAAAAAACTAATTTTTTTCTTGCCTTCTCACGCCCCAACACTTTTAAATTTCTCATGTATAGTCTTCTATCTTGTTATGCTAAATATCCCAAGAAAACAACACATATACTAGGCGCCACTCATGTCTCCTTTACCTCACTTACATCTTATTTCAAGTGTTACTCCAATAAACACATACTTAATACAAATAAAAGGGGTTTATAAGAAATATATATACATATAGAGAAAAACCTCTAAATATCTCCAAGGCATGACTAAAGAAATTCTACCACATATATAAAAAAAAATCCAATATAAAAAATAAAAACCGAGTTGTCACAATCCTCCCCCCCCTAAAAAAAAATTCTTTCTCGAAATCGCTAAGGTATTTTCTCTAATCACATAAATTCAATTAGAGAGAAAACCTTTATACCTCTTGTACTTGTAGCAGAAGACTCCTCTAAAGATAAAGAGAAAGGCTTATCATCTTCTATCGTCATAAGTCCTAGGAGAGATAGAAGATCTCATCTAGGTCTGAGTCATAATACATATTAACTGATACCTCGTTAATCCTACGCACAATCTCTGACTCAGTATCCTCAATTGGTTGTCCTTCTTCCTTTTGATGTACACGGTCATTGGAATTATCTGAAAGTTCTAATGTCGATAATCCCTCATTTTCCTTCTCTTCTTGAATTAATCTGCATAATCGTTTTTTTTTTCTGCTTTTACCCAATTACTAGGTGGTTGTTTTTCCTCATTTGGTAAACCACGTCTAAATATAGCATTTCCTTGATCATCTATGTCCATTCTATGTGTGCGATATCTCTCATATTTATCTAATCTTTTTAATATTTTTGCTCTCAACTGTTTTTGTCTGTTTAAAAGAATCCTACATCTAAGATTTTCTGATCTTTCTCTTAACTGGGCTACGGATGATACTGACATACGTGCAATTCTTTTAAAATGAGTCATTTCTTGCTTAATATCGGATAGCAAATTACTTTATTTTCAAATAAATCAAACAAGAAAGTTAAGGGAAAATAATTACAATTATATTCATACAAAAAAAAATTATAGATACACACAGTCATAGCAAAGTTTTGAATCAAAGAAACAAAAATACATCTAATTTTCAAACAAATGAGGGTAATTAGTCTTTATCACATCCTCGTGTTCCCATGTGACTTCTTGAAAAGAGAGATTATTCCAGAGCACTTTAACGAGAGAAATTGAGCGATTCCTTAACCTCTGCTCCTTCTAGTCTTTAATTCGTGTTGGTCATTCTTCGTAAGTTAAATTAGGGCGCAATGTAATGCTGTTTAGATTCATTACCACCACTGGTCCTTCTCCTAAGCTCTTTTTTAGGGAAGATACATGAAAAACATTATGTACTCCTTGCAAAACTTTTGGTAAATCCAAACGGTAGGTTACCGATCCAATCTTCTCCACAACTTCATATGGTCCGACATACCGAGGACTTAATTTTCCCTTTTTGCCAAACCGTGCTACGCATTTCATAGGAGAGATCTTAATATACACCCAATTACCTACCACATACTCTAAAGTTCTTATACGCTTATCAGCATAACTTTTCTGTCTGCACTGAGTTGTTCGCATTCTATCTTGTATTATCTCGATTTGTTTTCTGACTTCTTGTAAATATTCAGGTCCTAACACATTGCCTTCATCCCAGTATAGAGGTGATCTGCACTTTTTCAATATAATGCTTCATAGGGTGTCATCTGGATAGTAGCTTGAAAGCTATTATTGTAAGCGAACTCTATCAAAGGTAAAAGATTTTCCTAATCACCACTGGAATCTAACACACAAATATCGGCCCTAATCATCATTGAGAATTATTTTTCGGCAGCTTAGATACATATCACTTTTCATACATGTTGTGCTGAATTTTTGTGGGCATAAATATCGGTAGCATGTGTGGATAAACATGGATAGATTATGTATATGTTATTTGTAGGCATTTGTGTATAATTTAAATGTTTATTAATATTATTGAGTGAATCCAGATGTATACGTGTAGATGATTTTGTGTTCAGTTTTGTAAGCACCTAGTAAATATTTTGGGTTGTGGAGACTTTTAACAATGCTGATGTGTAGATTTTGATTCCTTAGAAATGATTTTCTCTTCTTATAGAGGCTTATCTATACTTGTTTTTTCTTGTGTACATTCTTGATTTTTATTCAATGATTTCTTGTATGTCATTGGATGACTAGTGCAAATTAATGCAGATAGTAAATTTATTTTCTATTTATTATGTAGCATTTATCGTGATATCAAAACTCAACTCGCAAGATCTTTCACTTAGGATTATTTTTGTATTTATTTACTTTTTCCTTCCTTTTGTTTCTTAGAAAGTCATCTTTGACTTAAGTTTGCCAAATAGTTCTTAACTGTTAATTGTCGTCTTTTATTTTTTTGTTATCATTTTTGTTTTTTAAAAAATAGTCTTTATGGGCCTAAATGGTTTGTTTTTCTACGCTCCTAAATAATGAAGATCGTAATGTTCGATCATATGGTTTTTTTTTTTTTTTTTTCTCATTATATCTGCAAACCTAGGATGATTTTCATTTATTTTCTTTTTACTAGTTTCTCTTCTGCTTGTAGAGGTTTATCTATACTTGATTTTTCCTTGCAATGATACCTTAGGTATATTCTTTATTTTTATTTAGTGATTTATTCAATTTCATTGGATGACTAGTGCAACAAGCTGTTTTATAGTTTTTCGTGTTTGAAATATGTTACTAGCATAGACAGATTCTGTACTCACTCATGATATTTTTGTAAAATCTTTATTTGAATGCAAGAGTTACTTTTTAAGTACTATACATAAAAGATATTTTGCAGAGGTATAAGGACATTTTTTGAGTTTTTTTTCCTAAATGCATAGATTATTTTATAATTTTTGATAATAATGGTTGTACTTTTAAAAAAATAAATTTACATGACTATTATGACCATGCTACCAGAAGATGCTAAATGTATACTAAATACATAGCATCCAAACTGACTACATACTTAATATTGAGGAGCCAGATATGTCCAATAATGACCATATCCTTGATGAGGCTGAATGCAAATTAAATACAGAGGATCCTGACATCTCTAATAATGATCATATATTTAATCATGTTTATATCTCCGATTCTTTTCAATTCATATATAAGCAATTAATAGAAGAGTACTTGGTGGCTGGAAAGTCAAGGGGCCACTTTATACTACATTCATCACAAAACAGACATGTATCGTTACAATCCTACTGAGTTTACAAGTATGCATCCAACATTTTAATTTAATATGAGATATATGTTATTCTTTTAAAGTTTTCTTGAATTTTTTCGTCTATATGTAATAGACTGATTCATTCATTGTATTTTTGTTTAAAAGTTTTAGATATGTGTTTTGATCATAAGGATTAGAATTGGTACATCATCACTTGCTTGCATAGGACGAATAATAAAATTGATAGATGGACAAAAGACGATTCGTGAAATCTTTTATATTTAAAAAATGTTTGATACACGACATAAAAAATTTTAAATTTAGTGAAGTCCTAGTTTGGATGGAACATGGTGGAGGCCAAACAGTAAGTGAATGACGCTGAAATTGTTGGAAAATATATCTAATTCTATTGTTTGTTGCATCATCTATCAGTCTGGTATATGTTTATTATGTATTAGTTTCTATAAGTTTCTTTCTAATGAAAAATAATAAATTAAAATGTGACACTTTTTTGTTGTTCAAATGGTGCATATTTGATTATGGGTTGTTCTACGGAGGCTGATGGTCTATTGATAGAACGATCGATTATTTTATATTTTTTTTCATTTTCTTGTTTCTTTTTTCATAACATTAAGAAATATATTTTAATATTATAGAAACAAAAAATAAAAATAAAAATAAAAATCCAATCAATACATTTGTTAACATTTGAAAAAATAAATAATTAATTAAAATGCACCTATTAGTGCAAATGCTGGGTAGATCATCAGTCTACCTAGCATCTCTTTGATTATATACGTAGGCATGTCCTACTTAAGCAAGAATTAATAGCAAATTAAAAACCTTGATCTCTAATACACTCTGCTTAGGCTCTTCTTTTCTTCTACTATAGCTACTGCTTCTGCTTTTGCTTCTGGTACTTTTAACTTTTGTATTTCTTTATTTGAGTCACTGGCTAAGTTATTCAACTCTATGGTTTCATCCTCCTGTGCATGAAGCTAGTCTCCATTCTCCCATCACAATCCCTCGACTCCACGGCTAGAGTACTTTTGTTGGTCTGCTGCTGACTTAGAATCATGGTCCTTTATTTATTATTTTTAACGATCATCTATTTTGGTTTTTAATCTTGTCTATTCATTTAGAATTATTGATTATCTTGAAGTGGAAGGATTAAAATGAGCTATAATTTCATCAGCATTTTTCCACCTTTAGTTCATTACAGAAATTGTATTACATTCAACAAGGTTTGTTCCAAACAATTGTATTGATAATAGGTTTGTATTTATGAAGGCGTCTCATAATATTTTTACTATAATTTTCAGCTCACCCATGTTCTCTCTTGGTTTGTAAATATGTATGAACATTCATCTTTTTTTTTTTTCTTTATCATAGGGGAACATAGAATGGACTCTGTTTTCTTATATCTTCCACAAACAGAGTTTCCACATGGGTCGGATTCTATGATTTTCCATAAAGGAGATTGATTGTCATTTTCTATATTAGTACTTTAATTTTTAACTAAAGTTATAAGCTACAGAGTGTGGTAATCATTCTGTTTCCATCATTTTCATCTCAAGACTTGAGGTTTGGATACAACAAATACTAATCAAGATAGGTGCCATATTGATTTTACTAACTGGGCTTCAAGTATGTGACCATATTGATGCGATGTAATTCTATGATTGAACTTCCCATATTTCTTGGCAGTATAGTATGATTGGACTTGAGGATTTTTTTCGGCACCTTGGGTACATGGTGCTTTCTAGACATGTTGTGCAATATTTTTTTAGACATAAATATTGGCAACTTGTGTGGATAAACATGGTTAGATTGTATATATGTTTTTTGCGGGCAGTTATATATACATTCCATGTATATAAATGTTGTGGATTGTATCTAGGTGTATATGTGTAGATTATTTTGTGTTCAATTGTGTAAGCACCTAATGAATATTTAGGTTGTGGAGATTTTTAACAATGTTGATGTGTATATTTTGATTCATTAGGAACTCAAAGTAATTGTTGCAAAATTTACCATGTGTATTTGTCTACGAACTCAATCATGGTTCAATATCAGTTTACCTTATTTCGGTCTGTGAGTGCATGAGTTTGCACAAAAATCACATTGCTTGTGTAGATTTTTGTTCATGTATCATATTGACAGCTATGTACATATTCAGATCCTAGAAAATAAGCAAATTATCTTTATTCTAGGAATTAATCCAATTATATCAATTACCACATGTATTTATTTCCATACTTTAACTTAGCCATTGTAAAGTTTATTTATTCTGTAAATCAATGCAAAGAAACACAACAGTTCAGTGCAAATTTCTTCTCCCTCTAGTTTATTAACAGGGTATCAGCTCAAAACAATTCCTAAACAATACTCTCATGGCCAACAACACCAAACCAACCGTCTCTTCCCCCTATCTCTTCCACCCTTTCGAGACTCTCGCAACCTCTGTTATTGGCCAACCACCATCATAGGCCAATCAAACCACCACAACCCTCTTAGCGTTAAGCCCATACCTCTCACTAGATCTCTATCAGAAACTCGTCTCCTTGCTCGCACTAGCAAGCTCCTCTCCTTCAACCTTCACAACCCATTTTGTCAGTAATATCCTCTCCCTTCCCTCCCCTGTTTCTCCTTTCATTCCAAACCATCATTGGGTAGTGGATAGTGGCACACACGACCACATCTCCCACCAGAAATCTTGCTTCTCCGATTTACGCCGATTGAAATTCAATCATTTGTTGTGACTTCCAAATGGCCGAGAAGTCCTAGCCAAAGGCATCAGGACGTGCACTCCATCCACCTTCTTACTCTATTAAATATTTATTATATCCCATCTTTTTCATTTGATCTCCTATTTATTTTCCAACTTACCACTGAAACTTCTTGTGTTATTCTATTCTCTTCTAATACTTGTATATTTTAGAATCCACAATTGATGAGGCATTGAAGCAGGTAATCTTTGCAATGGACTTTATGTGTATCGACTCGACCTTTTTTTTTTTAAT
The DNA here is from genome assembly GCA_036559045.1 of Platycarya longipes. Classification (NCBI taxonomy): domain Eukaryota; kingdom Viridiplantae; phylum Streptophyta; class Magnoliopsida; order Fagales; family Juglandaceae; genus Platycarya; species Platycarya longipes. The sequence goes on along the minus strand of CM071799.1, from coordinate 15,742,141 downwards.
TAGCAACACCAAGTACCACCAATAAGACCATATGGCATCAACGTCTAGGTCATCATTTCAGTTTAATTATTCACAATCTTTTTAATTCTCCTTACATTATTTTTGATTGTGACATTTGTGCTCGTTCTAAGTACACCCGATTGTCTCTCTCTTTCTCACATTTTAAATATATAAGATACTTTTTCGGGAAACAAAAATGATAATAAAAAACAAGAGACAACAACTAGTAATTAAGAACAATTTGGCAAACTTAAGTCAAAGATGACTTTCTACGAAACAAAAGGAAAGAAAAAATTGAAAATAAATACAAAATATCGAAAATAATCCAAAGTAAAAGATCTTGCGAGTTGAGTTTTGATATCATGATAAACGCTACGTAATAGATGGAAAATATACTTACTGTCTGCATTAACTTGCACTAGTCAACCAATAACATACAATAAATCATTTTATAAAAATCAAGAATGTACACAAGGAAAAATCAAGTATTGATAAGCCTCTATGAGAAGAAGAGAAAATCATTCTTAAGGAATCAAAATTTACACATCAGCATTGTTAAGGTCTTCACAACCCAAAATATTTACTAGGTGCTTACACAACTGAACAAAAAATCATCTATACAAATTAGGGGTGTAAATGGTCCGATCCGGTTCGGAAAATTTGTGGACCGATTTCATTCTGTCCAAGAATTCTCTCACCCTGGACCGGATTGAACAGGAGTTCGGTCTATACCGGTCCGGTCCAATTTGGTCTAGGTCTGGTTCGGTCCGGTCCAGGGATGCCCCATATAATTTAATGGGCTAAATTTAATATAAAATTTTACAATGATCAAATATTTTTTTGGCCCAAATTTAACTATTATAAATTATAATATGTTAATATTATAAAAGTATATATTATATATTAATATGTTAGTATATATTATATATTAAGTATGTTAGTAAATTATAACTAATAGTCTAATAGTCTAATAACATTTTCACATTAGTATATGTTAATAAACTCTAACTAATAAGTAATAACACTATTACAATTTACATTAGTATATTATATATTTATATGTTAGTAAATAGTAATAAATTAGTAATAATATATTAAATAATAATAATACACTTATTATTTATATGTTAATATATAAGAGTATATATTATATATTAATATATTAGTTAATATTAAATATTAAGTATGTTAGTAAACTATAACTAATAATCTAATAGTCTAATAATACTATTACATTAGTATATGTTAATAAACTATAACTAATAAGTAATAACACTATTACAATTTACATTAGTATATTATATATTTATATGTTAGTAAATAGTGATAAATTAGTAATAATATATTAAATAATAATAATACACTTATTATTTATATGTTAATATTATAAGAGTATATATTATATATTAATATATATATTAATATTAATATTAAAATATATATATTATTATTTATATATACATATATTTAAAAATAAAAATTAAAAAAAAAAAACTCTAGGGATTCGGTCTGGTCCGGTCCGGTCTAGGGGGATGAACTCCCTGGACCGGGACCGGACCGGAATTTTCCGGTCCATATATTTTTTGGACCGGACTGTAACCGGTCCGGTCCGGGACAACCGGTCAGGTCCGGGACAACCGGTCCGGTCCGGTCTATCGGTCCGATTCGGTCTTTTTACACCCTAATACAAATACACCTAAATACAAGCCACAACATTAACATACATGGAAAGTATACACAACAGCCCACAAACAACATATACACAATCTAGCCATGTTAATCCACACTAGCTGACGATATTTGTGTCCGCAAAAATTTCTGCACAACATGTTTGGAAAGCGACATGTATCCAAGCTGCCGAAATATAATTATGAAGTCTACTTATACGATGCTTAAGAGGTATGGAAGTTCAGTCAATAACATCGCACACTAATAATTGACCAGCATACTAATATTTAAAAAAGTTTCAAATATTATTTTAATTAAGCAACTATCTTCATGAAATTACATCGCATCAATATGGTCACACACCTAAAGTCTAGTCAATAAAATTAATAAGGAACCTATCTCCATTAGTATTTGTTGTATCCAAACCTCAAGTCTTGAGTTGAAAATGGTTGGAAGATGATGATTAACACACTCAGTAACTTGTAACTTTAGTTGAATATTAGAAAATTGAGGTAGAAAAGGACAATCTATTTGCTTGTATAAAAAAATCATAGAATCTAACCCGTGTGGAAACTCTATTTGTTGAAGATGTAAGAAAATAGAGTCTATTATATTGTCCAACTTGATAAAAAGAAGATGAATCATCATACGTATTTACAAACCTGGAGAGAATATAAGTGAGTCGAAAATTACAGTACAAGTATTAGGAGACACTTTTAGTTATCAATACAACCCTATTATTAATACAATTGTAAGGAATAAACTTTGTTGAATATAATACAATTTATGCAATGAACTAAAGGTTGAAAAACACTGATGAAATTACAGCTCATTTTAATCCTTTCAGTGCAAGATAATCGATAATGATAAATGAATAGATAGAATTAAAAACCAAAATAGATGACCGTTAAAAAAATAATTGAAGGACTATGATTATAAGCCAGCAATAAACTAATTTATCATTATCAACTCCTCTCCTATCCAATTTGTCACATGTTACACTTTCTAAGACACCACTTGACATCTTCTAGAAGGCCATTTCAAGATTTGGCTGGGATAACTTTAGTTTGTAAGTCACTTAGTTAGACTTGGACAGATTCAAGCAGATTTCTACCACTCATGTTTGCTTCATGTTTTTGGGCCAACTAGAGCTTCTAGATCACTTCATCTCCTCATGACACATACTCCTACACATGTCAAGATCTCAGAAAAATTGATAGTCAATCATAATTTTCTTCACATGGTCGAATATAGGACAATTCATCTAAGTCGATTACCAGTTGAACTTTATCCCGGTCTGTCCACTTCATACCAGATTTCGTCCTTGATCCGTTCCTCATCTTCAAAAACCCAAAACATAAAAGTTCTAGATATATTTATTAAAATTCTACAGGAACTAGAATCACTTTATTTGGAACTGATATTACCAAGTTATGATCTTTCTACTAAACATTAACAGATCAGTCCGAGAACACCAATCCGGACACACCACATGTTTGATAGAGGATCCTTCTTATTTTACATGAAATTTCCTAGATAAAATCTTCTCATTTTCCACATATCTACACACTTTTCCAGATCTTAGGATAATTGAGAAAATAATTTAAAAACTTAATATTATTCAAAATCCTTAGCCAACTTCAAAGTCAATGCCTATATATCTCTAATTCAGATCTGCCACTTCAATCTCACTTTTGTATTTAATTAAATCTACATCCCTTAAAACTTGAAACATAAAAGTTATAGAAATTCATCTTAGCTTTCCATATTCTTTTAAATCACTCAATTTCGATATCAAATAAGTAAGTTATGACCATTTTACCAAAATACGTCAAATCTCTCTTTGTATCTCGCTCGAACCAGACGTCAAGCGAGGTTTGAGTAAGATCTCAGGTTGAATCTCGCTTGACCCAGGTGTCAAGCGAGAATCGAGCCAGATCTCTACCTATATCTTTCCAATTGTCATAGTTTAAACTAAATTCATCCTATACCAATAAAATTTCATAAAAACTTCATAGTTATATCCAAGATTCCCTAAAGATCCCTTAAAATAATCTTAAAGAATACTTAAAAAAATCTGGGTTATCACAGTTTTTTTACTTTTAGTTCATTACAGAAATTGTGTTACATTCAATAAAGTTTGTTTCTTCCAATTTTATTGATATTATGGTTGTATTGATAACTGAAAGTGACTCCTAATCTTTTTACTGTAATTTTCAAGTCACTTATATTCTCTCTATGTATGTAAATACGTATAATAATTTATCTTGTTTTTATCAAGTGGGAACATAGAATAGACTTTTTTTTACAGCTTCAACAAATAGAGTTTCCACATGGGTTAGATTCTATGATTTTCTATATAGAGTGTGATAGTCATTCTCTTCCCACCATATTCACCTTAATATTAATACATCTAATATTGATGGAGATAGGTGTCATATTTATTTTACTAACTGGATTTCAAGTGTGTGACTACATGATGCGATGTGATTTTATGAAGATAGATACCTAATTTAGACAACATCTAGAACTTTCTTTAATATTAGTATGCTGGTCAATTATTAGTGTGCGATGTTATTAACTTAACTTTCCATATTTCTTGGGAGTATCGTATAACTAGACTTGAGAATTTTTTTCGGCACCTTGGGTACGAGCCACTTTCCAAACATGTTGTGCCCCATTTTTTGTGGACATAAATAGCGGTAGCTTGTGTGGATAAACATGTAGGGGTGGAGATATATTACACGATCTATTAACGCTACATGAACATGATACGATAATAGCGGATTAGAGTTTAGTTTTAACGAGTTTGGATCAAAATGGGTTGACCTGTTAAGATACAATTGCTTAATGGGTTGATAGTGGATCAACTTGTTTTGATCCGTTATGACATGTTAAGAAAATTAAAATTATAATATATATTTATACCTAAAAGTAAAATTGTTAGAATTTTAATTTCTATAATTTTATTATTTAGATTGTAATTTTGAACTTGTAGTTAGTGTTATAGTTTTTATAGATATTATGATTTTAAAATTTCTATAAAATTATGTTAAATTTAATCAAGTCAAATGGTTAATTTCGAGTATATTCAAATCATTTACAAAAATAAGTTAAAATAGGTCATATTGTATCGTGTTAACCTATTTTGTAATATTTACTAATAGGTCCAAATGTGTTGACACAATACGACATGTTATGTTAATAGGTCATGTTAGGATTTGAGATCTTGACACGATAAGTTTAACGGATCGGATTAGGATTGACTTAAATAGTATCATATACATGTTTTGATACGACACGAATATGACTTATTGACACGATTTGATACCCGTATAAACATGGTTAGATTGTGTATAGGTTGTTTGTAGGCATTTGTATATACCGTTCATATATATAAATGTTGTAGATTAAGTCCAGGTACATATGTAAAGATGACTTTTTTATCCAGTTGTGTAAGCATCGAGTGAATATTTTGGATTGTGAAGACATTTAACAATGTTGATGTGTAGAATTTGATTTTTTAATAACTCAAAGTACTTGTTGCAAAACTTGTTATGTGTATTTGTCTATGAACTCAATCATGGTTCAATGTCAATTCAGTTTATTACGGTCTGTGCGTGCATGAGTTTGGGAAAGATCGCATAATTTGTGAAGATTTTGTTCATATATCATCATCTGTATAGTAAAAAAATCTATTCAGGGCATAATTTTTTTTTTCCACTTATCATCATGTTTGTATAATAGATTGATCCAAAGTGTTATAAATAATGTCTTAGATAAGCTTAAAGGGGACTTTAAGAATGGAGTCAAAATGTACAAAGCCCAACAAACTCAAAAAGGTGACCAAAAGCAACAGATTATTTAATAGCCTCAGCAGTACCTGTCTCCTTATACAACAAATTACAAGAAAAATAAAGAAATTCACTTGACCCATACAAGAAAAAAAAAAGAAAATATCTACCTATGTACTCTATAATTTATCCGAACCAAGCAGAAATTATTATAATTTATACAATTCAATCAAAAATATAATAATATTCGTGCATTTCTATTCTCAACCTTTTGCAAATTTTGTTGGATCTCAACCTTTTGAACATCTCTTTCTCCCTCACAGTTTATCTTCCTTCTCTGTAATATGTTCTCATCCCTCTACCAAACTACATTTTTTCTTCTTTGAATGTTCTCCTCTATCAAGTAAGTATATCCACCCATACAAGAAATTCACATCTCACATTTGCTTGCACATAATATGATTATTTCACATGATTGAGTAGCTTTATCATGTTAAACAATAATTGAAAAGCAATAACAAAAATATGGCAGTTGCTTTACCATGTTATATATGAAATTGAAAAGCATTAAAAAATATACTACTAGAGATTATGTTTCATAGGTTGTCAAACATTTAGGAGCGCATATAATCATGTTGCACAAGATGATTAAAGTCTTGGAGCTTTTTTTGTTGTTGTCTTTAACAAATCTTAAAAATTTCAAAAACAAATATTAAAATTAAGTCAAATTTTAAATTCTCAAAACAAAAAAAAATATATTAAAAAATTATATTCAAACAATTTTTTAATTTTTATAATACTTTTGTTCAAACTCTCTCTTTTGTTTTCTAAAATTGAATAAAAAAATTTATTTAAATTATTTTACCATTATTTACAAAATTTTAAAATAATCTTATTTTAGATACTCACTGTATAAGACCTGCACTGTACATTGCATTTTCCCATATTTGATTGTAACCCAAATTTTATCTCGATGTTGGGCGCTATGTACCCAATTTTCACATGGAATAACTTTCTCACCAGCCAATAGATAAGTGACATGTAGACACTTTAGAAAGTGAAAAATGAGCTTGCATCCAGTCCATTTTCTCCCTCTCCGTCCTTCGTCTGCACGATTTTTCTAAAACATCTCTCTCTGATCTGGCCTCAATAATGCCGAGAAGCCCAAACAATAGTTGTTAAGATGACCCATGCGTGGTGTTGTTGGACGCCAGATGACTGATTATTTGTTTGAGTTCGAAGTCGTCGGTATCCATTCACTGCATCTCGAAGCTCCGGCTAGTGGGGATTAAGGTCAGTCTAGGTAAAGCACAGCCTCCTAGAAGTGAAATTCAAAAGAGGCGTGATTGAGATGCCAAACATGGCCCTCGACGACTTGATGAGATACTCATATTGAATATTGTTATTCGGTTAAAAGGTCCATTGCTGGTTGTTTCTTCTTTATTTATACTAAGATCGCTAGTAGTACTTCTAGCTGGATATATATATATATATATAATATATTCATATTAGCTTCTATGTTCTGTTTTTCTCCTTTGGACTATTTTGGGAGCTAAATTTTGAAAGAGATTTACAAGAGATTTGGTTTATGGACATGAAAACGATTTTCAGACACCTTAAATTGGGAGATGGTTCTTTTTGAAATTTGCATACCTTTTCTTTTTTCTCGCCTAGCCATTCTATGAATCTGTCTACGAAGAGAAAGAGAGCGAGATGGAGCTTAGAGCAGGGACGGACGTCATTTTTTGGGCTTCTCGATGTTCAAGCTAGATCAAAGAGAGAGAGAGATGTTTCAGAAGTGGAGATGGAGGGAGGAAGATGAATTCGAAGAAGGGGAGGGAGACAATCGGCTAGATGCAGGATCATCTCTTCACTTTTTAGAGTGTCTACATGTCACTTATCTATTGATAAGTAGAAAAGTCTTTTTACCACCCATCCGGCTTGAAATTCCACTCTTTACAAATATCAAAGGCTCAAATTGTTGCACTGTAATTGGTCTGCTTTAAGTTCAAATCTAAGGTTATCACTAAAAGTGGGCACCAAATCCACCAACCAACCAACCAACCGTTACTAAGTGGCATCCGTTGTGGTTTGACCTTGGGCCGGAAAAAGAAGAAAAGTACGCGGAAATTGTGGCCAACTCAACTATCCCAACGAACAATTTAATGATTTGCCAATGGGCCCATCCATTATGCTGGTGGGCCCCTTGGGTCATTATGTGCTCTTTCTTTTTTCTTTCTTTTATACCAAACTTTGGGATGGATTAAAGACCTAAGATCGACAAGACCTGAGGTTTATGTCGACACATACATTTTCAATCTTCCATTAACCTTTCCTATTATTTTTCTCTCACGTTAAGAAATCTAGATAATGCTGTTGAAGTTTTAATTCTATAATGTAAAGATTTTGAAGTGTGCCTTTCTTAATCATTTTGGGAGCATATTTGTATTATTTATATTTATTATAGATGAATATATATGTGATTTATTACAACATTCAAATCCAAAAACACAGATAGAGGAGATAAGTTTGTGCTATTGGAATTATTTTCAGTCTCTTTATCTGGTTCTGAATTTGATTTTGTTGTAGATAGGGATTACTTAATAATTGTCTCAATTGTCTCAATACACTCCCGCAAATTCAACGATAGCTTGCCAATGTTGAAGTTGTGTCGGATAGAGGATAAACGAGTTGGGGGCCGGAGTTTTAGTTGATCTTTAGATAAAAGAAAGTGTATAAAGAGAGATTTGGAAGCCACTTGACCACAAACAAAGTGAAAATCAATAGAGATGTGCCTAGTCCTAGAGTGAAATAAAGAATTGGCCGTTAGATATCATGTCGCTCCAATGTTGTTGCACCATAGAGTCGGAGGTTGAGATAGCTTGAGACCAAGTTCAGTGAGAATGGATTGAACCCAAAGAAGCTCGACAGTTGTGTTTGCAAAAGTCCTATATAAATATTCTGCTTCAATACTTGAGCAGGAGACTTTTTATGCTTGTACTTCATTTTTAACTTTGTAACCATCTAGTTATTTTTGTTCATTTTATTATTTGAATCAGAATTAAAATTATAGAACATGACCTTCTTACACAATCTAGAAGAAAATAAATTCATTCTACCAACGTAATGGTGTAATTTAATTAAAAATAAATTTAATTTTATAAAAACGGACATCAAAGATATTTAATGTGAAAATATATGAGATACCACATTTAATGAGATGAAATAAGATACGATACCACCAATGTCAAGATCTAGATCAGATAACAAAATCAATAAATAAGCATTCAACGCAGTACATAAAAACATAGACACACATCGAGATCGTCCTCAGCACTACTATAGCACGTTTAGAAACAAAGTAAAATTTTCTTGGGCACTATAATTTTTTGTCTACTAAGTTCAATCTATCAGGAGCAAACTTAAGTATTTAGAGCTTCCCATGCTCGAAACTCCCAACGAGATGTACTCTTTCTTCATTGCAAGCTAGCTTGACAGCATTGTTGGCATCGAAAGCTATACCAACAGTTTACTCATCCATTTTAGTTATCTGCTTTTCTTGATGTTGCATTAATTAGTTTGGTTTTCAGAAAAATACCTAAAGAAACAAAAAGAGATCAACGAAATGAATGGAAGCTATAAATTAATATAAAAAAAGGAACAGCCTTTGAGACAGACACAAACCAGAAGGAATAAAGATGTATTCTCACAATTCATGTGACTTCTTTTAGAGTGGATCGGTAGTCGTAGGATTGCAGGGGAAAGCAAGGGCATGTCCGACAGGATTGATTAATTTGTCTCCCCCATATGCTCTTTTACGTGCTCTCTCAGTCATATAATATTAGTACCCCATGTGGTATCTCTATCAAATCCTATCCTCTCCCAACAAATTACAACCCTTTCTTGTTTACTTGGCCTTTTGACTTTTGCTTCATCTTTTACCTTTGTTTTCTTTTCTCTAAAATAACCTCGCTTATTTTGACGGTGGTAATGGCAAAGGGTAACGTTTTTTATACACCACGTTTTTTGATGAGAGTAAAAGTAGAAACTTGTAACGTAAATAATATATAAACCAAAGTTCTTTCATTCATTGTATCGATCTCTTTTGATCTGCTTTCATAAGTTATCAATATTAATAATATAATATAAATAATTAAATTTACTTTTTTAAGAAATTTAATATTTATACTAATTAATAATTTTATAATTAGTATTAATCAATTTAATATTATGAAAATTTAATATTAATCAATTTACATTATATCAAAATTATATATATGTTGAAATTTAAATCTCGACTCTACTCATTTTGAACCAGTGAGAATTTTACAATAACCTTAACGAGAGTAATCCCTGCAAATTGCCTAAAAATAAAAAATAAAAAATTTGTCATACTTATATATATATATATATGTGTGTGTGTATATGTATAATAACTATTTATTTATCCAAAAAGAGCTACAATGGATCATATATTTTATACACATTTTCTCTTTCGGTAATCTTGCTACATTTAGTTCATCCTTTTTATCGCTTTTTCTTTATTCATTTATCTTTTCACTTTGTCTTCCACTTAGCACTTGTTAGATGAAATGACATTCATTTGAATATACCATGTATTTCATCTTATTTTATTATTATTATTATTATTATTTTAAATTTTTATACAAAATATAATAAATAATTTAATTTTTTTTAAATATCAAAATAATAATCATATCAAAATATAATATTTTAATAATATTATGCAACTTCCAACTTTCATCTCAACTCATTATCTAAACAACATTTTAAAATTTTGCTATATGTGAAGTAACTTGCTATGCATCTGATATTTTCTGATTTTCTTCTCATAATATAATATAGTCACATTTTTAAAATTTTTTTTTTATTTTGTTTTGCTTGATTCATTTTTTACTTTTGTGTGTATAGGACGAGATTATATTATATTGTACATAAGTAAATATAACAAATACCCAAAGATATAAAGATATTGTAAATTCGTTTGTAGTTAGAATGAATATTTGAAATCAATTAAATATTTAAAAAATAATATTTAAATTATACAGGAAAAAATTCGATAAATTGATATATTATATTATAAATGTTATTAGTTAGAAAATGAGTCTTAATAATGTATTATAAAGAAAATATAATACACAATCCATTGGGGTTGTTTTTCTAACATGTTACTTGACAGTTGACCCTTCCATAATATTATAGTCACATAAATATCGATCTCTCTTTAATTATGTTAATTTGATGGATATTACAATTATGCCTTGAATTAATATAAAATAACTGTTTCCACCAATCAAGAGTTGAAATCCAGACATGTAAGGTTAACTGTATGGTCGGAATAGAAGTCATTGTAAGAGATCATGAGGGACATATGGTTGCTGCTCTAAGATCTTCAAAAAAGTCTTTTCCTGATGTAAAACTGGGTAAATGTCTTGCATTGCTTAAAGCAATTTTGTTATGTAAAGAACTCGGTTTGTAACAAATTATATTGGAGAGTGATGCACTTTCGGTAGTTAATGATGTTATCGACAATGGGTTTGCTAATCAGAGATATCAAGACTTCTGCTGCCAGATGTGCAGTATTGGTCCATTAGACATGTTCAAAGGAATTTAAATAAAGTTGCACATATTTTAGCCAAAGATTCTTTACACCTTTTATAGGGATGTATTGATCTAGAGGTAGTCCTTCCATTTATCCATTCATCCATTCTTTGGTTCACTGATTTTAATGAGAACAAATTTTCATTAAAAAATAAATAAATAACTGTATTGACTACTCACATAAGTAAAATAAGAAATATATATAAAAATGACTGTATATAATAAAAATTAGATCCTATTTAAATATGAAAGCTGCTACTTGTTCCGGTAGAATCCATTCCAATTTCTATCCCCTTTTTATTTTTTATTTTTTTATATGATTTATATATCTTTTACATAATTTTTTTAACATCTTAAAATATTAAAAAAAATCATAATATTATTTTAAAATATTTACTTAAAAATTATATAAAAAAACTAGAATAAAATATTAAAAAAGAGATGAGAATCGGAATGGTAAAGAATGAAAAAAATATCATTTTTCTTTAAATATAGAGATAGTTTTATCTCATTTTATTATTATAATTTTTTAAATTTTTATATAAAATATAAAAAATATTTTAAATTTTAAATTTTTAAATATTAATATATTTTTTTTATTTTTAAATTTTATTTAAAATCATCTCATCTTTATATTCAAACTGAACTAAGATTTTCATAAAATTCTCCTTTACAATATAAATGGAACGGCCTAAACTGTTTAGATGCCCGTACAAATGCCCTGAAAGTGCAAGTCTTCGATCTAAATTCACTCCCACTCTCCGTTCCAGAGAGAGGCCGAATAAACAAATAACAAACTAAAAAATAAAAATAAAAAAACCAGCGAGATTCGCTTGCCAAGAGGGAGAGATATGGATGTCACAGAAAATATCATAAAATCAGCAGTATTTTACTATCTCTGCTATATTTATTGACTTTCATGAAAAACAAGCAGAGCTTCAGAAAAGAAAAAGCAGTTGTAGAGAGAGCGAGAGAAGAAGATATTAGGTAGATAAAAAGAGAGGTGTGGTTGGGTTTCCTGGTACCTCAGTTCGTGTGTGTGATGGTGTTGTTGAGGACGAGGAAGAGCGAAGACGGGAACGAGGTATTGACCACGGTATTTTCCCGTAGCTTCCTCTCGTTGATGCTGTTTCTCTCCACCGGATGCGGCTCTGATACTTGCAGATGGATCGGGTTCGTTGAAGGTAGCAGCGGCGGAAGTGGCTTTGGCTTATCGGCTTCCAATGTCGGACTAAGCATCGCAGTGACGGCTATGGCCGGTATCGCCTTGGTCACCACTGTCTTCTACTCTCTTTGGTAAAAGGAGAAACCCGAAGAAATCGAAATCCGAGCCCTAAAGAAATGAGAAAGAATCAAACCCAATTTTAGAAGTCAGTTTCAGAATCTGGAAGAATTAGTAGATAGATAGATAGATAGAAAAATGCTTACAGACGAGAAACACTTGATGAGAGCCCTACGGCGAAGTCACACTTCTTCGCCGCATTCGTCGTCGCCAAATTCCTCTTCACCATCATCGTCGTCGTCATCTTCGTCGTGGGTTCATTTGCGATCGGTCTTGTTAGTCGTTGCTCACTCCTCCTCCTCCTCCTCCTCCTCCTCCTCGTCTTCGTCCTCATCAACAACTTCCACTGATCGGTGAGTTCTTAATTTCCTCTTCCCCCAATCCAAAGTTTTTTCTTTTCCCTTTCTTTTTTCTCGCTCAATTTCAGAACATGTATTGCAGACTAGTGTTTTCTCTTCAGATCCCGATCTGAAAAGTACGCAATTTTGTATTCCAGTGTTAAAAAGCGCCATCGTTCAACTAGTTCTTAGTAGGAAAACGGTCTCATCTTGTGAGATTCAGATTCACTCTCTTGTGTTTTTATCAAATAACATTTTTTTAATTGGTGGCTGGACCGTGTTCTTTGTTACCAAGCGCGGGGATATATTGTGACTGTAATTGAGCTTTTCCTTTTCAGTCTTTGTTTTTCTCATTTTCACATGATTTTAGGCTGATAACTAAAAATGTTGGAAATGAACTCGGTGTTTGATTATGAATTTGTTCACAAAACCCCTCATTATTACTGTTTATATATAATAATAACTGTAATAACTGTGTGGGTTTCAAAATCAGAATTCCTGAGTAGGTTTTCTGCTCCTACTGTCATGACAAAGTCGCCAAGTTAATATTGCTTTGGGATTCAATCTGTTTTTCATGCTCATTAGCTCTTTTGGAAAAATTAATAATTGTGCAATCTTGTAGAAGTTTATATTACTCTCTAAATGAGTACTGTGGTGGATTAATTTTAAAATTTCCCCGTTCACCTTTACTATGCCTGCAAATGGGGTTTTTTTTACGACTGTCATACATTTGCTTTTTATATGAACCTTATTTGTTTTTAGGTGCAGATAAATGTTTTATGCTATTTTGCGCCTCAGTTTCTCCTTCACTTGGTTATAGTTTCTAATTTATTTTGTGCTTTCTCCAGGGCTAGTCTTAAATCACCTTGGTCGCGTAGGAGAAGAAAACATGCTCTTCTGCCAAAACAATGGAAGAGTTTCTTTACACCAGATGGAAAGCTCAGTGATGGTGGGGTCAAATTTTTGAAGAAAGTTCGTGGTGGGGTATGCTATCGAATTTTCTCATACCACCTTGTTTTTTTCTTTCAAATTCAATTTTATTTTCTTTAGTTTCTTCTAATTTTTATCCCTTTATTTGTTACTTTTGTGAAGATTTGATTCCTTATGCTCTGATGCAGGGTGTTGATCCAAGTATTAGAACGGAGGTTTGGCCTTTCCTTCTTGGAGTGTAAGAATTTCCATCTAAATGCCTTTATGTATCAATGTATGTGTGTCTTTGTATTATAGTATTTTTGTTCCTCTCTCTTTAATTGTGAAACTAAGATAGATTTTGTTACCTTTTAGAGACTTCCTGTTATGTTGTTAGTCATAGCCACAGGTTAGCTTGGTCCTATGGATTTCTTGATTCATAGCTGACTTTAAGTTGCTTGATTTATGGTATTTTTTCCCACCCTCGTCCTGATTTTTTAACCATTCTTGTCTTAAGACTCAAAATCTGGATATACATCATCTAGGAAGTTATTATAACACATGCACACGCACACAGACATACACTCCTTCTGAACCCTACTGCTATCAAACGGGAGAGTCTGGGAACCAGAATCTGAATATAATAATTTTTTTCAGACTCTGGGCCTTTTTTGTGGTAATTCAGGTGCAGTTGTAACTAAGGGGACTTTTATGTAATTACTTGTGTGGCCAGGCTAATTTGCTTCACCAGTCCTTATCGGGAAAAAAAAATAAAATTGCTTCACCATTATGGTTGCCATGTAAATTCACATATTGCAAAACTCCTTCATGGAGAAAATGGACATATAGATTGCTGTTTTATACTGTTTCGGGGTATATTGGATCTCTTGTTCACTTTTGCTGAATGCTGGGTGTGTTTTAAGGGCCAAATTTCTCCAGATCTTTCATGTCTTGACTTTGATATGCTCATGTGCACAGATATGACATTAACAGTTCCCAGAAAGAAAGAGATTTGGTTAACATACAAAAAAGGTATTGTCAGTATTGATTAAATTCATTAGGATGCTTAAATTTATGTTTGGAATATCATATTTTTTGTGTTTTCCACTCTCTCCCTCCCCATTCTTTTCTTGTTCTCTTTGTCACTCTTCTTTTACTTTGTGATGCAGAAAAGAATATGATAAGCTGCGGAAGCAATGCCTGCAGATTTTAAAATGTAGTGAGGAGACTCTAAAGCTAAAGGAAGCTTCTGGAAACTGCAGCAATAAGGGCAGTGGGGATTTTAGTCAGGTTCTAGATTCTCCTAGCTTAGAAGATGTGGTCGGTGCCAGTAGGTCCCTTTTGACTGAGGGACGAAGCCCATTGGCTGAGGATGGCCATTCTGTTTGTTGTCATGCCCTTCAATCCTACGATTCATCTTTGGAAGAAGAAGGTGATAAGAGTGGACTGACTTGTGAAGATGCCTCTGCTGGAGACACGGAGACAACTGATTCTGACTCTTCAGAAGAACCTGAGGACATGCAACCTTTACTGGCCACCAAATTGTCTGATGAGAATGGCCTTGATGAGCCAGCCAAGGTGAATACATATGCCTTCAATCCAGGAAACAAGTCTCCCTCTAATGCTGAAAGCAAGCCGAAATCCCACACAGCTGAAGATTTTTCCAATTGGCAAAGAATCATCCATCTTGATGCTTTGCGGGCAAGTGATGAATGGTTTCTTTACTCACCATCTCAGGCTGCAGTGTCAGAGATCAAAGCTAACCAGTTAGCAGAGAGAGCTGGGCTGAAGGATTATGATCACTTGGAGCCATGCAGGGTTTTCCATGCTGCTCGCCTGGTTGCTATCCTGGAAGCCTATGCAGTCTACGATCCTGAGATTGGTTACTGCCAAGGAATGAGTGATCTACTTGCTCCAATAATCACAGTGTTTGAGGAGGACCATGAAGCCTTCTGGTGCTTTGTGGGTTTCATGAAAAAAGCTCGGCATAATTTCCGACTTGATGAGGTGGGAATCCGGAGGCAGCTGAACATTGTTTCCAAGATTATCAAGCGCAAGGATATTCATCTCTACAGGCACCTGGAGAAGCTTCAAGCTGAGGATTGCTTTTTTGTGTACCGAATGGTGGTGGTTCTCTTCCGAAGGGAGTTAAGCTTTGAGCAGACGCTGTGCCTGTGGGAGGTAATCTGGGCTGATCAGGCGGCAATTAGAGCAGGGATTGCCAAGTCAGCTTGGGGTAGAATAAGGCTGAGAGCCCCTCCTAATGACGATTTGTTGCTTTACGCGATAGCAGCCTGCGTGCTGCAAAGGAGGAAGCTCATAATAGAGAAGTACAGCTGCATGGACGAAATTATGAAGGAATGCAACAGCATGGCCGGCCGTCTGGATGTTTGGAAGCTTCTTGATGATGCTCATGATTTATTAGTCACCCTCCATGACAAGATTTAGGAACACGCATCTCTTATGCTCACGTCTTGTTTTCTTCATTCCTCCCCAGATTCACACTTCTCTTATAACTTCTAATTTATTGTGGTCCTGTTGAGGATCCCTTCAAAACATAGGGATCTTCAGGTTGATTTCAACTGCTTGATGCTCTAGCGTCTGATGAGCAATTTCTGTTGCTGAGTAAATTGTTGGATTTACATGGTTTAGTTGCCCGCACTCGGGACTCATTTTGAGTGATGGTGGCAACACTGCAGAATTAGTTCTTTAGAAATATTTAACTCTCCCCCTTTTGTTTCTTAAACCTAGGGCTGTGGTATTTGCTGTTTGCATTTGTTACGTGGTAAGCTGTCAATGCTGCTATCCTCGCCCTGTCGCCCAAGACATGATCTTGGTTTTTCTATTTGGTTTCTAGAGGACTCTTAAAAACAAAAGCAATTGAGTTACAAACTCACCTTTAGGGTGGGTTCTCCTGGGTGTCTTATGTTTGGATTTGAAATTCATCCTATCTCATTATTATAATTTTTTTAAATTCTCATATAAAATATAATAAACAATTTAACTTTACATATTTCAAAATATTAATATTTTATTCAACTTTCAAAATTTATCTTAATTTATTTTATCTCAACTTACTATCCAAATCATTCTTATTAAAATAAGCCCAAATGTAGTCATATTGTCATAACTGTTATGAATTGTAATGAACGAACGAAACGGCAGCCGCCTCCTGTCCCACCACTAAAAATTATGTGAATGACCCCACCACTATTATTTTAAAATCTGCATAGTGACTTGCATAGTGACTTGCATAATAACTTGCATAGTAATTTCAACGCCTATAAATATGGGCTTCAGTTGTAATGAAATTCATACGAAAATATAGAGAGAGAAAGAAAGTTTCAGTTCTTAAGAGTTTCTTTTATATTTCTATTGCAATAGTAGTAGTTTTCTTTTTAGTTTTATAACACGTTATCAGCACGAGGTTCTACCGATATTAAAGCTAGTGGTCTTCTACTTCAAGTAAGTTTTTCAATATATTATTTGCAGTCCTTGAGATAAATATTAAAGGTAATATTTCTGAATATTACTTGATAAAATTTTATTTTTATTCTCATGATAATGTGAATATATTTCTTAAATTCACAGATTTATTTTTGTAATATAATGTCAAATATTGAGATTTATTACTATTGACATTTCTAAAAAATGTTATTTATCCAGGATCCTTGATGAGATCTATTTGGATATGATGATGAACTTGAAAGATACAATCATAGAAGAAAACCATGTGTCCATGAAGGACCGTGCTGTGTATCTCATGATGAAAAATCATCTTACTGTGTGAAATAAATTAAGAGAGTGATATAAGCACCAGAAGATGTAATCCTCTCAAAAGATCATTATGATTTATTGCGCCTGAAGTTGCAAGATTTTAAGAGTGGTATTGAATATTCTGCACTCTTTAAAATCAGCTCAATATTAAAATTATGCAGTGAAAATATCACTGATGATGATATATAAAAGAAGACATTATTTTTCATACTTCGAATGTGCTCCTGCAGTAGCAATATCGAGAGTGAAAGTTCAACAAATATTCTGAACTTTTGTTTTGTCTTCCAGTGATTGAGCTAAATAATGAGTTTTTGTTACACCAGTTACGTCCTATTAATGATATCAAATTTACATTATTCCCAGAAGTGAACAGAGCATCCTTTCAAAGGAATTAAGGGCGTAGACGTGGTAGAAAAATTATAGAAGTGTTGGTCCCAAAAGCGACAACACTAAAGATGATAAAAATATATCGTATCACCAGAAGTGATCCAACTCAGAGAAGGGTAAAGGCCCTCAGAATAATTCTTCATAAAAAAATGAAGATGTTTGTCATAGATGTGATATGACTAAACAGTAGTCACGTACCTGTTACGACCAAACACTTGATTTACTTATACTAAGCTTTTATATATAAGCTTATTAATATTTCATCATGTTTTGAAATAATGAAATATCGTTGCCTGAAGCACGACAAGAAATTACTTGGGATAATAAAGCCCTGTTTAAATTTGATCCTCTTACAAATAAATGTGAACCAGAAGTTCAGAGGATATCTGCAAAATGTTGCAAATCAATTACATAATGTATTTACTGACACTAAAGGTGTTGTAAAATCATATATTACTGCTGTTAATGCTTAAGCAAGAATTAAAGTCCCTGAAGGACGAGTTGTTAAAACAGCAATAAATGAGTCTAAGATACGTCTGAAGCGTTGAAGACCTATTGGTGCACAAGAAAAAGAAAAAAAAAATCGGTGCTCATGAAGAGACCGTATTTTTCTGTATAAAATATAATCCTCCTGAAGAGGAAACCTCCTGAAGAGGTAACTCCCGAAGAGTGTAACTCCTGAAGAGGTAACTCCTGAAGAGTGTAACTCCTGAAGAGTGTAACTCCTGAAGAGAAAACTCCTGAAGAGTATAAACCTCCTGAAGAGGAACCTCCTATAGAGGTGTTTCATGAAATGTTTTCCCCTGGAGAGGAACAATGAGATCTCAATACATTTCATGAGTACTGGAAAATTTATGAATAGAAATAAAACTGTTGTCGACAACATATATGATAACACGTGACATTACCAGAAGTAATGAAGAAAGTGAGCCAAAATCCGTCGAAGAATGTCGACGTAGAAATGATTGGCCAAAATGGAAAGCAGTTATTAAAACTGAATTAAACTCGCTAGTAAAGCGAGATGCATTTGGACCTGTTGTCCAAACACCAAAAGGTGTAATATCTGTCAGATATAAATGAGTATTTATACGAAAGCGTAATACAAAATGAAATTGTGCGGTATAATTTGTCGCACAAGGTTTCCTGCAGAAACCGAGAATAGTTATGAGGAAACATATTTCCTTGGTATGAATGAAATCACATTCATATTTTTAATCGATTTGGTTATTACAAAAGGATTAGATATGCAGTTAATGAATGTGGTCCCTGCATATTTATAAGGATCATTAGATCATTACATATATAAAGATATACGATACTTGAAGCATTTAATCCAAGTACATTTAGGAGTATGTACTTTATAAAGCTTCAGAGATCTTTATATGGGTTAAAGCAATCCGGACGCATGCGGTATAATTGAATCAACGAGTATCTATTGAAAGAAGGATTTAAGAATAATCCTATATGCCCATATGTTTATCAGAATCCGGATTTGCCATTATTCCAGTTTACGTTGATGATTTACCTTGTTAGAACTCCTGAAGAGATTACAGGGGCTACTATAAATTCAAGGAATGCATTTGAAAAGTAAAGATCTTATTATTCAATTGATAGATGAGTTACAAGAATTTGAGACTTCTAGCCTCATCTCTCAAATGCATTTGCTCTTCATAAAGCAACATACCATCCTTATCTAAAGGATTAGGCAGTCGAAATGAAGAGGCAAGTAAGGATTTTAAATCCTTATTCTCTTGCTTTAAGTCTGCAATTTTTCTGTCAGACTCTTGAATAAGTCGTTGAAGTACGGAAACCTTCTCGTTAAGCTCCTCAATCTCACGATTTTTGGATTGTAATCGGTTGGAAAATCCGACAATAGAGGAGGAGTATCTGGTGCCGAGAGTCACCAGCTCATAAACAGCTTCACGATCTAACTTATTAGCCAGATCATTTGCTTGCTGCAACATGGCACCTGCGGAAGATGCAGGAACAACTTGTAATTGAGGCGAAGGATACCTCATATGTTGATCGTGAGAAATAGTAAAAGGAAATTGATGAGCCATTGGAAATTTGTAGAATAAGAATACAAATACAGATGAATTATAGATATGAGAAGAAGATTTGATGCGTACTAAATGAAGCTAAAGACGGTTCTTATAGAAATGGAAATAAGAACAAGACAAAGCATCATCTCTTCAAATCTCACTTTACAAGATATGCTGGATGCATAATTTCAAAAGCCAGCGAGATTAATTACAGCTATCCCTATTTTCTTGTAAACGCTGAACCTCTGCCGTTAGCTGCTGTTGTTGACTTTGTATCTGAGCTCTCTCTCGTTCCAGCTCTTCTACTCGTGTTTTCAGGTCACGAGAATACCAATCTACAAGTTTCTTCAGCTCCTTGTTTTCTTGTCTTAAATCTTTATTTTTACTATCTTTAGTTGCAAGCATTTGATGCAACTCAGATATTTGAGTTTTAAGATGATCAACCTTACTCGTTCTCGCCAATAGCCTCTGAGACATGGTTGTAAGAGAGGCAGCATATTGAGCATTGAGGGTTCTTGATGCTGCAACAATTTCAGGATCAGATTTACTAGATAGATATATCTCTGCTCCTATTATGGTGTTGACAGCCTCAAGAGAAAATATGAGTGGTTGAGGTATAAAAGGTTCATGGTTCAAATCTGGGACATTAGAATTTCTATCAGACATAATATCGTTCTGGATAAACAACAACTGAATCTATGAAGAATGTGAAATCTTTTTGCTGGAGTAAACCAATGGTAAAATTGGTTATATTTAAACAACAACCCGAAACCTTCAAATCTCTTCAAGATCTCGTTTGTCCACAATGTCAAGCGGATTTGATTTTCCGCCGAACTGATAATATTAGACCTCAAAGCTTTTACAGCTTTTATCATACATAGATGGTTTCCAATGTTATTTCCGCCGTATATAAACAAGTTCTTCCTAATAACGCCGAATGAGGGGGAGAAAATTTTAGATGAAAATATTATCATACTCTCTCTAATGCATTATTTAGTTGGAGATCGTGTTTGAATTCTTAACTTGTTGTATATACTGAAATCATATTTGCTTATTACTTGAAACACTAACGCATATTATCAGGGGGAGTTTAAGTATTACTGCAGGTATCAGATTTCTATTAAGTCTGTCAATCAGATATTATTTTTCATCTTCAAATCACTCAGAAATTATTGCAATTCATGAAACAAGTCGAGAGTATATTTGGCTGAGATCAATGACTCAACATATCCAAGAAAAGTGTGGTATTTCATAATCAATGATAGCTCAACAATTTTATACGAAGATAATGCTGCTTGTATCATTCAAATCAAAGGAGGATATATCAAATATACGATCAAGTGATAATCTGGCAGATTTATTCACGAAGGCATCACCAACTGCGACATTCAAGAAAATTGTGCAGAATATTAAAATGTGAAGACTCAAAAACTATCGTCATACACTTTCCAGGGGGAGTAAAAGTCCTGAAGACTTGTGCTGATTGTACTCTTTTTCCTTCGCTAAGGTTTTATCCCACTGGGTTTTCCTTTGCAAGGTTTTAATGAGGCAATCTTAAAGCACTTGTGGATACATAAGAAGACTGTACTCTTTTTCCTTCGCCATTGGTTTTTCTTCCCACTGGGTTTTTACTTGGCAAGGTTTTAACAAGACAGATTTTTTATGGGTGGTCATTCAAGGGGGAGTGTTATGAATTGTAATGAACGAACGAAACGGCAGCCGTCCCCTGTCCCACCACTAAAAATTATGTGAATGACCCCACCACTATTATTTTAAAATCTGCATAGTGACTTGCATAGTGACTTGCATAATAACTTGCATAGTAATTTCAACGCCTATAAATATGGGCTTCAGTTGTAATGAAATTCATAAGAAAATATAGAGAGAGAGAAAGTTTCAGTTCTTAAGAGTTTCTTTTATATTTCTATTGCAATAGTAGTAGTTTTCTTTTTAGTTTTATAACAATAACCACATGCTTATTGCTTTCTATCATTTTACCATTATATTCTAGCAACATTATGCATGTACCATATTCGCATGTTTATAGGCATTTCTGCTTCTTTGTTAATTGAGAATTTGGGATTAGAATAAAATTCTTAAATACTAAGTCCACAAAGTTTTTTAAAGAGTAATACTAGATACAATTTTAAAGTGTGCAAATCGTGCGTATTTTCTTTAAAAAAAAATAGATTTTACTAATAAAAAATGATTATTTTTTATGTGGAATTCAAATATATAAATCTTTTTAAAATGGAATGTGCTGGACTTGCGAACTTGATTGTAAAAATAAATTTCCTTTTTAATATTTTTTGTTAAAATATTAAAAAAAATCAACCTATGGCCAACCATCTTGCGTTTAGTTTGAACCACCTTTATTAAGCCTCATTTGTTTTCACATCTTATTTTATTTTATCTCATTTAATTATTATAATTTTTTTTATTTTTATATAAAATAAAATAAATAATTTAACTTTTTTTAATTTTAAAATAATAATATTAAACATATTTTTTAATAATATATTTTTTATTTTTTATTTTTTATTTTAACTCATACAGGCCGGCTATTTAATTCTGAAGGTTTAATCCGTCTGTAGTCTTTTTACTTCTACTTACCTATATCCATACTTTTCCTAGTTAAGATTCCAGACCAAATAGTCCACGTAGAATGTATAACTTCCTTCTATTTTTTCAGTTTTTTCTCTTTTTGAGATCAGTGAGGGAATGTAAAATGCTATTGGTCTCGATTTGATATCTGATTCGAGATCTTGATTTGTAATTTTTTTGACTTTTTATTTCATGTTATAATTAGGTAAATATTTTTAAATAATATCGTATTTTTCTTTACTTTTAATTTTTTTTTTAAATATTAAAAAATTATATAAAAAAATGTTAATTATAAAGTTAAAAAAAACTAAAAAACAAAAATTGTAAATCGAGATCCCAAATTAGAACCAATAGCATTACAATCCCTTGGAGTTGGCAAGTTGCTTTTTTTTTTTTTTGTCAGTAAATGCAAGCCCCATATATTATAATTAAAACGATATAAAGATACATGAATTAATGGTAGGAAAATTTCGACAAACATTATTTCTTAACTAGTACGGTTCTATAAAAATTGATAATTGAAAATAAATAAAGAAATTATATTTATAATCGTGGAATGTACAAATATTGTATTAAGAATTGAACTGTATATTTCTGGAAGTATATTTTTACAGTGTGAGATCTTGTAAAATATATAGATACATGCCTAACCTTTTTATGGTAAGTATTAAAAGGGAAATAATTACAATTACAATTACAATTAAATGGATAATTTCCTAATATCAAGGGATTGATAATTTTGTGGGATTTGATCCTGTCAATACTCTCCCTCAAGTTGGTGCATGGAGATCCATAATGTCCAACTTGCGTAGAAAGTTATGGAAAAGCTCCTATCTCAATGCTTTGGTGAAGATGTCTGTGACTTGCTCATTAGAAGATGTGTGAATGACTGTAAGGAGGCCTGCCTAAATTTTATCACGAACAATGTGATAATCAATCTCAACATGTTTGGTGTGCTCGTGAAAGACATGATTGTGAGCAATGTGTAGGGCAGATTGGTTGTCACAATAAAGGCTAATAAGCTCAGAATGAGAGACACCAAGATCTCTGAGGAGCTGTTTCAGCTAGGTGAGTTCACTGCCATGACGCAATATTCGACTTCAACGAAGGAATTTGCCACTATTGTCTATTTTTTTGTTTGCCAAGAAATGAGGCTCGTGCCAAGCTGAATGAAGAACCCTATGGTGGATCTTCGGGTAGTGGGGCAGCTGGCTCAATTTGAGTCTGTGTAAGCGGTAACATGCAAATTATTAGACAAGAAGAAGAAAATGCCTTGACCTAGACTGCCTTCGAGACAGCGGAGAACGCAGATGACAGCTTGCATGTGTGAATCTTGAGGAGCATGAATGAACTGGTTAAGAATATTCACTGCAAAGACAATATCAGGACAAGTTATAGCTAGGTAGATGAGACGTCCAACCAGTCGGTGAGGAGAGTGCTATCACGGTCTATAACTTTCAAATTTTGTTTCATGGGAAAGTGAGTGGTCCAAGCACCAAGTTGACCACTATTAGTCAGGATATCAAGTGTGTACTTGTGTTGGTTAAGAAAGATGCATTTCTGGGAGCGAGCAACTTTAAGACCAAAGAAGTATTTGAAAGAACCAAGATCCTTGGTTTTAAAGTGTGTAGAGAGAATGCTCTTGAAAACATCGATCTGGGAAATGTCGTTTCCAGCAACTAAGATGTCATCAACATAAACAAGGGCAATAGTGATGCTGGTGGGAGTGATAAGAGTAAATAAATGGTGGCTTGCCTGAGACTGATTAAAACCTAAATCAAGAAGCATAGTGGTTAGTTTAAAAAACTAGTTGCAGGAGGCTTGCTTGAGGCCGTATAGTGATTTTCGGAGTCGACACACACGAGTCTCCCCCTTAGGGCAATATCCAGGTAGTGGGGTCATATAAACCTCTTCATCAAGCTCACCGTGTAGAAAAGTATTGTTGACATCAAGTTGGTGGATGACCTAATTTTTGGTGGTAGCGACTACCAGTAAGCAGCAAACAGTGGTTGTTTTGGTAACTAGAGCAAATGTTTCATGGTAGTCAAGACCTTCAACCTGAGTGTAACCTTTGGCAACTAACCAAGCTTTGTACCTCTCGACGGATCCATCGGCCTTGAGTTTAGTTTATGAAAGCCCATTTACATTCAATGGGTTTCTTACCAGGAGGAAAGGGTTCAAGAGTCCAAGTGACATTATCCTCTATGGCCCAGATCTCAGCAGACATGGCCTCGCGCCAATGAGGATGGCGGATGGTAGTGGAATAACAAGAAAGGTTAACAAATCTGGTGAGAGTAGTTAAAAAAGAAAGGTACGAAGAAGAAAAATGAGAAAGGAAAGAAAAGCAGATAAATGATGTGTAATACCTGAAGCTGATGTAGCTGATCAGGATTCAGTGGACTCCATATGTATGGTCGAACAGACATAATCTTGAAGATGTGCAGGTCGAGTGGTGGTGCGTCTAGGACGAAGGGAGGGAGAAGATGGTGGAGGTGGTGGTGGGTTGGAAATAGTAGTGGAGGGGGGAGGAAAAGCTGGTGGTAATATGGGGTCAGGGATGGGGAAAAGAATAATAGGTAGTGTATCTGGAGAAGAAGAAGCGATTTGGAATGAGAATATTGGTTCATGAAAAGTGACATTACGAGAATAAAAGATAACTTGGGTATCCAAGTTGTAAAGCTTGTAAGCTTTATGTTGACCGAGATATCCAAGAAAGACGCATTTTGAGGCACACGGTGAGAATTTGTCGCGGGAAGCATGGATGGTTTAAGCTTACAAAGACATCCAAATACGTGTAAGTGAGCGTAACTTAGTGGGGTATTGAAGAGAAGCTCAAAAATTGATTTATTTTGAAGAATATAACTAGGGGTGCGGTTAATAAGATAAGCGATGGTGAGAACACATTCGTCCTAAAATTCTAATGGTAAATGTGCTTGAAATTGGAAATTACGAGCGACATTCAGAAGGTGCCGGTGTTTGCACTACATGACACCATTTTGTTGTGGAGTTTCAACACAGATACGTTCATGAATGATCCCGTGGTCATGGAGATAATTTTGAAATTTGTGGGAAATAAATTCTTGTCCATTATTAGTTCTTATAATTTTAATCATGGTATTGAACTGATTCTGGATAAGTGCAGAAAAATGTATGAGATGAGTATATGCTTCAGATTTATGTCGCATGAGATAGATCCAAGTGAAGCGAGAAAAATCATCAACAATTGTAAAAAAATAATGAGCACTGCAAATTGAAGAAGTATGGTAACCACCCCATATATCACAAAAAATCCAATTAAAAGCAAAAATAATTTTATTAGCATTTGAAGGAAAATGAAGTCTAGTATGTTTTGAACGAGCATAAATATCACAATCAGAAATAATACAATAATTATTATTGAAAAGATTGGAACTATTTAAACGAGAAGGATGACCTAGGCGTTAGTGCCATAGGATCTTGTTAGCAAGAGTCTGAGTAGAAAGAGTTGTGATGGGTTGAGGTCGATACACATAAAGTCCATTGCAAAACTCACCCACTCCAATAAGGTTCGTTGACTGTGAGTCCTGAGAAAAACAATGAGTAAAGGAAAAAAGGACAAGACAAATCTTATTAGTAGTGAGTTAGGGTACAGAAAGTAAATTAAAATTGAATGAGGGGACAAAATAGACATTAGACAAAATGAGGGATTCGACCAAATGAATTGTGTCAATTCCTTCAATTGGAAGAAATGCACTAGCGGGTAAACAAACGACGCATGAGAAGGTGATAAAATTTCAGAGAAAATGGTCCGATCATGGCATATGTGGTGGTTAGCTCCACTATCGATGATCCATGTTCCGCCTTGAGCAGAAGAGAGAGTGTAAAAGATGTTACCCACGAAATTGGAGGAAAGGGTCTTGTGGATTGAGCAAATCCAAGAGTTTTTGGTAGAGATCGGAAGTGAGACTGGGCACCGGCAAGATCGTGGTGGAGGAAGAGGCCTGGTGAGCTATCGGCAGCAGACCCGGAGGTGGTTTGCTGAGAAGGGAGGCCTGAGACTTCGTGCGAGGTTCACGGCTTGAAGGATACCCAATGAGGTGCCCGCATTTGTCATTCGTGTGGCCGTTCCAGCCACATTTCGAGCATTTGAGTGGTGGTTTGTGGGGGCCACTAGAGTGGGCGGCAAAGCTTTGGAGCTCTGATGGAGGATTTCAAATGTGAAAAAGCCTTTGTTGTTCCTTCTGAAACAGAATAGAGAAAATTTTGGTGATGGGGGGAAAAGGTTCCATTGCCAAAATCTGGGTTCTCAATTGGGAAAGTGAATCATTGAACTTAAGTAAAAACTGGTAAACTCGTTCATCCTCCGCTTCTTGTTGAAATTCTTTGAGATCACTGTATTTTTGGAGGTGACTAAGTTCATCCTAGAATTGTTTAATCTGGTTGTAGTATTTATGAATGGAGTTAGTGTTTTGGTGTAGGGATGATAGCTCTCGTTTAAGGTGGTTGACCCGTGCGTTTTTCCCATGGCAGAAACGGGATTGAAGGTCGAGCCACACTTCATGAGGATCGGTATAGAATTCGAGAGAGTTTGCGATAGAGGGGCTGATGAAGTTAAGAAGCCAGGTAAGGACCATGTCCTTGGTTTGATTCCATTAAGGATAATTTGGTGAATCTGTGTTGGGTGGGGAGAGGGTACCATCAACAAAACTGAGTTTGTTCTTGCCGTTGAGTGCACAGGCATGTCTTTTTGCCATTTGGGATAATTATCTACAGTGAGCATTCCAGAGACCAAAATAAAGCTAGGGGAATCAGATGATTGAAGTAGGTAAGGGGAAGAATGGGGGTTGGAGGGATTGGCCACAAAAGGCATTGAGGTTGGAGACTTAGGAATGTTGTTTGGCTGATACCATGTTAAGAATTGAATTGTATATTTCTAGAAGTATATTTTTACAGTGTAAGAACGTGTAAAATATATAGATACATGCCTAGCCCTTATATGGTAACTATTAAAAGGGAAATAATTACAATTACAGTTACAATTAAATAAGTAATTTCCTAATATCAAGGGATTGCTAATTCTGTGGGATTTGATCCTATCAATATATCAAATAATCGCTTTGAAAAAAGTGAGTAAATATGAAACTCACATGAAGAAGAAAAATTAACTTTTTTAATAGTAAACTCCGTTCTTTTTCAACAGATAACTCTTATAATAAAAAGTTAGATAAAAAATCATAAACTCGATCGCTTCATATGTCAAGACTCCACACTCTCTCAAATGAATGCATATGATTCTTGCATCAGGCGCTTATCAGTTGTAGCGAAAACATATCACCAAGGGACTAAAGGGGGTAGTGATTGTTGGGCGCATGCAGTTTTAATTTTTAAACTCTTTGGACCTAAGAATATCCAAAAAAAAATGTAGGAAAAATATCAAGATAGAGGCAAAAACTAATATATTACAGTTTGGACCAATTTTGATAGACATTGAGATTTGTGACGGTGCGTGATCACTAGCAAATTTTTTTGGGGAACCATCGCTTCTTTCCAAAGTATCGACAGTTTGAAAGCTTTGTTATTCGGTGCATGTCTCTTCAATGATGTCAAAAAATTACGATCTGTAATTTTCAACTTTGGAAGAAACAATACAAATAAAGAAGAAAAAATAACTTTATGAACAAAGTAGATTAATGAAGATTGAATATTGTCAACATGAGGAGGGTCCTTTCTTTCTTTCACTATAAGGGTAAGGAAATGGTCCTTTCTTTCTTTCAAAAAATGAAGGCGGTGTGGGAGAGTTCGGGTTATTGATTTTGTGCGAACAACTGAATTCAAATAGCAGATTAATGGCATATGAGTTGGAAAAGATGTGGGTCGGCTTCAAACTAACAAAAACTAAACATGAGACCGTGGTCTTAACAGAAGAAGAAACAAGAATGGCCAATATCAAGGGTCAGAATTGCTTGATGATACTAGTTCTCATGAAAAAAAAAACATCAATAAAGAAGCCTTTAAAGCGATCTTGACAAAATTATGGAATCCAGCTGGTTGGTTTAGCTTCAAAGAGATAAGCATAAATAAATTTCTGGTAGAATTTCAGAAGGGTAGAGATATGGAGAGGGTTTTGAATGGAAGACCTTAAACCTTTGATAGAAACCTAATCTGTATTTAAGAATTTGACAGTAATACCTCTTTTGACGAAGTTAATTTCAATAAAGAAACATTTTGGATTCAACTTTATGGGTTGCCTTTTGCAGCTACAACATACAAAGGGGGTGAAAGAATAGAAAGTTCTATAGGGGAAGTGCTAACAGTTGATGTGGATGAAGAAGGTGTGGAATGGGAGAAATCTCTATGAGTTAGAATTAATATGGATATCACAAAACCTCTTTCTAGAGGCAAAATGACTTGGATTGAAGAGAAAAAAAAAATGGATTGAAATCAAATATGAGAGGCTAGCCTTGTTCTGTTTTCATTGTGGAACCATCAAACATATTGACAACACCTGTGCTTTGGAAAAAAGTAGGAAAAATCTCTCAGGGTTGGGCTTGGCACAATATGGACAATGATTAAAGACTACTCTCACTAACAATACTAGTGGGATAGAAAGAAGATACGGATCCAAAGGTAGCAACCATGCTAATCTAGTGGACCAGATTGAAATAGTTGAGAAAGAAACAAGATTAATTATTAATTATATAGACCTTCATCCTCAAAAACACAAAAACATAGAAGAAATGGTTTTTGGATTAGTGGAACTGTCTTATTCTGAGGCAAAAGTTTAGAATGAGAATGACACGTTTCAAGAAGTACCCTTGTCTAAAAATAAGAACAAAGCTACCTGGATTGATGATGGTTCAAATTCATGGAATGATGAAGGAGAGAATGTTGAGTCCAAAGAACAATTAGACAACATACAAGGTTATCCAACAAGTAATAATAAAGCAAATGAAAAAAAAAGTTTTAAAAAAAGTTGGGTGGAAGAAAAGAGCTAGACAGTCTTTGAAGGACAGTTTAATTGTTATGGATTCGATGGAAATAAGCTTGGATAATTCAACATCAAAGAAAATAGAGCTCTCATAAGTTAACATGGCAAAACAACAAGGTCAAAACTAGAGAATGAAGGATACACTCAAGCCTGCAAAGAGGTTAACTTAAGTAGAAAAGGTGCTGCCATAAAAAATGAGATGTTTAAGCTGGAACTGTAGAGGGCTTGGGAACCCTCTATCAGTTCAAGAGCTTTATCAATTGGTGAAGCAAAAGCATTCCAATTTAGTTTTCTTGATGGAAACTAAATGTAAGAGAGAAAAGATGGAAAGAATAAGGAACAAGATGGGTTTTGATAGAAGCTTTATAGTAGATTGTAAAGGATATAATGGAGGATTAGTTACGCTCTGGAATTCTGTGTATAATATAGAGTTGGTATCCTTTACTAGATTTCATATTTCTATTAATATTGTTGATAAAGATATGGAAAAAATGTTCGCTTCACCGGTTTCCATGGAAATCCATGTACAATGCTTAGAGAAGGTAGTTGGCAATTGCTAAGGGTTTTGAAACCTGTAGATGAAAAAATCATGGTTGTGTATAGGCAACTTTAATGAAATACTTTATCATCATGAGAAGTTTGGTGGAGCTTTGAGACCTCACAAATAGTTGAAGGTTTTTGATCGAGCTCTACAAGACATTGAACTTCAGGATTTAAGCTATTTAGGCTCAAAATATACTTGGTTCAATAACAAGAATGGTTCGGAGCTCACCAAAAAGATATTGGATAGAGGAATGGCTAACCAAGAGTTCAACAGCTTATATCAAGACATTCAAATTCATAATATAACTGTTTTTACTTTAGGCCACAATTTACTTTATGCTAATTTTAACATTCAGACCTTAATATTCAGGTGGAATGAAAGACTGTTTAGATATGACCAAAATTGGGGCTAAAATTCAGACTGCAAAGATCTAATAGCAAGTGAATGGAGCTTAAGGAACCATAATGGAAGTACAATAGAATCAGTAAGAAGGAACCTTTTCAAGTGCGTAGTTAAACTACTTAAGTGGTTCAAAGATAAACAACAAGTTGCAAAAAAGGAAAATGAAACAAAAAGACTCAAGATCAGTTTATCTACAACAGCAAAATAGCAATGAGGATAATCAAGAAGTAAAGTAGATTAAGAAAGAGATGGCTTTGAAGTTGCAAGAAGAAAATATCAGATGGCAACAAAGAGCAAAAGAAAATTGGCTTCAACATGGGGATAGAAACACAAGCTATTTTCATAAGTGTGTATCTCAAAGGAAAAAAAATAAGCAGATCAACTGTATCAAAGATGAGGTTGGGCAGCTTCATAATGACCCTCTGGAGATCTCTCGAATTCTTCAACTTCATTTTATTGCTTTATTTTCTACATTTGAGCCTTCAGAGATTGCTGAATGTCTAAAACCTATGGAGAATAAGGTTCTTGATCAGATGAATGCATAGCTATTAAAAGAATTATCATACAAGTAGGTAAAAGAGTCAGTTTTTAGCATGAAGCCTATGGGATCCACTGGTCCATATGGCTTCTTTGCAAACTTTTAGCAACAACACTGGCAATCAATGGGTCAAGAGATAAGTGAGGCAGTGACAATAGCTCTAAACACAAACAAGTGGGATAAATCGATCAATGAAACATTCTTGGTGCTTATCCCAAAGAAAAAAGACCCAAGTCAAGTTTTAGATTACAGGCCAATTAGCCTTTGCAATGTGATCTACAAGATTATGTCAAAAATGTTGACCAACATATTAAGGGTCATTCTGCTAGCAATTATATCCAAAACTCAAACAACCTTTGTTCATGGAAGACAAATTGTGGACAATGTTATAGTTGCCTATGAAGTCATACATTCCATGCATAAAAGAGAGAGAGGAGTTGAGGTATACATGGCTGTGAAGATAGATATGAATAAAGCATATGATAGACACAAATGGGCATTTATTGAAGCCATAATGAAGTCTATGGGATTTGCAGTCAGGTGGGTTCAGATTGTTCTCTCATGTATTAAAACAGTTTCATATTCCATTCTTGCCAATGGGTCGCCTCAAGATTCTTTCAACCCATCGAGGGGTATAAGATAAGGAGATCCCTTATCTCACTATATTTTAATCATATGCTTAGAAGTTCTAACTTAGTTGTTGAATAAGGTAGAAAAGATGAAAGCTATAGCTGGCTTCCCAATGACTAGAGGCAAACTTTCCATCAGTCATGTGCTTTTTGCAAATGACAATTTTATCTTTTGCAAAGCTCCAACATCATAATGGTCCAGAATATAGAGTATCATCTCGCTATATGAAAGGGCCTCAAGCTAGAGATTAAGCAGAGAAAAGTCTTCAATGTTTTTTAGCAACAACACTAGAAGGGATACCAGGAAAGACATCCTAATCGTGGCTGTATGAGAGCTTCTACTTCCTATGATAAGTACTTGGGACTTCCTGTTTTAATTAGCAAATCAAGAGTTCAATCCTTTCATGGAATAATTGATAGAGTTAAGAGCAAGCTGAATAATTGAAAGCAAGAATTTCTCTCGAAAGCAGGCAAGGAAATCCTCCTTAAAGCTGTCATTCAAGTTATCCCTATCTATGCAATGACAATGTTTAAGCGCCCAAGGTTTGTTAAATGAGCTGAATAGATTAATGAAAAGATATTGGTGGGGACAGATCCATCAAGAAAGAAAGATAAGCTGGATCAACTATAATCAAATGGAAAAATCTAAACTTGAAGGAGGTTTAGGGTTTAAGAATTTTAAAAGTTTTAATTTAGCTTTGCTAGCTAAACAAGGGAATTTAATTCAAAACCCAACACACTAGCAACTCAAATTCTTCATTGGAAGTATTTTCCTAAAAGAATTTCTAAGAGCCAAGATAAGAAGCTGTCCATCCTAAATTTGGAAGAGTTTATTAGCTGCTAGACAACTAATTGAAAAGGAAAATACTTGGAAGATAAGTAATGGCAACTCAGTCTGAATTTGAGAAGACAAATGGCTTCCAAATCTATCTTCCTTCAAACCTCAAAGTGGTTTCAACCCCCTTTATTCAGAAAGGATGGTAGAAGACTTAATAGATCAAGACTCAAGGAAATGGAACAAAAATCTGATCAAGGTTATTTTCTCGAAGGAAGAAATAGAAAGCATAATTCAAATCCCTCTAATCCAGTCTAACAAGTTTGATAAACTTGTTTGGAATGGATCAAAAAATGGTTTGTTTAATGTCAAGAATGCTTATTTTGTACAAGAAGATATACAAAAGCGAAGGAAGGGACAAAGTTCAAAGGATCCTCAACAGAAAGAGGAGTGGACAAAGCTCTGGAACTTAAACATACCTCCCACTACAAAAAACCTCTTGTGGAGAGCAAGCTTGAATATTCTTCTAACGAAAGCCAACTTGTACAAGAAAAAGGTACTAAATGAAGATTCATGTCCATAATATTCTTCCAACGAAAGCCAACCTGTACAAGAAAAAGGTTCATGTCCATTTTGTTTGAGGCCCCGTTTGTATTCGCAATTCAGCTCAACTCATCTTTATTTCATCATTATATTTTTATAATTTTTTTTATATAAAACACAAATTCCTATACACATTTTTCAAATCCCAATACACATTTTTCAAATCCCAATATATTTTTTTCAAATCCCAAAATAATAATAATATAAAAAAATAAACTAAACTCATCTCAACTCATCTCATCTCCGAAACAAACAGGGCCTTGAATGAATCGAAAACTGTAGAACATTTCCTCTAGGAATGTATTGCAGCAGCTAATATATTGGGAAAGTGCACAAGAGGGATACAAAAATTCCAGAATTCATGTCTCAACTTCCAAGTTCTTATATTTGAAATGATAAACAAACTTGAGAGGGAAGATATGAAAGAGTTAGCTTTAATCTGGTGGGAGATATGGTGGTGGTCCGGTGGAGAAACCAATTGGTCTTCAACAACATTCTCATTGATCCTAAGACCATTCTGCATAAGGTCTAGCAGATGAAACTTGATCTCCAAGACCTTCACGTTACACCCACAACTAGCCCACATAACCCTAGGGGCAGAAATGCCATCTAGGAACCTCCCCCCATTAATATGAATAAGATTAATTGGGATGTGACTGTAGACAAACAGAAGAACATGATTGGTATTGGAATATTAATTAGAGATGAGGAAGGTCACTTTTTGTCTACAATGAGAGACAACCATGAACTACAACCAGGTCCTATACTAGCAAAAGCAATTGGTGGTCTTTCTGCCATTAACTTTGGGATCAATTCTGGTATGAGATGTATTATACTAGAAGGTGATTCAGAATAGGTGATCAAGGATATTCAAGCAGACAAAGCAAATGATAGTTATTTTTTTTTTTTTGATAAATAATGGTAGATGATAGTTATTATGGGTTGATAATTTCGATTATTAGGTCTAAGATTTGCTACTTTGAGCAATGTGTTGTTAGTTATGTTTTTAGAGAATCCAATGTAATAGCCCATGAGTTGGCAAAAAAATGCACTCCACTTAACTGAGTGCATAATTGAGTTGGAGGAAACTCCTCACTTTTTAAGTCACTTGTAACTGTTTGTTCAGTTATATGAAATGTGACACTTTAAAAAAAAAAAAAAAAGTAGATTAATGAAAAAAGAGGAGAAGGAGGAGGAAGCCGACCCTCCTCTCTGGCCAAAAACGTAGGAGGAATATATTGTTAATTTTGATCATTTTGACCATTTTGTTAGAATTTTTCAATTTTTTCTTTAATTTTAAAGAGTATTCAGTTTTTATATTTACTTATTTTAACATGTAGGATAATTCTATTGACAATAATGTTGCTTATTTTTTAAGTGAACAATTTATGTTTAGTTATTTTGATATATTTTTCATGCACTTCATTAATATAATTAGCTGTATTTTTTTTAAAGGAAAATAATTTCATTTGTAAAAAAAATAACTTAAGCCAAACACACTAATCATCCAAAACAGAGTTTAAAACCTCAAAAGGCCCATCCTCAATCCATACATTTTCACTCGTATCACTGGTTGCTAATTTTGCATCTGTACGAGCTACTTTGTTGGCGGATCTATGAATAAACGACAGACTTCAAGCTGGGTGATGATCCATTTGCTGTTGTAGATCCTCTGTCACTTGACCAAGCCACGAGTTGTCTTCCTTTTTTGAATTGACAGCATCGAAATGTACATTTTTAATACCTTCCTTCCTGATTCAGTTTCATCATCATTTCGAACCAAAGAATCTGAAATCATCAAAATGCCGTTGCCATTTACTTTACAAGTAATGTTCTATATAAGTTTACTTGTGAATCAATTTATGCACCAATCTATTGGGCATAAGAGCATTCCCAGCAGTAGAAGAGCATTCCCATTAAACATGCACTGGTGTCTCAACTTTACTTTCACATATTGGGCATAAGTTAGTCTCCATAACTGGCTGGGGAAATGCTTAGGATTCTTATTTTGGGATCTTAATTGCATCCCCACTGATTTTTATTTTAGTTTTTTTATATGATTTTTAAGTAAATGTTTTTAAATAATATCATATATTTTTTTTTATGTATTTTTATATAAAAAAATTATATGATTTTTTTAACATCCTAAAATATTTTTTGAAAATACAAAAAATTTACAACATTATTTAAAAATACTTATTTAAATATTATGTAAAAAAAAAATAAAAATCTATCGGGATGCAATAAGATCCCAAAATCAGGACCCTTAGCATCCTCTAATTGGCTGTATTTTTTAATATAAAATGATTAATTTAATTATCACCTTAATAAAGTATATAAAAAATATATAAAAATAATTAAACTCTGTTAGTCAGATTCATTGACCAACAAATCTCTTAAAAAAAAAAAAAAATCAAAACTATCAAAATTGAGGATATAAGAATAATTTTTTTTTTCAAAAACATTATTTACATTTAGAGCACTCTCATTAGATTAGTTATTGCTATAGTACAATTTTAACCAATATAACTTAAATTTTAAATTTTGACCATTCCATTTACATAAATTCCATATTAAAATGGCTATTTTTTAAAATTATAATAATAAAATAAGATAACTAATTTTAGCTTTAGTTATTCACATTTAATCTCCACATTGAATTATCCATTTATGAAAATACATAATAATTAATAATTCTTATTTTTTTGAATATTTGTAATTATAAAATTAATTAATTTTATCATATTTGACTATTCTATCTATTATATGTTAATTAATAATCATATATTAATTAAATTATGAGTTTAAAAAAATAATTAATAATTATATGATATTTAAATTAAATTAGTAATTGATATTTAAAAAATAATAATTTTTATCTATTTTTTATCTAACTATTTTTTTTACTAACTTAATAATAAAAGGATGAGAGAGTAAAATACTAAAGAGAAAGAAAAATAATAATAAAATAAAAATTTGACCAATATTAAGATTTATTATATTTGACATTATTTTTTTTTATTTTAATATTTATTATGATCAAAAAATTTAACTTTTAACTAATTTAACGTGGAATAAAATAAGATTTGATTATTTAAAATTTTATTAAATTTAGTTTTTAACCAATCCACGAGAGTGCTCTTACATTCTCTAATCTGTTCACAAAGGGTCACTCCCGTTACCTGGCCAGTTAAAAGCAGTTACAGATCTCCAGCTCTCTCTCCCGGCCTCCACCAACATGTCCGCGACCGCCGAGGAATCTGAATTGCAGAACGAAGTCGAACCAGAACCTTCGGAGCCGGAACCAAAGCCAGTGGTTCAACCTGAACCAGAAACAGAGCTGGCGGAATCAGAGTCAGGGCCGGAGCCCAAGCTGGAACCACCAGTGGCGACAGATCTGCATCCCGATCCCGAAGAACTTAAAGAAAGCTCGATCCAATCCAATGAGGCTGATAAAAAAGCAGCGAATGCTTCAATTGAGCCTCAACTGCGCAAAGACGAAGGAAGCCGAACGTTCACGATGAGGGAGTTGCTCAGTGGATTGAAAGGGGACAAGCCAGACGAGACCAGGCCAGATGCTACCTCGCCTTATAGGTCAGTGCCTTTTCGCATTCGTTTAAACACATTTTCTAATTTTAATTAACACCAAAACATACTTGATTAACACTTTTGTCTTTGAATGTAGCTCTTAAAATCTGACATAATAGATCGCGATGTACTCAATATGATAGGCAATTGGGTTACATCATGTAGAATCAGTGACTTTCTCTCTAAGGCATTCTATGTATGTAAATATATTCATGATCTTACCTGAGTACTCAAGAATGGTTCAATTGTAGTAGCTAACGCAATTTCATTATTATTATTTTTTTAAATATTACTCGCTGGCGTTTTCATCAGAATCTGGAATTTGGTTGATGTTTGTTTCCGTGTATTTATTCACTTGCTTTCTCCGTTGTTTCATTAAAACTAGGCTTCACTCAGTCTAGCTGAGTAGACCCGACATCGATCATAGAACTTGGTGGGTACAACCTCTAGGTCCTCCTGAATTTGCAATGACACAACATTGCTGCTTGCGAGAAGATAGAACTGTAGGAAAAATATCCTTTGATTCTGTTTCCTTGCAAACCAGTTTGGTGAAAGAAATTGAATTTATTTAAGTTGATTACCTCGGGCATCCTATGATTGAATAGAGGCACGTTACATGAACCATGATTTATGACACATGGGGATGTTCTGATGTTTATTTACCCATTTTGCAGCTGTTTCTGTTGATATACAGATTTTTCCTAGCAGCATCAGACAATGTGGCTTTCCTCATTATTTATTTTTTATGCAGACCTATGCGCTCATATCTTACATGTACGGAATCTGCACAAAATAATTTTTCGTTCCCTGAAACTTGATTCCATATCAAGTTCAAAGTAGACAAAATACCTTTCAATTACAAAGGAAACATTGTTTTTAATATTGTTTTGTCCTGTGCCAATATTCTTCTGTAACTTCTATATCAGCACGAAGAAAAAATAACTGTGTAATTATTTTCTTTTACAAAAACTTTCCTTTTAACTCTTTGCTTTTCGATTGTTTAGTCAAGAAAGCCCACAGCGACATGTAGACCAAAACAATGCTGCTATGGACTTAATTAACAGTGTGACTGGTGTAGATGAGGAAGGCCGGTCTCGCCAACGGATTCTTACATTTGCTGCGAGGAGGTACTGGCATCTTATCCTTCTTAGTCATCAACCTCTCTGTACTATCAAATTTTTTCCATACTCTTAACAAAAGATATAATTGGGTGTACGTGGGAACTATACTGTGTTTTAAACCACTTGCTTAGACTTAAAAATCTGTTTAAAAAAATATATATTTTAAACAATTATATTCTCAACTTTTGTAGGTATGCTTCTGCTATAGAGAGAAATCCAGAAGATTATGATGCATTATACAATTGGGCATTGGTTCTTCAGGTCAGAAAACTGTCTGATTTGGATCCGAAAATATTGCGTCGTGGATTTCATTATTCTTTCACTCTACTAGAACTTCAACCGGATGGCTTTGGTAGTAACCTGATAACTTGGCTATCTGTTACCTTGAATATATTCATGAAGTGATATATTTCAAGAGTGTTTATGCCTTTATAGAATAAATTATATCAAGTAAAAGCATTTTCTTGTAGCGTGAAGTTTTGATATGACAAGTTTCTGTGACGGTCATTATTTACCAACAATGTTTATTTGGAATGAAATGAGTTAAAGGTATTTATTATGGAACACAAAATTGATATCTGACGTTTTGGCCATTTCAGCCCATTATTTTTAACGATGCTTGAGTTTCTCAATTTGTTGTGATGGAAACAGGTTTTGTAATATTGTTATTTAAGGGCATTCTAATTACTTATAAGAGCGTCAAGGTGCATTTTATTTCACCTCATGATCCTCATTTGGCTTGCAGGAAAGTGCAGATAATGTTAGTCAAGATTCTGCTTCACCTTCTAAGGATGCCTTGCTTGATGAAGCTTGTAAGAAGTATGATGAGGCTACCCGTCTTTGCCCCTCACTTCATGATGTATGGATGCATCTTATTATACTTGTCAATCTTCTTAACTGACTGGTAATACTATTTTTAGAAGTAAATATTAACAAGAATCATGATAGCCTCCCAGAGCACCTACTCCATCTAAGGAACTACGGTTGGTGAGGCAGGTGGAGACCCCCTGGGTGGGGGGGGGGGGTGTTGTACGAGGATCTTTAGAGTTATCTGTTCATACTTATGCCAGATCTGTGGGTATCTTTTACCATTTGATCCGTGGTTAGTTGGGGTTCAAATATAGCCAAATTTGCTCTATGATTTCCCCCCTGTCCTGGTCAGATATATGGCCATTGGTATTGCTAAATTGGGGCTCCTTAAATTCCCACCAAGCCAATCATATAATCGATAGGTCTGTCCGATTACCATTGATACTGGATAGTATATTTCATGTGCAAGTAATATGTCATTCTTAATTCCAGGCTTTCTATAATTGGGCTATTGCAATATCTGATCGGGCAAAAATTCGTGGCCGTACAAAGGAGGCTGAAGAACTATGGAAGCAGGTTTGATTACCTAATATCAGTAATCAGTCGTGCTTGATTTTGA
Source organism: Platycarya longipes (assembly GCA_036559045.1). Lineage (NCBI taxonomy): Eukaryota > Viridiplantae > Streptophyta > Magnoliopsida > Fagales > Juglandaceae > Platycarya > Platycarya longipes. Next base: position 15,703,122 of record CM071799.1, on the reverse strand, counting down.
ATTCCATAATTATAAGATATTTACCATCCTTCTGTGTTTTTTGCCCGCTGCTGTAGTTTCAACCCGACTTTTAGCAGCTGTATATGGATATTATTGTTCAAGTAGTTGAGCATCGAGGATACAAAACAGTTGTCTACTTATTAGAATGTAGTCTGATGTTTTAAGTAGCTGACCTTTGCGACATTAAGAAAGGCATTAATGATGCTTGATGCAAATTCCCTCTTCCATATTTTCATTGTCTTGTCTACCATCTACATTTTATAGTTGTTATGCTATTTCCTTTATGTTCTAGAACTAGAGAAATTAAAACAGTACTTTTTTTAAATTTTGTTTTATAGGCAACAAAAAACTATGAAAAAGCCGTCCAACTCAATTGGAACAGTCCTCAGGTATCTTTGAAGAAATTATTAAGTTGTTTATGGTTTCATATGAGGTACTCTAGCATCTTTATTCTCATCTTTCCCCTTTCTTTCCATTTTTCTGCCTTTTTTCTCCCCTGTTGATGCATCAAAGCTCATGAAATTATTTACATTGCATTCTTTGGTACTCACTCTTTTGAAAATCTATTTCAGGCACTCAATAATTGGGGTCTTGGTCTGCAGGTACTTTTAGTTATATTCGTGTTGCTCAATAATTAGCTTCTCTCTCTCACTTTTTTTTTTCATTTTTTCCGATGTAATTTTACTCTTGTTTTGTTCCATGTTCTAGGTGTATTTCAACAATTTGTCAAATATCTACCTGTGTTTAGTTGGCAAGTTTGATTTTATTTTTGTTCTTAATGTGAAATTTAGGAACTCAGTGCAATTGTTCCTGCACGGGAAAAGCAAAGAATTGTAAGAACAGCAGTTAGTAAGGTACAAAACTTATTTGAAAAGATCAGAGTTATTGGGTAACTGTATGTGAACAACTAGCAATATAACGTTGCATCTGAGACCTAAGATTTTCTTTGTATCCTAAGAATAGTTTCCACTGTTTGTTCTTTTATTATGATATGTTTGACTGGTCTTCCGATGCAGTTTCGTGCAGCCATTCGGTTGCAGTTTGATTTCCACCGCGCAATTTACAACCTTGGAACTGTTTTGGTCAGTTGGTAACTTAACCTTCCATATTTTGAGATACCATGATCTTATATTTATACATTTGTTCGTCTTTATTATCCACTATATCTCGTGCAACCCAAACTCATGGTGTCATTATTTGCAGTATGGATTAGCAGAGGACACACTAAGAACTGGGGGATCCGAGACTGCTAAAGAAGTCTCTCCTAATGAATTATATAGCCAATCTGCTATCTACATTGCAGCTGCTCATGCATTGAAACCAAATTATTCAGTAAGAATAATTGTATTTTGTATCTAGCAACATTATTTGTTTACATAGGTAATAAAATGTTGACTCTAACATAAACATGGCAGTGAATCCCAAAATGGGCAGAGAAATACTTATCTGAAGTGAGATTTAAGAGTTATCTTTTCCTTTGCCCTTGCTTTCTGATGCTATATAGGTGTGGACATCAATTTCAGTTTTCCACTGACTAACCTAATGACATTTTATTTAGGTTTACAGCAGTGCCTTGCGTCTGGTTCGTTCCATGGTTAGTGGTTGTCTTTACCTATCTCTTGATGTTGTGGTTGTATGTGTTCATAATGGTGCATTTAGCACTCCTAATGAAAATTTAAATGAATTTTTCAGTCCGAATGGTGGTAAGGTTCTCTGTATATGTTATTATGTTTCAATGAGTTTGGTTGAGGGAACCATTGACAGAAATTAACTATTGACAGCTACCTTTGCCACATCTAAAAGTTGGATACTTGATGGCACCACCTGTTGGAAAACCAGTGGCACCTCATATTGATTGGAAACGTTCCCAGTTTGTTTTAAACCATGAAGGGCTTCTTCAGGTAAACTTTGATTTGTTTTCTTGTTATATTGTCAAGTAATAACATTATGTATATTAAAACCATACTTCAATACCTCATATATAGTATGAGAGGAGAGTGGTGAATGGAATCCCAGTTTACTGTAACACTCCAGAAGGAGATGTTTGGGAAACCAGAAAGTAAAAGGGAAAATACAAGAAAATTGGTCAGATTCAATGGTGCCAAGCCTCCAAGAAAGTAGAAATTCAGAAGGGAAAATACTTTATTAACATTTTTGATGATCATACAATTCCATCCTACTACTACATATACTACTTTTCTAACCAATGGGCTAACCCAACTTCTAAGGCAACAATTATTAGAAAGTCCACCCACGGCAACTCCATAAGCAAAAGATCTAAAGGCCAACAGCCAGCAAATAGGCATAAATGGGATGGTTGCATTGGCCCATAAACTGAGCCCAACTAAACTCCTACTATCAATCTCAAGCCCACTATGAACATGGTCTTATTGTTACAGTTACAGGTGTGAACAATCCCTCCCCCTTCAAGCACCTTGTCCTCAAGGTGTGGCTATGCATTCTTGTAGCTGGAACTAGTGCCTTTCCTTCCAAGCCATTGGTAACGAAATGAAGAAAATACAACTTGGTGTTGTCAAAGACCTTAGAAAGTGTTCTCTTGGAAATAGAGGGAATATTCTTAAGCTTGAACTGGCCTTCAACGGAAAAAGGTTTCATAGCTAACTAGTCTTCTCAAATATTAGTAAGGCTTTATGAACTACAGCATAGTCTCTTGCAAGGAAGTGCATCACTGTTTTTACCATCTTTTCCAACAGACCAAACTGTGGAACTAGTGCTGGAAGAAGGACAATCTCACCAAAATGGGTCACTGTTTTAGCTTGAACCCTTTCGCTGGCCAAGTGAAACCCTCTAATCCAACTCAAAGAATGGCAAGCTATCATTACACCAACTATTTTCCTTACAAGTTCAGCTGCTTTTCTCTATGTATAATGCCCCTTTTGTATGAGTCTACGAAAAAGCTCTATAACCACATGAACAACAACAAAAATCCCCAGCTCTCTTCATGTGCCATTACCAACATCTAACATACCTTCGATATTAGACCCCGGATTCCTTCCTCTATCAAATGGCTTAAAAACAACATTTAGCGGTAAACAATCAAGCACTTGAGGAGCTAGGTTCGTATTAAATATTTCTAAGCCGGAACTCCTTTGTAGTGACCTACAAGGATCCTGTGTGTTAAGCAGTGCATATAGGAGATTCAATTTTCTGAGCTGGGGTGTAGAAGGAAATACAATTGGCATTTTAATCTTACCCATACCTGTTAGTCCTGAATGACATAATTCTTGGGTAAATACTACACTTGAGTACTTGTCTGGATGCTCATTGAAGGAAGCCCCACAAAATTCCTCTAAAGCATTTTCAGTCCGGAAGATGATTTCACAATCACTCACTGTAACAGAAACTAAGGAGCAACAATTTCTGGCCATGAGTTCAAGGTTCTCAAAGCTGATTTTGCCAAGATCAGTCATATAAAAATTCAAAGCTTCAAAAATCATTTTGTTCAAAGCAAGCTTGTGTAAACATTTACCAACATTCTCATCAATTGAGTTCCATTCCAACAACCAACTTTTTAATCTCCTGCAGGACTGACCGATATGTAGAATACCATTCAACTGTGTTATTTCCAGGTTTGTTCCGAAGATAATATACAAGAACTGAACGGCCTTGGTCACATTGGGGACCTCCACTACTGGCAGCATAAACGATATCCTCCCAGCAATTTCTTTCTCAAGCATTTTATCAAGCACGTTAGATTTAAAATTCGGACAACTATGCTTACCTTTAATTGAGGCAAAACCAGAAGAAAAGGGGTGGTTCTTCTCTTTTTCCAGGTCTCGACGTTGCTGCTCCCATTCCTTCAATGAGATACATGGCTTGGAACTTGGCACAAGGACCTTCTCTCTGTATATTACCATGAATTTCCTCACAGTCTTTAGTCTCTTTCCTCTATCAAAGGGTTTTGAAACACCTCTTAGTAGCAAAATTTCAAGCACAATAGAAGCACACATTTCTGTGGAAAGATGTGCAAAAATCCATTGGTGGAGATGGATTCGATAAAATATTTCTCTCCCTCGAATATGTGCAAAGGTGTGGTCGTTAGAGGCACCACCTGGATCAAAGATTTCATACTGGTGCCCTAGTTCTTCCATTTCTGTGGACAATATGGAAGGTAGATCAAAGTTGAAAGCACACCGTGATTTCGACAAAGGTGAACGAGCCAGATCTGCATCCATAAACACCTTTCTGCAGTTTCTTGATTGTGCTCAAACTTTGCAAACATAGAGATTGTAGAAATAGATGGAAGAAGGAGAGGGCGATCTGATGGTGGAAATAAACTCCTTAACTCTTCTTGTTTGGTTTCGTTTGCAACTTTAACCTTGGCAGATAGCAGAAAAATTGTCTCAACCTCGATTACTTCTTGGATAGTATTTTCGATTGATGTAGAAAACTCATCCATGAAATCATCTATGGATGCGTTGGTTTCTTTTTTCGCGGTAGCAATTTTATCGCTGAATCTCTCTAGTTGTTGCTGAAACACTTCACAGCTTTGTTTCAATTGAAGAAGTAATTTCATGATTAATTCCCTGGAATAATGAAGTGAATGCCAAGGAAGGATGGCTCTGATACCACTTGTAACACTCCAGAAGGAGATGTTCGGGAAACGAAACCAGAAAGTAAAAGGGAAAATACAATAAAATTGGTCAGATGCAAGGGTGACCTAGCCTCCAAGAAAGTAGAAATTCAGAAGGGAAAATACTTCATTAACATTTTCGATGATCATACAATTCCATCCTACTATTACATATGCTACTTTTCTCGCCAATGGGCTAATCCAACTTCTAAGGCAACAATTATTAGAAAGTCCACCCACGGCAACTCCATAAGCAAAAGATCTAAAGGCCAACAGTCAGCCAATAGGCATAAATGGGATAGTTACACTGGCCCATAAACTGAGCCCAACTAAACTCGTACTATCAATCTCAAGCCCACTATGAACATGCTCTTATTGTTACAGTTATAGGCGTGTAACATTTACCTCGAAGGGAGAAGTTATTAGGGTCTATAATGATTCAAGGGGCTCCAATTATAATATTGACTAATCTTTTTCTGGAGTATAAATCTCACTTGTGGCTTAGACTTTCCTTTAGTCATTGCACGTACATTGGTTTTAATAGGCTGGTAAACTGTGGCAAAGGGTCATTGTTTCTTTATTCTCAACCTACTTTCTTTGTCATCCCTCTCATCAGGTAGACAAAGTTGAGCAAAAACAAGTGCCACAAAGCCTCTCTGGAAATACAGGGGTGGTAGTGAACAATGACAAAAGGGGCATCCGAATTGATGTTCCGGATATAGTTTCTGTATCAGCATGTGCTGATCTGACTTTGCCACCTGGTGCAGGCCTCTGCATTGATACAACTAATGGGCCAGTTTTCATGGTAAGCATTATCTTTTGTTTTCCAGACCTATTTTTGTTTTCTTGCATTGTAAGTTCAAAACCAATTATTCTTAGCCAGACTGAAGATCAAGTCTGCATTTGCATGTTATGAACAAGTGTTCTATAATTTGAACGTCAACGTAGCACTTAATGTGGGTGTCAAACCTGATAATTTTGGCCATATGAAAATTATCTTGAGCATTTGCAGGTTATGATTAGTGCTGTAGCGTAAATGTATGACTTTTTAGGAGCCTATAATTCATTTAAAACTCCTCATACATTTTGTTTTATACACTAGGAGTAATGAATTAAACATTTTAAGTCAAGATTATTACAAAGTTATGTCATTTTGACATGCTACTCATTATCCTTTTATTCAATGTACCCTCATCATTCTATGATGTGGCCTTAAATGATTGAAAAATTATTCGGCATGTTTCACTGTCTATCAATCATTGATACCACATCAAGGAACGCTGAAAAGATGATGTATTGTATTTTTCTTTGACGTTTACTCCGTGGGGGCATATGAATTGCATCCCTTCCTGATGCAAATTAATTTTTTTGCTTGCGCGCTCATCCTACATGGGGTGTGCTACATGGATGCAATTGGTGATCGAGCTTACTTGTCTCAACTACCGGTCTTTGTATCTTAAATATATAACGGGCAAATGTATGGATCTGAATTTTTCTTTAAATAAAAAAAAATAGGTGAGCTTCTGTGATATATATGAAACTCTGCTCTATGGTCAGTGCCATTGTCAACAATCTGCATTCATTTTGTACTGCCAAAAAACTCAAAACTCTGTTTTCTAATTTGCAAGATGATAAGGGAGATGAGAATAATTGTTCTACTCTTTGTTAATGTTCCTCCATAAATTATTATCAATTATGGATGGGATGTTATTCAAAGGAAAAGTGGATCAAAGCACTGGATTTTCAAATGGTAAGGTCTAAATTCAATATTTTCTGTTGATCCTACAGGTTGCTGACTCGTGGGAATCCTTGGATGGATGGCTTGATGCAATCCGTCTAGTTTACACAATATATGCTCGCAGGAAGAGTGATGTTCTAGCAGGTATCATAACTAGCTGATCATTTGTTATCTTTATCACCGGTGCGATGCTTTTGTTGAGATGACTAACAATTCATTTTATTTAATTGGCACATTGGAATAAAGCTATTGTATATTATTAGACAAGTTTCGGAGCATTATCATGCCTAATCCAATTCGGCTTTACTGATTTAGCTGGTTGTACTTTTCGTTTGATAGACATATCCTTATACCATGTTTGTGCTTTGTAGTTATCAGAGCATATAGCGGATGCAATCAATTATAATCTTTCAGCGCATGCATATTTCAGTGTTCCATTCCTCCATGTTATTCTGAGTCCTGACAATGACCCAAGCATTTGACCAAAGGAATAAAAATAATGAGAAAAAGACTTAAGACAATTAATCAAACCGGGATCCTCAAGCATGCTTTCCAGTAAGAAGAAAAATTACAAAATTTTCCCTCCAATATTTCTCTTCTTTACTCGTGCTAGTTGATGAACTCATGAAGCAGCGCCTGGACCCGAACAAGGGGAAAGAAAGAAAGGGAAATCACACAAGACAGCGGGTGATGAGATGCATTTTTATTGTTGTTTGATAATGGATTCAATGCGTTCCTCACCTTGTACGTAGCTAACGTACGATTTATTTTTGCACCTATAATTGTCTAATTTAAGTAGGGGATTACCCTGTCGTATAATGCTATCTGCCAAGTCCTCTGAAAGCTTTTTCTAGGAATGCAAGAATTTCATGCAGATAGGAGGTTTTACTTTGGCCAGAGCTAGAACTGCAGCAGGGAGGGTCCAGAGCCCTTCCCCGCAAATCAATCCAGAAGCAATAGCAGGAACCATCAACTCTGCCTTCTTTGAATCAAGCTTGTGCAACACAAAAACAATTAAACTCCCAAGGCACATATCAATTGCAAAGTATGCCCCGACCAGAAAAGGCACCGCCATGACCATTGGAAGCGGCATATATTTTCCGACCTTCTGTGGGGAAATATCGCGCACCACATTGACTCCAACCGCGAAGGCGAGAAAGCCATAGCACATTTGCAGGCAGTGGCGAGGAAGAGCAGAGAAGCCTTGCACACCTAGAATTGCCATGTTTCTATAGATCAAGGCATAAGGAGCTTTGAACTCTCCATTCGGGTTTCCCACATCAAATGCCTTGTAATAGAGGAAGAAGCTAAGAGGAGCCGTCACACAGCCTAATGCTGTGCCAATGGCTTGGTTCAAGAACATTCCTTTAGGGGAAGTGCAAGTCAAATAGGCAGTCTTGAAATCTTGCATCAGAATACAAGCCACAGAAACAACAGATTTGACGAGACCACACCCAACAAGCGCAGCCACCACACCATCTTCTTTTCCGCTCAACGCCGCTAAGACGAAGAGTGCCACTTTCCCGTAATTGTAGGCCATGTTTATGTCCGTCAGTCCAGCTCCATAGGCATTGCAGAATGCCAGGGATGGAGCTAGAAAATAGGCTACGACAACAAAGTACCATTTCAGTTCAGGAAACATGAATGGGATCACAATTATGGAAACGATGGCAAAGATCACATATCCAACGGCTGCAAACCACATGGGAATGTTTTCACTAATGAAAATTTCGTTCCGTTTCATTACTTCAATTGGCTTCTCTCGGCCATCCATATCTGCATGGGAGAACCAAAAAAAAAAAAAAAAGTGAAATTGTTAAAAGAAGTAACTAATTAACTAACCAAATTAGAATAGGTTAACAAGCAGAAATGAAAATTCCAAGGCTACTGTTCATATTACCCATTTCAAGGTCCTCCTTCTTTAATCTGCCACGGATTTCGATGACTGTGCATATCAATATCTTAATGAAATTGTACATACCATCACCTAGGATCAAAGCAACGGATAAGAAAACCTGCAAAAAAAAGAAACCCAAAAAAATATTGTAAATTAGCGACCATAGGTAGCAGCAGCAGCAGTCCCATGGGAGAGAGAGAGAGAGAGCGCAAGACCTTGTAACCATATAAACTCTTCATATCACTTTCTTCCAAACTATCAGAAAACCAAATTCCTTTAAGCCGACCAATGAGCGGCCACATTACTCCATAGGAAAGCACAGCTCCAAGAAGCAAAGACAAGTTAACGAGATGGGAAACAATCATGCCAGCTCCAACAAATGTCGTGCTAAAGTCGAAGTAGAATCTGCAAATTAAATCCGTTGATCAAATAATTAATTAATAAAATCACTAACATGTTGAACAAGCAGATGAAGAAACAGATCATGCATACGTGTTCTTATACGCTTGCAATCCAAAAGTAGGGAAGTGTTCGAATCCGCATTCTTGTTTCCCACTGAAGAACCACTTAAAAAAGCCCCATAAGAAACTGATTGAAAAATATTTCATGAATCCCCGCACTTGCTTCCTGCAAATTAATCATGTCTTTCATGATCAGTTTCATGAGTTTTGATTTTTAGATTTTTTTTCTTCATAGAAATTGATAGATCATGTCATGTACTTTGCCATCTTATCTCCCTGACTATGGAATCCATTAATGAGTACCGCAGTTGCCATGCCACTTGGATATGTTAATTTGAGGTCTACTATCATTATCTGCAAAATAGAAAAGGAGATCTAAAAATCCAGTGTGATCATGCAAATCTATTGAATTTCTACTTCAATAATATAGCGTATATAATTTTCAAGAATATATATAAATATATATATTTGTTTTTTTTTTTAAAAAAAAAACATCATGGTTTTGCTTAATTTGTTGAGTTGAATCATACGTGAAGTACTTGAATAATTGGCTACCACCAACAAGAAATAAAATTAAATTAAACCGGCATTAACATGAGTGACTCTCAAAAGAAATCATATATTATATGTTACCTTCCTTAGTGGAACTAAGACAAAAAGGCCAATAAAACAGACTATAAACAGGTAGCCTGTCATCCAACCAAATCCAGGTTCCTTAACACTCCTTGGGGAGTTCCCTTCATTGTTGACGCCTGACAAAAGATATGTCCTCCTGTTTAATCCCAATAGATACGAAGCAAACCCACCTGCAGTTCATTAAAAAAGAAGATCAGGAGTTGTTAGATTGCATCAAAATAATTGGAAGCAAGCAAAAAGTGGGGAAAAAAAAAATGAAGTATTTAATTTTCAAAATCTGAAATAATATTAAAGCCTCAAACCTCCAAGAGCAATGCTATAGCATGCAACTGAACAAGTCTGTATCATAGTGTTCTCTTGGCGAGAAAATGGCTTCGATACAAAACCAGCTTTCTCGAGGAGTTTAATCCATGTCCGAACAAATATGAAAGCAAGCAGAGCAGCAGAAACATTTAGATTAGGAGTTATCCCAGTTGTGAGGTTCAGCTTCATGAGTATCACACTGTACATGCTGCCAATCATAACACTCACGACTAATCCCCTTATCGTTATTTGGTTCCTCCATGGCTCGATTGCCTTCGACCCCTCATCATGATCAGTTTCCTCAAAAGCCTGTCCTCCTACATCTTCTAGTCTTTCAATCTCTTTCTTTTCTTTGGCTTCTAATTCCATGTTCATGGCTCCACGATAAATTATCTGCACTCTCTAAAACCTTTCAACGTGAAAAAGATGATCCAAACTTGAAAAATCCATATATCAAATGATGAGACAAGAATGACAGAATATTTATGAGAAGAAATACCGTTTTTGATTCATAGACTGACCTGGATTCTTTCAGCAAATCTGTTATTCTAGCTTCGATGATAGACTAATATAGAAGTATCATGCAATAGATCAGCACAAGTTGTCAACTGGTTCTTTGTCTTCTTCTTAATTGTAACACATAATTAGAAAGTAAAAACCATCCTGTGAAAGAATCGGCCAGCTCCTGTGTATTTTCTGCGGCCACCACTAATTTACTGCTCACATGACCAATTTACTTCTAATATTATATAATATATTCATATGATGGCACTGGCATGCAGTATGGATTCAACCAGTCGCCCAAAATGGCACCTAACTGTGCAAATATCTCAGTTATAATATATTTCTTTCGATGCACTACAAAAGTAACTGAATAATTAGAAAGACTTGGTAAACAAGATGCATAGAAAAGAAACCATTCTGTTTATGAACATAGGAAAGAACTTGGTATAAAGTATTTGATATGGAGGAATGGCACTGACTCATGCATATAATTATATTTATAACCAGATTGTTGTTGAAGCCTACACTTCACAAAAAAATATTGGTGTGACTAGAAAGCTGACCTTATCATTGACATTTTTCTTTATTTCTCCTCCATGAGGTGGGCTATTGATAAGTTTGAGCAGGAGAGATTCTTTGTGTGTGGAAGCTGATTTAACTTGGACCCTCGCATGCTGTAGGCTGCAGACAAGTGGGACAGTCTAGAAAATGATACCTCTAGAAATTTTGAGAAATGGCAACATATCATGGTTAGTTATTCCATTGAAAATTGTGGCCACGAAAGCTCAAGGAGATTCTATAACTAGCTATCTCTAAGTTCAATATTAAAAATAATATTTGTAATTATAAAGTTTTGTAAATGTTGTGCACTCCTTTCGAAAATATTAATGAATATATATTTATATAAAAAATTAATTTTTTAATAATAAATATAATCTATGAGGATCCATATTAGAAAATGTTAAATTGTGTGATTGTACATTGACAATCAACGTATTTCCATGTTGTGTAGGAGGATTCATGTTGTGCACTCTTGAGTTTGTACAGTATTACAATATCATGAGATGGTAAATCAACACAAACATAATAGAAAATTATATAGCAAGATATTATAATATTTTCTTGATTGGGATAAGATTTTTTTATAAATTACTTATATAATTAGGTATATTCTTTTGATGTGATTCTTAGGATTTTATTATTTTTTATACAATTTTGATATTGTCGATTTTTAGCTATTATAGAGTGGCTTGTGGGTTGATTTCGTCATTCTCGAATATTAATAGTTTTAAATTGATCATCAGAGTCATTTATCTATATATGTAGGTGATTCTCATGCTTTTCTTTTTTGTAAATTATCTATTAAAATTAACTTACAGAATAATAACTATTTTATTCGATATCAAAATTCCACTCTTTTTTTTTAAAAAAAAAGTGTATAATATTTGTACAATTTATAATTATTTCTAGCATTACATATTAAAGATATGAGTGGTAAGAGTGTATCATATTTGTACCATTTATAATTGTCTCTACGATTACATATTTATAATTGTCCCTGTTTAAACAGCTTATTTTTAAATTACTGCCCAGGAAAATTTACCTTTTTTTTCAAAAAATGGCACAGGCCTACACTAAATTATCATAATAAAGATGTTTGTAACTGCAGGGCCCGGCCAACGCTTATTGTAAGGCAGGCAGGGAGGTCAAACAAATATTAGATCACTTAAAAAAAAAAAAAAAATACACCATCCCGATTGATGGTATGTGCGGTTTGAGTCTCTCATTGAATTTCAATCCGAATTTTAATGTGCTATCTTATAATTGCATGACGAATGTAATATGTTTGAGCCGGATATTAAAAATTGTCAATATTTTATTTTATTTTATTTAAGTTAATTTATATGGCACCATTATCAATTGTCTGTCTCAGTATTTGCATAAATATTTTTATTAAGCTCTGTACGTCTTGATGATACAAAAAAAAAAAAAAAAAAAATCTTAATTCCTTCTTCGTCGATCTATTCTTTGCTTGTGTAGATATTTTTAGTAATAAAATTAAATATATTTTATAATAAAATTAACTTTATTATTTGATGTACAATATCAAATAACATTAATTTGTAAATTTATTATTATTCAATTTTTTTATAATTAATGTATTTTTCTTTATTATTAAAGTTTATACAGCATTATTATTGTCAAAAGTTTATAATTTGATTGACATAATTTTAACTTTTAAAATATAGATATGAAATTCAAAATCCCCTCTCTAAATGTATAAAAATAAATAAATAAATAAATAAAAAGCACAATTATCAATTCTATGACTCACATACTTAATTCCTTAATCTTCGTCGATCCATTGTTGCTAGCTTGTGTAGATATTTTTAGTAAGGTCGGTCATGGTATTACAAACAAAATAATATATAAAAATTCATGTTGATGCACCTGATTTGTGAAAAAATGCGCTAGATTCTTTTCGATTTGGGAGCTCCAATTATTTAAAGTTAATACACTGGGAATGTACATGATAAAAAAAAAAAAATAGGATAATCTTAGTCGAGTGTCAGTAATGATTACGGGGCGTGTCGCCTAGTATAAATATATGGGAAATGATACCCCCAACGACAAATTTGACAACATCACACATATCACTTTTACAACAGTAATTGGCTATACCTGCACATCACTGCAGTTTAATCACAATTTATAATTTATAATAAAATAAAATATTTTAAATTTTTATAAACATCAAACCAAACAAAAAGTCAAATTTAAATTTTAAAAATATATATTTTTTAAGAATTAATCTATAAAAATTTCTGTAGCAGCAGTATACAAATACACTTCTATATTAGTGTATTTGAGTTGTTTTATTTTTTTATTATTTTCTTTTAAATATTATTTTAATATTTCTCATCATTAAAAAAATAAAAAAATTATAAAGAACTTTACTTATATTCATATTCTTAATCATTAAATAAAATTAAAAATGATAAAAAAAATTAAATACAAAAAATATAAGTTATAAAATAATAATAATTCTATCACTTCTATTTTAAAAGGCATATTTGATTAAAACACTTTTAATAAAAAATAAATAAATAAAAATATAAGTAAAGTATAGGAGTGTTTGTATATTACTGTTATAGGAGTTTTTTTTAGATTAACTCTTAAAATAATATAATTTTCAAAATCAAATTTAACTTTTTGTTTAGTTTGATGTTTATAAAATTTTAAAATATATTATTTTATTAAAAATTATAAATTGTGATTGAATTGCAGTGGTGCAGCCATAGCCGATTATTGCTGCGTGATTTTCAAAGTTGGACGAAAAAGTGACATGTGTGATGTTGTTAAATTTGTAGTTGGGATATCATTTTCCTAAATATATATATTTATTTTCATATTTTTATTATATTTAAATATTTTTTAAGAATAAAATAAATATTTATATATTAAAAAAATTCTTTAATTATTAAAAAATATTTTTTAAAAATTTTAAAAAATAATTAAATAAAAAAATACATTTTAAACGATTTAGTAATACTTATCCAAAAAAATATATCAGCAGTGCTCTCCTTGAGAAGGAGAATACAACTTTAATACAACTTTTCATATATATATATATATATATATATTTTGTATTTTGAGAGATGGGAGTCGGTCGGACAGTATTTAGTGTTAAAAGTAGTCTAACGGTATTTGAACTTCTTTTTGATAATAAATATAATAAAATATAATAAAAAATATAATAAAATAAAATAAATACAATAAAAAATATAATAAAAAACACAATAAAAATATAATAAAAAATAAAAACATAATAAAAAATACAATAAAAAATAAAAATAGAGATAGATTTTAAGGGGATTCGGCCTTGGGTCGAAGCCCGCCGCCTCCGTTGGCGGTGGGCGACACTGCCCACCCCATCAGGACCGGCGGGCTCCAACGAGCTTACTCCTTCAACGGCGCGTTCCGACGACCTCCAATGTGCCCCACAAAGACAACAGGCTGCTTTTAATCGACTAACCTCCAGTAAATCTCATATTAATAAACTAGATCTTCTAGAAAAATACTCATTACATAAAATTAATTTTATAAATTCATATATTTGACATAATTTTTTATATTATAAAATATATCTATCAAATCACATAAAATTATGTTAATTTATAAAATTATTTTTATACATTTTCAAATATTTTAATACAGATATATATTCATTTATTAATATTCACTTTATTAACTACTAAATAAAATTTTTTTTAAAAAAAGTTAATTGATATTTTTATTGATTTAATTATGCCTAATTTAAATCTAGAGATAGGATTAAATGAATTGAGATAAGTTTTGAAAATTAAATAAAATAATATTTTTTAATATTATTATTTAAAAATCTAAAAAAATTAAATTAAAATTAAAAAATTAAATTATTTATTATATTTTATATAAAATTTTAAAAAAATATAGTAACAATTCTTATTGGAGTTGAGATATTGAACTTTCAATTCGAACCGACTCTTACTTTCGTTTGGATTCAGAAATGAGATGAGTTGAGATGAGTTTAATTTATCTTTTAATATTATTATAATTTTGAAATTTGAAAAATGTGTATTGAAATTTAAAAAATATGTATTGAAATTTTAAAAAAATATATAAAAATTTGTGTTTTGTATAAAAAATTATAAAAATATAATAATAAAATGAAAATAAATTAAAATGAATTTTAAATAAAAATAAAATCTTACTATTTCCCACATAAAAAAAAAAGGGGGACTCTTGAGCAATAAGGGTAATTAATGCGCCGAGAAAAAAATATGGGTAATTAATACTTGTGGAGCAGGTAGTACATATATTCATGAATGTACTTTCGAACTTGGACTCTTAACACAAAAGTGTCACTTAACATGTCATTTTCATGTTACGAAAGGTAATACAAATTACAAAGATCATTTAATTTCTGTGACGTCATAATAGATAGGAACTAGCCAGCAATCTAGCTAGCAAGGGTGGTGCTGCTGCAGTAAACCAGTGTGCACATATGATTGACATGATCATTAACGACAAAATTCAGGAAAATAAGGAAATAAGAAGAGGCTTGCAAAGTTGCAAGGATGGATGGCGTGTCGCACAATTTGTGGTTAGAATATCTGGAGGTCGAAGATGTATGCCGACATCTCGAGAGGAGATGCAGAGCACGTGTTGCGACTTTGACGCACCCGTGGTGATTTGGAAGAACGTATCTTCATCATCAATATTGCATTCTCAAGTTTTTTCCGGCTGGACGGAATTGCAGCTTGAAATTCTGAATCCGTCCAAAATCTCAGAAAAGCTTCAATCACTTGGATATGACTTAAAGGTATACATAAATAAATACATGAATTCGGATCTTTAAAGTATCGAAGATGCTAATCTAATTAAGATCCATGGAGAGACGTGTTTTAAGTTTCAACCCTCTCTTTTTATATTTTGTTTGATGTGGTATTAAATTATTGGTGTTACCGTTAACACTTAAAAATAGCGTGATCCAAAAGAGAAAAAAAAATCCAATTTTGGGCGCACGGAGGTTGTTGTTGGGCCTCAATGTGGTGTGGAGTTCCCAGTAATAATGTAGTGCAATTGTACAATATTTAGGACTAATTTGAAATATGAAAATTGAGAAAAAGAGAGTTAGTTTAATATTTTACTTGATAAATGGCTCAAGCAATTAAGGTCAAAGAGAGAATTTGTTCGACATGCACTTGATACTCCTCTCCAATAAAGGCCAGGCAGAGAATTCGTTTGACATTCTGCTCAAACAAATATAGCAGGAAATCATAAATTAAAGTTTTCAGCATTGTTTTATTATAAATATGTCATATTTAACTTATTTTGTATGACTTCTTCAATGTATTTTGAAAGGAAACATTTGTTAAGCAAGTATTTACTGTATGAGAAAGCAAAAATTCCTAGAGAGAATGAGTTGAGATTGACTGATTGTAATTTCCTCTGATTAATCAAATTTCTGCATCTGATGTAGACAATTTGTTGAACCACGCATATTACGTTTTGTGTTCTTGATCGTACTTGCTTTTATTTTTGTTTGCTATCGTTAGTGTGTGTATTTTCCACAACAATTGGTATCAAGAGCCAATGTTAGATTTGAAGGAGAATGATGGCTGGAGATAAAGTGAAAGCACCCAGAATCGAAAAGTTCAATAACACTGATTTTAGGTATTAGAAGATGCAGATCGAAGACTATCTCTATGGGAATAGACTCCACCTTCCACTATTAGGAAAGAAGCTGGAGAATATGAATGATGTTAAGTGGACCCAATTAGATCGATAGGTTTTGGGGATTATTCGATTAACCTTGTCTAGAACAATGACACACAATATCAATAAGGAGAAAACCATGACGAATCTCATAACGACTTTGTCAAGTTTGTATGAAAAACTGTCAACAAATAACAAAGTGCATCTGACAAAAAAATTGTTCAATCTGAAAATGTCAGAAGGTATGTCTATGACCCAACACTTGAATGAATTCAATACGATCACAAATCAACTATCTTCTGTAGAGATTGAGTTTGATGATGAGATCAGAGCATTGATTCTGTGAATAATTCAGCCAGTAAGATGAAACTGAATTATGACAAGATACGTGACCTGATACTTACTGAAGATGTACGTAGGAGAGACTCTGGTGAGTTTTCAAATTTAGAATTGAGTTTGAATGTTGACAATCAGAGTAGAGGACATGACATGTCAAGCTCCAAGAGCAAGGGATGAGCAAGAAGAGATTTGGTTAGCATATCATGTGCTATAGTTGTGGTAAGCCGGGCCACATCAAGAGAAACTGTAGGAATCGAGAAAGTGTTGAGTATGATGCTGTAATGTAGTGACAGAAGAAATTCATGATACGCTAATTCTTGCAGTGCACAGACCGATTGATGATTGGGTGTTGGATTCAGGAGTTTCGTTTCATACCACCTCATATTGAGAGATTATGCAGAATTATGTTGATGGTGATTTTGGGAAGATGTATGCGGTTGATAGAGAGTGATGCAGAAGG
This sequence comes from Platycarya longipes, assembly GCA_036559045.1. NCBI lineage: Eukaryota > Viridiplantae > Streptophyta > Magnoliopsida > Fagales > Juglandaceae > Platycarya > Platycarya longipes. The sequence continues at coordinate 15,685,929 of CM071799.1, read as the reverse complement.
ATCCGAGTCAGATGATGCTGAGCTGTCAGATTGCACATTGATGGCTCTAAGATACCTCAAGTTAGCAGATCAACTCAAATGTGACAAGTGATCATGATCTTTTCTTGATTGTGGTAGTTTTTGGTGTGTTTCAGTATTTTAGCCATAATTTTAACTACGTGTATCGGAATCGCATATAAGATCCTGATCCGAAAAGCTATTTCCAGCATGCATAACTTTGGGTGTGAGTTTTCGAGGCCGAAATCCACTATTTCTCTTTTTAAATCCTTAATTTCAATTATTCTTTTTTTTATTTAGTAATATTTCGTTTGTCGTTTAGGAAATAATTCTGAACCTGATTTGAACTAGTTTTTTGGGCAAAATACTTGTTTTATTTCGTATTTGATTTTGACATAATTATTGAGATTTTGCTAATTTTAGTAAAATTATGATGCAGACGATTCTGATTATACAGTCCAGTTTGTGAACTGATTTTCAATTTATTGCTTGATTTGATAATTTTGAATTGAACATCAGAGGTTTATCTCTGTGTTTTGGGCAAATTCCTTGTGTTCTTTCCTATGAATCATCTGTTGAAAACTAGTTTAAAAAATAATCATTATCTGTTCGACATCAAAAAGGCACTAAATGTACTGAGAGTGAGTGATGTGCGCATCACACTTTCAAACATGGATATGTGGACTCTACAATAAATCAAACACATTCTAGATCTGAAGAAAAATTTGATATCTAGGATGTTGCCCAGATGACTAACACAAGAGGGGGGTGAATTGAGTTGTATTTAAAAGAATAACATGTATAAATCAAATATACAATATAAAATATAAACAAAATATGAAACAGCAATAAATATAAAGAGTAAGGGTAAGAGAGAAGCAAACTCAATATGTTAACGAGGTTCGGCCCCACTGCTTACGTCCTCGCCTCAAGCTACCCCTTGAGGATCCCTAAATTCACTATTCAATCTCCTTCAAGTGGAGATAGAAACCTATTACACATTTGAACAACACCGTTACAAAGGATCCGTGTAGAACACCCTCTACACTTGCAATCACCTTACATATGGTGATTCAACTATTCCCTGTGTAGAATATTTTCTACACGCACAAAGGTTATACACACCCTTTTACTGATACAAGAATTGATAGTGGGTAGGTTATCAGAAAACACTCTTCAATGAGTGAATAAGAACAATACAGCGCAAACTATATCTCTCAAAATGAACAAGGGTTAAGGCTCAATGCTTAGAGAAGAGAGAATGAAAGCTTTGAATGAATGTTGTATGCTCTTGGTGTTGTAAATGTGAAACTCTCAAATGATCTAATTATAGGCATATGAGACTTCATATTCAAATTTAAAAAGATTCACATGTCAAAGACATCATCATTCACTTTTCAAAAATTTTAATCCTAATCTTTTTACTTTTTGCATGTGACAAAAGGAGTACACTTTACTTTTTAAAAATTTCAAACCTAATTTTTTACTTTTTGCATATAACAAAAGGAGCACACTTTACTTTTCAAAATTTTCAAACAAAGATATCTACCTTTTGCATAAGTCAAGAAAAGCATCCATCACTTTTAAAAATATTCAAATAAAACATGCACATGTGAAAAATGACAATCAATCATCTTAATATTTTCAAAGTTCAAACCTTTAATCATGTCATGCACATGTGAAAGATGACAATCAATTATCTTTCAAAATTTTCAAATTTAATTTTCAAAATATTCATGCACATGTGGAAAATATATTTTAATGCTTTATGATAAAATATTAATTTTGAACCTTAATCCTAATTTCGAATTTTTAAGAGATTTACAACATTACTCTATGACTTTAATGTGAACTTATTCCCTTCTTGCTCATGCTTGGTTCCTTGATGTGCTTGATTCTATTGTGTGGACAACTTGAGCTTGAGACTCCTTTATTCTTTGAATTCATTTGTTATCATCAAAATCCATGTGTAGATTTATAATTACACGAAACTTGAAACCTTAGGTTTAATAATCTCCCCCTTTTTGATGATGACAAATACTTGATAGAACCTGAAACCTGTATTAATACTTAAGCTCCCTCTGAGAATGTGCGTTAGTTTTTCAAGCAAAAATATAAATATAATTCCAAGCATATATAACAAGTTTAGCAATTTAAATAATGTTAAAGTTCTAGTCTAAAACTTCTTCCCCTTTTGGCATCATTAAAAAGGATCGGCAACAAGTAAATAGACTGAAGAAAACGGTGCGTTAAAAGACACTGTAGATAGTTGAAAAAGGGAGCCGTCCGTGACCCGACAAGTGCTGCAAAACCTCGAGGCCTAAATCTATGAATTTAGTACGGCTGAAGATTTAAATAATCGCCTGATGTTGTTGACAAACAGGATTGAAGGCTCTGAGTTTCTATAAAAAAATGATCATTTTCACCTATCGGATACCAAGAAAAAACATCGCTTCTTGACCTGAGTTCTGTTTTTCCATAACGATAGAATGGCCGAACAATTCTCTTCCACTAATGTTCCAGACTTGAATCAGGAACCCTTGATGCATCAACCATCAATCTTCTCTCCTGAGGCCGTCAATACCACGATAGGAGCAGAGAACCGTTTTTTTAGTAGGGCTGATTCTGAGATTATTGCAGAATCAAGAATGCTCAGTAGTCAATATGCTGCCTCTGTTACGATCATGTCTCGGAGGTTAATGGCGAGGGTGAGTGAGATTGATCATCTTAACATCCAAATATCTGAGTTACGACAGAATTTTGCTAATAAAGATAGAGAGAATAAAAGGCTAAAACAAGAAAACAAAGAGTTGAAAAAATTTACAGATTGGTATGCTCATGATCTGCAACCACGAATAAAGGAGCTGGAACGAGAAAGGGTTCAGATACAAGGTCAACATCGGCAGATAACAGCAGAGGTTCATCGTTTACTAGAAAAATAGGGACAATCTACTGTTAATCTCGCTGGCTTAGTAAGAAAACTTTTAACAATGTGTGTCCAGCATATCTTGTATTCCTTTTGACTAAATAAGATTTGAAGAGACAATAGTTTGTCTTGTTCTTTATGCTATCTCTATAAAATCAGTTTTAAAGTTCATCCGATTTGCATCAAATCTTATTCTCATCTCTATAACTCATCTGCATTCCTTCAACATTCTCGCTTTGAGTTTTCAATTCTTTTCTCAATGGCTCCTTCTTCTAACATTCCTCTAGATCCATCCATGAGGTATTCTACACCTCAATCTCATGTCTTTTCTGCAGCTACCATTGGTGCCATGTTGCAACAAGAGAATAATAGTTTAGCTAATAAATCAGACTCCGATGCTATCTACGACTTGGTGAGTCTCGGGACTCGCTACTCATCCTCTATTGTTACTTTTTCCCAACGGCTACAAATCAAAAACCATGAGGTTGAAAAACTTAAAGAACAAATTGTTGTACTTCAACGAATTGTTCAAGAGTCTCACACAAGGGAAGGAATCATTCGGCAGAAGAATAAACAGTTGAAAACTCTATTGGATTCTTCATTCCGCTTGCCAGTTCCTATGGATAGGGATGACATGATATTGTATGAAGAGAATGAGCGTCTCAAACATGAGGCTAAGAACCTCAAGTTTATGTAAAAGTATTTAAAAAATATCTCTCTATTTTTATGAACTCTGATCTATCTTTTAAGAGATATTCATAACATGTATCATACCTATTTCTCTTCTAATCATATATAATCTATCTTCTGGTAAAGGTTTTGTGAATATATCTGCTAACTGATCGTGCGTGTTTGTGAACTATAGTACTATATCGCCTTTCTGCACATGATCTCGAAGAAAATGATATCTTATTTCAATATGCTTAGTTCTAGAATGTTGTATTGGGCTCTTTGAAAGATTTATAGCACTTGTATTATCACATTTGATTGGAATGTGATTATACATGAGTTTAAAATCTTCAAGTTGTTGCTTCATGTAAAGAACTTGAGCACAACAACTACCCGCAGTAACATATTCTGCCTCAGCAGTAGATAGTGCAACAGAATTTTGTTTTTTACTAAACCAGGAAACTAGTGCATGACCTAAGAAGTGACATGCTTCACTAGTGCTTTTTCGATCTATTTTACAGCCAGCATAATCTGCATCTGTGTAACTGATTAGATCGAAAGGTGTGTACTTAGGGTACCATAACCCTAAGTTAATTGTACCACTAAGATATCTAAGAATGCGCTTAACTGCAATTAAATGTGATTCTTTTGGAGATGATTGAAAGCGTACATAGAAGCACACACTAAACATAATATCTGGTCTACTGGCTGTCAAATATAATAAGCTACCAATCATACCTCGATGTACCTTCGTGTCAACTGGTTTACCGGATTCATCTTTATCAAGTTTAGTGGATTGGCTCATTGGTGTTCCAGTTTCCTTAGCACCTTCCATCCCAAACTTCTTCAGCAATTCCTTAATATATTTTGATTGATTGATGAATGTTTCACTTTTTGCTTGCTTAATTTGCAATCCGAGAAATAATGTAAGCTCTACCATCATGCTCATTTTAAATTCTTCATGCATAGTCTTAGCAAAAACTTGACACATATTTTCATTAGTAGCACCGAATATTATATCATCAACATAAATCTGAATCAAAAGAATATCATCATTTTCGTATTTAATGAAAAGAGTTGTATCAATTTTTCCTCTTGAAAAGCCTTTTTCAATCAAGAAACCACTGAGTCTCTCGTACCACGCTCTAGGAGCTTGTTTGAGTCCATATAGTGCTTTTGTAAGTTTGAAAACATGATTTGGAGAAATATGATTTTCAAAACCTGAAGATTGCTCAACATATACCTCTTCATTTATAAAACCATTTAAGAAAGTACTTTTAACATCCATTTGAAAAAGTTTGAAATCTTTATAACAAGCATATGCAAATAGCATTCGAATAATTTCTAATCTTGCGACTGGTGCATATGTCTCATCATAATCGATTCCTTCTTCTTGATTGAAACATTGGGCTACAAGTCGAGCCTTATTTCTAGTAATGACTCCGGACTCATCTTTCTTGTTTCTAAAAACTCATTTTGGTCCAATAAGAATATGATTTTTGAGTCTAGGAACAAGTGTCCAAACATCATTTCTTTCAAATTGATTAAGCTCTTCTTGCATAGCTAGAGTCCAAGATTCATCAAGAAGTGCTTCATCAATATTTTTAGGTTCAATCTGAGATAGAAAAGCAGTATGATTGCAAATATTTCTAAGAGATGATCGAGTGCTTACACCTCGTGAAGGTTCTCCCAGAATTTGTTCCACTGGATGATCTTTCACAAATTTCCACTGTTTGGTTGCATCTTGTATTAAATTTTGATGATCTTTCCTGATGTCTGCATGTTGGACTTCCTCTATTGTGTTCTCTTTGTTGAGATTGAGACTTTTCGTATTATTTATATCTCTTGTTTCTTTATCAATGGATTTCTTGGAGAGTAGAGAATTAGATTCATCAAATACAACATGCATAGATTCTTGTATAGTCAAAGTCTTTTTATTGAATACTCTATAAGCTTTACTATTAGTAGAATACTCGAGAAAAATACCTTCATCAGATTTTACATCAAACTTGCCTAAATTATCCCTGTCATTTAATATAAAACATTTGCATCCAAATACATGAAAGTAACCAATGATTGGTTTTTTCTCATTCCAAAGCTCATAGGGGGTTTTATCTAATGTGGACTTTAGCATAACTCTATTTATAACATAACATGCAGTACTTACCGCTTCGGCCCAAAAATAACTAGGCAAGTTGTTATCATTGAGCATTATTCTTGCTATCTCTTGAAGAGATCTATTTTTCCTCTCTACTACTACATTTTGTTGAGGAGTTCGAGGAGCAGAAAAATTATGCACAAAATCATTTTCATCACAAAATGTTTCAATATTTTTATTAACAAATTCTTTTCCCCTATCACTTCGGATACTTGAAATAGTATAACCCTTTTCATTTTGAATTCTCTTGCATAACTTGGTAAAGGCATTATGTGCCTCATCTTTATGAGCAAGAAAGATGACTCAAGTATATCTAAAAAAATCATCAACAATAACAAATGCATAATATTTTCCTCCTAAACTTGCAACTCTATTTGGTCTAAAAAGATCCATGTGTATCAGTTACAGTGGTCTAGTAGTGGAAATATGTTTCTTGGTTTTAAAAGAAGTTTTTGTTTGTTTACCAAATTGGCATGCATCACAAATTTTGTCTTTAAGAAAATTTACTTTTGGTAAACCTCTCACAAGATCATTTTTTAAAAATTTGGAAATAAGTTTCATGTTGGCATGACCTAGTCTTCTATGCCATAACCAATTAGTTTTATTTTGAGCTGAAAAACAAATAGTATCTTGTGAGGTAATTTCTTCAAAATCGATTGTATAAACATTGTTGCTTCTAAAAGCAATAAAAACGAATATTACAATCATGATCATTCAAAATAATACACTTATTTATTTTGAAAGTAACTGTAAATTCTTTATCACATAATTGACTTATACTCAAAAGATTATGCTTTAGACCACATGTGCATGAATATTTTGAAAATTAAATTTGAAAATTTTGAAAGATAATTGATTGTCATCTTTCACATGTGCATGACATGATTAAAGGTTTGAACTTTGAAAATATTAAGATGATTGATTGTTATCTTTCACATGTGCATGTTTTATTTGAATATTTTCAAAATTCAAACCTTTAATCATGTCATGCACATATGAAAGATGACAATCAATTATCTTTTAAAATTTTTAAATTTAAATTTCAAAATATTCATGCACATGTGGAAAATGTATTTTAATGCTTTATGATAAAATATTAATTTTAAGCCTTAATCCTAATTTCGAATTTTTAAGAGATTTACAACATTACTCTATGACTTTAATGTGAACTTGTTCCCTTCTTACTCATGCTTGGTTCATTGATGTGCTTGATTATATTGTGTGGACAACTTGAGCTTGAGACTCCTTTATTCTTTGAATTCATTTGTTATCATCAAAATCCATGTGTAGATTTATAATTACACAAAACTTGAAACTTGAAACATTGGGTTTAACATGGGACAACTTGTTGACAGCAGTTAAGGGTGTTGATGAGTGCGCGAAAGTGTGCTCTAAATATCCTAAAATTTGATTAAACTGCAAATAATGAAAATAGAAATGATTGGATTTCACTTATTTTATTTAATTAGATTTCCATTTACATTCAGATGTTTTTAAGCAGTATCTATTTTATTTTATTTTTATTTTTATTTATTTTATTTTATTTTATTCATTTATTTTTATTTCTTTCTTAATAGTAGAAGAGGGAAATAGCACACATATGGAACTCTACATGATGCACGGTTGGCCCACAATCCACTAAAGCAGGCCACGTTTAATTCATCACAAAGGCCCATCAATTAAATTGAAACACGGCACTTATTGGAGATGGGCAGCAACACGGCAACATATATATATATATATATATTTGTACTTAGCGCCGTGAATGAGAAGAAGAGGCAGACAGACGTGAATGAAAACGAGCGAAGGCTGAAGACGTAGACGAACGAGAGAAGACGCAGCGTGAACGAGAGCAGACGCAGCGTGAACAAAAGAGGGCTGCAGATGATGATTTTATTCTTGAGACTTTTATTATCCATCATGTGCATGGATAACTAAATTCTCAAGTAGGGTTAGGGATAAACTTACACACTAGATGGTATTTTTAATTTATTTTTAATTCATGTATTTGATTTTCAATTATTAAAATTCTTTGTTTTATCATTCTCAAAATATTATTAGTGTTTTTTTCTCCGAATAATTTTGAAATTTATTTCATTTATAGATTCAGTCATACTTTTTCTATTGAATGAATTTATTCTTTAATTATTTTTAGATCCATTGATTATTTATATTGATTTAATTCTCTGCTGTAATATTGTTCCCTGGGTATGTTGTCATCGTTGAATTTTCTCAATATGAATAACAATTTGTGTGATTTAAAGTGATGAATAATTTTTCAAAGAATTACAATTGATTTAATTTTTTGTTTATAATTTTATATTTTCCGGTTGAGAATTACGGAATTGAATTCTCAATTGAGTTATCAGTGAATTGAAAATAATTAAAATACCAAATATGTGCAAGGAATTCCCGACACTCTACTGTTCGTCAATTTTGATTACTTTTCCATTATTTACTTTGTTTAATTTTAATTTAAAATTAATTTTTCTTTCCTCATTAATCATTTAATTTTTTTAGTTTATTTACTATTTTACTATTCTTTTAATTGTCTCCTTGTGGAATCGACACCCCAAAGCTGAACTACAATTACCGCATTATTCTTTGGGCGTTATCAAATTTTGGCGCCGTTGCCGGGGAGACGGTAGAAGAATTGTCAGATAGTTTTTTTTTTTTCAGCAGTTTGTAAAGGCGGTAACTTCGTTCCCTCTTTTTACTTGCTGCATTATTTTATTTTTATTTTTCTCTTTCATAGTTTTTTTTTAGTGTCGCATTTTTTTATTTTATTTTGCATGCATAATAGGTATAGAGACACATTAGGTCGATTTGCTTGTAGGCCTGTGATAGAGTCAAATTTAGTGTCTAATTTTTCTAATCCTTTGTTTGATAGTCATTCTGCTTCTGAAAATATGAGTGAACACGAGGATCAACCCACTAGGACCCTTCAGGATTACCTTCACCCTACACGCACAGCCACACCATCATGCATAATGTTTCCACCCAATACGCGTCAACTTGATGTTAAAACGGGAGTGATACAGCTACTCCCCACTTTTCATGGGTTGGAAAATGAAAATCCATATGTGCATATTAGGGAGTTTGAGGACGTAGTTGTGACTTTTCATAGTCAAGATGCAACTGATGACATTGTGAGACTTAAGTTCTTTCCTTTCTCTTTGAAGGATAGAGATAAGAGTTGGCTATACTCGCTGAGATCACGATCCATTGGGTCGTGGAATGAGATGACTCAGACCTTCTTTAATAAATTTTTTCCCCAACATAAGACAAATGCTTTAAAAAGACAGATCTCCACCTTTGCACAGAAGGACAGTCAGACTTTATACATGTCCTGGGAGAGATTTAAGGAGCTATTGAGTATGTGCCCTCACCATGGGTATGAGAGTTGGCGTCTAGTGAGTTACTTTTATGAGGGACTCACACCTAGAGAGTGCCAATTTGTAGAGATGATGTGTAATGGTGAGTTCTTGCAGAAAAATCCTGATGAAGCCATAGAATACCTCAATGAACTCGCTGAAAAAGCTCACACTTGGACTGGACCTAGTGCGACTGAGAGCACAAATAGGTCACGACCTATAGGGAACCAAAATGGTGGTGGAATTTACCATCTCAGGGAGGAAGACAACTTGAGGGTTAAGGTTGAGGTGCTTACTAGGGAATTAGAGTTGCTAAAGGCCAAGGACTTGAAGCCAGCACACTGGGCTAATCATGCAGAGTCTTCTGGGCCATGTTTTGTGTGTGGAGGGGTAGATCACCTCGTCCAAGAGTGTCCCACATTTGCTGAGATGAGAGGGTTGTATGAAGAACAATGTAATGCCTTAGGCATGTACAAGAAGCCCTTTACACCTTTCTCCGAGACTTACAATCCGGGGTGGCGTAATCACCCCAATTTTAGCTGGAAGTCCAAAAACCAGCCACTTGCATTACTTGCACCACCTGCACAACCCACTAGATCATATCCTGCACCATATCATGCACCTACATCTTCAAGGAGTCCTTTAAAAGATACTTTACATGCTTTTATTGAAGCACAGGGTAAGACTAACCAAAAGTTTGAATCTTTGATTACGCAGGTTGTGGAAGAAAATAAAGAGATAAAGAATCAAGTGTCAAAACTGATGAGCTCCTTGAGTGTGACTAAGCGATGTAAGTTTCCTTCTCAAGCTCAGTCCACTCCCCATGGTCAACACATGGCACAAGAGAATTTGAAGGATATGAATGTCATTGTGACTCGTAGTGGTAACTCGTCACACATCCCAACAACGGATAAATCAGAGGATGTGGAGAAGGATCAAGATAGTAGTGCTCCCGAGCTACCCAAGGAACCAGAGGTGACAAAGAGTTATGTTAAGGTACCATTCCCTCAAGCTCTGAAATCAAGCAAGCTAACTATGGATCCTAACAATAAAATCCTGGAGAATCTCAAACAGGTAAAAGTCAATCTCTCTCTTTTGCATGTAATTAAACAAGTTCCTACTTACGCAAAAGTTCTCAAGGATTTGTGTACAGTCAAGAGGAGACACCACGTGACGAAGACAGCGTTCTTGACAGAGCAAGTTAGTGCTCTGATTGAGCAACGGATTCCTCCCAAGTACAAGGATCCGGGTGCCCAACCATCGCATGCAGCATCGAAAATCAAGAGTTTGGGCAAGCTTTGCTAGATTTAGGAGCTATGGTGAATCTTATGCCTTATTCTATTTATTTGCAGCTGGGGTTAGGAGAAATCAAACCAACTACTGTAGTATTACAATTGGCTGACCGTTCAGTCAAAGTACCCTAGGGGGTGGTAGAGGATGTTTTAATTCAAATTGATAACTTTTATTATCTTGTTGATTTCTTGATTTTAGATACTACCTCTGTTGTTGATACTACCTTTAAAATTCCTTTGATTTTAGGTAGGTCTTTCCTTGCTACTGCTAATGCTCTTATCAATTGTAGGAATGGGCTCATGAAGCTATCTTTTGGAGATATGACTCTGGAGGTGAATGTCTTCCATATTGCAAAACAACCGGAGGAGGATTATGAGTGCCACTAGACATATATGATTGATTCACTGATGGATAGGGGAGTTTTGGAAACTCATGATTTTGATCCCCTTGAGCATTTTCTAGTTAATTTTGAGTTTGATTTCATTACTGATTCATCTGATATAGTTGATATTTGTTCTATTTTCAACAGAACTCAGGATTATGGCACACAGAAATGGCAATCGAAGTTCGAGGAGTTACCCGAGAAAAATGAAAGACAGAATACTTCAAGCATGGAAGCACCCAAAGTTGAATTGAAGCCCTTGCCTAAGGGTTTGAAGCATGTTTTCCTTGGTCCAGGTGATACCTTTCTTGTTATTATCTCATCTGAATTGTCTCAGTCTCAAGGTGAGAAATTAATTCGGGTTCTAAGTGAGCATAAGTCAGCCTTAGGTTGGAGCATTGTTGATATAAAAGGTATTAGTCCCTTGATTTGTTCACATAAAATTAATTTGGAGGAAGGAGCTAGCCCTCGTAGAGACCCACAATGTAGGCTTAATCCCACTATGAAAGAAGTGGTGAAAAATGAAGTGTTGAAATTGTTAGACGCAGGAATCATATACCCTATTGCTGATAGTAAATGGGTTAGTCCGACATAGGTTATTCCTAAAAAGTCTGGTGTTACTGTAGTGAAGAATGACCTGGGGGAGTTAGTCCCTACCAAGCTTGTGACTGGGTGGCGGATGTGCATTGATTATAGAAAGATTGAATGTCGTCACCTGGAAAGACCATTTTCCTCTCCCTTTTGTTGATCAAATTCTTGAGCGTGTGGCTGGTCATCCTTTCTACTATTTCTTGGATGGTTATTCTGGCTATTATCAAATTGAAATTGCATTAGAAGACTAGGATAAAACCACTTTTACTTGTCCTTTTGGTACTTATGCTTTTCGTAGAATGCCATTTGGATTGTGTAATGCACCTGCCACTTTTCAACGTTGCATGATAAGTATCTTTAGTGACATGATTGAAAATAGCATGGAAGTTTTTATGGATGACTTGACTGTTTTTGGATCCTCTTTTGATGCATGCTTATTGAATTTAGAGAAAGTGTTGACTCGTTGTGAGGAGAAGGAACTGGTTTTAAATTGGGAAAAATGCCACTTTATGGTACGTTCAGGTATTGTTTTAGGGCATATTATTTCTTTCAGGGGGATAGAGGTTGATCAATCCAAACTTGAATTAATTTCCAAGTTGCCTACACCTAAGACAGTAAAGGATGTGAGATCATTTCTTGGTCATGTGAGTTTTTATAGGATGTTCATACAGAAATTTTCCATTATATCCAGACCACTATGTGACCTCCTAGCTAAAGATGCCCCATTTGAGTGGACACAAGCTTGTCAAAAGGCCCTTAAAAAGCTAATTGGCAAGCTTACCTCAGCACCCATAATGCAGCCACCAGATTAGACCTTACATTTTGAGATTATGTGTGATGCTAGTGATTATGCTGTAGGTGCTGTTCTTGGACAGCGGAAGGAGGGGAAGCCCTTTGTTATTCACTATGCTAGTAGGACTCTAAATAGTGCTCAGATGAATTACTCAACCACTGAAAAAGAGTTGCTAGCTGTAGTGTTTGCTTTGGATAAATTTCGCTCTTATTTGATTAGTTCTCCTATTATTATTTTCACAGATCATGCAGCCCTTAAGTACCTTTTCACAAAGAAGGATGCTAAGGCACGACTAATACGGTAGCTTTTACTTTTACAGGAATTTGACATCACCATCAAAGACAAGAAAGAAGTGTAGAACGTAGTGGCTGACCATCTCTCGAGACTCACATTTGAGGAAACTTCTAACCATCTACCAATCAGGGATGATTTTCCCGATGAGCATTTACTTTCTATTACCTCTTTACCATGGTTTGCTTATATTGTGAATTATTTGTCTACAGGTGAGATACCGGTGGATTGGAGCGCTCAGGATAAGAGGAAATTCATGACTGAGGTACGTAACTTCTATTGGGATGACCTTCTTCTTTTTAAATACTGTCCTGACCAAATTTTAAGGCGTTGCATTCCTGATGAAGAGATTGCTAGCGTCTTGGAATTTTGTCACTCCCAAGCTTGTGGAAGCCACTTTTCAATGAAGAAAATCGCTGTAAAAATTTTGCAGTGTGGATTTTATTGGCCCACCTTATTTAAGAATGCAAACATCTATTGTCGTTCATGTGAAAGGTGTCAAAAATTAGGAGTCACGTCCCATCGTAATATGATGCCTTTGAACCCAATTTTAGTGATTGAAAATTTTGATTGTTGGGGTATAGATTTTATGGGACCATTTCCTCCTTCTTTTGGATATCAATATATTATTGTGGCAGTGGATTATATGTCTAAATGGGTGGAAGCAACAGCTTGCAGGAACAATGATAATAAGATGGTAAATAAATTTCTTAAAGAGAATGTGTTATCTTGGTTTGGTACACCACGTGCTATTATTAGTAACCGGAGTACACATTTTTGCAACCGTTCCTTTGAGGCTTTGATGAAAAAATATGGGGTAGTACATAAAATTTCTACTGCATACCACCCCCAGACAAGTGGACAAGTAGAACTTGCAAACAGGGAAATTAAGCAAATTTTAGAAAAAACGGTAAACTCGGATCGCAAAGTCTTTGAGACTAGTTGATGCACTTTGGGCCTACCGTACAACTTTCAAAACTCCCTTAGGCATGTCACCTTATAGACTTGTTTTTGGAAAGCCTTGCCAGTTACCTGTGGAGCTCGAGCATCGAGCCTATTGGGCTATCAAGCATTTCAATTTTGACATAGAAGAAGCAGGTAAGTTCAGAAAATTTCAATTGACTGAGTTAGAGGAGTTGAGGAATGATGCCTATGAGAACTCTAAAATCTATAAGGCTAAAATGAAAGCGTTTCATGATAAAAATATTTTGAGAAAAAAATTTAAGCCCAATGATCGAATATTTTTATATGACTCTAGACTCCATAAGCACCCAGAAAAACTTCGGTCTAGGTGGACTGGCCTTTTTGTAGTGAAGAATGTTTTTGAAAATGGGGCGATAGAAATAGAGGATCCTAAAGATGGTAGGATTTTTAAAGTAAATGGTCAGCGTCTTAAAATATTAATTGATAGAGAAGTTCCGGAAGTGGAAGATATTCTACTTGTGGACCCGATCTATTAACCTTGACCACACCACGCAGGTATGTTTTCTTTTTATTTGCTTTGTTTGTTTTTTTCTTCTTTTTCGTTTATTTTTCCCCCTTTCTTTTTCTTTTTGGTTGCTGTTGGTTTTCTTTGTTCTTTTTTGTAGGTCAGTGTTAGTTTGTCATTTCAGTTTGCTATCTCTAGTGCTTAGCGAGTCATCCCACATCCTACATCAGGTGTATTCTACCCTTTTCAGTACCGTCCATTTAGTTGTGATTGTTGAACATTGAGGACAATGTTTCAATTAAGTTGGGGGGTGAGAACGATGTTTGTTGGAACTCTATGGCATATTTTCATGTGAAAAAAAAAAGCATCACACAGGTACCTTTTTACATGTGTACTCATGCTCATTCATTGCCATCTTGGTGAATTCAACAAACCCATCTTAATCATTTTGCTGAGGCATTCACAGAATTTTAATGCACGTATCCAAGCTTGTGGTAAGATGGTGGTTTGACACATGTGGCTAAAGAACTCTTTTGCTTAAGTATTCTTGTGAATTTTGGGAGAGGTTGAGAGCTTACAAATGCAGGAATTGTGATAAGCATTCATTGATCTATTGAATTGGACACTTCTTTCGAGAATATCATTACATGATTTGTGGTAAGATGATGGATATACTTGGAATATGACGAAAGTCAACTTAGGATTAACGTTTGAGCCTTTCAAGCTAACCCTTCTCATCATAGACCCTTAGTAGCCAATTTTGAGCCAACAAACACATATTGACTTTTTCTTTTCATATGCCCACATCATTCATACTTCTCCACATTGGAGTATAGCTTATACACTAATTTTTCCTACCCTTATTGCTTCCAAGTGTGTGCTAAGTGTGGAATTTATTTTCTTTTATTGAAATAAATAAATAAATAAATAGAGAGCGACTGAAGAAAAAGAAAAAGAAAACAATGGAAAAGTACAAGTACAAAATGTTCAATTGATTGAGTTTCGAAAAAAAAAAAAGGAGAAGTTGAAGAAGAAGAAAAAGTATTATTTGACGATCTGAAAAGTAGAAGAGTGCATCAGGTGAAGAGTTTAGTCTATTGAGATATTTAATAAGATTCATGTGGTATGTACTCGGAAGTTTTTGAATCCATTTTATCATTTTCTTCATTTAGCCCCTAATTCGAGCCACGCTACAACCTTTTGTGTTGATCGTTCTGATCCTAAGTATGATTGTAGAATGAATGGTGGAAATTCTCAATTGTTAGTGTTCCGATCATAAGATCAATGTTTGCTTATTGCTTGTACATAATTGCCTAATTCCTTATGAGAGTGTGTGTACACCCCTTGTCAACTTCATAGAAAGAACCCCTACACGAAACACTGTTATACCCGTGGTTATGGAGTTGAAACTTTTGCTTGAGATGTTCTTGATGTTGCATGTGTCATGGTTTGTGGTTAGATGGATATAGTTTGGATCACACACACACACTCTGTGGATTGCTATATGTGGATTAATTGTGATTGCGTTATTAGATTTCTAAGATTGCTTTAATATGTGATTCTGAAAAGTGTGACTTGGTGACTTCTGTGTGTGATTTATTTTTTTGGTCTCTTTCATCATTCTTTTGCATGAGAATTGCTAGGGACTAGCAATGAGTAAGTTGAGGGGTGTGATGAGTGCGCGAAAATGTGCTCTAAATATCCTAATATTTGATTAAACTGCAAATAATGAAAATAGAAATGATTGGATTTCACTTATTTTATTTAATTAAATTTCCATTTACATTGAGATGTTTTTAAGCATTATTTATTTTATTTTATTTTATTTTATTTTATTTTATTTTATATTATTTTTATTTTATTTCTTTCTTAATAGTAGAAGAGGGAAAAAGCTCACATATGGAACTCTACATGATGCACGGTTGGCCCACAATCAACTGAAGCAGGCCACGTTTAATTCATCACAAAGTCCCATCAATTAAATTGAAACACGGCACTTATTGGAGATGGGCAGCAACACGGCAACATATATATATATATATATATATATATATAATTGTACTCAGCATCGTGAACGAGAAGAAGAGGCAGACGAACGTGAATGAAAACGAGCGAAGGCTGAAGACGCAGACGAACGAGAAAAGACGCAGCGTGAACGAGAGCAGACGCAGCATGAACGAGAGAGGGCTGGAGACGATGATTTTATTCTTGAGACTTTTATTATCCATCATGTGCATGGATAACTAAATTCTCAAGTAGGGTTAGGGATGAACTTGCACACTAGATGGTATTTTTAATTTATTTTTAATTCATGTATTTGATTTTTAATTATTAAAATTCTTTGTTTTATCATTCTCAAAATATTGTTAGTGTTTTCTTCTCCGAATAATTTTAGAATTTATTTCATTTATAGATTCAGTTATGCTTTTTCTATTGAATGAATTTGTTCTTTAATTATTTTTGGATCCATTGATTATTTAAATTGATTTAATTCTCTGC
The DNA here is from genome assembly GCA_036559045.1 of Platycarya longipes. Lineage (NCBI taxonomy): Eukaryota > Viridiplantae > Streptophyta > Magnoliopsida > Fagales > Juglandaceae > Platycarya > Platycarya longipes. The sequence continues at coordinate 15,669,527 of CM071799.1, read as the reverse complement.
TGCAATATTGTCTCCTGTGTATGTTGTCGTCGTTGGATTTTCTCAATATGAATAACAATTTGTGTGATTTAAAGTGATGAATGATTTTTCAAAGAATTACAATTGATTTAATTTTTGGTTTATAATTTTATATCTTCCGGTTGAGAATTACGGAATTGAATTCTCAATTGAGTTATCAGTGAATTGAAAATAATTAAAATACCAGATATGTGCAAGGGATTCCCGACACTCTACTGTTCGTCAATTTTGATTACTTTTCCATTATTTATTTTGTTTAATTTTAATTTAAAATCAATTTTTCTTTCCTCATTAATCATTTAATTTTTTTAGTTTATTTGCTATTTTACTATTCTTTTAATTGTCTTCCTGTGAAATCGACACCTCAAAGCTGAACTACAATTACAGCGTTATTCTTTGGGCGTTATCAGGTGTAAATGGTCCGATCCAATTCGAGAAATTTATGGACCGGTTCCATTCGGTCCAAGAATTCTCTCATCCTGGACCGAACCAAACTCCTATTTGGTCCATAGCGATCTGATTTAGGGGCAGTTCGATCCAGTTCAGGGGCACCTGATATAATTTAAAAAGTTTAATTTGATTCAAAATCTAGCATTGATTAAATATTTTTTGACCCAGATTTAATTATTTGAAGCCGAATTTACGTATTTATCACATATTTAAGCAAAAAAATATTAAAAAAAACTTACTCTTAAAAAAAATGACAAAAGAAAAACAATCTAAATAAAAATAAATAAACTAAAAAAATAAATAAATAATTATTAGCATATAATATATTGCAGTGACACTGTCATTTGGCAAGCTAGATGGCCCATGGATATAAAAGCTCATCTTAAAAAGCAGTACTAGTAACTTCTAGATAGGTAATGTACTTTTTGTGTTTGTACGATCTAATCCGGTCCGGTCTTTTAACAGTCCTAACAGTGATTATGAAGTAGCGTTCTCTGGAGAAACTTGGAAGATCACTAAGGGTGTGCTGATTTTAGTGTATGATAAGAGATCTAGCTTTTTGTATTTAATATCATCGTCTAATGATGTGCAGAAAAATACAAGAGTACAAAAAGACAGTTTTGATCGCATGAAACATATGAGGAAGTCAAAGAGGGTGAGCTTGTCATTCCTCGTGTAAGCTTAGGAAGTTGGCTGAGGTTGTCAAGATCAGTTCGAGACCAGATACTCCTAGTGCAGTCAGCAGTGGGAGTTGTGAATCGCCTAGTGGATATACTGACTAAGGACAATGTACGTGGGAGACTAAAGTCGGGCTCAACTTCAGTTTATTTTCTGGCTTGACGACGGGAGTTATAAGCTACATATATGATAAAGCTTGGCTTGAAACAAGGGCTAGCATGTGGAGACCTAGTCTCCAATTGAGAGATTATTGGATTGCATGTGGAGTCTAGTTTGAGAGTTGAAAATTAAGAAACAGAGAGTTAGTTTGACACTCCACTTAACTGATGGCTCGAGTAAAGGCCAAACAGATAGTTTGCTCGACACTCCACTCAACATGTCACTCGAGTGAATATCGCAGAAAATATGAAATTAGGATTTCTAGCATCGCTTTACTACAAATATGTCATATTTGACCTGTTTTATAAAAATTCTTCAATATTTTCATAAGGAGCAATTGTCAAGTGTGTATATTGTGTGAGAGAGCAAAAAGTTTTAGAGAGAGTGAGTTAAGATTGAGTGATTGTAATCTCCTTTGGTTAATAAAATTTTTACAGTTATGTGAACTTAGACAATTTGCTGAACCACGTATATTGTGCGTCATGTGCTTGATCGTGCTTGCTTTTACTTTTGTTAATCATTGTTAGTGTGTGTGTGTGTGTGTGTGTGTGTGTGTGTGTGTGTGTGTGTGTGTGTGTGTGTGTGTGTGTGTGTGTGTGTGTGTGTGTGTGTGTGTGTTTTGCACAACATTGTGCATACGTTCATGGATGTGTATAGTATTTAAATGCAAAGACATAATAAAGGAAATATAAATTTATGTAGTTCAACACAAGATCTACGTCCACATATTTTGAGAATGAGGTTTCTACTATAATATGCTAGTTTATAGTCTCTCTTAGCCTCTCATCCTTACTGTACAATAAAATTTGAGTTTCACTCTATGATTTTCTCTTCTCGTTAGAATCTTTTTGTCACGAGGTTGAAGAGGTAGAGTCCTCAAGAAACCTGCCCCAAAAGTCTCCAAAGTCTTGTGTGCTTGTCCTTTTTATTTTTTGATCTTTTTATTTTATGTCACTTCCCTTATTTTATATCAAATCATCTATTTTTCTATTTTCACATGCCTTTATTTTCTATACCTAATATATTGCATTTCTCATGCCTTTATTTTCTATTCCCTCATTCTTTCATCTCTCTTAATAAGTCCTCCCAATGGAGTGGATTTAAGAAATTTGCATGTGCTGGAAAGAAATGATCGCCTAACAATTAGCAAGAAAGTAAAAATTACGTAATTTTTCAATTTTTTGATGCAACATCAAGGATGATAAAAGAAAGACAATTTAACTAAAAACTTGCAAAATTGAATTTCTCTCTATATTTTGTAGACTTCTTAATCGGACACCTTTAAAATTGTAATGATAATTTTTAATAATGATACATTAGATTACTTTTTAATGAGTGGCCAACATATGGAACACTTGATAAATTAGGTATACCGTAGAGTCAAGGTTCAATTCATGAGATTTATTATGATAATATCTGAAATTATTATATATCTCAAAAAGTTAAACTAATAAAAAAAGTAAATTTAACTATTTATATTATATTCTTGACTAGTCATGATCTACAATCGGATCTCGAATACATTCCCAGTGGTTTTAGGTGGAACTCTTGGTCCTATCAAATGTTAAGTCAAGACATTGTAACAATCATTTATGAAATTATGTACTTTTTTATTTTTCTATAAATGATGTAAATGGGGCCAAAATGATTGAATTATTGGCGGTATTAAAAGGACTACAATTTTGCATTTTTCTTAGTATTCCAAAATTAATTATTAAATCTGATTGTTTGTTACTAGTGTAGAGCTTCAAGCTGAGTCGGTTTCCTCCTCCTCAAATGAAAATTTAATTCAAGATGTTAAAGAAATGATGAAACGTTTCCTTAAGATTATTATTCAACATGTACCTAGAGAAGAAAATAGTATAGCTCATTATTTAGCTCATTTTGCTCATAATGTTTTAGACATTCAAATGTGGTGGAATAATGTCTCAAGTTTTATTAATCATGCTCTTTAGTTTGATCAATGTGCTTTGTAAAACTATTTCTTTTAATGAAAGCTCTTTTATCCAAAAAAAAATATATAAAACAGTTAAATTCATCTTAACTTAAAAAAATTAAACTTATCTCAATAAAACTCACAAAAAATTTATTTACAACTCAACTCATTTCATTTCAATAAAACCTATAAAATACTACTTACACATAATTTCTTGAGATTTTCCTACAATTTTTTAGAAAGCATGCATATATACGTATGTCCGCATACACATGGCTAGAAGAGACACATCCATGCGTGTCTATACGAGTTTTACTATTTATTATGTCCATACATCACATATTATACTTATTTTTTTTCTTCTTAAAATAATTAAATTCTTCTACTTATCATTTATATATCACATATTTAATAAAAATAAAAAATAAAATAAACTTAAAAAAATGTGATATGTCGTACATGAGAATGATAATTAATAGAATTTTTCATATATTTTTTTGGTGAGAGAAATTTTCATATATATATATATATATATAAGTTTTGCTACTCATCATTCTCACATACCCCACACACACACACTCTCTCTATATATATATATTTTAAATTATTTTTTATTTTATTCTTTTTAAATTAATTAAATTCTACTCATCATCCATATGCTACAAATTTGATAAGAGAGAAAGAATGTGACCACACACCATATCTCTTTTATTTTATTTTTTCTATTTTTACTAATAAATATGCGATGATAAGTACAATAATTTAATTAGTTTAGTAAGAGTAAATAAAATTAAAAAATAAAAATATATATGTATGATATATAGTGTTAGATGATAAGTAGCATAATTTATATATATATATATATTATGCAACTATCATCATGTCTCTCTCTCAAGATGCCCTGGCCTTGATGGTCAAGAATGCCAGTTACATGCCTACATGCAAGGCAAAAAATCTGGGTACTTTCTAATTCCCCATGCTCGTACTCTAGTGGGGACAAAAGATATATGTATTCTAAAGCTACCCAATTCCTACTTTTTACTTTTTAGTCCGACAGTTCTCATGAAGTGCAGATTTTTAGACCACTGTATGTGCCACCTACTTTCGAAGCTGCTGACTTTGTTTGTTTGGCTGTTGGCATCCATATTCAAACAATCCCGTCAAGATCATATATCGATCCTTCGACTTTTTCCTTTTTGCTTGCGATTTGACGGGATGGCTTCCCTCCACCATTCTAATCGGAAGGCTTTGCTTGCTTTTCATTTCCCACTCTCAAATTAGAAAATGAAGTTACCTCCATCGCCAAAAACTTGTAGTACAGGCCTGTTGCAGAACTCAGTTTGTTGTCTGAGTCTCTCAACCGCACAAAATTTAACACACAAATTTTATAAAAAAATAAACCCACTTTTGAAGTACATTTTTTTTTAAAGAAAAGTCAAGATTATATATTTAATAATAACCTATATTCTAATCTTATTAATATAATTCTCACTTATGATAAAAAAATATTGTAATTACACACTAAATACAAAGAATTTTATAAATATAAAAAAAAAAACATCCCAAACACTATAAAACCAAAGCAAACAACCTATTCAATCACTAAACAAAGCAAATAAAAAATCTAAACAATCCTACATAAGCAAGACCATAAATAAGATTAGTTAAAATTTTGAGATGAGATGAGTTGATATAAGTTTAGTTTATTTTTTAATATTATTATTATTTTAAAATTTGAAAAGGGTATATTGGAATTTAAAAAAAGTGTATTGAGATTTGAAAAAGATATATAGGAATTTGTGTTTTCTATAAAAAAATTATAAAAATATAATGATGAAATGGAGATGAGTTGAGAACACTTCTGAATCCAAACCAGGCCTAAAACATAGTCAAAACCCGTGTACAATAACTCTGATACCAAGTAACTAGGGGTGTAAATGGTCCGGTCTGGTCTGGGAAATTTGTGGACCGATTCCATTCGGTCCAATAATTCTCTCACCCTGAACCGGACCGAACAGGAGTTCGGTCCATACCTGTCCGGTTCAATTCGGTCTAGGGGCGGTCCGGTCCGATCCAGGAGTGCCCCATATAATTTAATGGGCTAAATTTAATTTAAAATTCTATAATGATCAAATATTTTTTTGGTCCAAATTTAACTACTATAAATTATAATATGTTAATATTATAATAGTATATATTATATATTAATATGTTAGTATATATTATATATTAAGTATGTTAGTAAATTATAACTAATAATACTATAAATAATAATATGTTAATATTATAAGAGTATATATCATATATTAATATGTTAATATATATTATATGTTAATATATATTATACATTAATATATTAATTTATATTAATATTAATATTATAATTTATATACTATTTTTATATATACATATATAAATATATATATATGTAGGGTTCGGTCCGGTCCGATCCAAGGGGAGAAATCCTTTGGACCGGAATTAATCGGTCCATGTAAAATTTGGACCGGACCGGACCGAATGAAATTCGGTCCGGTCCGGTCTCAGTTCGAGACAATCGGTCCGGTCCGGTCCACCGGTCCGATCCGGTCTTTTTACAGCCCTACAAGTAACGCCTCAACCTAGCTTGCTTCAAAAACCCACCTTCTGGTGAACAATGTTTTCGAAAAAGAAAGAACTTTTATAATCAATAAACCCTCTACTAAAAGACCACAAGAACCCACAAGATCTTCAACACATTCATCCATCAGCTTAAGAAATTCGAAGACTTGCCAATCCTAGCTTATATAGTCGATAAAATCCTCTTAGCTCCCTTGGAAAAAATCGGATGTCACTATACCCCATATTTTCACCAAGAGTACCCGCTTTCGTCAAAAAATTCGCAACTGAGTTTCCTTCTTTAAAACAATAATGATAAGTAAAATCCGTCTCGCTTATCAGTTTTATAATTTGTTTCCAAAAATCTCATAGGTACCAAAGAGTGCACTTATTCTTAAGGAGCCAAGAAACCACCACTTTTAAATCACATTCAACCTCCACAGACACACACACCCTAGACTTTTGCACATGATTAAACCTTCGAAAACAGCTTGAAGTTCAACCTCATTATTAATACAATAGTCAAAAGATTTAGAAAAAGCTGTTATTAGATTCCCAAAACTATTCTGAATGACACCTCCCCCTCCTCCATCTCTTGGATTTCCAAAACTACTATCATCCCCATTAAGTTTGAAACGGCTATGTAAATGCATAACCCAATGAAACACTTTTGAGGTACATGATTCATTATTATCAACATCTATATAAAGTCTATAGGGGTCCACATCCGAATCCAAATTCAGATATTTGGATATCCGAGTTCAAATTTCGGCTTTTTAAAAATAGATGGACATCCATTTGAGTAAACCCAATTAAAATTTAGATTGATATCTAGGGGTGGGCAATGGGGCCCTGTTCTCTGCTGCCACACCCCCGTCTACCCCACCCCTGCATGGACGGGGCAGGCCCCTTCGGATTTAGTTTGGACTCACTTTACCAAACTAGAGGGTGTTGACCCCAATAGCCCATAACCAAAGTGTAACTATTGTGCTAAAGTAAATAGATGCACTATAGGAGACATGGTACATCTCAATTAAAGGTCCACTTAAGGGAGAGCTCGGTCCGGTTCGGTCGGTCCCGGGAGAGTTTGCTGGACCGGACCGGACCTATTCGGTCCAGGGTTTTCCCACCCTGGACCGGACTGAGAACCTCTAGGACCGGACCAGACAGGTCCATTTCGGTCTGGTCCGGTCCGGTCGGTCTATTCGATCCATTCCAAAATACATTATACTATTATAAATAGATACATATACAATATACTATATTTATACTATAATTGTATAACTATTAACTCTTATAATATGTTAATAAATTAAATTAATACAATATATACTAAATTATTAATATGATATATTTAGTAAATTAGTTTTAATATATTATTATTATTCTTAATGTATAAGTTAATTAAATAATATATAATATATTTAATATATATATATATATAAGGTAGGTCCGGTCCGGTCTGGGGTGGAAAAGATCCAGACCGGGAGCGGGACCGAACCTACCCGGTCCAAGAATTTTGGATCGGGATTGACCAAGACCAGTCTTGGTTCGGTCCGGTCCGGTCCAAAATGATTGGTCCTGTCGGTTTGGCCGGTCTGGACCAGCCAATGCTCTCCCTTAGGTCCACTTAGAAGAACAATTTTAAAAAGTCCAATATTAAGATCTTTACAAGAAAAGAATCTATCTTAACTAGAGATTAGACTTAAAAAATGACAGATGGGAGTAGTAGGCGTGCAACGTTGAAGGGATATACGAAGTATGATCCCGAGCAGTGTAGAAGTAACCTAACTCATATGGTCATCATGGATGAACTACCTTTAATTTGTGGATGGGAAAGGGTTTCGAGTATATTCTAAGTACTTAGAACCAATGTTTAATCGTCATTCTCGCCGCATGATAGCAAAGGATATAAACAAATATTATTTGCCTCACGATCAATACTTGGACATCAATCTAAAATCTTAATTATATATCTTTGATTGTGCATTTTGTTGATTGCGTTCAGAAATTACACAAAAAAATTATATTTTTCATATTATCGATCATAAGGGTGAGATGATTGAGAGGGTCTTGAAGGCCGCAATAAAGGGGTGAGGGTTGGAACGAGTTGTTAGTTTAATTGATAATGTCTTGTCTAAAGATGTCGTACTAGGACATCTTAAGACCTATCTTAGAGAGGCAAATAAGACAATTACGGGTGGTGAGTATTTGCATGTGAGATACATGGCATATATTCTGAATCTAACTGTCAATGATGGTTAGAGGGATATTGATGACTCGATTGCCCGAGTCGGGATTGTGGTAAGATTTGTGAGATCCTTTTCTGTGAGATTGGAGAAATTTAAGATTGTTGTGAAGTCTAGGGGCCTACATCCAAGAAAGAGCTTTGTATTGATGTTTCTACACAATGGACAACATTCTTGATGTTGGAGGCGATCCAATAATATAAGTTGGCATTTACATCATTGGGTGATGGAAACATCTAATATGTAAAACATTTTGATGATCACAGGAGATCTAGGAAGCCTAGGGATGATGATTAGAAAGTTGTCGCTATTTTCATAGATTATTTTAGGCTTTTTTATGAGGTCACCACAAGACTATTTGGTTCTTTGTACACTACATTTCGTCATTTCTCTCAGCAGGTATGTAAGGTAAAAGAAAAATTAGATAATATCATCGTGGGTGGCCATATTAAGATGTAGAAGATAACATTGATGATGAGGGTGAAGTACAACAAGTATTAGAGAGATTTCAGTGGGGCTAAAATTTTGTTATACGTAGTTGTTTTTCTTGACCCCTAGTTTAAGATGGATGGCATGATATATGGATTGGGAATTGCTCATGGGCAAGCATGGGTGGAGCTTATCACGACAAGGGTTAGGAAAATTCTTATTAGATTATTTGATGAGTTTAGCGTCTTGCTGGATGGTAATATTGCAACACCTACACCTATTCCCCACCAATTCCTAAAGTCGAAATTGGAAAAAGACATAGATTGGTCTAGGGTGAGAGGTTGGAGCAGAACCCCATAGTCTATCAATCTACGGAGGCTCAATCAAATATAGACAAATACTTGACAGCAGAGCTTCAACTATTTGCACGAGATTTTGATATATTAGTTTAGTGGAAGATGAATGTCGTAAAGTATACCGTCTTTGGAGAGAGAGCCCGTAGTACTTTGACCATCCCTATTAGCATCATAGTTTCAGAGCTGGCCTTTAGTACTAGAGGGCGCATATTGGATCTATTTCGAAATTCATTATCTACAACTACTATAGAGGCATTGATTTGCACGTAAAATTGGATAAAAATGACCCTAATTCATGTTCTAGATGCTTCTCTTTATGATCAAGTCGATGAGGAAGAAAGTGATAATCAACATGGATTTGGTAATCGTGCACATGAATTTCATTTTTTTTTATTTAATTAATTTATATTCATTTTATAGGTATTAATTTGATAACTACTTGTTATAGCAATACATAAGATGATGTCTACGGCTACTTCTACTGCAATATGACTTTGTGTGTATTGGACCACCATTACCATTTCTAATTGGTTTGCACATTTTATCCCTTAATTGTTTTTTACATTGGTAATGTTAAGAACCTAATGATCTTTTCTCATCTTAATCTTAATGACCCAGTCTCATCTTGGTTAATACTTCTAATACTTGATTTTAAATTTTTGCTTCATGTTTATAATTCTAATTTTTTTTTTCTTTTTAACTTATTAACATCATAGGTTTTATGATCTCGATTCCCATATTCTGATAGAAGTCAACTGAACTCATCAATTGTTTATTAATTTACAATTAGTTAATTATAATATTTACCATTTTTAGATGAGTTTGTAATTTTGTTATAGTTTATTTGTTCTCTAAATTTGCATCATTGTAATAGCTTTGTGATGATTATTAGTTAATATTTAATAGTGGGATAAAAACTTATTTGAGCCAGAGGCCCAGCTATAGGGTGCCGTTGGGAAGAGGGGCGAACAGATGGGGCCACCCCTAGACCTTGGTATCTGGACGTGGTACCTTGCCCTCACATGGACGAGAGCGAACTCTATGGAAGAATTCCCCACTCCTACCCATGCAGGAGCGGGGGGCAGGAAAGGGGTGGCACCGCCCCTTTCCTTCTATGCGTGGAAAGGGGTGGAGCTAGACATAGAAGCATTAGACAGATAAACTTAGTTCCATGACAAGTTAAAGACTTAGTAAAAAATCTATCATGACATAAATATAATAAACATAAAATTCTTCATAAAACTTTCCACGCATGAGACAATAAAAAAAACATTAACAATTCATACTTATGATATGCATAACTTTTTTTTGTTTTTTGATAAAAAGACATCGCTTTCATTTCATTAAGAGCAATTACATAGGAAAATTATCCATCCACACATATTGAGAAACAAAAGAAGGAACAAAGTACATCCAAAGAGAAACAGTGTCCACATTCCATGCATGCTTTGCGAGATAATGCGCCACCCGATTACCCATACGTGGGATAGGTTGAATCGTATACTCCTCAAACTGGGATAGCAGCCTCTTGACCTCACATTGGAGATTTCCCAAGGCAGATAACTCCATTTCAGATGATTGCAAGGCCTCCACTAGTAGTAAGCAATCACTCTCAACAATTAATTTTTTAAATCCCAATCGAGAGCTAAATTGCAAACCACGGAGCATAGCTAATACTTCCATAGTTTCAGCATCAGAGACATCATGTTTTGCCATACTAACAGCCATAATAACCTGGCCTCAATCATCACGTAATACTCCTCCCACCCCTGCCTTGTGATAATTGAAGAACATGGTGCCATCAACATTTAACTTGAGAAAACCAGTGGGAGGTGCTATCCAGGATGAAGCCGTTTTTTCTCTTTGCCCTCGGGTATCTTTTGGGACCTCATATTGCAAACTTAAAGCATGGTTAATAATCGACTCAGGGGAGAGCACCTGCTTGTCATTAACCATCCTATTTCGTCTATACCAAAATGCCCAAGCTATTAGAAAGAATCTTTCTAGAAGAGATATATTCCCCTTTTGAATTATTCTCTTGGCCAACTCCAAGCCAGAAGTAAAAATCCAAACATACCGAGAATGGGCATAACAGAATACCAATGACCAATGATGGCAGGACAAGTAAACACAGCATGCAGGGTATCTTCACATTGATGTCCACATACCTCACATTGGGCTGATGTTAATACATGCCAATGACAAAGAGCTTTCTTCGTTGGCAATCAATCAGTATAGAACCTCCATGCAAAAATCCTTATTTTATTAGGAATTTGCATTCGCCACAACTACCACCATAGTTGCTTATTGTCATTGGTAATAGAAGATTCGAGACGGGTCAGGGCTGCTTTTATGTTTAACCTCCATTAGCCACTTCTAACACTGTATTTTCCATTCTTCTCATATTGTCATATCCATGTATCAGTATAAGTTCTAGGGCTTAGAGTAATTTTCAAGATATCGACTGCAACATTTGGATTGAAGAGGGCTCTAACAATGTCCACATTCCACAATTTGGATTCGGCATTAATAGGACTAGAAACAATCTGAGAGGGGTCTGATTCAATGGAAAATTTCATCTCATCTTTGAGTGCCTTATGTCCAGGAATCAATGAAGACCTGTTTTGATATGTGTTTGGCAGCCATCAATGAGGACCTGTTTTGATTCCTATATCCTTTTCCATGCATACGAGAGATTGCATCCTAACTGGGTCTCAAAGAAAGAATTTCCTGGAAAATATTTAGCCTTACAGACTTGATGGAAAAGAGAATTATCCTCCTTGAAAATCCTCCCAGCCTGCTTTGCAAGGAAAGCACTATTGACCCAATGTAATTTTCGGAATCCTATACCCCCAAACTTCTTTGGAACACACAGTTGCTCCCATTGACACTAGTGTATCTTCCGTTTTCCATCTCTCATAACCCACCAAAATTGGGCCATCAGCTTCTCAAGATCTCGACAAAGACTAATGGGGAGTTTAAAGCAACTCATTGAATAAGATGGCAAAGATAATGCAACCGCTTTAATTAGGATCTCTCGGCCACCTATAGAAAGAAATTTTTCTTTCCACCCCTGCAAACACTTCCAAACCCGCCCTTTTAGATCAGCAAACGCCACTATTTTTGACCTCCCAATAACTAGTGGTAAGCCTAAATATTTTTCGTAAAATCGCCATAATATCATTCTTTGTGGCCTAAGACGTGTTCTTGCTAAAAAACATTGCTATCTTGTCTCTATTAATCCTTTGACTTGAAGCCCTTTCATACTTATCTAATAGCAGGAAGATATTTGCAGAAGTAGCCACGTTTTCCTTGTAAAAAATCACTGAATCATCGGCGAACAACAAGTGATTAATCCTAGGAGCGCTACAACAAAGTTTAACTCCAGCTATGCTTCCTTGGACCTCAGCTTTGTTAAGTAAACTTATTAACCCTTCGGTGTAGAGAAGATATAGGTAAGAGGATAATGGATTCCCTTGTCTAAGACCTCTCAAAGGGAAAATAGGGTGGGACGGTGCTCCATTAATCATCACCGAAAAAGGTCAAAATTTGACACATTGCATGATCAGATGAACTAGCTTTGAACTCAGATCCAGCTTCAACATAATAAGCTCCAAAAAATCCCACTCCACTCAATCATAAGCTTTAGACATGTTCAACTTCACTGACATAAATCCCTAATTGCCATATATGTTATTCTTCAAATAATGTACTAACTCGTATGCCACAAGCACGTTGTCCGTGATTAGCCTTCCCGGATCAAAGGCGGATTGTGATGTCGAGATGAGACAAGGGAGAACCAACTTCAAGAGATTAGCAATAACTTTCGAGATTACTTTATACAAAACATTGCATAAACTGATCGGTCGAAAATCCAAAACAGAAACAACATTATTCAATTTAGGGATTAAAACCAGAAACATATGATTTAGGCCATCGAGCAGAATACCAGTTTGTAAGACATCCATGCAAGCATCAGTAACATCATTCCCAACCAAATGCCAATATTTCTAAAAAAATAAAGGAGACATACCATCGGGTCCTGGGGACTTGTTGGGATGCATTTGCTTCAAAGCCTGATACACTTTTTCCCTTGAGAATTCCTTGTCCAGATTCATAGCCATCTCAGCAGGAATACATGCATCAATATTATCCAGAATATCAAAATCATCTCTCTCGGAGGATGTAGAAAATAAAGCTTTAAAATAATCTATAATGAGCTGGTCCTTGCTTGCTCATTCGTGCCAGATACCAACATCATCCCGGAGTTTGAAAATAGCATTCCTCTTTCATCTTTTAGAAGCTTTGGAGTGAAAATACTTTAAGTTCTTGTCCCCGCTGCCAAGCCACTGGATTTTGGAACGTTGTTGCCACATTAATTCTTTCCTTTCCTGCCAGACTTACACCTCCTTGTGGGTTTGATTAAGCTTGTTAGTGTCAACATACAACGGGTCTAGTGCTTGTAAAGCCTTTAATCTTTCCTGTGCTTCAGACAGCTTCTTGTGAACTAGTCCAAAGGAGAAAAAATTTCATTTCGTCCAATACCCTACACAAGTCTTTATACGGGCCATTGTAGCACTTATCGATTCACTTGGCAATTTTGCTTGCCATACATCTTCAATAATTTTGGCATAACCAGCATGGTCAACCCACATAGGTTCAAAACGAAAGAGTCTCTTCCATTTGGGTTGCTGAAGAACACCCTCCGTTGATAGCCAAATGGGGATATGATCAGAGTAAGATATAGTTTCGTGAGTCACCACAAATTTTGGAAATGCTAAAAACCAAGCAAAATTTTCCAAACATCGGTCCAAGCGTTCATAGACACGTTCTTCACCTTGTCGTCCATTACACCAAGTAAAAGCAAGCTCTCGATTAAATACCAAATCTCGTAGATTGCAATCCAAAAATGTGTTTCGAAAAGCCTCCATAAGATAATCTGGCCTCCTATTTCCACCCTTCTTCTTTCCATTCTTGAGGATTTCATTAAAATCCCTCATCATTAACCAAAGATTATGGACTTCCTCAAATAGATGAAAAATGAGTCCCCAAGTAATCGGTCTACTTGCTACTACAGAATGTCCATAAATCCCTGTAAATAGCCAGTCACCTCCCTAACTCCCAGTTCCTTTTATCAAAGCATGAATATGGTGTGAAGAATAACTGAGAATTTCTAGGTGTACATCCGTTTTCCACATAAAAACCAGGCCTCCACTTTGCCCACAACAATCCACCGTAAGGCTTATAACATACCCCAAACAAACCTTATCCTAATCCATAATACTAGCGATAACCTTTGTTTCTTGCAGGAATACAAGTTCGGGATCTCTCCTAATAAGATCAAGAAGAGTTCGCAATCCCCTTAGGTTCCCAAGCCCACAAAGATTCCAGTTTAAACACCTCATGGCTCCCGGCGGGGCCGATCCTCATCTGCCGCCGATACATCATCTCCATTATCTCCTTTTAAACCCTCAGGTAAGATAAGAGACAAGCGTTTTGAGGCTTTGGAGTCCCTTCACCTTGGCCACTACAATCCCTCTTTTTTGATAAATTTGATGTTGGAGTATGGCCAGACGAATTTAGCACTTTCACTACTTTGGGCTTACGACCCCTCTTATTTAGTTGAGGCCCATCGTGAGTAGGTGGGACATTATTAATAGACTTACCCTTCTGCTGTCCCAAGTTAGAGGATTTAGGCCCTGCCCTCTCCTGATAAACTTCATCTTGAGGCACGTTAACAGAGTAACTCCTGACTCTGTATTGGAAACGAACTTAATTCCCATTTGAGTATTTGTCATCTGCTCTTTCACATCAGTTGAAAATGCCTGTTTGACAACAACGGTTATCGAATGATTAATTATTAGCGGTTGCGCTCTCTCCATCCTGGTAACTGATTCTGAGCCACCCTTCCCGACGGTTCCACTGGTTTCAGCTGGTGTTTGATCCCCGACCACTCTGTTTGCACTACCCCTTCCGTTTGGAGTTGCTCATAGACATTGTCCTTATGGAAATGTAGAACAAGAATCAACGTCCACTCGAGACTTCCACATCTTACATTCACAATGGCATGTCCTAAACGTCCACATTGATAACGTAAATAAGGTAAGCGCTCATAAGTGAAGCTGACCAGGCAATCCCTCGCTTCCCCTAAAGCAACCCGCTTCGAACGTAACAATGACTTTGTAATGTCTAAATTGACGTGAATTCTCATATACTCCTCCTAGGCCAACTCATCTATTTCTAGATCAATTTTCACTACATCACCCAGGGCCTCACCTATCTTTGACCAACATACTTGTTTGTAGCCATAAAAGGCAAGTCATGGACCTTTACGTAGAATGCCATTTCGGTGAAAGTGACCTTTGGTACCTGTGAGTGCCCTTCAAAATTCTTTATGAGTACAAGTTGTTTATCAAAAGTCCGAGGGTCATCTCGTAGGACACAATCCTTATCTCGACAATCATTAAATTCCACAATCATCAATGAAGATGACAAATCTCTGAACTTTACAGCCTTCTCTAGATGCCAAGCATGACACATAGTCTGTTTGAGAGCTTCCCGATTGTAGTGTTTCTCAATAAACAACTTTAAAAAGAGACATTGCTCCCCACGAGAAACCACATCCTATAATTTAGTCGTATCCACAAACACTTCAGCCGGCTGCTCCTCCTCCCTAAGAGAGAGTTTCGCACAAAGAGAACTTAAATCTTCTGCCATTCAATAGACGAGGATCACTAGGAAGAATAGACAAGATCAATTTAGTACAAGAGAAAATATAATAACAAAGAAATCAAACCTACACGCCGGTAGGTGGATGCTCCCACTCACCACGCCTAAATCGTCCAAATCGCCTTAGATGGAGAGACAGAGGAGGTATGATATGCATAACTTATTTTGATTTATCTGAATTGTTTAACTAGTCAATACAGTTAACTATTGCATGATAATAAATCGGTCCCACATTCTGGACAAAAGAAATCAAATGGTCCAAAAGATAATAAGGGAACAGCAAAAAAAGATAAAAAAATTGAAAGGACATAGGTGCTAGCCGCGCGTGTTCATGGGTTGAATTTTTTAAAGCTTGAGAGAGAGAGAAATCCCAAGGCGGTTGTCCCTATCTCCACAGTTCACACAGTTATCTGCTTGGATGATCTTCCTCATTCTCATGCAACACAAATGGCTCCCTTTATATGCGCAACGCCTCTGCTTTTCTCCTGAAAAACAACACTTGTAGATCCTCCAATATTTCCTCCTCATCCAGCCTTGCGTCTGTGAACCGATTTGTGCATCAGAAAAAAAAAAAAAAAACCATTCTTGACAAATTTTTCGGTCGATTTGCAACTTAAATGATTAAAAAAAAAACTCTGTTCCCAATAACCGATTAAATAATTGAATATGTAATCAAACTATACCAAATCCGATTTCATTTTATCTACTTGATTCAATTCAGAAAGATAATCATCTGAATTCAAATCAATATTATATAGAACTCAAATCAATACACACATACAACAAACACACGATAAATATTTACTTATGAGTCATGAATGATATTTGATCAGTTGCACGTGTTGGATCATCAAGACTTACTCAAATTAGTGTTTGAATTTTACGATTTTAAGTGAGAAAGAGAGTAACACGTTAAGTATAAGGTTTTGCATAAAGCAATAAAGTACTGAATAATATTATTAGGTAAAAGTAGTAAATAAATCAGTTTTGTATAAATGATATTTTGTAAAAACATCCTACCTATTAAGAACAAAAATATAAAAAAAAAAATATTTTTGCATAATAAAGTCTATTTTCTAGATATATATATATATATATATAAATACAGGATTTATCCATATAAAACTTGTACAACATATTTTTCATTAAGTTTTCAATTTTCCTTCATATGTTAATTAAGAAAAGAAAATTAATTATCAGGATTACTACTTATTATTAATAGAGCTGTGTTAAGAAACAGCTTGTGTGCAATAGCACACCGACACATCTCTACATAACTACAGTAACATTTTTTTTTTTTTCTCTTTTCTTTCAAGCCTTGTGCTCCGGCACACAGGCTGTTACTATAATTTTTCTTATTAATAATGACTATATGATAAAAGAGAGAATAATTTCATTATAACAATGCAGAAGGATGACCTTTGGTTGGCGAGTCTTCCCGACCTAATGAAGTGGATCAAAATTCAAAGGCGAAGCTGGATGGTGGGAGGGCGTTGATGGGACCCAAGACATGACAGATGATGTTGTTAATGATGATGCAGAAGAATCGACCACAAAAAGACAGAAAACGTATAAATGCTTCAAAGTGCGTGAATAATTTCAAATGATTTCCAGCCGATAATTATATACGCCAACCCTTATCCATTCTGCAATGTCCATATCCTAGATTTCTGAATCCCTCAGCAGTGCACCCAAATGCAAAATCGAAATCACAAAACAAGTGAAAGTCAAGGACGTAATATGCCTGCCTTTTTAATCGGATCAAGTATATAAAAATGGAAAAGAGTGGCTCTACATGGAGATTTCGATTGGGTTCTCGTATATACAACTTTTTATTTTTATTTTACTTTATTTTATATATTTTTAAACATTTTAATTATTTAAAAAAATTAAAAAAATGCAATATCATTAAAAAATATATTCTTAATCACTAAATATAAAAAAACCCAAAGTAGATTTTAGCCACCACAGCTCTATATATATTTTTATTACATTTTTTAATAAAATATAATAAAATGTTTAAATAATTAGGAATATATTATTATTTAAACATTTATTTAATGATCACTTAACATATTTTTTCATTTTTTGTTAAATTTATTTATTTTTTCATTAAATTTAACTCTATCCATCCATTTATCTTAATTCTGAAATGATGTAATTCTTAAAATTTAATTTTCTAATTCAAATTATTAAATTAAAAACTTTAAATTTAAATTTAGTAAAATTGAAAAATCTTATTTTTCTAAGAACTATTATCTGAAATTCTCACTCAACTCGAATCTGTTTATATTATGCCTCAATTACAATTTCAAACTCAACTTAATCTCCTTATTATCGACTTTACTCATCTCCCAACATTTATAAAATTAATCTAAGACTTAGATTAAGCAACACAAATTATATAAATTATACAAGATTTATATAACATGCAAATTATAAATTATTAATGTTTTATTAGTGATAAATTATATAATATGTAAATTATAATATAATATTAATAAACTTACTTCACATTATAAATTATAATATAACATTATTTAATATAAATTATAATTTATATTATACAAATTTATATATGATTTAAAATTTCTATTCATTCTTTATATCAAAATATATATATATAATTTTAAGTTTAAATCTATTTGCGAATACAATTATTTGAACAAAATATTATTTATTTCTTAATTTAAATTCATTAGGAAACATTAAATTTAAATAATAATATTTTATAAATGAAATTTAATAATTATTAAATAGTGATTGTTCATCACTTCACATCAATTTAAAGTTTACTTTTATATAATTTTTTCGTTGTTAAATTTTTTTTTTATTACTCATCAAATATTTGTTAAAACTTGCATTTTTTTTCTCTATGCATTACATTATTAATCGAGATTTATGTGTACTATTTGTACTAGGGAGGAGTAACGTGAAAAATACCTTCCCCTAATTTAGTAAAGCTGTTATTTTTAAAAAATGATATGTTTTATAATGAATTTAAATTGAGAAATAAATAATATTTTATTCAAATAATTATATTCACAAATGTTGTTGACAAATAAATTTAACATTAATTATTTAACATTTTTTTTAAAATATAAAGAAGGAATAGGAATTTTAGATTATATATATATTTATATATAATATCACTTATAATTTATATAAAATAATGTTTTATTATAATTTGTAACGTGAAGTATGTTTACTAATGTTATAATGTTATATAATTTATTACTAATAAAAGATTAATTTATAATTTGCATGTTATATACTTTATATATAATTTATATAATTTATGCTATTTAATATGAGTCGTAGATGAGTTTTATAGATAATGAGAGAACTATAACAATAATCATAAGGAGATTGAGTTGAGTTTGAAATTGAGTTTTGAAAATAAACTTGTACAATACATTGCACAAGTTTATTGAACTAAAGTCTACCACTCTCTTAGAGTTTTTGATCTTAGAAATAAGAGTAATGAATGTATCAATAATCATTTTGATTGATCCATTTCCTAGGGGTGGGCAGCGGGTACCTACACTCGCTGCCCCGCCCGCATTCCTCACAACCCTGCATAGCGGGAGCGGTGCACTCCTCCTAGCAAAAGGCGGGCGGGATCTCCCCGCCCTCATTAATGGTTCAAAGTGAGGGCGGGGGCAGTAAGAGGCCAACCTCGCCCCCGCATATACCCCGCCCTCGCTCCCGCATATTTAAAAATATATTAAATAATTACATATATACTATATATATTAATATAATATATATAATATATTAATATAATCATATTAATAGCACAATTTATAATTTTGTAGGATTAATTTGTATTCTTGTAAATTTTTAATAATTTGGTCTTTATTTTAAGTTTTACTGTTTTAGTTATGTTTTTCTTTTTAAGTGACTTTAAACTTTAGTAATGAAATATTTTTTAATATGTAATTGTGTGTTTAAATCAGGTTTGATGTTGTTTTAGACAAAAAATGACCCGAAAACTTGATTTGGGCCGAAAGGGCCCAAAATTGCAAAATGGTCGTGGCCGTGGAGCAGGGGTGGGGGCGGAGGGTGGGCGGATGGACCCCCACCCCCACTACCTCACTGCGGGACGGGATACCCCTCTGGTGTAGGCAGGGGCGGGGTGCGGGGGGTAGAAGTAGTGGTGCCTCGCCCTCGCTTGGGCAGGTATCACCCCTACCATTTCCATTCAACACATGAAGCACAAACTTTGTAGTTTCCGCCCCCATTACCTCCCAATTTTACTGATAAAAATGGACAAGAAAACCATCGGGTCCTAGGGACCCTAAGGGGTTCATTTGGAACACAGTTGTTTTTACTTCCTCAGCACTGAACTTCTTCATAAGGCTATCTTTCATCTCACTTGTTATTCTAGGTCTTATAGCACTCAGGCAGTAAATCAATATTAAAATGTAATGAAGAGGTAAAGAGGGATAAGAAGGAACCTGTGAAGCATTCCCCAATTCCTTTTTGCTCATGTAACACACGACCACACAAATCTGTGATTGAGAAGATTCTATTATCCTTCATCCTCTAACTGGATTGCATGTGAAAATAGTGCATGTTTTTGTCACCATCTTTGAGCCAATGTTGTTTGGCCCTTTGTCTCCACTTCCACTCTGTTTTTGCTATGGCCAATTCTGTTTTGTGTTGAAGATGCTTCATCTGTTCGATGTGAGAGCCTTCTCCTTTGTCTTGTAAGCTGCTAATTCTTGCCAGATCACGATTAGCTTCTTCTTGTTCCTTTTGTTTGGTTCTTTGAGCCTAGCTGGTTAAGCCTTTATGGCAGTGCTCTAGTTTGGTTCTTAGATTCTGAACTTGGTTCCTCCCTCTGCCCCTTTATTCCATCCCTCTTCTATTACTTTTTTGGCCTCCTTTTTATCTCCCAAGTTGTTTCATAACGGAATACCATCTATCTTCTTTGATAGCTTTTAGTCTGCTGGTGTAGAACTATGCATAGTGGTGAGTGATCAAATTTAATAGCTAGGGGACATCACAAACAGTGTGGTTGAACCTCATTGGTAAAATTTCTCCCTTGTCTATTATTTGTCCAAGCAAACTGTTGATCAAGGTACCTGAGATCATGGATCCCACACTGTTCCACAGTTTGTTTGAACTTCTCTATCTGATGGTAAGGTTTACTAGCTCCCCAATACTTCTTCCTTCGGTGAAAAATTTCGTTGAAGTCTCCTGCACATAGCCATGGCAGAGAAGGAACTGGTTTGAGCAGCTTCAAGAGTTCCCAACTCCCTCTCCTTTTGACATGATCTAGATGCCCATGAAAACTACTGAATTGCAATGGCTAACTTCCCTCATTTTCCTGGATCAATGCTGAGATGTGCCACCTAGTAAAATTGGCTATCCGAACCTTCCACTCCTCCTTCTAGAGTAGAGCAATTCCGCCACTAAGTCCAATACAGTCAACTGTGAAACAACCATCAAACTATATACTTCTTCTCACTTCTTCCATCTTTAAATAATTACACTTAGTTTCCACCAGAAGAACTAAGTGAGGGAACTTTTCCTTAGTTAGCTTCCTAAGAATACGAATTGCATGAGGGTTCCCAAGCCCTCAACAATTCCATGATAAGAGACTCATTGATATTGGCAGGGCTGAAACTCAGCTGCTTCCATGTCATTTTGAATATCAATCCTTTCTTCTTCTATTTGGACCTTTTTAGAAATTGAAACTGTTCCTTTAACATCGTTTTGGAAGCCCCTCTTTAGTCCTCTGTGGTAAGGGGTATTAGAGATATCTGCTAGATGTGTGTTGGAGCTGAGAAGGCCTTTAGCCTTCCTTTTCCACTTGCCTAGTTGCTCAGTAACAGATCCCCCACTCGGACTTTGTGGAGCCCCTAGGCTAATGGCCTGTAGATGGTGGTTATCTGCCCTGATTACTACTTGTTGTGTCTCAATGTGATTATGTTTCTCACTTTCCCCTCGAGTTCTTGTTTCCTTTGCTTGCCATATACTCAGCTTCTTAGATCTATTGTTCAAGTCAAACTCCATCTAACATTTTTCATCTTTGAGTTCAGGCTTAGCAACCCTCACGTGATGGAGTTTATCATCACAATTACTCCCCCCTTATCTACCCTCCCTGGTGGTTGAGACCCCTTTATGACCTATAGGTCACATGTGGGTTTTGAGCTTTGTTGTTGATCAGCACTGCCACAGTCATAGAGATTCAAATTAGTGCTTGTACCTTTATATCCCTTCATCTCTTGGAGCTTAGTGTTGTTGTCTATATCCCTTGTACTTGCATCATTACTAGAAACTTGCCTCTTTTTGAAATTTGTATCCTTAGATTCTTCACATTTCGCCTTTCCGACATGCTCCTGTTCTTTTTTGCTTTGACCTTCAGAATCAAATCCATTACGATAGTAAAAAATAGTAGAGTTCTTTGGTTGTGCCTTGAGCTAGGGGGCAGAATTCTTGTGCCTCTTTTCCTTCTTCCTGATGTTCAACCCTAGGTTTTGGACAAGACCTACCTTTATGGTTTAAAATCTCACATTGGAAACAAAAGCTCTGAAGGCGCTTATATTTGAATGATACCCAGTACCTTTCTTGTTCAAAATCGATCCATTTTCCCTGTAGTAATAGTTTGGACAGGTTAATAGCTACAAGAATAAGAAGGCAACAACCCTAAGTTGAACCATTTGACTCGACATCTATTCTAATAACATATCCTAGTAAAGAACCCAGTTTCTCCCCTATTGTCTTATTCATGGCTCTCATTAGGAGGTTATGGCATTGAATCCAAAACGGTTTAGACAAGAACTAGAGGGTGTTAATTGATACTTTTTCATTAATCTCCTACAGTGTGAGTAGGTTACGATCAAAGAACCAGTGACTTTCACTCAAAACCCTATCTTTATCCTCTATGTTTTGGAATTCAATCAGAAAGCTCTGGTTGCTTAGGTCTTTGAATCATACCCAACCTATCAGTCTCTATCCCTATGGGACATTGTAGTACTAAAAGCTTCGTTGTATGTCCTTCGTTTCGAAAGAACCTTACCAACAATACATATCTTCCCTTTTGTGGGCTGTTTGATCTATCCTTCAAAGCTCACTTGGAGGACCTCCGTCTCCTCTGCTAATAACGGAGGCATTTCCACTTATTCATTTCATCTTCCATCCTCACAACTGTTTTTAATATCTCAACTTCCAGTGAGACAATGCCACTTGTGGCAACTAAACGATACTAAACCCTAACTCTTACTCAAGAGAGAATGAGGGGACTTATTTTCTTAATTTAGTTTCTTCTATCCACCACACCCACCATGGTCATGGTTAATGCATGGTCGTTTGTCAAGGGAGTACGTAGTAAAAATTGCCAAAAGTATCATACAGCCAACGTACTTCTTGGCATCATCTAAAGTATATCGCAGTTGCTAAGAGCCTACTGGTTTAATGGAATATAATTCAGTCCTCCAAATAAAAAATCTGAGTTCACCTCCTTTATCAAAAAAATTAAAAAAAAAAGAAGGTCGCAGTTATTTCTCACCATGCAGTAAAGACTGTATCCTGTTGTACGTGGACCTGTGGTAGGACTCCAAAGGTGTATTTAATTGTTGAGAGCGCAGGACGTTGTCCTATCGTCGATTGGCCGTTGTGTTCTGTTCGTCATCTTAGATTAGTCGGAGGAACCCAAAGTTCAGCTGGCCGCTACCTCAGTTCTACTTGGTGATGTGTCACATTTTAAATAGCTTATATTTAAATAGTTGATAGAAGAACTGATGTTGGACAGAATTAGTCGTGTATAATTAATTGTAAGTGAATTTAATATTATTCAAATATAAAATCAAGAAGAGTAGCAGATCGCGCTGCAGATGCATTTAGTATAGTCCTTAATAATGATAAAATAGTTTGAGTTAAAATATTTTATTAAATTTTAAAAATTTAAAAAAAAAATTGAAAAAGTTAAAAAATTATTTGAATATAATTTTTTAATATAGTTTTTTTTTAAATATAAAAAATATAGTATATTTTTTTATTTGAAAAAATTGAATATTTTAAATTAAAAAGTATTTTATATTCGAGTTATATTCGAAATTTTCAAATATATAAAAATATTACGATTTCTTATTTGATTTTACTTTCTGTTTTGATGGTCAGTAATGAGATAAATATTTTTGAATCATTTTTTTTTTCTATTTTATATTTGGTGGACTGTCGTCTAAATAAAAATGTTTTATGATTAAATAAATAAATTTTTTAGATCTTTAGAAGATTTTATTTATAAATAAAGATATTTTAATTAGTTTTATTACAAAATGAGAATTTTTTTTACTTGTTTATTACTTAAATTATAAAAAAATCTAATTTTTTAGATTATATATAACTTTGTCTAATATTTTTTTCATTTATTTTATTATCAACATGGTACAATTAATGCGAATATTAATCATTAATGCTTTGAATGAACGAAATCATTCATGAAAAGTTTGAAGTTGATCTGCTCTATATCTCTTCTTTTTATTTTGTATCTATGCCTAACACGTAAGCAAACGCGCCCTCAACCGATCGAATGGCTTTGGATGCAAGTTGCAAGCAAGAAAAGTTATAAACATCATTCCTACGCGACATTGTATATACTTTTTTTTTAAAATATGGAATATATAGATAATTAGTAGAAGAATTTATTTAGATCTTGTTTGTTTTTGGCGTTACGTGTATGAAATAAAATGGGATGATTTGAATTAAATTAGACTAAATTTTTTAATATATATATTTTTTATTTTGTAATTTGAAAAAGTTTTATTTATTTATTTTTTTTTGTATGAAAACTTAAAAAAAATTGTAACGATTAAATAAAATAATATGAGATGAGTTAAAATGAGTTGTAAAAATAAATAAAACTTTAGTTTAATAAGAATAAAACAAAAATTAAATAAATAAATAAACAATTATGTATAGTATGCAGTATAAAAATGAT
Source organism: Platycarya longipes (assembly GCA_036559045.1). Lineage (NCBI taxonomy): Eukaryota > Viridiplantae > Streptophyta > Magnoliopsida > Fagales > Juglandaceae > Platycarya > Platycarya longipes. The sequence continues at coordinate 15,644,978 of CM071799.1, read as the reverse complement.
GAGTAACTAGGCCTCTATAATCAAATATTCGATAATCTCGATTGGACTTCAATTTGAATAAAAATTGATTTGTTTTTAGAGATGGCTAGAGATGAGATAAAAGTTAAAAAGAATAAAATATTGTTGTACTATATTTTTTTAATATTAGTTTTATTTTAGGATTTGAAAAATGTGTTTTGAAATTTGAAAAAGTTAAATTTTTTATTATATTTTGTATGAAAATTTGAATAAGTGTAATGATAAGTTTAAATGTGTTTTGAGTTTTTGATTTCATCTCCGTAAGCAAACCGGGCCTAAGTTGTTTTAGTATAGTAATCAGATCCATATAGATCCATATAAATTCCATCCGAATAGTATACTTTTTTTATGTCATATGTTCTTAATATTTTCCAAGCTTAATAAAATATAGATAGGTTATTTTGTGATAAGAATTCATATTTTTTATCAAACTGATTTATCAATTTTTTATAAATTCATTACACATGAACATGAATTATTTATGTAGTTTTAACATAAATGCTTACAAATCTCATCGTCGATCAACATATTTTATCCTAAATGCATGCATTTTATGAGTTTTGGACTATTATGTGTATTGTTTGAAGATCTAGATGGGCTAGATCCATGTTTTGCCTTTTGATTTTGTCCTATAGTTGACTATGGACATGTGTAACACATTGTGGGGCCATTCTTTATGGTCATATTTAGCCCATTATTGGTTTTGGTCCATTATCAATACGTTGTCGACCGCAACCTTAGATTTAATGTTCTAGATTCCAATTATATTATCACCACCACCACTTTTATCAACTCATCATCAATCAATCGAATGCTACACCTAAGTTTTAATTTGAGATTTTAAATTCTTCACTTTGGATTCAAGGGATTGTTGGAGATAATAATTAAAGGAAAACAATAGGCTTCTCGTTGGGGGCTCCACTGGGATTTTTTTTAGTTTTAGTTTTTTTTTTTTACTTTATGATTAAGTAAATGTTTTTTTTAATAATATTATAATTTTTTTTAAAAGAAAATACTTAAAGATATTAAAAAAATCACGTAAAAAAAAACTTAAAATGTATTAATAATAGGTCCCAGCAAGAGCCTCCAAAGGAATGCCTAGCAGCACCCATAATCAAATTCGTCACCTTAAATTTGATTTGATTATTATCCTGACTTAATTGTCATTATTATCAAATCAAGTGATTTTTCTAACATAATGACCATTATGTTACTAACTTATCTCCATGACTAAATATTTTCTAACATAATAATCATCAATTTTCATAATGACTAAATATTTACTAACTTATCTCCATGTAATTTTTCTATAAAGTATGACCATTATTTTGCATTCAATTACAATTGAACATAAAAAATAGTCTAGCCCTCAAAATCTCTCTCTCATTCTTTTTCTCTATCTTAATATTTTTTTATGTTTTTTATTATATGTTAGTTGGGATAATAGATTTTTAAGTTTAGCATTCTTTTTCGCATTGAAAGTTCTTGTAAACAATTTCTTTAAAAAATGAGTTGAGATGAGATAAGTTCAAATAGTTTGTAAATAGTAATGAGATATAAATTTTAAGATGATTGTGTATTTGGATATAGAAGTGAGATGAAATGATTTTTTATTTTCTTGGAATTTGATAATGTTGAGTCTCACTAATTATAACATAGTATTTGTAATAATGGAATATTCTTTATGAATATATCATATATGATATATTTCCAAATAATATAAAAATTATAAATATTATTTAGAATTCCACGAGGAAGGGAAGAGGGGAAAACTAAGGGTGCTACCCGCCTAACCCCCGCATCGGTAGGGGTTCCTTTTCTTCCCTGTACTCCGCCCTTGCCCATGCGGGGATGGGATACCCTGTTCAGCAACGAGGGGTAAGGGGTGGACGTCCAACCATCCGGCCCCTGCCCCTAGCTTTTGGGTCTTTGACCCATTTTAATATTCTGAGTCTAAAATGGCCTAAAAACACATTCAAATATGTTTTTGAGCCCAAAATTTAACTACACATTTAAATATGTTAAAAAATTTTAACAAAAATTATATGAATAGAAACTATTAACTATTTACTAATTACAAAGTTCCAAGTTCCCACTAATACTATTAATCTATTAAGTATTCAGTAATAACCAGCACTAAAGTATACAACACCAAGCTATTACAAATTTACAATGATACAAATTAAGACAACTAATAAGCTATTATAAAATTACAAATACATCTAAAAATAATAAATGATACAAATTGTACTATTAAGTATTAACATTTCAACTACTTCTGAATTAACAAAATCATAACATTGAAAGTGATTGAGCAATTTGATGATTTGATCAATTTTGGATGGCGGTGAGTTCATTGAGTTGTGTTGCCTGTTGGGTGTTGTGAGGAACACATTCAAGGAATCATGATCATAAAACCTGCAATAATAATAAGTCAAAAATAAAACAAATTATAATTATAAATATAAAGCTATAACTTATAAACATGAATAAAAAAATTAAAATACAAAATATTAAAAGTACTAACCAAGATGACATTGGGTCATTTAGTTCAACGATGAGCATAAAAGCACTCGACATATACATTAAGAATATAAAAACTACAAAATTTCAAAACCTAAGAACAAAATAATTAAATATTAAAATTAAAAATATTATAAAAACATAAATGCAAACAATAATTGAGGACTAATTGTACAAACCATGGTAATGGGGTCTAAGACACACAAAGTCATATTGCAGTAGAGGTAGTCGTAGATGTCGTCCCAGGTATCGCTACAATAATTAAATTTGAAATTAAAACCAATTAAATGAAAATAAATAATTAAATAAGAAAATTTGAATTCAAGTGATAATTTACCAGATCCAGACTGATCAACACACTCCTTTTTGGCGTCGACTTGAACATAATTAAGAACATCCAGAACATAAGTTGGACTCTCCACTGATCCAATTTTGAGACTCTACAATGGTAGGATTTAATGAGTTTTAGAATGGATCTAATACGTGTCCTCCGATGCTAAAGGTCGACTTTGAAGTTACGGTGCTAATCGGGATAGCTAAAATGATGCGGGCTTTCTGTGCAAGGAGGGGATACTTGGGGACATTTATATTCTACCAAGCTAAAATATCAAATTTTTGTACATATGGTTGAATATCCACTATAAAATATCTGTCTATTTTTGATTGGGCATCTATAGATGAACATGTCAAGGGATATGCCTCCATCCTATCACCTAGTTCATTCTACGTTTTCTAACCTGACATCTACAACTAGTGGGGGGTAGGTGTAGGTGCCGCAATACTACCACCTCGCAAGATGATAAACTCTTCAAATAATCTATTAAGGATTTTCTGAACTCGAAATGCAATATGCTTCACCCATACTTGCTTGTAGGTAATACACAATCCATATACCATGTCATCCACCTTAAACCGGGGGTCAAGGCCAATAGCTACATATAACAACATATTAGCTCTATCAAAACCTCTGCAAATTCTTGTAGTACTTTAGCCTCATCATCAATATCATCTCCCACAACTTAGTGTGACCACTTGTGACAATCTTATCTAGTTTTCACCTTACATATTTGTTGACAAAAATGATGGGATGTATGATACAAAGAACCAGATAGAATCTTCATAACCTCATAAAAAAGCCTCAAAATCTACAAAAGTAGACACAACCTCTTAGTCATCAAACATAAGCTTCCTCAATACTTTATCAAAATACATTGCATTTTGTATGTCTTCATCACCCAATGCATCAAATTTATACTCTTGGACCGCCTCCAACATAAAAAGTTTTTAAGTTCCAACTTGTAAACAAATCAGCGCAAAGACCCTTCTAACATGTTAGGCCCACAAACCTCACAGCAACCTTGAATTTCTCCAACCTGGCAGGAGAAGATCTCACCCATTTCACAGCAGTCCTAATATAAGCATCGAGTCATTAAGTATTCTCAAACCATTGCCGATAATAAGATTAAGAATATGTGCTGCATACCGCACATGCAAATAATTGCCATACAAGATTATCTTATTCGCCTTTTTAAGAAAAGTCTTAAGATACCCTAATGCAACATCATTACCCGAGACATTATCAATTGTACATATTAGAGCGTGTGTCAACCCCCACTCTTTTATAGCAGCCTCTAAGGCCCTCCCTATCTCTCACTTTTGTGATTAGTAGTTTCTTGTTGGGCTTGGGGATGGGGCAAGGTGTTTGGCCAGGACTAGGAGTAGTAGTATTGATAAGGTTAGGAGTAGGGCCACGGGTAGGGTTAGGGTTACGGATACCCTAGGTAAAGGAGCTCAGACTAAAATCTGTTGGATTGTCCATTCACTCAAGCAAACAAAAAATCTGAAATTGTAGCAAACAATCAAGTATTAACAAAATGGAAAAAAACTAATTATGTAATTATTTTAAATATTTTGCAAATATGCACAATTGCCTTCAAGAAACTAACCATGCCCTAGCCATAAACCATTTGTTAGTGTGCAAAAAATGTGCCATGAAAAGGAGTCCAACAAACTTTTAGCCCCCATGGTCTTATGTTTCTTTAATCCATAACCTTATCCAAGTTGTCTTATGTTTGAACTTTTAATAATCTCTTATTTTTCAAAAGTGAAATTTGACATGTTTTAAAAGACTCCATTTGAAACTCAAAATTGAGACTAGGGAACAAAAATTGATAGCAAACTAATAAATTGAGACCAGGGCACAAAATTGATAGCAAACTAGCAAATTGAGACCAGGGCACAAAATTGATGGTTCTGCTCTATGACTGTTTTACAAATTACAACAAACCAAGTTTTAAAAAATAGCAAGATAAAAGAATTGCAACATTTTATAAAACATTTTATCATGATATAAGTAATTCATAATTATTCACATTGGCAAACTAGTAATCCAAGGCCTTAATAAATTATAATTCAAACACTTAATTACAATCCATCACACACATGCACAATCAACTTCCACAGCAGACAGTTCACAATCCCATCATCCATCTCCATTAATCATCTATCCTCCATTTAATTCTATAAATTTAACAAAAAAAAAAAGACAAGAGATGTGGATTACAAATTACCTTTAACGAGAATAAATGAGATGACAGTGACTCCACAGGCACAACGGTGGTGGCGAATCCACAAGCATAGACGGCGATGACGGGAGTTGGCAAGCTACTGCAACAAGTCACGAGACGGGGCTGCGGCGACGAGGGCTAGGGTTCTTTCTAATTTCTGGAACCTTGGGGAAAATTTTGGAAAAGAGTGGAGTAACTGAGTTGATTTTAAAAAGGGAGGATTTAAGTTAGTAAACCCAGAATGGCGTGTTTTGGCAAAAACGTTGTCATTTTGGTCACCTGTTTTTTTTTAAATATATATACTAAATACGGGGGTAGGGCAGGGTATTTGCTGGGTAGGTCCACCCTATCCCATCCCCGCCCTCGTTTTTCTGCCCAAAAGCGAGCGGGATTCTCCCACTCACGCCACAACTGCCAGGGTGATCTATCCCGCCACATGAGGGCGGGGCAGATAGGCAACGGGGTAGTGGGTGTGGGGCCTCACTGCTCACCCATAAGGAAAATGGGTTCTATTGGACAATTTTCGATTTTCTTTCCATTATTTGCTTGTGTCAGTGTGCATTGTTCACTCAATGTATAATATTTGAGATGAGTTGAGTATGGGTGAGATGAATTTTTAAAATTGAGCTTAGCTACTTATCATTTCTACACATTATATATTATATTTAATTCTTAGAATTTTTTAATATATTCTTTTTAAATTAATTGAATTTTTCTATTTATCATTCAAACAACACAGATTAAATAAGAAAAAAAAAATATAAAGAATAAATAATTATGTGTAGTGTGTGATATCTAATCATTTCCTTTTTAGTTAATTTGCAATAACTTGGGATTTAAACCCATAGAGATGATAAATCTTTCGACTGCAAATTCAATATTCAATGGGATGAATTACATCTCAATGATATCAAATTGGAGCAATATCATGAATAACAATATATGAATTATAAAATTGATTCATCGTTGAGAATCAAATAATATAACATATGAAGATCTTTTATACATACCAAATTCCAATTTTTATTTCTGATCCAATCAATAATTTCTTTATTTTCTTTATCATTCTTTCTTTTCTATAAGCTATGACCCCTTTGTATAATCATTTGATGAAATATTATATGACCACCTCTATACTTACTTACATTGGTTATAAAAAAATCCCAATGATAATGACTAAAATATTTCTTTATAATTTTATCTTTTAACGTTTAGATATACGAAAAGTTTTACCGTACATGAAGCTCTGAGAGGCTTTTATCTAAACTAGTTAACCAAACTAGAACTAAGATATTCTAAATATACAAATGGGTCTTGTTGAGTCAATTGAGATGAGTTGAGTTCTTTATAAATAATAGTAAATTAAGATGATGGAGTGTGGGGCTCACTTGAGGAGTGTTTATATATTAATATGAGTTTAGATATATTTATAAGAAATTAAAAAAGTTATAAGTCTTGCGTGTAAAGAAATATTAAGTTGAAAAAAATTGTGGGTCCTACAGCAAATAAGCTTTAAGTTAAAATGAGTTTAGTAGTTTGTGACTTGGGTACTTAAATGCTAGATTCTATGAGGGGAGGCCCATTCGAGATAAGCCAGGCTTTGGGCCCATTGCAAGGCCTAAGTGGGCCCAACCCCAGGATCAGTCTAACCCTTCCCCCCTTTGTTGAACGGCTCGGTACTTGAGAAGGAAGGCGATCCCAAGGACGCATGGGGTAGGATGGTGCCTGCAGGATGAGTTGAAAGGTAGGAAAAACCAAGTTAGAAAGCGATAGGCATGCCCCTCACCATATTAAATGTAGGAGCTTGCCAAGGCTAAGGCACATTAAATGCAAGCACGACGGAAGTGTGTCAAGCGTCCAGAAGCATTAAATGAGCTGCAAAAACCCTTCACCACATTAAATACGGGTCAGGAGCTCAAGCATGCGTCTGGGTAAAGCAGAGACTAACACTGTATGGAGAGGGGGATAACTCGCTACCAACTCAGAATGTGGCAGGAAGGTGTGTCCGGACATGACAAAGGGCATGATGGCCTAAAGGACAGACACGACAATGACCTTTTTTGCTTCTTTTTTTGTTCTTATTATTTGCCAATAAAATACATTGAACTCGTAACAAGTACATCTCATGCCCGTTTGCCATCTCAAGGGAGTTTCAAAATCTGCTAAAAAATGAAGTATCATACTATCGACTCAAGTTGCCTTACAAAATAAAGAGCAAACAAACAAAAATATACCCCCGTTCAAGTACAAAAGAAATAGAAAACGACTCAGTTCATGTACCTCTCCAACAACCAGACAATATTTATTGTCTATCAATCTCGAGATAATTCTCAATCTGTATGCATCTATATATCTTATGGACAATGTTACAGGACCGATGTTTTACTGATGATTGATCAATAGGTAGTGTAAATTCATTTTTTAATCTTTTATTTCAATAATTTTTATATAATTTTTCAGTATTTATATACAAAAGATAGAGATACACTAATGATTACTTCTTTAATTATTAAATAAAATAAAAAATACAATCAATCACTTTTATTGGTCAAGTTTATAAGGTTAAATAGCATTTTCCATATCTTATAGATATATATATATATATATATAAGTATAATATATATTTATGTATATTCATGTCGGCGCCCCAACTTGCGCTTGGGTTCGTACGCAAAATGCGACGCCGGGGACGAACGTCACAAGGAAGTCATCCCTCGTCTTTACTTATGAGAGCCTTATTTTTTTTTTTATATATCGCAGCGGAAAAGGTCAAGCCATAAATAAACGACAAAACGTTACGCTTGTCGCACATCACATGGTTAACAAAATAAAACCCAAATTAAACATCACAAGCACATATACATACATCAGAATAAAGTCACCAATGTAAACAGTTTTATACAAAAGTACTTCCCAAAACAGCGGGAAGATTTTTCCTTCCAAAAGTACATCGGTGTATACAAAATAAAGGTGCTGCTGACCCACTCCTCCCTCCGCCAACCATACTAATAGGCGGGTTCTTCTTTTATCTTCTTATAGTTTCGGGCCATAACGAAGGCTGTCCAGACTCAGCCCCAGACCTACGTCACACATCATCCCAGAGGATGACGTAAACAGGCGTCCCAAGTGGAGGAGCCCGTCAACACCCAGCACCATACAACACCCCGTAGGGCGTAGGTCGTCAAAAAAGTAAGTCGCCATAGGAAGCGACTCTGCCGCCCACTGACCCAACAGGTCTGTAGGGTCACTGGCCCGGCAGTCTCAGCCTTAGTCGGGCCCATGAGGGTCCGACCCATCTTCTCGAGAGTCGTAATCCGTGGATCCATCCTGTCCTGCAATGACTTCTATTGTTCCCAAGGGAGCAATAGTAAGATAATAAAAGGGGGGTGAGATTTTCGGGAGAAATCTCAGCAAGTACACTAAACACTTAAAACCAGAACATATCAGATATACAGATAAGTGAACAAAACATTCTTAACTAATGCACATGCAATGAATGACTGACTCATGCACATGCTCATGAAAACTTTTAAACAGATATACTTCTTTCAGACTTCTTTTCATAAAACTTTCATGCAGACTTCTTCTTTCAAACTTCTTTTCATATCATCGTTGCTTTTCAAAACATTTCTTTAAAACATTTCGTATCTTTCTTTCTTTCTTTCTTTCTTAGGCGCCACTTATCATATACAGATCTTTCTTATGGCTCGAAAGCCCTTCTTGTCATGACTTTTTCTTTCACATGTATGAGACACAACACGGTTCCCCTAACACCGCGTGTTCCCTGCTGGTTACCGCATCACCCTAGAGTGAGCGTCATATAACTTTAAAACGGCAGGTCCTTTCACCTTATCCGTCTTGGGCACCCACCAGCGTTAGGTGCTACCGCGCTCCGGCCACCTTTTGGTGCCATACACGGTCCGCCGACTGTCCTTCGTCGACCCAGGGGCTACCACTCGACTTTAGACACTCCTGAGTGGACAGGGAGTTCCACTGGGGCACTTCCCCGTCCCAGCCTTTGGGGTTCTTATAAAAAACTTTACTTCTTTCTTTTCTTTCAAAATTTCCATCTTTTCTTTTCTTTTCATTTTCTTAAAAACATGCTTGACTTTAAAAACTTTCTTTTCATGACTTATGCATGGGACATGCATGCTTACTTATTTTCATGCAAGAACCCGAGACAAGGCTCGAGTGCATTCACATTTCATTTTCTTTCTCCCTCTTTTGGGATACTTTTCAAAATTTTCCTACTTAGTCATCATATTCTATATACCCAAAATGGGCCTAGGATTGAAGTGGGGTATTGGACCGATCTCCAACCCATCATGGCCGAATTCTCCTAGAGAGTTTCTAGGGTTTTTCTTCATCATTTGACTTCAAATTCCCTCCAATAAATTTTAAAGTATCCAATTGAATTAAGTACCCTTCTTAGCAAGGGGTAACCGAAACTCTAAAGTTTCCCAAGCAACCATTTCACATCAAACTTAGTTATTTCTAATTCCTCCATTCACCTTTTCAACTTAGGGAATTCCTCCCCTTAGTCTAATCAAACTTCCTTTCCTAAAAGTTTCTTCTATGAGTTCAACTAAACAAAATCACCACCAAACAATATAATATTAATCCTCCAAATCTCAACCTTAAATATCATAAAATTCCAAATAAACATTTCTATACATCATACACAAGTGATCATTTCTTCCATATGCAAGTATATGTATCATTTCCATCCATATCAATCAAATAATTTATTCTCATGTCCATTTTTCATTTTCTTACAACAATATGCTCCTTGAATAAATCAATTCCATCACTAGTTCCTCAAATAAAAATCTTTACCGTAGCAACACCACAATTTAATGTTTTAACACTAAAATCCTCCATGCATCATTTTCATCATTTCATCAAATAATCATGCTTTTTCCTTTCTTTTGCAACTAACACTTGATTCATCATTTGTACTCACATTCTAATCTTATTCCATCATATGAGTTTATCCAAGAATATTCATATCATAAGCAAGAAAAAATCATTCCAACTCAAACATGGCAATGGCAACCATTAATCCAACAAACATGATCACTTCACTATATATAAGACTTGTTAAGGAAAAAGTGGGTGTATACTTACAACACTCCTACTAGACTTTAGCTTAAATCTGAAATTACACATATACAATCTCCCATTAGTCTAGTCATGAACATAAAAACTCAAAGAAAGCTCTATTTCTTCCCAACCATTACAAAGTGTTTACATGTGTGTGTGTGTTCTTCCTAATCTTGTATAGATTTAATCACTAACCTTCTCCAATGAATTGATCACCTTCACACTCTTGCTTTTGACTTTCCTACTATAGGATTCTTCAAAATAGGTGGTGAAAAGAGAAGAAACAAAAGTAGGAATAGCTAGGGTGAGTTTGGGCCGAGAGGTGGAGAGGAAGTGAGGGTGTTTGCATGTGTCTAATTGATTTGAGCTCAAGAGGTTTTGGCCTAAGGGTCACACGGCCCAGCTCCCTTCCCTAGGGTCCTTGGTAACTCTCTAATCATGTTTAGGCATGGCTAAAGATAGATGGGTTGATTGACAACTCTAGGCCACTCCAAGATCAAATCTTGGCCATACCATAGATGATTCTCCTTTCTCCTTTCTTTCCTATGGCCGGCGGCTTCTTGGTGCCTCTAGCCTCCATTTTCTTGTTTTTCACTCAATCATCATTCCCCTATCCTCTCATGTGTCCATCCAAGTGATTCCAAAGCCATGCTTTTTTGGAATTTGAGCAAGGCATGACCGGCCAAGCTAGCTCCACCGAAACTCCCTTTGCTTCTCTTCCTAGTTTTGTCATTTCAATCACCTACACATACACCATACCTCTCTTCACATCACCATACCTTCTTACACATGTACTTCATCCACTTACACACTCTTCCTCTTTGTCCTATCACTTGTAGATGGCCAAACCCCATGAGATTCCCCATTGAACCCCACGGATTGGCCTCCACCGAAACTCCAAGCTCCCTTCATCCAAGCTTCTCCTCATGCCACTTTGTAAACTTCCCTACACCTCATGACCTCACTTGGCAAGTCAAGGGATGGTGTTTTGTACCTCCAAGATACCATGGTAGGAAAAATCATTCCATTAGATTCTACACTCAATCCTACATGGCATGCATCCAACTACTAGTCAACCTTCACCAAATAATATTTTCCTTACAAGGGTTTGGATAATTTTTCTAGGATTTTTCTCCCATTGACAAGTGTCTCAACTATGGGCTTGATGGGCTATGGGCTCATTCCCTATGGGCTTTTGGACTCACCATTGCTCTCTTGGCCCATTCACTTGATCCATTCTCCAAAGGTCTCATTCCTAAGCCCATTTCTTCAAAGCCTATTTTGTTCTTTCACCAATTACCACTAATCTTGTGTATTAATCCTTAATTAGTTAATTAAATTAAGATGAAGATTTTTAGGGCTATTACAATTCATATATGTAGAACTCGGATAAAAATTTCAAGGTAGAGAAAACTGTTATTTCTAAATTGATGATAACAATAATAAAGAAATAATATTTATAGTTGTGGACTCGTGGAGTATGCAAGCATTATCCAAATCTTTTGAAAAAATGAATAAATATAAGACTCACATGAAAAAAAAATTATTTTCAATAATAAATCTCGCTCGTTTTCAAAAAAATTGTACGATACTTACACACTTAGTAATTGTGTCTAGTGTTACTCATAATAATAACAATATAATAATAATAATATGCACTAATTAGAGCATTCAAGTAGCTTATGAAGTTTTTATATAAAATAATTAGTTAGAATCAACTTTCTCTATTTTCGATAATGATTTTTACAATATATACTCCTTTATTTATTTTTATAGTATTTAAATATTTAAAAAGATGCGAAGAATTTCTGATCCCTTGCTACTGAACATGTAAGAATACTCGTGTTCTGTGTTTAGAAAACTCGAAGCAAATACCCAACAGATTCGATCTTGAAAATTAGGGCTTCACAAACTATATATGAACTTCGGATCAAATGCAAGAATAACCAACAGCATACAAATCAACAAAATATAAAAGAATATTAAAGAAAAGGAGAGAACACGCAAATTACGTGGTTTGGCCCTAATGGCCTACATCTATGGCAGAGACAGTCTCAGAGATCATCTTTATTAATAAATCACCAAAGCTACAGTATTTATAGAGGTGGTACCAGCTTTCGAGCACAAGACAACCAGCACAAGCCTCTTATCGTTCACTCTGTTACAAACCCTAGCACACACATTTACTAACTCTGCTTCTCTCTCTCAATATCTCGAATACGTAGAAGCAACAAATGATCAATCTAACCCTAGTACTCGGCATAAAATATACATATATATATATATTATATATATAGTGTCACAAGATGTAGACATATGTCCCTAACAAACGACCTTGATGCATTCACTTAAAGCTGAGGCGATATTTGCAGAAGTTGTGAATAGACCATTCTGCCCCTTTTTCGTTTAAGTCCTCCCATTTGTTATCTTGTGTCCAAATTTGTAATTTCCTGCATACATAAACACAGAGAGAGTACACAAGCTAATATACAGGTTTAGCACTAATTATCCAACATTCTCTACCTTGGCAAACCTGTGTTTATTAAGGCTAACTACTCATCTTGGTTGTTCCTACACCATCCCCCTAATGGGAACTTAGACCAAACTTCAAATTTACTAAATCCAAACAGTGTTTGAACTTAGTGGATGGAAGAGACTTTGTCATCATATCTGAGGGATTATCCTTAATTGGTATTTTCTCCACATTGACCTCCCTGGACTCTATAACATCTCTTACAAAGTGAAGCATAATATCAATGTGTTTAGACCTCTCATGATAGACTTGATTTTTAGTTAAGTGTAAGACACTTTTTCTATCACACTAAACTGTGATATTACTATCATAAATGCCTAACTCCTTAGCTATTCCCTTTAACCAAATGACCTCTTTTATTACCTCTGTCAAGGCAATATATTCGGCTTCTATTGTAGACAAAGCTACAATTGATTGCAAGTTAGATCTCTAACTAATTGCCCCCCCAAAAGCTGTGAACACATAGCCTATTAAAGACTTTCTAGTGTCCACATTTCCAGCAAATTTGAGTCCACAAAACCTTCCAATTCACACCTCGCTTCAACATTTAACACATACACCAATCCTAAGTTAACAGAATCAGTGAGGTACCTACTTAATAGCTTGCTAGTGAGGCTTTCCAAGATTTTTCATAAATCTGCTAACCACACTAACAATATAAGTCAAATCAGGTTTGGTACAGACCATAGCATACATCAGGCTTCCTACCATGCTAGCATAAGAAATTTGATGCATAAATTCAATATTTGATTCAGTAACAAGGGATTGGATAACAGATAGCTTAAAATGTTGTCCAAGAGGTGTATTAACATGTTTAACATTATCCATACTAAACATTTTCAGAATTTTACAAATATAAGCATTCTGTGACAAAAATAGTGTTATGTTTTGCTTTTTCCTTACTATTTCCATTCCTAGAATTTTACTAGTAGGGCCTAATTCTTTCATTTTAAATTCTACCTTTAACATGCATTTTACTTTATTAATCAGTGTAAGGTCCTTGCATGCAACCAGCATATCATCTACATAATAACAAATAAATCATAGCTCCATTTACTCCTTTAAAATAGACAAAACTATTATAGCAACTTCTGTTAAAACCATTTCCAAGCATGTGATTATCAAATCTCTTATACCATTGCTAGGAGACTGTTTTAAACCATATATATTCAGACTTTAAAGCATCTATAAAACCTTTAGGGGGTTGCATATAAATTTTTTCTTCAAGTTTCCCATGTAAAAAAGCAGTTTTAACATCTAGTTGTTCTAAATGCAGATTTTCAAAAGCTGTAAAAGACAATAATAACCTAATAGAACTGTGTTTGACAACAGGAGAGAAAATTTTATTGAAATCAATTCCCCCTCTCTATGTAAAACATTTTGCTACCAGACTAGCTTTATATCTAGTTCCCTCTAACCCTGGTATGCCCTCTTTTCTTTTGTAAATCCACTTGGACCCTACTAATTTAACACCAGTGGGTTTAGTGACTAACTCCTAAGTTTTATTCTTTTTAAGGGACTCCATTTCTTCATTCATAGCAAGTATCTACTTATCAGCTTCTTTGCTATTTACAGCCTCTTTATAAGACCTTGGTTCTTGATTTACAATCTCATTAGATACAGTAAAAGCAAGAGCTATAAAGTCTGCTTGACCATATCTTCTGGGTGGTTTAATCACCCTCATTTTCCTGTCTTTTACTAAATTGTAAGAGTCAGCTCCATCTTGACCTAGATCCCCTGAGTTTTTTACCTTAGAATCTGTGTTCAGGTCTTTTGTGTGTCCAGGTGAGATGTTTTGCTCCACCTCTAGCTGAACACTTCCTAAAGATTTTCCTTGAAGTGAATTAGAGTCAATTTTCTATACCTTAGCAATTTGGAATTCATTAATGGTCACATCTCTATTCATAATGCATTTTTGCCTACCAGGTTCATCTATCCACAGTTTATACCCCTTAACCCCATCAGGATACCCCACAAAAATACATTTAAGAGCCTTGAGGTCTAACTTATTTGTTTTGGAGTGTGCATAAGCAATACACCCAAAAATTTTCAAGTAGTCATAACTGGAAGGTTTCCCAGTCCACAATTGTTGTGGGGTTTTAAACCCTATGGTAGAGGAAGGACATTTAATTATCAAATAAACTGTTGTGGTAGCAGTCTTTACCCAAAAAGATTTTGGTAATCCAGTATTAGACAATATGCATCTAACCCTCTCTAAAATGGTCATGTTCCTCCTATCCGCCGACCATTTTGTTGAGGGATTTATTTCACTGTTTTATGCCTAAGTATCCCTTCTTTATTACAGAAATTATTAAACTCTATTGACAGAAATTATAACCCATTGACTGTCCTTAAAACCTTTAGTTTCTTGTCCACCTGATTTTCCACTAAATATTTCCATTATTTTTAACTTTTCTAAGGTATCATTTTTTTGTTTAAGAATGTAAATCCACACCTTCCTTGAGTAGTCATCAATGATGGAGAGGAAATAGCTCCCTCTACCATAAGAGACTACTCTTGAAGGCCTCCATAAGTCTAAATGAGCATAATCTAGGGTTGTTTAGTCAAATGAGTTGCCATTTTAAAACCAACTCTCTTAACCTTCCTAAAGATACAATCTTCATAAAAGGGCAAGTTGTCCAGATTTGTATCTTTTATTAAACCATGTTTCTGAAGCTCTAAGAGACCTTTTGACTAAGCTCTATGCCATAGCACAGAAGTATTGTCTTCGAGGTTTTGTACAGAGGAGACCTCCCCACTTATGGGCTTACCTACTAGGGTATAAAGTCTATTTTTAATCACTCCCTTCATTACAGTGAGGGAGCCTTTTGTAACTAATAATTCCTACTTGTGACTTAAAGGAGTAACCAGACTGATCCAGCATGCCCAAAGAAATTAAGTTTCTCTTAAGTTCAGGTATAAACCTGACTTCCCTTAAAATCTTATTCAAGCCATCATGCAATTTGAGTCTAATAGACCCTATGCCCATGATCTTGCAGGTCCTATTGTTTCCTAGAATTACATGCCCTCCCTCCACCTTAGAGAAGCTTTCAAACCATTCTCTAATTAGACACATATGAAAGGAGTGGCTTGAGTCTAAGATCCATTCATTACTTGAATCTATATCATACACATTTAAAACCTCTGCACTTTCATAACCCTTTAAGACTACAGAGACATCTCCTTCCTCCTTAGTCTTATTCTCAGAACTAGTTTTCTTATCAGGATAGTCCCTCTTAAAATGTCATTCTTTATGGCACAGAAAACATTTGAGTTGCTTCTCCTTTGACTTTGATCTATTTTTTTTATTATCAGACTTACCTTTCTTGGTTTTCTTTTCTGGTCCACCCCTAACAGACAAACCCTCACCTTGTTCTTGTTTGGTCTCAACCTTGTTTTGAAGTTCCCTGGAATGTAGCACAAATTAAACTTCATCTAAGGAAAGTGTATCCCTACTATACATCATAGTCTCTTTTAAACTAAGGTAGGTTGAGTTCAAAGAGGTTAACAGTAGGATGGTCTGATCCTCATCCTCAACTTTGATGTCAATATTAGCAAGATTAGGAATGATCTTTTTAAATTCATCAAGATGTTCCCCTATAGAAGTTCCAGGTGACATCTTGAAGGTATAGAGACAAGTTTTCTTATGGAGTCTGTTAGCTAAAGACTTGGTCATGTATAAGTTCTCTAATCTCCGCCAAATGCCAGCAGCAGTGTCCTCATTTGCTACTTCTCTTAAAACTTTATCCCTAATAGAGGGTATGAGGGTACTGTGGGCCTTTTGGAGGATGTCCTTATGGACTTCCTCCTTCTTAGCCTCAGAAGAGGAGGAACCCTTACTCTTTTCCCTTTTTAGAGCCTCTTGCAAGTCCTGTTGGACAAGCATGACCCTCATTTTGATTCTCCAGATACCAAAGTCATTGTCTCCGATGAACTTCTCAACATTGAACTTAGTGGTCCCCATGCGAACCTATCTCTGGATATCAGTTATAAGAATACTCGTGTTCTGTGTTTAGAAAACCTGAAGCAAATACCCAACAGATTCGATCTTGAAAATTAGGATTTCACAAACTATACATGAACTTCAGATCAAATGCAAGAAAATAACCAACAACATGCAAATCAACAAGAAAATATAAAAGAACATAAAAGAAAAGGAGAGAACACACAGATTACGTGGTTCGGCCCTAATGGCCTACATCCACGACAGGAACAGCCTCAAAGATCATCTTTATTGATAAATCACCAAAGCCACAGTATTTATACAGGTGGTACCTCCTTTTGAGCACAAGAAAACCAGCACAAGACCTCTTATCTTTCACTCTGTTACAAACCCTAGCACACACCTTTACTAACTCTGTTTCTCTCTCTCAATATCTCGAATATGCAGAAGCAACAAATGATCAATCTAACCCTAGTACTCAACATAAGATACATACATACATATATATATATATATATATGGTGTCACAAGATGTAGACACATGTCCCTAACAAATAGCCTTGATGCATTCATTTAAAGCTGAGGTGATATCTGTAGAAGTTGTGAATAGACCATTCTACCCCATTTGCTATCTTGTGTCCACATTTGTAATTTCCTGCACACATAAACACAGAGAGAGTACACAAGCTAATATACATGTTTGAGACTAATTATCCAACAGAACACAATCAACAATCTTGAAATGTTCATATGATTAAGAGAATATCTTCTACTCGATTTTGCTGATTTTTTCTAAAAGCAACCCATCATTGGGCGGATACCACTTAGGAGTTCCATTTAGCTAACTCTTGGACCGTGATGGATGGGAACGAGGACCTTGGTGTGAAAGTAAAACCAATCTTTTTAATTTCGTATTGTACCGACTAGTACGGTCAAAATATGTCGTACCGGCTGGTTGTCGATACATACCATATTCTAGTTTTGTACCGACTGGTACAAAAAATTTTGGCTAAAGTATCGGACGGTACCAGCCGATACATGTGTTTCGGCCATACAGAATTTTGGCTTTTAACCCCCCCTTTTTTTATTTCTTACTATGTCTTAACCACTATTCAAACTAGACTATTTACATATATATATATATATATATTTTATTCATATATTGATTATTATTTTAAAATATAATTTATTTATATATAGGTTATTTTGAAATGGTATCGATATTCAAATATTTTGTTTAATATCTTGACGCCCATCAATATAGTATTCAAAACTTTGTGTGAAACCATGAGTCTCCGGCCCGTTGCAAGCCTTTGGTCCCTCAACCTCCCATATGCAAAATATGAAAATCTTTGAAAAGTGAAGCCGTGAGGAGTTGCCATTGCTTTTGCCGTGACTCGTGGGCTCTGACCATACATATCGACCACGAATCTCTCAGAGTTTCCGTTGCCAGTAGAAGTCGCCATCGTCGTTATAGTGAGGATTCGACACTATCGTGATGAAGACCTATTCGCTCTGACCATCCATTGCCATGACGAGTCCGTCTAGGTACAGGCGCACCTATCCTACAGACGAAGCTGCCATGGTAGTCAACTTTAATTTTCTTTTATAAAAGGAAAAAAAAACTGAAAGAAGAAGAAAAGTCTTATCATTGTCGCCATTTTTCTACACGAAGGTTTGTCCCCCTCCCCTAAATATCATCTTTGCAGGAAACTTTCCCATATTTTATCTGAATTTATCATCATCTTCTGCTTTTACGAACTTCAAACTTTCCGAGCAATAGTGCTCTGAATTCCAACGGTCATACAGGACTAAACTTTTATCAAGAAAGCCAATGATGTGTGTATATATATATATATATATAAACCAGTTGGTTGTTGTATGCAATTGTAGCCACAAAATATAAAGCTTGAAACCAAAAAAAGACCTTCACTTTCAGTACTTGGGAAAGCAAACGTCCATGGAGGTTGGGAAGAAGAGAGTTGGGAACAATGATAAGTTTGAAAGAGAAGTTCGATACCAGTGGATTCGACGGCGTACAAGGTGAAATAATGTTGTTGGAGTAGCTTTTCCAAATTCTTTTTCTGTTTTGCTTGGATCATTATCATTTTTCAAATTATGTCAAACAACATGATGTAGAGCTTCGTCTTTTGCTTTTCAAATAGAATGATAAAAGGGTTTTCAGTTTTCATATATGGAGCTTAGTCATCCTCTTTATTTTGCTAAGTCTATATTTCCATTTTTAACTTCCGTGTCAATTCTAGTTTCTTACAAGAAAATAATTTTCTGGTTCACAACATGTACGATGGAGAGAGAGAGGAATGGGGAAAAAGAAGTAGGATAACGGAGAAGGAGAAGAATGTGTGACCTCCATATCTGAACTAAAAAAAATGCATCACTTTAATTAATTCCCATATTTTCACATTCTCATTTCAATTTTGTCTCTATCCTTCGTCAATATGCACCATTTCATTAAAGGAAAAAGTCTATTATACCACCTTTAAGTCTATCGTTTTATTTGATCACTCTTTAAATTAATTTTTTTACTTAATGATTACGAAAATAATTTATAGTGTATTGATATATATTTTTTATTTTTTAAAAATATTTAAGTACATTAAAAAAATATGAAAAGAACAAGAAGAGAAAAATAAAAAGGAAAACTTACACTAGTGTCATTGCTGGGCGGCATAGTAGAATGACCCTTCATTAAAACCAACCTCATTTTAGGTCGTCGGAGCGCATGGGTGTACCAATTTGCCTTCAACAAGAATTTTTCGAACGATAATTAGTTTTTTCCCAAAAGTTATTTTCAACTTTCTTTCTTAGTGGGCAATGAAACTTTTGACGACGACATTGTGCGGTAGTGCCAAAAGGGGTTCTGTGTAGAATTTTGGAGTCTTAATATTATCATGTGCGGCATCTTACTATATCTATGTAGAATTTTTTGATGTAGTGTGATTTTATTGGTATCTATTGCAAGCTTGCAGCCCCAGAACAAATAGACTATTAAGATTCTGAAAAATTAAACAAAAATTTCATATGCAATTTTTTTTTTGCGTATTCCTTGTACACTTTGCTAATGTGATTGATTGCATCATTTTTTTTAGTATAAAATAATTAGGGTTGTACCAGTCCTTTTTTATTTGATTTGGACAAATTTTAGAACGAAACTGGTACATACATGTTTGAGATTTGAAGAACCGTTACAACACCAATTACATTCTTAAACTGATGCTGCTAATATTAAAGATCTTGGTTTGGCATGGTTATGTTTTTCCAATATATTATGTAGAATGTATAATATCATATATTTATTATAGTCTATTATAATATATAATGATATAATATTAGTATAACTACCAAGACAATAGATTATAGAGATAATATAAAGTTATTTATATAAAACTAAAAAATTTTAGTATTATATTAATTAGTAATTTATCATATAATGCAAAATTATTTTATATATAATTAATATAAAAAGTTAATATATATATATATATATATATATATATGAACTGGTCTGATTTGGTCCAATATTGGAAATATGAAAATTGAAGTCAGACTGATTTCGATCGATTTTGTTAAAAATAAAACTGGTATTAAACCAGATTGAATTTGATATCAAACCAATGGTTTACTTGTTCCTTACTTTTTTTAATCCTAAAAGTAATTGATTTGGTAAATTAAATTAATGAATTATGTTAGAAATATATAAAAATGATAGCACGTATCATAATCATTTAACACTATAAGAAAACTGGCCTTTTTTGTAGTCAGTTAATTTCAGTCAAATGACTATTTACAACTAGAATTAGTTACAAATAATATTTTCTTCGCTATTCATTGGTCACAACAACTCACATTTCTGATAGTGTAAGCATAACTCTTGATTAATAATTATGATAATTTGTAAAAGAGAAATTCTTGGGTCCAGCAATCTGCAAACCTCATATATGCAGACAGCCAATCACTTAATGACACATAGTTGGTCTGCCTAAGGAAAACATGCACCCGCATTCACCAGATCAAGGGCTAAAATCAAGTTGCTGGATCCAACAAAAAGTCCCAATAAAGCCAACAATCATCGCATGAAGAAAATCAATCGCACGGGGAAAAAACCAACAAAACCAATTGTGATCCCTATTGCATCCCAATGGAAACTTTTTTTTTAATTTTTTTTACATGATTTTTAAATAAGTATTTTTAAATAATGTTGTATTTTTTTGTATTTTTAAAAAATATTTTAAGATATTAAAAAATCATATAAAAAAAATTAAAAATCGAGATCCCTAATAGGGATCTCAAAGTAGGGACAAATAGCATTTTCCATTATGTCTGCAATCTGCGAACGAAATGAAGTCTGCAAATGAAATGAATATTTTATATGACTGACCGGAAAGGGTGATGCTATATACATCCAATTTATTGGACTTCTTTGTAGTCCACGTTAAGAAAAGATAAACATATCCTTATTTTATCTGTGACTTGACTAAAACACCCTTATATCAAAATGCCCTAAATCAAAACAACCTCTCCCTGCTCAATCTGTGATTATGCAGTGCTGCCACTCAAAACTCTTAAGACGCTTCGTGCTCAAAGAGGTAGAAGTGCCTCCAAGACTTTTCAAGACGTTATAGCTCCAACTCAGCTTTTGCTGCAAAGTGCAAAATCGTAAGGCTTTTTGAAGAATTTGTTTTTTTAACTTTCGGTGAAACAACAACGTAAGAGTTGGGCATCCTGATTTATAATCATTTCCTTATTGCTAAAGAGTTGCTAAAGTGTTATAGTGATTTAGTGATTAGTGTCGGGCACCCCAAGCTTATAGTATTATAATGATTTCCTTATTGCTAAAGTATTGGGCATAATAAAATTTGTGTTTGTAGGCGCAAGACATCAACGTAAGGCACTTTTAGTGAGAAAACAAAAGTAAAAGTAAACAAATAAAATAATTACATGATACAAACATGTTATTATTATTTTAGATGTTCTCTTAGTACTCCAAACAAAAAATCAAAGTTGTAGAGAAACACAAGATAAGAGGAAAAATTTTGTGTAATTCTCATTAATTTTCTTTGTATAGAAGTGAATATACTATATAAAAAAAAAAACAAATCTGAGCAAAACAATCTAACAATCTTCTTTTAGGAATATACTCGAGTACTTACTGTGCATTACAAAAAATAATTTGATTAAGCTTCAACTGAAAGCACCGGCCATAATACAATACATTACAACAAAACAACAACAATAGATTACTTGACTAGGTACTTGGCACCAACAAAAACACCAACAAATAGACCGTTCGAGCTCTCTTGACACCAACAATGGGAAATCTCTAGACTCTATTTTGCTCAATTGGGTACTCAACTGGAAACGCAACTGGGGTTTGCTCGTAAGTTCTGCGATGGGCATCACACTGGGCAAAACTTATTTTGCTCGACTGGACTACGACGATAGGCATCACACTTCGGTAAACAGATATGCTTTCTTCGGTAAACAGGAGAATGAGAGATTTAGAGTGGGCAAATTTTCTTTTGCTTGATTGGGGTATGATGATGGGCATCACGCTTGGGTAAACATGAATACGAAGAGAGAGTGAAGTTCGACGATGGCTACGGTGAGAGGGCGAAGTCCGGCGATGGCTACGGCTAGATGGCGACAGGCATCGCTTGTTTGGGGGGACAATTGGGGGGGGGGGAGGGCTAGGGATTTAAGGGACTTTGTTTCAAGTTAAGGTACGAGTTAATGTCTTAGAAGAATTAAACGCACTGTTTAATTAATGGATTGCATTGTAGTCCACATAAGTGGACTTCAAATAGAATTACTCGACCGAAAAATATTTGCATTGCCGGACTTCAATCAGGTTATGGCACCATAATAAAACATATATTTTATTGTAGACATAAAACAAAATGAAATGAAATGAAACAAAATGAAACGAATACAAGAAAATATTTGCAGACATATAGTCGTAAAATATGTCTCTGAACGAAAGAAATCATCACACATGGAAGGGGAACAAAAAAACCTCAGTCAGGTTCATCGGCGTCGAGGGGATTCATCGGCAACAACCTTTGGGAAATCGGTGGCAACCTCTGGTCAGTCGGCAGCAAGTTTGGTGCGGATTAGAGATGACCCAAGAAGAGACACGATTTTAGTACCCATTACTGGATCCAACAACTTGATTTTAGCCATTGATCTAGTGAATGCGGGTGTACATTTCTCTTAAGTGGACCAACCAAGTGTCATTAAGCGATTGAATCTTTGCAAATATGAGGTTTGCAAATTGTTGAACCCAAGCGTTTTTCTTTGTAAAAACAAATTTGAAAGAAGTTATTCCAAATAGTGATTCGGAGAATCCTACTACATCCGTACTATTTGCCCGTAATCTCCAGCCCCATATATGGTCAATCTCAAATCCACGTACTCCCCACCACATAATCCCATAGAAAGTGTCCTCGCTCCCACCAAGAGAAATGCTTAAAACAACACGTTCTTTGGCGTATTGTCCACGATGGTATAAAAAGGGCAAAAAATCGTGTGCTCCTCCACCCCGTTTTTGACGACAAATTTAAAACAGATAATTCCCTACCTGGCTAGCACTCTCTCTCTCTCTCTCTCTCTATATATATATATATAAGTCGTTCCGTATCTTTCTTGTTCATCCACAAGATGTGTAGGTCGACTGACTATCACCGATACCAATCTTATAGTCGAGATTGCCGGCTGAGAATTAGAGCGTTCTTCATCCAAGTTTTTCGGTCTGAATGCTCGGATATCATTGCCGGAATCGATCACTCTCCTCTACCTCCCTCGAATCAACGAGAACGCGCTCGATGTCGACGGTGTAAGAATCAGACTAAGCTCACCAGTGTTCATTACTCTACATTGGGTCGTGACAGCGAAGACAAGGGAGGGGGAGGCAATGTTTGGGAGCAAAGAGCGGGTTCGGGCCGGCAAAGGGGTGCGATTCGAGGTGTACCTGAGGGAGGAGAAGGTATTGAAGAAGATTTTCAGAAAAGACGAGGGGACAAGTGGAAATTGGAGTGCAAATGCGTGGTGGAGGTCGGTGAGGTTGAGGTTTCGGAGGGGAAAGTTTGCGTGGCCGTGAAGGGTCACGTCGCGATGAATGAGAGGGTGGAGACGGTGGTGATCAAGAGGAAGAATAAACGTAAGCGTTGTGGATGGTTGGAGAAGAGAGAGAGAAGAAGGATACAACTCATGAATCGAACTGTTGTTGGAATTCTTGTGGGGAAGAGGAGATCAGTTGGGACGGTGGAGAAGTAAGGGAGAAGTGGTACGAGGAAGATAGTAGTAAGGTGGTGGGGGATGGAGATGGAAATGGAACGAGTGAGATGGGCCGTTGATGTGGGGATATGGGCCATGTGTTGGGGGGTTGGCTTCTTGGTTTCTAATGCTTCGATGAGGAGGTTGAGACATAGGAAAATACTTTAAGGCTTTTGTTTATCCTTCCACTTATAATAGAGAAATGATAGATGCAGTTATGGACTTACAAGTGATATACAATTACTTTAAAAAAAAATAACTATATAGAGGACTCACATAAAAAAAAATTAACTTTTTTAATAATAAACTCTAATTTTTTTCAAAGTAACTGCAAGCCGTTTACAACTTCATAACTGTATGTAGCATTACTCCTTATAATAAACTTATAGTTAGAAGATTAACTTTGAAGAACTTTACTATCAAGAGTAAAGCTATGGTCGAGTTTTTTCTCTATTTTACACCAACCAATAACATTTTAACAATATGAAATTTATAGTGTATTAGTGTATTGAATGAGAATCATCCCTCCTCATTTATCTTCTCTCCACGCGATTTCCCCTCTCCTTTTTCCTCTTAGTTTTTCTTTTTTCTATCTCATCTTTCTCTCTCTCTAACACCATCTATTGATTTCCTCCTCCAGACTGGTTGAGGTATTCACAAGATATTATTGTGAATATCGAGTGCGTGTTTCTCCTAACATTGACACTATTGTATGAGGAAGCCTCACTGTATCTTATTTGAAATTTCTTCATCCAACTAGATCACTTCAAATTAGAATCATTTGCATGTTTACAAGAGGTGAAGTCGAAATCCATACCTGGAATATCAAAACCTTTTGTTTCGATATCCTATCTGTGAATATTATGATTTTGAGACAACATATTCATTCACCTCCTAGAAAAATCTTATCTTTATATCATTGATGTATTAAATATTGAAATTCTAATAAGTCAACTCCCCATACTTCAACCATCTACTAAATTAAGTTTGAAGGATACTCAGTCTTCATTGGCGACAATAATATGATTGGAAATTTTGTGGGACTTAGGCAAGATAGACGTTGGTGTACTTGTTCTCTGTGAATCTTAGCTTGATAAAAGCTCAGTGAGTGTGAGAGAGAGATCAACAGGGGAAGCAGGCAACAAGGGTGGGAAGAAGGAGAGAGAGGAGAAAAAAAAATATAATCAATTGCATATGGGTGTAAAGTTTATTTTGCTGCAAATGCTTACGTGACAATTCTTCATTCGCAGGTGTAAAGTGGAGGAGTTCACTCGATCCAAAATTATAGGTTTTGATCAATTCTCTTACGAGGGATAGAACATAAGAGGCTCATTATCCAACCTTATTCAAGTGGAGATAGAAAATTATTATACCTTTAAGTAGTACCGCTATAAAGAATCCGTATAAAATACTATCTACACTAACAATCATTTTACAAGTGTTGACTCAACTATTTTCTGTGTATAACATATTTTGTACGCACATGAGTTGTACAAACCCTTTTACTGATACAAAATTTGATAGTAGGTAGATTATCAAAAAATACTTCTCAATGAGTGAAATGAAAATAGTAGAGTTCAAACTATCTCTCTCAAAATGAATAAGCATTAAGGCTTAATACTTAAAGAATAGATATTGAGAACTTTGAATGAATTTTGTAAAACTTGCAATTGATGTGTGTATGCTCTTGTTGCGAATTGAAAATCCCAATTGAGCTGTTTATAGGCACATGGGGTTCCATTTTCAATTTTAAAAATATTAATATATAAAAAAGAAGCATTAGTCACTTTTCAAAAATTTCAAATAAAATTAATTGTCAAAAATAACATTATTCACTTTTCAAAATTTTCAAACAAAATCATCTACCTTTTGCATATGTCAAAAATAGCATCAATCATTTGTCAAAATTTTTAAACCTAATATTTTACTTTTCGCATATGACAAACGAAACATTATTTATTTTTTAAAGATTTTCAGACAAAATCATCTACATTTTACATATGTCCAAAAAAATACCAATCATTTTTAAAGATTTTCAAACTTATTATGCATATATGAAAAATATAATTTGATACTTTATGAGAAAAGATTATTTTCTAGCCTTAGTCAAATTTCAAAATTTTTTAAGAGATTTTACAAAATTACTCTAAAAGCTTTATTTGTGAGTTTGTTTCATTTTTTGCTCGTGCTTGCTCCAATGATATACTTGACTCATTGGATAGAAAACTTGAGTTTGAGACTTTTTTATGCTTGAATTTATTTGTTATCATTGAGACTCATATGTGTGTATATACATATATACATATATACATATATATATATATACACACACATAGAGGATTAGAATAAGATAGAATTCAAGTACAAAGTCAATATTAGCAGATAATAGGAGAAGTTCAGTTTCTACAAGAAAAATAAAGACAATTTGTAGTTAATCTCGTTGGTTTAACAAAATAATTTTTGACATTATGCAACTAGCATATCTTGTTATTTTTATTGTAAAATCTAAGAGAATATAGGATTTTAATATTTGAACTTTTATTGATTCTAAAGTTTACAATGATGAAGTCAATATATAGAGTAAAGTACATAAGATTGTAGAAGTGCTGTGGCAATATTTTAAATTTGAATACAAAATCTAATCCCATAAATCACGTTGGTTTATTTCTGCTACATGGACGTTGTTGCCAAATCTCATATGCTTTAGTTCTAAATTTGGTAGGTAAACGATTAATAATGTAAGTGGCAGCGTGGAAAGTATCTTCCCAATAAGACATGGGCAGGTGAGAATGGGCTGAAAAAGTAAAGCCCATTTTTACTATTTGATGATGACGTTATTCAACTGAACCCATTTGCTAATGTATATAAGGGCAAGCAAAACGATGTTGTTTGCCGGAGTTTTTATGTTTAGACATCTATACTTGTCATCCCAATCCGTTTGAAGTCTTTGTTTTTTTGCATCGAAATGGCGGTTGACGTATGTTGAAACTAAATAAAAATGGCTTCAACATCATATTTTTGCTTCAAAGGAAACAACCATATAAACTTAGTAAAATCATCCAAAAAAACAGACATGGTAACGAGAACCATAACTAGAAATAATAGAATTAGGTCCCCATACATTTGAATAAATCAGCTCCAACGGTTGTGTAGAAAAATTAATAGAAGATGAAAATGGTAAAATTGTGGCTCTTGCCATCTCACATTTAGGACAGACAAGTTGTCTCTTATCGGATCCAACATGAAGTTTATTTGAATGCAACACATGATTGACAGTGCGGAAGGAAGCATGGCCTAAGCAACGATGCCAATCTGAAATAGAAATATGAATACCAATGAAAGCAGATGGAACAGTTTGCTAGAGAGGTTGTGAAGAACAGTTTGCTAGAGAGGTTGTGAAAAGCAGTACAACCTATCTTTGCTCTGACCTTTATGCAGGATGTTCCCGAGTAGTCCTTTATTAGAAAAAAAATTATGAAACTCAAAATAAACATTATTATCAAAAGTAAGTTTTTGAACAAGAGAAGATTTTTTGCGAATTGTGAAACATTAAGGATTTCATCAACAACAAAAGATTTTGAAAGGGTTGGTAGAGAAGCAGTGCCAGTGTGAGTTAAATTCAAACCTGATCCATCACCAACTTTTATTTTATCTGTACCAACATCCTAGTCTGTACGAATATTGAGATTGTTCAAATTATTTGTCATGGTGAGTTGCTCCAGTGTCAGACTGCCACTCTTGATCAGATGCTTGCTGATTTTGGCTAGTAGCGAGTTTGGTTTGACCATTTTGGCGCTGTGGTAGTGGGAGAAAATGATGGTCATAATGTCTGTAGCAT
The DNA here is from genome assembly GCA_036559045.1 of Platycarya longipes. NCBI lineage: Eukaryota > Viridiplantae > Streptophyta > Magnoliopsida > Fagales > Juglandaceae > Platycarya > Platycarya longipes. The sequence continues at coordinate 15,617,160 of CM071799.1, read as the reverse complement.
TGAGATGCAGTATGGCCTGTTTTTTCACGAAGTTGACGCCACAAGTTAGGATTAGAGGAGTACGAAAATTAGAATTACCCCGGCCAGATCCACGGCCATGCCCCCTGCCTCGAAAATTTGGGGAACCAAGTCCGCGAGAGCTAGTGAAATGTGGGGACTTAGCAGCTACATGTGCCGAGGCATTGGCTAGAGGAACCGATTGAGAGTGGAACTGAATACGTGCCTCACAAGTGAGCAGCATTGAATAGATCTCCTCTAATGTCAAGAAGTCATTATGGGCATTCACCATGGTGACAACTGACAAGAGAGTCGTATTTAGGTCCAACACCAGAAAGAATATATGTGATAATGTCATCACGTAGCAAGGGCTGACCAGCAAGAGTAAGATCATCAGCAAGCGTTTGAGCTGCATTAAGTATTCAATGGCCGTCTAGGTGGTTTTACGAGCATTAGAGAGTTGGGAGCGTACGTAAATAACCTGAGCCCGTGGTTGGGAAGCAAAAGCAGAGGTGAGTGCAGTCCAAACTGCATGTGACGAAGTGCAATGCGCAACTTGAGCGAGAGGATTTCATCAGTAAGAGACGCATTGATGCAGCTTAAAAATAGATTATCTTGAATTTTCCATGTCTCAAACATAGGATTCAGAGAAGTTGTGGCATCAGCAGCACATAATTCTTTCGGTGGCTGTTTGAGGGTGCCATCCACATAACCAAGAACTTTCTAATCTTTCAAGTATGGAAGCATAGTAGCTTTCCAAGTTAGATAATTTTGGCGGCGAAGTTTAGTAACATTGAGAAAGGAGGGTTTGAGGGTCATATGTAGAAAAATTGGGGGAATTTGACATATTGAAAGGAGCAGTTTAGTGACGTTGGTCTGTCCTGGCTGATACAATGTAAAATCTAAGAGAATATAGGATTTGAATATTTGAATTTTTATTGATTGTTAAGTGTACAATGATGAAGTCAATATATAGACTATAGAGTAAAGTACATCAGATCGTACAAGTGCTACGAAAATATTTTAAATTTGAATACAAATCAAATCCCATACATCACTTTGGTTTATTTCTGCTGCTTGGACGTTGTCGCCGAATCTCACCTGCTTTAGTTCCAAATTTGATTTCTTCAAGTCCAGATTTTCCGTTGCACCAAACTTCATCTCTTCCAGATTTTCTGTTGCAGATTTTCTGGATTTCGTGGTGCTTCAATTTCAGATTTTTCGCTTCCAGATTTTCTGTTTATGTTCCAGATTTTCTGTTCCAGATTTTTTAGATTTTCTACTGCTTCAATTTCAGAGTTGCCGCTTGATTCATGACTAAGTAAGATTGGAAGATGTGTTAGTTTGTCATGTTCTTACTTCTATCTTTATAAAAGTATTATTTAGTTTCATTTAATTTTTATCAAATCTTCTTCGTATTTTTATAATTCATTTGTAGGTTCATTTTACAAAATTTTAATGGGTCATTAATCTTCTTTCAATAATTCTCGTTAATCGTGATCAATTTTCATTTAATAGATTAATTTTCAGTTATTCTCGTGATCTTTCTAAATTGGACCGAATGGATTACATTCCTACTTGGGTCAACTTTTTGGGCAATCAAGTTAGGCCCGATTACTTTTCTTTAATCGATGAATAACCTAAGCATGTATTTATTTAAATATCAACGAGTACTTTAATTAAACAATTCATAATTATTCTATGTAAATAAATGATTTAGATGACTTCCCATCAATTTTTTTTTATTGGTTACAAGAGAACAGTCTCACTCTAAACTCTTAAGCTATATTTGGTTAATAAGGTAAGTTCATCTCATACTACTTTATTACTATTTACAAACTATTATTACTATCAGAAACTATTTATTACTTTTATATGACTATTCATTATTCATTTTTACTAATATTCATATATCATCTAAGATCACCTTAACATAAGGGGTTGACTCAAATTTTAAAGGTCTTGGACTTAGGGTTGTAAGAGCATTGAATAGAAAAATCCACCAGTTTTATTGGTCAATCTTGGGATGTATTTTTTGGATTAAACCGGACTGAGACTAACTGAATGTATATAAATAAATATATTTGATATCTTTTTAATATATTATGTTATATGGTAGTTGTATAGTATAATTATATATAAGTTTCATCCAAGGGATCACCATTGACCACATATATAATGAAATTATTTAATATTCGTTAACTATATATAAAATATTGAATGGATAACTTAATTTCATTAACCTTATTTATACAATAAAAAAAAATGATCATGGATCCAATTAGATCAAATGGATAGGAACGACAGCTAATGGTATGGTAAAAATAAAACAAAGACAGTAATTTTTAGTCTATGGCCATTGGTATTGCTAAATTGGGGCTCCTTAAATTCCCACCAAGCCAATCATATAATCGATAGGTCTGTCCGATTACCATTGATACTGGATAGTATATTTCATGTGCAAGTAATATGTCATTCTTAATTCCAGGCTTTCTATAATTGGGCTATTGCAATATCTGATCGGGCAAAAATTCGTGGCCGTACAAAGGAGGCTGAAGAACTATGGAAGCAGGTTTGATTACCTAATATCAGTAATCAGTCGTGCTTGATTTTGAATTCCATAATTTTAAGATATTTACCATCCTTCTGTGTTTTTTGCCCGCTGCTGTAGTTTCAACCCGACTTTTAGCAGCTGTATATGGATATTATTGTTCAAGTAGTTGAGCATCGAGGATACAAAACAGTTGTCTACTTATTAGAATGTAGTCTGATGTTTTAAGTAGCTGACCTTTGCGACATTAAAAAAGGCATTAATGATGCTTGATGCAAATTCCCTCTTCCATATTTTCATTGTCTTGTCTACCATCTACATTTTATAGTTGTTATGCTATTTCCTTTATGTTCTAGAACTAGAGAAATTAAAACAGTACTTTTTTTAAATTTTGTTTTATAGGCAACAAAAAACTATGAAAAAGCCGTCCAACTCAATTGGAACAGTCCTCAGGTATCTTTGAAGAAATTATTAAGTTGTTTATGGTTTCATATGAGGTACTCTAGCATCTTTATTCTCATCTTTCCCCTTTCTTTCCATTTTTCTGCCTTTTTTCTCCCCTGTTGATGCATCAAAGCTCATGAAATTATTTACATTGCATTCTTTGGTACTCACTCTTTTGAAAATCTATTTCAGGCACTCAATAATTGGGGTCTTGGTCTGCAGGTACTTTTAGTTATATTCGCGTTGCTCAATAATTAGCTTCTCTCTCTCACTTTTTTTTTTCATTTTTTCCGATGTAATTTTACTCTTGTTTTGTTCCATGTTCTAGGTGTATTTCAACAATTTGTCAAATATCTACCTGTGTTTAGTTGGCAAGTTTGATTTTATTTTTGTTCTTAATGTGAAATTTAGGAACTCAGTGCAATTGTTCCTGCACGGGAAAAGCAAAGAATTGTAAGAACAGCAGTTAGTAAGGTACAAAACTTATTTGAAAAGATCAGAGTTATTGGGTAACTGTATGTGAACAACTAGCAATATAACGTTGCATCTGAGACCTAAGATTTTCTTTGTATCCTAAGAATAGTTTCCACTGTTTGTTCTTTTATTATGATATGTTTGACTGGTCTTCCGATGCAGTTTCGTGCAGCCATTCGGTTGCAGTTTGATTTCCACCGCGCAATTTACAACCTTGGAACTGTGTTGGTCAGTTGGTAACTTAACCTTCCATATTTTGAGATACCATGATCTTATATTTATACATTTGTTCGTCTTTATTATCCACTATATCTCGTGCAACCCAAACTCATGGTGTCATTATTTGCAGTATGGATTAGCAGAGGACACACTAAGAACTGGGGGATCCGACACTGCTAAAGAAGTCTCTCCTAATGAATTATATAGCCAATCTGCTATCTACATTGCAGCTGCTCATGCATTGAAACCAAATTATTCAGTAAGTATAATTGTATTTTGTATCTAGCAACATTATTTGTTTACATAGGTAATAAAATGTTGACTCTAACATAAACATGGCAGTGAATCCCAAAATGGGCAGAGAAATACTTATCTGAAGTGAGATTTAAAGAGTCTTATCTTTTCCTTTGCCCTTGCTTTCTGATGCTATATAGGTGTGGACATCAATTTCAGTTTTCCACTGACTAACCTAATGACATTTTATTTAGGTTTACAGCAGTGCCTTGCGTCTGGTTCGTTCCATGGTTAGTGGTTGTCTTTACCTATCTCTTGATGTTGTGGTTGTATGTGTTCATAATGGTGCATTTAGCACTCCTAATGAAAATTTAAATGAATTTTTCAGTCCGAATGGTGGTAAGGTTCTCTGTATATGTTATTATGTTTCAATGAGTTTGGTTGAGGGAACCATTGACAGAAATTAACTATTGACAGCTACCTTTGCCACATCTAAAAGTTGGATACTTGATGGCACCACCTGTTGGAAAACCAGTGGCACCTCATATTGATTGGAAACGTTCCCAATTTGTTTTAAACCATGAAGGGCTTCTTCAGGTAAACTTTGATTTGTTTTCTTGTTATATTGTCAAGTAATAACATTATGTATATTAAAACCATACTTCAATACCTCATATATAGTATGAGAGGAGAGTGGTGAATGGAATCCCAGTTTACTGTAACACTCCAGAAGGAGATGTTTGGGAAACCAGAAAGTAAAAGGGAAAATACAAGAAAATTGGTCAGATTCAATGGTGCCTAGCCTCCAAGAAAGTAGAAATTCAGAAGGGAAAATACTTTATTAACATTTTTGATGATCATACAATTCCATCCTACTACTACATATACTACTTTTCTAACCAATGGGCTAACCCAACTTCTAAGGCAACAATTATTAGAAAGTCCACCCACGGCAACTCCATAAGCAAAAGATCTAAAGGCCAACAGCCAGCAAATAGGCATAAATGGGATGGTTGCATTGGCCCATAAACTGAGCCCAACTAAACTCCTACTATCAATCTCAAGCCCACTATGAACATGCTCTTATTGTTACAGTTACAGGTGTGAACAATCCCTCCCCCTTCAAGCACCTTGTCCTCAAGGTGTGGCTATGCATTCTTGTAGCTGGAACTAGTGCCTTTCCTTCCAAGCCATTGGTAACGAAATGAAGAAAATACAACTTGGTGTTGTCAAAGACCTTAGAAAGTGTTCTCTTGGAAATAGAGGGAATATTCTTAAGCTTGAACTGGCCTTCAACGGAAAAAGGTTTCATAGCTAACTAGTCTTCTCAAATATTAGTAAGGCTTTATGAACTACAGCATAGTCTCTTGCAAGGAAGTGCATCACTGTTTTTACCATCTTTTCCAACAGACCAAACTGTGGAACTAGTGCTGGAAGAAGGACAATCTCACCAAAATGGGTCACTGTTTTAGCTTGAACCCTTTCGCTGGCCAAGTGAAACCCTCTAATCCAACTCAAAGAATGGAAGCTATCATTACACCAACTATTTTCCTTACAAGTTCAGCTGCTTTTCTCTATGTATAATGCCCCTTTTGTATGAGTCTACGAAAAAGCTCTATAACCACATGAACAACAACAAAAATCCCCAGCTCTCTTCATGTGCCATTACCAACATCTAACATACCTTCGATATTAGACCCCGGATTCCTTCCTCTATCAATGGCTTAAAAACAACATTTAGCGGTAAACAATCAAGCACTTGAGGAGCTAGGTTCGTATTAAATATTTCTAAGCTGGAACTCCTTTGTAGTGACCTACAAGGATCCTCTGTGTTAAGCAGTGCATATAGGAGATTCAATTTTCTGAGCTGGGGTGTAGAAGGAAATACAAATGGCATTTTAATCTTACCCATACCTGTTAGTCCTGAATGACCTAATTCTTGGGTAAATACTACACTTGAGTACTTGTCTGGATGCTCATTGAAGGAAGCCCCACAAAATTCCTCTAAAGCATTTTCAGTCCGGAAGATGATTTCACAATCACTCACTGTAACAGAAACTAAGGAGCAACAATTTCTGGCCATGAGTTCAAGGTTCTCAAAGCTGATTTTGCCAAGATCAGTCATATAAAAATTCAAAGCTTCAAAAATCATTTTGTTCAAAGCAAGCTTGTGTAAACATTTACCAACATTCTCATCAATTGAGTTCCATTCCAACAACCAACTTTTTAATCTCCTGCAGGACTGACCGATATGTAGAATACCATTCAACTGTGTTATTTCCAGGTTTGTTCCGAAGATAATATACAAGAACTGAACGGCCTTGGTCACATTGGGGACCTCCACTACTGGCAGCATAAACGATATCCTCCCAGCAATTTCCTTCTCAAGCATTTTATCAAGCACGTTAGATTTAAAATTCGGACAACTATGCTTACCTTTAATTGAGGCAAAACCAGAAGAAAAGGGGTGGTTCTTCTCTTTTTCCAGGTCTCGACGTTGCTGCTCCCATTCCTTCAATGAGATACATGGCTTGGAACTTGGCACAAGGACCTTCTCTCTGTATATTACCATGAATTTCCTCACAGTCTTTAGTCTCTTTCCTCTATCAAAGGGTTTTGAAACACCTCTTAGTAGCAAAATTTCAAGCACAATAGAAGCACACATTTCTGTGGAAACATGTGCAAAAATCCATTGGTGGAGATGGATTCGATAAAATATTTCTCTCCCTCGAATATGTGCAAAGATGTGGTCGTTAGAGGCACCACCTGGATCAAAGATTTCGTACTGGTGCCCTAGTTCTTCCATTTCTGTGGACAATATGGAAGGTAGATCAAAGTTGAAAGCACACCGTGATTTCGACAAAGGTGAACGTGCCAGATCTGCATCCATAAACACCTTTCTGCAGTTTCTTGATTGTGCTCAAACTTTGCAAACATAGAGATTGTAGAAATAGATGGAAGAAGGAGAGGGCGATCTGATGGTGGAAATAAACTCCTTAACTCTTCTTGTTTGGTTTCGTTTGCAACTTTAACCTTGGCAGATAGCAGAAAAATTGTCTCAACCTCGATTACTTCTTGGATAGTATTTTCGATTGATGTAGAAAACTCATCCATGAAATCATCTATGGATGCGTTGGTTTCTTTTTTCACGGTAGCAATTTTTTCGCTGAATCTCTCTAGTTGTTGCTGAAACACTTCACAGCTTTGTTTCAATTGAAGAAGTAATTTCATGATTAATTCCCTGGAATAATGAAGTGAATGCCAAGGAAGGATGGCTCTGATACCACTTGTAACACTCCAGAAGGAAATGTTCGGGAAACGAAACCAGAAAGTAAAAGGGAAAATACAATAAAATTGGTCAGATGCAAGGGTGACCTAGCCTCCAAGAAAGTAGAAATTCAGAAGGGAAAATACTTCATTTGTTATGAATTCTGTAAGTGGAGGGACGGCAGCCGCCCCCTGTCCCACCACTAAAATTATGTGAATGACCCCACCACTATTATTTTAAAATCTGTATAGTAATTTGCATAGTGACTTGCATAGTAACTTGCATAGTAACTTCAACGCCTATAAATATGGGCTTCAGTTGTAATGAAATTCATAAGAAAATAGAGAGAAAAAGAAAGTTTCAGAGAATTTCTTTTATATTTCTCTTGCAATAGTAGTAGTTTTCTTTTTAGTTTTATAACACGTTATCAGCACGAGGTTCTACCGATACTGAAGCTAGTGGTCTTCTACTTCAAGTAAGTTTTTCAATATATTATTTGCAGTCCTTGAGATAAATATTAAAGGTAATATTTCTGAATATTACTTGATAAAATTTTATTTTTATTCTCATGATAATGTGAATATATTTCTTAAATTCACAGATTTATTTTTGTAATATAATGTCAAATATTGATATTTATTACTATTGACATTTCTGAAAAATGTTATTTATCTAGGATCCTTGATGAGATCTATTTGGATATGATGATGAACTTGAAAGATACAATCATAGAAGAAAATCATGTGTCCCTGAAGGACCGTGCTGTGTATCTCATGATGAAAAATCATCTTACTGTGTGAAATGAATTAAGAGAGTGATATAAGCACCAGAAGATGTAATCCTCTCAAAAGATCATTATGATTTATTGCACCTGAAGTTGCAAGATTTTAAGAGTGGTATTGAATATTCTGCACTCTTTAAAATCAGCTCAATATTAAAATTATGCAGTGAAAATGTCACTGATGATGATATATAAAAGAAGACATTATTTTTCATACTTCGAATGTGCTCCTGCAGTAGCAATATCGAGAGTAAAAGTTCAACAAATATTCTGAACTTTTGTTTTGTCTTCCACTGATTGAGCTAAATAATGAGTTTTTGTTACACCAGTTACGTCCTATTAATGATATCGAATTTACACAATTCCCAGAAGTGAACGGGAACTAAGGGCGTAGACGTGGTAGAAAAATTATAGAAGTGTTGGTCCCAAAAGCGACAACACTAAAGATGATAAAAATATATCGTATCACTAGAAGTGATCAAACTCAGAAAAGGGTAAAGGCCCTCAGAATAATTCTTCATAAAAAAAAAATGAAGATGTTTGTCATAGATGTGATATGACTAAACAGTAGTCACGTACCTGTTGTACGGCCATGCACTTGATTTACTTATACTAAACTTTTATATATAAGTTTATTAATATTTCATCATGTTTTGAAATAATGAAATATCGGTGCCTGAAGCACGACAAGAAATTACTTGGGATAATAAAGTCCTGTTTAAATTTGATCCTCTTATAAATAAATGTGAACCAGAAGTTCAGAGGATTATTTATCTGCAAAGTGTTGCAAATCAATTACATGATGTATTTACTGACACTAAAGGTGTTGTAAAATCATATATTACTGCTGTTAATGCTTAAGCAAGAATTGAAGTCCCTGAAGGACGAGTTGTTAAAACAGCAATAAATGAGTCTAAGATACACCTGAAGCGTTGAAGACCTATTGGTGCACAAGAAAAATAAAAATCGGTGCTCATGAAGAGACCGTATTTTCTAATCCTCCTGAAGAGGTAACTCCTGAAGAGTGTAACTCCTGAAGAGTATAACTCCTGAAGAGGTAACTCCTGAAGAGTGTAACTCCTGAAGAGTATAACTCCTGAAGAGAAAACTCCTGAAGAGTATAAACCTCCTGAAGAGGAACCTCCTGTAGAGGTGTTTCATGAAATGTTTTCCCCTGGAGAGGAACAATGAGATCTCAATACATTTCATGAGTACTGGAAAATTTATGGATAGAAATAAAACTGTTGTTGACAACATATATGATAACACGTGACATTACCAGAAGTAATGAAGAAAGTGAGCCAAAATCCGTCGAAGAATGTCGACGTAGAAATGATTGGCCAAAATGGAAAGCAGTTATTAAAACTGAATTAAACTCGCTAGTGAATCGAGATGCATTTGGACCTGTTGTCCAAACACCAAAGGGTGTAATATCTGTCAGATATAAATGAGTATTTATACGAAAGCGTAATGCGAAATGAAATTGTGCGGTATAATTTGTCGCACAAGGTTTCCTGCAGAAACCCGAGAATAGTTATGAGGAAACATATTTCCTTTGTATGAATGCAATCACATTCATATTTTTAATCGATTTAGTTATTACAAAAGGATTAGATATGCAGTTAATGAATGTGGTCCCTGCATATTTATAAGGATCATTAGATCATTACATATATAAAGATATACGATACTTGAAGCATTTAATCCAAGTACATTTAGGAGTATGTACTTTATAAAGCTTCAGAGATCTTTATATGGGTTAAAGCAATCCGGACGCATGCGGTATAATTGAATCAACGAGTATCTATTGAAAGAAGGATTTAAGAATAATCCTATATGCCCATATGTTTATCAGAATCCGGATTTGCCATTATTCCAGTTTACGTTGATGATTTACCTTGTTAGAACTCCTGAAGAGATTACAAGAGTTACTATAAATTTAAGGAATGCATTTGAAAAGGAAAGATCTTATTATTCAATTGATAGATGAGTTACAAGAATTTGAGACTTCTAGCCTCATCTCTCAAATGCATTTGCTCTTCATAAAACAACATACCATCCTTATCTAAAGGATTGGGCAGTCGAAATGAAGAGGCAAGTAAGGATTTTAAATCCTTATTCTCTTGCTTTAAGTCTGTAATTTTTCTGTCAGACTCTTGAACGAGTCGTTGAAGTACGGAAACCTTCTCGTTAAGCTCCTCAATCTGACGATTTTTGGATTGTAATCGGTTGGAAAATCTGACAATAGAGGAGGAGTATCTGGTGCCGAGAGTCACCAGCTCATAAACAGCTTCACGATCTGACTTATTAGCCAGATCATTTGCTTGCTGCAACATGGCACCTGCGGAAGATGCAGGAACAACTTGTAATTGAGGCGAAGGATACCTCATATGTTGATCGTGAGAAATAGTAAAAGGAAATTGATGAGCCATTGGAAATTTGTAGAATAAGAATACAAATACAGATGAATTATAGATATGAGAAGAAGATTTGATGCGTACTAAATGAAGCTAAAAACGGTTCTTATAGAAATGGAAATAAGAACAAGACAAAGCATCATCTCTTCAAATCTCACTTTACAAGATATGCTGGATGCATAATTTCAAAAGCCAGCGAGATTAATTACAGCTATCCCTATTTTCTTGTAAACGTTGAACCTCTGCCGTTAGCTGCTGTTGTTGACTTTGTATCTGAGCTCTCTCTCGTTCCAGCTCTTCTACTCGTGTTTTCAGGTCACGAGAATACCAATCTACAAGTTTCTTCAGCTCCTTGTTTTGTTGTCTTAAATCTTTATTTTTACTATCTTTAGTTGCAAGCGTTTGATGCAACTCAGATATTTGAGTTTTAAGATGATCAACCTCACTCGTTCTCGCCAATAGCCTCTGAGACATGGTTGTAAGAGAGGCAGCATATTGAGCACTGAGGGTTCTTGATGCTGCAACAATTTCAGGATCAGATTTACTAGATAGATATATCTCTGCTCCTATCATGGTGTTGACAGCCTCAGGAGAAAATATGAGTGGTTGAGGTATAAAAGGTTCATGGTTCAAATCTGGGACATTAGAATTTCTATCAGACATAATATCATTCTGAATGAACAACAACTGAATCTATGAGGAATGCGAAATCTTTTTGCTGGAGTAAACCAATGGTAAAATTGGTTATATTTAAACAACAACCCGAAGGCTTCAAATCTCTTCAAGATCTCGTTTGTCCACAATGTCAAGCGGATTTGATTTTCCGCCGAACCGATAATATTAGACCTCAAAAGCTTTTACAGCTTTTATCATACATAGATGGTTTCCAATGTTATTTCCGCCGTATATAAACAAGTTCTTCCTAATAACGCCGAATGAGGGGGAGAAAATTTTAGATGAAAATATTATCATACTCTCTCTAATGCATTATTTAGTTGGAGATCGTGTTTGAATTCTTAACTTGTTATATATACTGAAATTATATTTGCTTATTACTTGAAACACTAATGCATATTATCAGGGGGAGTTTAAGTATTACTGCAGGTATCGGATTTCTATTAAGTTTGTCAACCAGATATTATTTTTCATCTTCAAATCACTCAGAGATTATTGCAATTCATGAAACAAGTCGAGAGTATATTTGGCTGAGATCAATGACTCAACATATCCAAGAAAAGTGTGGTATTTTGATAGCTCAACAATTTTATACGAAGATAATGCTGCTTGTATCACTCAAATCAAAGGAGAATATATCAAAGATACGATCAAGTGATAATCTGGCAGATTTATTCACGAAGACATCACCAACTGCGACATTCAAGAAAATTGTGCAGAATATTAAAATGTGAAGACTCAAAATCTATCGTCATGCACTTTCCAGGGGGAGTAAAAGTCCTGAAGACTTGTGTTGATTGTACTCTTTTTCCTTCGCTAAGGTTTTATCCCATTGGGTTTTCCTTTGCAAGGTTTTAATGAGGCAATTTTAAAAGCACTTGTGGATACATAAGAAGACTGTACTCTTTTTCCTTCGCCATTGGTTTTTCTTCCCACTGGGTTTTTCCTTGGCAAGGTTTTAACGAGGCAGATTGTTTATGGGTGGTCATTCAAGGGGGAGTGTTATGAATTCTGTAAGTGGAGGGACGGCAGCCGCCCCCTGTCCCACCACTAAAATTATGTGAATGACCCCACCACTATTATTTTAAAATCTGCATAGTAACTTGCATAGTGACTTGCATAGTGACTTGCATAGTAACTTGCATAGTAACTTCAACGCCTATAAATATGGGCTTCAGTTGTAATGAAATTCATAAGAAAATAGAGAGAAAAAGAAAGTTTCAGAGAATTTCTTTTATATTTCTCTTGCAATAGTAGTAGTTTTCTTTTTAGTTTTATAACATCATTAACATTTTCGATGATCATACAATTCCATCCTACTATTACATATGCTACTTTTCTCGCCAATGGGCTAATCCAACTTCTAAGGCAACAATTATTAGAAAGTCCACCCACGGCAACTCCATAAGCAAAAGATCTAAAGGCCAACAGTCAGCCGATAGGCATAAATGGGATAGTTACACTGGCCCATAAACTGAGCCCAACTAAACTCGTACTATCAATCTCAAGCCCACTATGAACATGCTCTTATTGTTACAGTTATATGCGTGTAACATTTACCTCGAAGGGAGAAGTTATTAGGGTCTATAATGATTCAAGGGGCTCCAATTATAATATTGACTAATCTTTTTCTGGAGTATAAATCTCACTTGTGGCTTAGACTTTCCTTTAGTCATTGCACATACATTGGTTTTAATAGGCTGGTAAACTGTGGCAAAGGGTCATTGTTTCTTTATTCTCAACCTACTTTCTTTGTCATCCCTCTCATCAGGTAAACAAAGTTGAGCAAAAACAAGTGCCACAAAGCCTCTCTGGAAATACAGGGGTGGTAGTGAACAATGACAAAAGGGGCATCCGAATTGATGTTCCGGATATAGTTTCTGTATCAGCATGTGCTGATCTGACTTTGCCACCTGGTGCAGGCCTCTGCATTGATACAACTAATGGGCCAGTTTTCATGGTAAGCATTATCTTTTGTTTTCCAGACCTATTTTTGTTTTCTTGCATTGTAAGTTCAAAACCAATTATTCTTAGCCAGACTGAAGATCAAGTCTGCATTTGCATGTTATGAACAAGTGTTCTATAATTTGAACGTCAACGTAGCACTTAATGTGGGTGTCAAACCTGATAATTTTGGCCATATGAAAATTATCTTGAGCATTTGCAGGTTATGATTAGTGCTGTAGCGTAAATGTATGACTTTTTAGGAGCCTATAATTCATTTAAAACTCCTCATACATTTTGTTTTATACACTAGGAGTAATGAATTAAACATTTTAAGTCAAGATTATTGCAAAGTTATGTCATTTTGACATGCTACTCATGATCCTTTTATTCAATGTACCCTCATCATTCTATGATGTGGCCTTAAATGATTGAAAAATTATTCGGCATGTTTCACTGTCTATCAATCATTTGATATACCACATCAAGGAATGCTGAAAGGATGATGTATTGTATTTTCTTTGACGTTTACTCCGTGGGGGCATATGAATTGCATCCCTTTCTAAATTCAATATTTTCTGTTGATCCTACAGGTTGCTGACTCGTGGGAATCCTTGGATGGATGGCTTGATGCAATCCGTCTAGTTTACACAATATATGCTCGCAGGAAGAGTGATGTTCTAGCAGGTATCATAACTAGCTGATCATTTGTTATCTTTATCACCGGTGCGATGCTTTTGTTGAGATGACTAACAATTCATTTTATTTAATTGGCTCATTGGAATAAAGCTATTGTATATTATTAGACAAGTTTCGGGGCATTATCATGCCTAATCCAATTCGGCTTTACTGATTTAGCTGGTTGTACTTTTCGTTTGATAGACATATGCTTATACCATGTTTGTGCTTTGTAGTTATCAGAGCATATAGCGGATACAATAAATTATAATCTTTCAGCGCATGCATATTTCAGTGTTCCATTCCTCCATGTTATTCTGAGTCCTGACAATGACCCAAGCATTTGACCAAAGGAATAAAAATAATGAGAAAAAGACTTTAGACAATTAATCAAACCGGGATCCTCAAGCATGCTTTCCAGTAAGAAGAAAAATTACAAAATTTTCCCTCCAATATTTCTCTTCTTTACTCGTGCTAGTTGATGAACTCATGAAGCAGCGCCTGGACCCGAACAAGGGGAAAGAAAGAAAGGGAAATCACACAAAACAGCGGGTGATGAGATGCATTTTTATTGTTGTTTGATAATGGATACAATGCGTTCCTCACCTTGTACGTAGCTAACGTACGATTTATTTTTGCACCTATAGTTGACTAATTTAAGTAGGGGATTACCCTGTCGTATAATGCTATCTGCCAAGTCCTCTGAAAGCTTTTTCTAGGAATGCAAGAATTTCATGCAGATAGGAGGTTTTACTTTGGCCAGAGCTAGAAATGCAGCAGGGAGGGTCCAGAGACCTTCCCCGCAAATCAATCCAGAAGCAATAGCAGGAACCATCAACTCTGCCTTCTTTGAATCAAGCTTGTGCAACACAAAAACAATTAAACTCCCAAGGCACATATCAATTGCAAAGTATGCCCCGACCAGAAAAGGCACCGCCATGACCATTGGAAGTGGCATATATTTTCCGACCTTCTGTGGGGAAATATCGCGCACCATATTGACTCCAACCGCAAAGGCGAGAAAGCCATAGCACATTTGCAGGCAGTGGCGAGGAAGAGCAGAGAAGCCTTGCACACCTAGAATTGCCATGTTTCTATAGATCAAGGCATAAGGAGCTTTGAACTCTCCATTCGGGTTTCCCACATCAAATGCCTTGTAATAAAGGAAGAAGCTAAGAGGAGCCGTCACACAGCCTAATGCTGTGCCAATGGCTTGGTTCAAGAACATTGCTTTAGGGGAAGTGCAAGTCAAATAGGCAGTCTTGAAATCTTGCATCAGAGTACAAGCCACAGAAACAACAGATTTGACGAGGCCACACCCAACAAGCGCAGCCACCACACCATCTTCTTTTCCGCTCAACGCCGCTAAGACGAAGAGTGCCACTTTCCCGTAATTGTAGGCCATGTTTATGTCCGTTAGTCCAGCTCCATAAGCATTGCAGAATGCCAGAGATGGAGCTAGAAAATAGGCTACGACAACAAAGTACCATTTCAGTTCAGGAAACATGAATGGGATCACAATTATGGAAACGATGGCAAAGATCACGTATCCAACGGCTGCAAACCACATGGGAATGTTTTCACTAATGAAAATTTCGTTCCGTTTCATTACTTCAATTGGCTTCTCTCGGCCATCCATATCTGCATGGGAGAACCAAAAAAAAAAAAAAAAAGTGAAATTGTTAAAAGAAGTAACTAATTAACTAACCAAATTAGAATAGGTTAACAAGCAGAAATGAAAATTCCAAGGCTACTGTTCATATTACCCATTTCAAGGTCCTCCTTCTTTAATCTGCCACGGATTTCGATGACTGTGCATATCAATATCTTAATGAAATTGTACATACCATCACCTAGGATCAAAGCAACGGATAAGAAAACCTGCAAAAAAAAAAACCCAAAAAAATATTGTAAATTAGCGACCATAGGTAGCAGCAGCAGCAGTCCCATGAGAGAGAGAGAGAGCAAGACCTTGTAACCATATAAACTCTTCATATCGCTTTCTTCCAAACTATCAGAAAACCAAATTCCTTTAAGCCGACCAATGAGCGGCCACATTACTCCATAGGAAAGCACAGCTCCAAGAAGCAAAGACAAGTTAACGAGATGGGAAACAATCATGCCAGCTCCAACAAATGTCGTACTAAAGTCGAAGTAGAATCTGCAAATTAAATCCGATGATCAAATATTTAATTAATAAAATCACTAACATGTTGAACAAGCAGATGAAGGAACAGATCATGCATACGTGTTCTTATACGCTTGCAATCCAAAAGTAGGGAAGTGTTCGAATCCGCATTCTTGTTTCCCACTGAAGAACCACTTAAAAAAGCCCCATAAGAAACTGACTGAAAAATATTTCATGAATCCCCGCACTTGCTTCCTGCAAATTAATCATGTCTTTCATGATCAGTTTCACGAGTTTTGATTTTTAGATGTTTTTTTCTTCATAGAAATTGATAGATCATGTCATGTACTTTGCCATCTTATCTCCCTGACTATGGAATCCATTAATGAGTACCGCAGTTGCCATGCCACTTGGATATGTTAATTTGAGGTCTACTATCATTATCTGCAAAATAGAAAAGGAGATCTAAAAATCCAGTGTGATCATGCAAATCTATTGAATTTCTACTTCAATAATATAGCATATATAATTTTCAAGAATATATATAAATATATATTTGTTTTTTTTTAAAAAAAAAAACATCATGGTTTTGCTTAATTTGTTGAGTTGAATCATACGTGAAGTACTTGAATTAATTGGCTACCACCAACAAGAAATAAAATAAAAACCGGCATTAACATGAGTGACCCTCAAAAGAAATCATATATTATATGTTACCTTCCTTAGTGGAACTAAGACAAAAAGGCCAATAAAACAGACTATAAACAGGTAGCCTGTCATCCAACCAAATCCAGGTTCCTTAACACTCCTTGGGGAGTTCCCTTCATTGTTGACGCCTGACAAAAGATATGTCCTCCTGTTTAATCCCAATAGATACGAATGAAACCCACCTGCAGTTCATTAAAAAAGAAGATCAGGAGTTGTTAGATTGCATCAAAATAATAGGAAGCAAGCAAAAAGTGGGGAAAAAAAATGAAGTATTTAATTTTCAAAATCTGAAATAATATTAAAGCCTCAAACCTCCAAGAGCAATGCTATAGCATGCAACTGAACAAGTCTGTATCATAGTGTTCTCTTGCCGAGAAAATGGCTTCGATACAAAACCAGCTTTCTCGAGGAGTTTAATCCATGTCCGAACAAATATGAAAGCAAGCAGAGCAGCAGAAACATTTAGATGAGGAGTTATCCCAGTTGTGAGGTTCAGCTTCATGAGTATCACACTGTACATGGTGCCAATCATAACACTCACGACTAATCCCCTTATCGTTATTTGGTTCATCCATGGCTCGATTGCCTTCGACCCCTCATCATGATCAGTTTCCTCAAAAGCCTGTCCTCCTACATCTTCTAGTCTTTCAATCTCTTTCTTTTCTTTGGCTTCTAATTCCATGTTCATGGCTCCACGATAAATTATCTGCACTCTCTAAAACCTTTCAACGTGAAAAAGATGATCCAAACTTGAAAAATCCATATATCAAATGATGAGACAAGAATGACAGAATATTTATGAGAAGAAATACCGTTTTTGATGCATACACTGACCTGGATTCTTTCAGCAAATCTGTTATTCTAGCTTCGATGATAGACTAATATAGAATTATCATGCAATAGATCAGCACAAGTTGTCAACTGGTTCTTTGTCTTCTTCT
The DNA here is from genome assembly GCA_036559045.1 of Platycarya longipes. Classification (NCBI taxonomy): domain Eukaryota; kingdom Viridiplantae; phylum Streptophyta; class Magnoliopsida; order Fagales; family Juglandaceae; genus Platycarya; species Platycarya longipes. Next base: position 15,599,701 of record CM071799.1, on the reverse strand, counting down.
TAATTGTAACACATAATTAGAAAGTAAAAACCATCCTGTGAAAGAATCGGCCAGCTCCTGTGTATTTTCTGCGGCCACCACTAATTTACTGCTCACATGATCAATTTACTTCTAATATTATATAATATATTCATATGATGGCACTGGCATGCAGTATGGATTCAACCAGTCGTCCAAAATGGCACCTAACTGTGCAAATATCTCAATTATAATATATTTCTTTTGATGCACTACAAAAGTAACTGAATAATTAGAAAGACTTGGTAAACAAGATGCATAGAAAAGAAACCATTCTATTTATGAACATAGGAAAGAACTTGGTATAAAGTATTTGATATGGAGGAATGGCACTGACTCATGCATATACTTATATCTATAACCAGATTGTTGTTGAAGCCTACACTTCACAAAAAAATATTGGTGTGACTAGAAAGCTGACCTTATCATTGACATTTTTCTTTATTTCTCCTCCATGAGGTGGGCTATTGATAAGTTTGAGCAGGAGAGATTCTTTGTGTGTGGAAGCTGATTTAACTAGGACCCTCGCATGCTGTAGGCTGCAGACAAGTGGGACAGTCTAGAAAATGATACCTCTAGAAATTTTGAGAAATGGCAACATATCATGGTTAGTTATTCCATTGAAAATTGTGGTTACGAAAGCTCAAGGAGATTCTATAACTAGCTATCTCTAAGTTCAATATTAAAAATAATATTTGTAATTATAAAGTTTTGTAAATGTTGTGCACTCCTTTCGAAAATATTAATGAATATATATTTATATAAAAAATTAATTTTTTAATAATAAATATAATCTATGAGGATCCATATTAGATAATGTTAAATTGTGTGATTGTACATTGAAAACCAACGTATTTCCATGTTGTGTAGGAGGATTCATGTTGTGCACTCTTGAGTTTGTACAGTATTACAATATCATGAGATGGTAAATCAACACAAACATAATAGAAAATTATATAGCAAGAAATTATAATATTTTCTTGATTGGGATAAGATTTTTTTATAAATTACTTATATAATTACGTATTTTCTTTTGATGTGATTATTAGGATTTTACTATTTTTTATACAACTTTGATATTGTCGATATTTAGCTATTATAGAGTGGCTTGTGGGTTGATTTCGACATTCTCGAATATTAATAGTTTTGAATTGATCATCAGAGTCATTTATCTATATATGTAGGTGCTTCTCATGCTTTCTTTTTTTGTAAATTATCTATTAAAATTAACTTATAGAATAATCACTATTTTATTCGATATCAAAATTCCACTCTTTTTTAAAAAAAAAAAGTGTATAATATTTGTACAATTTATAATTATTTCTAGCATTACATATTAAAGATATGAGTGGTAAGAGTGTATCATATTTGTACCATTTATAATTGTCTCTAGCATTACATATTTATAATTGTCCCTGTTTAAACAGCTTATTTTTAAATTACTGCCCAGGAAAATTTACCTTTATTTTCAAAAAATGGCAGAGGCCTACACTAAATTATCATAATAAAGATGTTTGTAACTGCAGGGCCCGGCCAACGCTTATTGTAAGGCAGGCAGGGAGGTCAAACAAATATTAGATCACTTAAAAAAAAAAAAAAAATACACCATCCCGATTGATGGTATGTGCGGTTTGAGTCTCTCATTGAATTTCAATCCGAATTTTAATGTGCTATCTTATAATTGCATGACGAATGTAATATGTTTGAGCCGGATATTAAAAATTGTCAATATTTTATTTAAGTTAATTTATATGGCACCATTATCAATTGTCTGTCTCAGTATTTGCATAAATATTTTTATTAAGCTCTGTACGTCTTGATGATACCAAAAAAAAAAAAAAAAAAATCTTAATTCCTTCTTCGTCGATCTATTCTTTGCTTGTGTAGATATTTTTAGTAATAAAATTAAATATATTTTATAATAAAATTAACTTTATTATTTGATGTACAATATCAAATAACATTAATTTGTAAATTTATTATTATTCAATTTTTTTATAATTAATGTATTTTTCTTTATTATTAAAGTTTATACAGCATTATTATTGTCAAAAGTTTATAATTTGATTGACATAATTTTAACTTTTAAAATATAGATATGAAATTCAAAATCCCCTCTCTAAATGTATAAAAATAAAAAAATAAATAAAAAAGGCACAATTATCAATTCTATGACTCACATTCTTAATTCCTTAATCTTCGTCGATCCATTGTTGCTAGCTTGTGTAGATATTTTTAGTAAGGTCGGTCATGGTATTACAAACAAAATAATATATAAAAATTCATGTTGATGCACCTGATTTGTGAAAAAAAACGCTAGATTCTTTTCGATTTGGGAGCTCCAATTATTTAAAGTTAATACACTGGGAATGAACATGATAAAAAAAAAAAAATAGGATAATCTTAGTCGAGTGTCAGTAATGATTACGGGGCGTGTCGCCTAGTATAAATATATGGGAAATGATACCCCCAACGACAAATTTGACAACATCACACATATCACTTTTACAACAGTAATTGGCTATACCTGCACATCACTGCAGTTTAATCACAATTTATAATTTATAATAAAATAAAATATTTTAAATTTTTATAAACATCAAACCAAACAAAAAGTCAAATTTAAATTTAAAAAATATATTATTTTAAGAATTAATCTATAAAAATTTCTGTAGCAGCAGTATACAAATACACTTATATATTAGTGTATTTGAGTTGTTTTATTTTTTTATTATTTTCTTTTAAATATTATTTTAATATTTCTCATCATTAAAAAAAATAAAAAAATTATATAGAACTTTACTTATATTCATATTCTTAATCATTAAATAATTAAAAATTATAAAAAAATTAAATACAAAAAAAATAAGTTATAAAATAATAATAATTCTAGCATTTCTATTTTAAAAAATATACTTGAATAAAACACTTTTAATAAAAAATAAATAAATAAAAATATAAGTAAAATATAGAGTGTTTGTATATTACTGTTATAGGAGTTTTTTTTTTTAGATTAACTCTTAAAATAATATAATTTTTAAATTCAAATTTAACGTTTTGTTTAGTTTGATGTTTATAAAATTTTAAAATATATTATTTTATTAAAAATTATAAATTGTCATTGAATTGCCGTGGTGCAGGCATAGCCGATTATTACTGCGTGATTTTCAAAGTTGGACGAAAAGGTGACATGTGTGATGTTGTAAAATTTGTTGTTGGGATATCATTTCCCTAAATATATATATTTATTTTCATATTTTTATTATATTTAAATATTTTTAAAAAATAAAATATATATTTATATATTAAAAAAATTCTTTAATTATTAAAAAATATTTTTAAAAATTAATTAAATAGAAAAATACATTTTAAACGGCTTAGTAATACTTATCCAAAAAAATATATCAGCACTGCTCTCTGAGAAGGGGAATACAACTTTTCATATATATATATATAGGGCTATAAAAAGACTGAATCAGACTGGTGGACCGAATCGGACCGGTTGTCCTAGATCGAGACTGGACCGAACCGAATGGAATTCGGTCTAGTCTGATCCAAATTTTATATGGACCGATTAATTCCGGTCCGGTCCAAAGGATTTCTCTCCATAGACCGGACTGGACCGGACCGAACCCCACATATATATATCTATATTTATATATGTATATATAAAAATAGTATATAAATTATAATATTAATATAAATTAATATATTAATATATATTAACATATAATATATATTAACATATTAATATATAATATATACTCTTATAATATTAACATATTATAATTTATTGGTTGACTAGTTGTAGTATAAAAATATAAATTATAATATATCTATATAGAATATTAGTAATAATTTATAAATAATAGTGTATTATTATTATTTAATATATTATTACTAATTTACCACTATTTACTAACATATAAATATATAATATACTAATGTAATAGTGTTATTAGTTATAATTTACTAACATACTTAATATATAATATATACTAACATATTAATATATAATATATACTCTTATAATATTAACATATTATAATTTATAATAGTTAAATTTGGGCCAAAAAAATATTTGATCATTGTAGAATTTTAGAGTAAATTTAACCCATTAAATCATATGGGGCAAACCTGGACCGGACCGGACCGCTCCTGGACCGAATTGAACCAGACCGATATGGACTGAACTCCTGTTCGGTCCGGTCCGGTCCAGGGTGAAATAATTTTTGGACCAAATGAAATTGGTCCACAAATTTTTCGGACCGGACCAGACTAGACTATTTACACCCCTATATATAATATAAATATATATATATATATATATTTTGTATTTTGAAAGATGAGGGTCGGTCGGACAGTATTTAGTGTCAAAAGTAGTCCAACCATATTTGGGTTTCTTTTTTTTTTTTATAATAAATACAATAAATATAATATAATAAAATAAAATAAACATAATAAAAAATATAATAAAAAACACAATAAAAAATACAATAAAAAATAAAAACATAATAAAAAATATAATAAAAAAATAAAATAGAGATAGATTTTAAGGAGATTCGGCCTTGGGCTGAAGCCTGCCGCCTCCACTGGCGGTGGACGACACCACCCACCTCGTCGAGCTTACCCCTTCAACGACGAGTTCCGGCGATCTCTAGTGTGTCCCATAGAGGCGATAGGCTGCTTTTAATCGACTGACCTCCAGTAAATCTCATATTAATAAGCTAGATCTTTTAGAAAAATACTCATTACATAAAATTAATTTTATAAATTCATATATTTGACATAATTTTTTATATTATAAAATTATTTTTAATTAGTTTTATAGATTTTTAAATATTTTAATATAGATATATATTCATTTATTAATATTCACTTTATTAACTATTAAATAAAAAATTTAAAAAAAAAGTTAATTGATATTTTTATCGATTTAATTATGCCTGATTTAAATTAAGAGATAAGATTAAATGAATTGAGATAAGTTTTAAAATTAAATAAAATAATATTAAAATAATATTTTTTAATATTATTATTATTTAAAAATCTAAAAAAATTAAATTAAAATAAAAAAAATTAAATTATTTATTATATTTTATATAAAATTTAAAAAAATTTAGTAACAATTCTGATTGGAGTTGAGAGGTTGAACTTCCAATTCGAACCGACTCTTGGTATTCCCCACATAAAAAAATGGGACCCTTGAGCAATGAGGGTAATTAATGCGCCCAGAAAAAAATATGGATAATTAATACTTGTGGAGCAGGTAGTACATATATTCATGCATGTACTTTCGAACTTGGACTCTTAATACAAAAGTGTCACTTAACATGTCATTTTCATGCTACGAAAGGTAATACAAATTACAAAGATCATTTAATTTCTGTGACGTCATAATAGATAGGAACTAGCCAGCAATCGCTAGCAAGGGTGGTGCTGCTGCAGTAAACCAGTGTGCACATATGATTGACATGATCATTAACGACAAAATTCAGGAAAACAAGGAAATAAGATGAGGCTTGCAAAGTTGCAAGGATGGATGGCGTGTCGCACAATTTGTGGTTGGAATATCTGCAGATCGAAGAAGTATGCTGACATCTCGAGAGGAGATGCAGAGCACGTGTTGCGACTTTGACGCCCCGGAAGAACGTATCTTCATCATCAATATCGCATTCTCAAGTTTGGTTTTCCGGCATGAAATTCTGAATCCGTCCAAAATCCCAGAAAAGCTTCAATCACTTGGATATGACTTAAAGGTATACATAAGTACATGAATTCGGATCTTTAAAGCATCGAGATGCTAATCTAGTTAAGATCCATGGAGAGACGTGTTTTAAGTTTCAACCCAATCTTTTTATATTTTGTTTGATGTGGTATTAAATTATTGGTGTTACCGTTAACACTTAAAAATAGCGCGATCCAAAAGAGAAAAAAAATCCATTTTTGGGCGCACGGAGGTTGTCCTTGGGCCTCAATGTGGTATAGAGTTCCCATTAATAATGTAGCGCAATTGTACGATATTCAGGACTAATTAAAATTATGAAAATCGATAAATAGAGAATTGATTTGATATTTTACTTGACAAATGGCTCAAGCAATTAAGAATTTGTTCGACATGCGCTTGATACTCCTCTCCAGCAAAGGCCAAGCAAAAAATTCGCTTGACACTCCACTCAAACAAATATTGCAAAAAATCAGAATTTAAAGTTTTCAGCGTCGTTTTATCATAAATATGTCATATTTGACTTATTTTATATGACTTCTTCAATGTATTTTGAAATGAAACTGTTGTCCAGATGACTAACACAAGAGGGGGGTGAATTGGGTTATATTATAAAAATTAACACTTATTAATCAAATATACAATATAAAATATAAACAGAATATAAAGTAGTAAGAAATGTAAAGAGTAGGATAAGAGAAAGTAAACTCAGTATTTTTACGAGGTTTAACCCCACTGCCTACGTCCTCGCCTCAAACTACTCCTTGAGGATCCCGAATTCACTAGTCAATCTCATTTAGGTGGAGATAGAAACCTATTACACTTTTGAGCAGCACCGTTTCAAAGAATTCGTGTAGAACACCCTCTACACTTCCAATTACCTCACACTTGGTGATTTAACTATTCCCCATATAGAACACCTTCTATACACACAAGGGTTATATGCACCATCTTACAAATACAAGAGTTGATAGTGGGTAAACTATCAAAATACACTCATCAACGAGTGAGATAGAAACAATACAGCGCAACTTATATCTCTCTCAACAAGAACAAGAATTAAGGCTCAAAATTTTAGAAAAGAGAGAATGAGAGCTTTGAAAGAATGATGCAAAACTTAACAATAGATGTGTAAGTTCTTGTTGTGATTTTTGCAAAACTCAAGTGAGCTATTTATAGGCAAATGAGTCTTCAATTTTAAATTTGAAAAGATTCCCATATCAAAGACATCATCATTCACTTTTCAAAAATTTCAAACCTAATCTTTTTACTTTTTGCATGTGACAAAAGGAGCACACTTTACTTTTCAAAAATTTCAAACCTAATCTTTTATTTTTTGCATATGACAAAAGAAACACACTTTACTTTTCAAAATTTTCAAACAAAAACATCTACCTTTTGCATAAGTCAAGAAAAGCATCAATCACTTTTGAAAATGTTGCACAGATGACTAACACAAGAGAGGGGGTGAATTGGGTTATATTATAAAAATTAACACTTATTAATCAAATACACAATATAAAATATAAACAGAATGTAAAGCAGTAAGAAATGTAAAGAGTAGAGTAAGAGAAAGCAAACTCAGTACTTTTACGAGGTTCAGCCCCACTGCCTACGTCCTCGCCTCAAGCTACCCCTTGAGAATCCCGAATTCACTGGTCAATCTCCTTTAGGTGGAGATAGAAACCTATTACACTTTTGAGCAGCACCGCTCCAAAGAATCCGTGTAGAACACCCTCTACACTTCCAATCACCTCACACTTGGTGATTTAACTATTCCCCGTGTAGAACACCTTCTACACACACAAGGGTTATACACACCCTCTTACAAATACAAGAGTTGATAGTGGGTAGACTATCAAAGTACACTCCTCAACGAGTGAGATAGAAACAATACAGCACAACCTATATCTCTCTCAACAAGAACAAGAATTAAGGCTCAAAACTTTAGAAAAGAGAGAATGAGAGCTTTGAAGGAATGATGCAAAACTTAGCAATAGATGTGTAAGCTCTTGTTGTAATTTTTGCAAAACTCAAGTGAGCTATTTATAGGCAAATGAGTCTTCAATTTTAAATTTGAAAAGATTCCCATATCAAAGACATCATCATTCACTTTTCAAAAATTTCAAATCTAATCTTTTTACTTTTTGCATGTGACAAAAGAAGCACACTTTACTTTTCAAAAATTTCAAACTTAATATTTTACTTTTTGCATATGACAAAAGGAGCACACTTTACTTTTTAAAATTTTCAAATAAAGACATCTATCTTTTGCATAAGTCAAGAAAAACATTCACCACTTTTGAAAATATTCAAATAAAACATGCACATGTGAAAGATGACAATCAATCATCTTAATATTTTCAAAGTTTAAACATTTAATCATGTCATGCACATGTGAAAGATGACAATCAATCATCTTTCAAAATTTTCAAATTTAATTTTCAAAATATTCATGCACATGTGGAAAATGTATTTTAATGCTTTATGATAAAATATTAATTTTGAGCCTTAATTCTAATTTCGAATTTTTAAGAGATTTACAACATTACTCTATGATTTTAATGTGAACTTGTTCCCTTCTTGCTCATGCTTGGTTCCTTGATGTGCTTAATTCTATTGTGTGGACAACTTGAGCTTGAGACTCCTTTATTTTTTGAATTCATTTGTTATCATCAAAATCCATGTGTAGATTTATAATTACACGAAGCTTGAAACCTTGAGTTCAACAATCTCCCCCTTTTTGATGATGACAAATACTTGATAGAACCTGAAACCTGTATTAATACTTAAGCTCCCCTTGAGAATGTGCGTTAGTTTTTCAAGCAAAAATATAAATATAATTCCAAGCATAGATGACAAGTTTAGCAATTTAAACAATGTTAATGTTCTAGTCTAAAACTTTCTCCCCCTTTTGGCATCATTAAAAAGGAATCATAATTAGATCAATAAGATATATTCTTGCAATAACCAATAGACAAATAAAACGCTGCGTTAGTAGAGACTGTAGAGAATTCGGTGCGTAGCCACACGTGTTCGACAAAACCTGCAAAGGCTGGAGGCCTAGTTCTGGCAATTCGGTGCGGAAGGAGATTTTGTAAAGAGCTGAATAATTGAAACCACCCGTGCCCGACAAAACCTGCAAAGGCTAGCTCTGGAAATTCGGTGCAGAGATTTGATCCGCTTGATGTTGCTGAAAAATGAGATATTATCAAGATTTGTAAGCTTGTTTTGTTCTTATTTCCGTTTCTATAAGAGCAATCCTTAGTTTTATCTATTTCGCATCAAGCTTTCTTCTCATCTTTGCAATTTGTTTGCATTCTCATTCTACAAATTTTCAATGGCTCGTAGATTTCCCTTCAGTGATTCTCTTGATCAAGATTTGAGGTATCTTTCACCTCAGTCTCAATCTATTTCTGCATCTGTCGTGGGTGCCATGAAGCAACAAGAGACTGATTTAGCTAATAAATCAGATCATGATGCCATTTACGAGCTTGTGGGTCTCGGAACTCGATACTCATCATCTATCGTCGCGTTTTCTACTCGGTTGCAGTCCAAAACTCGCGAAATTGAGAAGCTTAGCGAGACTGTTTCTGTACTTCAACGACTTGTTTATGAGTCAAATAAAAAAATAGTAGAGTTAAAACAACAGAATAAGGATTTGAAATCCTTGCTTGCCTCTTCATTTCGATTGCCTAATCCTTTAGACAAGGATGGCATGATGATTTATGAGGAGCAAATACATTTGAATGATGAGGCTAAACATCTCAAGTTTCTGTAGGTCATTTAAGATAATGAAATAAAAGTATCTAGCAGATATCCATGGCATGCATCATTCCTATTTCTCTTCTAATCATGCATAGTCTATCTTCTGGTAAGGGTTTTGTGAAAATGTCTGCCAATTGATCATGTGTACTAGTGAATTCTAATACAATATCGCCCTTCTGCACATGATCTCTAAGAAAATGATATCTAATTTCGATATGTTTGGTCCGAGAATGTTGTATTGGATTCTTTAAAAGATTTATAGCACTTGTATTATCACATTTGATTGGAATGTGATTGTACATAAGTTTAAAATCCTCAAGTTGTTGCTTCATGTAAAGAACTTGAGCACAACAACTACCCGCAGCAACATATTCTGCCTCAGCAGTAGATAGTGCAACAGAATTTTATTTTTTACTAAACCAGGAAACTAGTGCACGACCTAAGAAGTGACATGCTCCACTAGTGCTTTTTCGATCTATTTTACAGCCAGCATAATCTGCATCTGTGTAGCTGATTAGATCGAAAGATGTGTGCTTAGAGTACCATAACCCTAAGTTAATTGTACCACTAAGATATCTAAGAATGCGCTTAACTGCAATTAAATGTGATTCTTTTGGAGATGATTGAAAGCGTGCACATAAACACACACTAAACATAATATCTGGTCTACTGGCTGTCAAATATAATAAGCTACCAATCATACCTCGATATACCTTCGAGTCAACTGTTTTGCCGGATTCATCTTTATCAAGTTTAGTAGATGGGCTCATTGGTGTTCCAATTTTCTTAGCACTTTCCATCCCAAACTTCTTCAGCAATTCTTTAATATATTTTGATTGATTGATGAATGTCCCACTTTTTGCTTGCTTAATTTGCAATCCGAGAAAAAATGTAAGCTCTCCCATCATGCTCATTTCAAATTCTTCCTGCATAGTCTTAGCAAAAACTTGGCACATATTTTCATTAGTAGCACTGAATATTATATCATCAACATAAATCTGAATCAAAAGAATATCATCATTTTCGTATTTAATGAAAAGAGTTGTATCAATTTTTCCTCTTGAAAAGCCTTTTTCAATTAAGAAACCACTGAGTCTCTCATACCACGCTCTAGGAGCTTGTTTGAGTCCATATAGTGCTTTTGTGAGTTTGAAAACATGATTTGGAGAAATATGATTTTCAAAATCTGGAGGTTGCTCAACATATACCTCTTCATTTATAAAACCGTTTAAGAAAGCACTTTTAACATCCATTTGAAAAAGTTTGAAATCTTTATAACAAGCATATGCAAGTAGCATTCGAATAGCTTCTAATCTTGCGACTGGTGAATATGTCTCATCATAATCGATTCCTTGTTCTTGATTGAAACCTTGGGCTACAAGTCGAGCCTTATTTCTAGTAATGACTCCAGACTCATCTTTCTTGTTTCTAAAAACCCATTTTGTTCCAATAATAGTATGATTTTTGGGTCTAGGAACAAGTGTCCAAACATCATTTCTTTCAAATTGATTAAGCTCTTCTTGCATAGCTAGAATCCAAGATTCATCAAGAAGTGCTTCATCAATATTTTTAGGTTCAATCTGAGACAGAAAAGCAGTATGATTGCAAATATTTCTAAAAGATGATCGAGTGCTTACACCTCGTGAAGGTTCTCCCAGAATTTGTTCGACTGAATGATCTTTCACAAATTTCCACTGTTTGGTTGCATCTTGTATTAAATTTTGATAATCTTTTCTGATGTCTCCATGTTGGACTTCCTCTATTGTGTTCTCTTTGTTGAGATTGAGACTTTCCGTATTATTTATACCTCCTGTTTCTTCATCAATGGATTTCTTGGAGAGTAGAGAATTAGATTCATCAAATACTACATGCATAGATTCTTGTACAGTCAAAGTCTTTTTATTAAATACTCTATAAGCTTTACTATTAGTAGAATACCCGAAAAAGATACCTTCATCAGATTTTGCATCAAACTTGCCTAAATTATCCCTGTCATTTAAAATAAAACATTTGCATCCAAATACATGAAAGTAACCAATGTTGGGCTTTTTCTCATTCCAAAGCTCATTGGGGGTTTTATCTAATTTGGACCTTAGCATAACTCTATTTATAACATAACATGCAGTACTTACCGCTTCGGCCCAAAAATAGCTAGGCAAGTTGTTCTCATTAAGCATTGTTCTTGCCATCTCTTGAAGAGATCTATTTTTCCTCTCTACTACCCTATTTTGTTGAGGAGTTCGAGGAGCAGAAAAATTATGCACAAAACCATTTTCATCACAAAATGTTTCAATATTTTTATTAATAAACTCTTTTCCCCTATCACTTCGGATACTTGAAATAGTATAACCCTTTTCATTTTGAATTCTCTTGCATAACTTGGTAAATGCATTATGTGCCTCATCTTTATGAGCAAGAAAGATGACCCAAGTATATCTAGAGAAATCATCAACAATAACAAATGCATAATATTTTCCTCCTAAACTTGCAACTCTATTTGGTCCAAAAAGATCCATGTGTATCAGTTGCAGTGGTCTAGTAGTGGAAATATGTTTCTTGGTTTTAAAAGAAGTTTTTGTTTGTTTACCAAATTGGCATACATCACAAATTTTGTTTTTAAGAAAATTTGCCTTTGATAAACCTCTCACAAGATCATTTTTTGAAAGTTTTGAAATAAGTTCCATGTTGGCATGACCTAGTCTTCTATGCCATAACCAATTAGTTTCATTTTGAGCTGAAAAACAAATAGCATCTTGTGAGGTAATTTCTTCAAAATCAATTGTATAAACATTGTTGCTTCTAAAAGCAATAAAACAAATATTACAATCATGATCATTCAAAATAATGCACTTATCCATTTTGAAAGTAACTGTAAATCCTTTATCACATAATTGACTTATGCTCAAAAGATTATGTTTTAGACCTTCAACAAGTAGAACATCTTCAATTATGAGAGAAGACTCATTACCAATTTTACCTATTTCCACTATCTTCCCTTTCGAGTTGTCTCCAAATGTCACGTGTCCTTCTTATTTAGATCTAAGATCAAAGAATTTAGTCTTGTCTCCCGTCATGTGTCTTGAACATCCACTATCTAAAAACCATTTATTTTTGTTTGTAGAGGACTTCATGCACACCTATAAAAACAATTAAAATGATTTTTCTTGGTACCCAAGTTCTTTGGGTCCTTTATTTATTAGTATTAGAAGAAATAAGATTTTTAGGTACCCATATGGCCCTAATAGTCATTGTATGTTTTCTTCTAATAGGACAAACAAGATAATTATAACCATTTCTATTACAAAAATTGCAAATAGCATGTGACATATATGAAGAACTTGAGTGATTATAATAGTATCATTTTTTAACAAAATTATTTTTTTGAAAAGAATTTTGAATATTGGACTTTGATGTAGAAGGATTATCAAAGAAGTTTTTATAAGATTTGTATTTTTGTTTTGGCATATATCCCAAGACTGCCTTGTCAAAAACACATATTTGACTACCAAGAAGTTTTTCAAAATTTCTTTTTCCATTTGTAAAGTTTTCAATAATATTTTCTAAATCAGTTTTCTTTTTCTTCAACTCAAGATTTTCATCTTTCAAAACAATACTTTCTTTTCTTAAAATATCAATTTCGTTTCTTAAAGAAGAATTTTTCTTTTTCAAAGCAGTATACTTGATACCCAATTTTTCAAATTTCTCATATATCTCTTCTAAAACATTTTGCAATTCTTCATATGAAGGATCTTCAATATTATCAAGATTTGTTACCTCAATGTCATCTTTAGCCATAAGACAAAAATTTGCTAATTCTCCATTGCTTGCTTCACTATCTGAGCTACTTGAATCATCATCCCATGTAGCTTTCATTACTTTTTTGCCTTTGTTTCGATCTTTCTTTAGCAGGGGACAATCTGCCTTGATATGTCCTGACTTTTTACATTTATAACAAATTAATGAATCATTTTTACCTGTATCTTTGTTGGAAGATTTTTTGAAAGGTTTCCTTGGAAGAGCTTTATTTTTCAAGAATCTCTTAAATCTTCTTGTGATCATTGTAATCTCTTCGTCATCGCTTTCTTCATCTTCTTCGCTTTCACTTTCATGAGGAACGGCTTTGAGTGCCAAGCTCTTCTTTTGCTTTCCTTCTTCTTCTCCTCTTTTCAATGTGTACTCATGGGTGATAAGTGACCCGATGAGTTCATTCACTTCGAGCTTCTTGAGGTCTCTAGCTTCAAGAATTGCTGTCACTTTTGATTCCCAACGTTTTGGTAGAGAGTTGAGAATTTTTCTTACTATCTCCACTTTGGAATAAACTTTGCCAAGAGCTGTCAAGCTGTTTATGATATTAGTAAAACGAGTGTGCATACTAGAAATAGATTCATCATTATTCATCTTAAACATTTCATATTCATGAGTAAGGATATAAATTTTTGATTCTTTGACTTGAGAAGTTCCTTCATAAGTAACTTCCAAGTTATCCCAAATTTCCTTTGCTGTAGCGCAAGTCATTACTCTATTAAATTCATTACCATTGAGAGCATTATATAATAAATTCATAGCAGTTAAATTCAAAGTATAAAGTCTATCGTCTTCACGATCAAACTCTTCTTCTTCCTTTTTGACCTTTACTCCATCAACCACGTTTGTTGGAATATAAGGTCCATTTACAATGCATTTCTAGATTTCTCGACCTTGAGCCTGAAGGAATATTTTCATTCTAACTTTTCAGAATGAGTAATTGTCTCCGCAAAAGAGTGGAGGCCGACTGCTAGATTGACCTTCACCAAATGAAGCTGCAATGTTAGCCATAAGATCTTAACTCAAAAGATAGTTAATATTCTAATAGAGCTCTAGCTCTGATACCAATTGTTGCCCAGATGACTAACACAAGAGGGGGGTGAATTGGGTTATATTATAAAAATTAACACTTATTAATCAAATACACAATATAAAATATAAACAGAATGTAAAGCAGTAAGAAATGTAAAGAGTAGGGTAAGAGAAAGCAAACTCAGTATTTTTACGAGGTTCAGCCCCACTGCCTACGTCCTCGCCTCAAGCTACCCCTTGAGGATCCCGAATTCATTAGTCAATCTCTTTTAGGTGGAAATAGAAACCTATTACACTTTTGAGCAGCACCGCTCCAAAGAATCCGTGTAGAACACCCTCTACACTTCCAATCACCTCACACTTGGTTATTTAACTATTCCCTGGTAGAACACCTTCTACACACACAAGGGTTATACACACCCTCTTACAAATACAAGAGTTGATAGTGGGTAGACTATCAAAGTACACTCCTCAACGAGTGAGATAGAAACAATACAGCACAACCTATATCTCTCTCAACAAGAACAAGAATTAAGGCTCAAAACTTTAGAAAAGAGAGAATGAGAGCTTTGAAGGAATGATGCAAAACTTAGCAATAGATGTGTAAGCTCTTGTTGTAATTTTTGCAAAACTCAAGTGAGCAATTTATAGGCAAATGAGTCTTCAATTTTAAATTTGAAAAGATTCCCATATCAAAGACATCATCATTCACTTTTCAAAAATTTCAAATCTAATCTTTTTACTTTTTGCATGTGACAAAAGAAGCACACTTTACTTTTCAAAAATTTCAAACTTAATATTTTACTTTTTGCATATGACAAAAGGAGCACACTTTACTTTTCAAAATTTTCAAATAAAGACATCTATCTTTTGCATAAGTCAAGAAAAGCATTCAGCACTTTTGAAAATATTCAAATAAAACATGTACATGTGAAAGATGACAATCAATCATCTTAATATTTTCAAAATTTAAACATTTAATCATGTCATGCACATGTGAAAGATGACAATCAATCATCTTTCAAAATTTTCAAATTTAATTTTCAAAATATTCATGCACATGTGGAAAATGTATTTTAATGCTTTATGATAAAATATTAATTTTGAGCCTTAATCTTTGTTGCCCAGATGACTAACACAAGAGGGGGGGTGAATTGGGTTATATTAAAAAATTAATACTTATAAACTAAATATACAATATAAAATATAACCAAAATATAAAGCAGTAGGAAATATAAAGAGTAGGGTAAGAGAAAGCAAACTCAGTATTTTTACGAGGTTCAGCCCCACTGCCTACGTCCTCGCCTCAAGCTACCCCTTGAGGATTCCCAAATTCACTATTCAATCTCCTTTAGGTGGAGATAGAAACCTATTACACCTTTGAGCAGCACCGCTCCAAAGAATCCGTGTAGAACACCCTCTACACTTCCAATCACCTCACACTTGGTGATTCAACTATTCCCTGTGTAGAACACCTTCTACACACACAAGGGTTATACGCACCCTCTTACTTCCAATCACCTCACACTTGGTGATTTAACTATTCCCCGTGTAGAACACCTTCTACACACACAAGGGTTATACACACCCTCTTACTGATACAAGAATTGATAGTGGGTAGGCTATCAGAAAACACTCCTCAATGAGTGAAATAAGAACAATACAGCACAAACTATATATCTCTCAACAAGAACAAGAATTAAGGCTCAAAACTTTAGAAAAGAGAGAATGAGAGCTTTGAAAGAATGATGCAAAATTTAGCAATAGATGTGTAAGCTCTTGTTGTGATTTTTACAAAACTCAAGTGAGCTATTTATAGGCAAATGAGTCTTCAATTTCAAATTTGAAAAGATTCCCATGTCCAAGACATCATCATTCACTTTTCAAAAATTTCAAATCAAATCTTTTTACTTTTTGCATGTGACAAAAGGAGCACACTTTACTTTTCAAAAATTTCAAACCTAATATTTTACTTTTTGCATATGACAAAAAAAGCACACTTTACTTTTCAAAATTTTCAAACAAAGACATCTACCTTTTGCATAAGTCAAGAAAAGCATCCACCACTTTTGAAAATATTCAAATAAAACATGCACATGTGAAAGATGACAATCAATCATCTTAATATTTTCAAAGTTCAAACCTTTAATCATATCATGCACATGTGAAAGATGACAATCAATCATCTTAATATTTTCAAAGTTAATTTTCAAAATATTAATGCACATGTGGAAAATGTATTTTAATGCTTTATGATAAAATATTTATTTTGAGCCTTAATCCTAATTTCGAATTTTTAAGAGATTTACAAAATTACTCTATGATTTTAATGTGAACTTATTCCCTTCTTGCTCATGCTTGGTTCCTTGATGTGCTTGATTGTATTGTGTAGACAACTTGAACTTGAGACTCCTTTATTCTTTGAATTCATTTGTTATCATCAAAATCCATGTGTAGATTTACATGAACCTTGAAACCTTGAGTTCAACAATCTCCCCCTTTTTGATGATGACAAATACTTGATAGAACTTGAAACCTGTATGAATACTTAAGCTCCCCCTGAGAATGTGCGTTAGTTTTTCAAGCAAAAATATAAACATAATTCCAAGTATATATAACAAGTTTAGCAATTTAAACAATGTTAATGTTCTAGTCTAAAACTTCTCCCCCTTTTGGCATCATTAAAAAGGAATCATAATTATCTCAATAAGATATATTCCTACAATAACTAACAGACAAATAAAACGCTGCGTTAGTAGAGACTGTAGAAGTTAGAACCACCCGTGTCCGACAAAACCTGCAAAGGTTGAAGCCGAATTTTATCATCTCGGTGCGGAAGAAGATTTAAATCCGCTTGATGTTATTGACGAATTAGATGTTCCAGAGATTTGAAGTTGAATAATTAAAATTATTCGTGTCCGACAAAGACAGCAAAAGCTGCAGGCTTAGCTCTGGCAATGCGGTGCGGAGCCACGCGTATTT
The DNA here is from genome assembly GCA_036559045.1 of Platycarya longipes. Lineage (NCBI taxonomy): Eukaryota > Viridiplantae > Streptophyta > Magnoliopsida > Fagales > Juglandaceae > Platycarya > Platycarya longipes. The sequence goes on along the minus strand of CM071799.1, from coordinate 15,582,372 downwards.
GACAAAACCTGTAAAGGTTGGAGGCCTAGCTCTAGTAGTCGGTGCGAAAGCAGATTTAAATCAATCGCCTGATGTTGTTGACAAATGGGTTTGAAGGCTCTGAGTTTCTATAAAAAAATCATTTTCACCTATCGGATACCAAAAAAAATATCGCTTCTTGACCTAAGTTCTGTTTCTCCATAACGATAGAATGGCCGAACAATTCTCTTCCACTAATGTTCCAGACTTGAATCAGGAACCCTTGACGCATCAACCATCAATCTTATCTCCTAAGGCCGTCAATGCCATGATAGGAGCAGAGAACCGTTTTTCTAGTAAGAAAACTTTTGACAATGTGTGTCCAACATATCTTATATTTCTTTTGACTAATAAAATTTGAAGAGACAATAGTTTGTCTTGTTCTTTATGCTATCTCTATAAAATCAGTTTTAAAGTTCATCTGATTTGCATCAAATCTTATTCTCATCTCTATAACTCATCTGCATTCCTTCAATATTCTCGCTTTAAGTTTTCAATTCTTTTCTCAATGGCTCATTATTCTACATCTCAATCTCATGTCCTTTCTGCAGCTACCATTGGCGCCATGTTGCAGCAAGAGAACAATAGTTTGGCTAATAAGCCAGACTCCGATGCTATCTACGACTTGGTGAGTCTCGGTACTCGCTACTCATCCTCTATTGTTGCTTTTTCCCAACGGCTACAAGTCAAAAATCATGAGGTTGAAAAGCTTAAAGAACAAATTGTTGTACTTCAACGAATTGTTCAAGAGTCTCACATAAGGGAAGGAATCGTTCGACAGAAGAATAAACGGTTGAAATCACTATTGGATTCTTCATTCCGCTTGCCAGTTCCCATGGATAGGGAGGACATGATATTGTATGAAGAGAATGAGCGTCTCAAACATGAGGCTAAGAACCTCAAGTTTATGTAGGTCATTTGAGTTAATGGAATAAAAGTATCTAGCAGATATTCATGGCATGCATGCGTAGTCTATCTTTTGATAGGGGTTTTGTAAAAATGTCTGCCAATTGATCGTGTACTAGTGAATTCTAATGCAATATCGCCCTTCTGCACATGATCTCTAAGAAAATGATATCTAATATCAATATGTTTGGTCCGAGATTGTTGTATTGGATTCTTTGAAAGATTTATAGCACTTGTATTATCACATTTGATTGGAATGTGATTGTACATAAGTTTAAAATCCTCAAGTTGTTGTTTCATGTAAAGAACTTGAGCACAACAACTACTCGCAGCAACATATTCTGCCTCAGCAGTAGATAGTGCAATAGAATTTTCTTTTTACTAAATCATGAAACAAGTGCAGGACCTAAGAAAAGACATGTTCTACTAAAACTTTTTCGATCATCTTTGCAACTAGTATAATCGGTACCTGAATAACTAATAAGATCGAAAGAAGTGTGTTTAGGATACCATAACTCTAAGTCAATGGTACTGGCAAAATATCTAAAAAATCTGCTTGACTGCAATCAAATGAGATTGTTTCGGAAATGATTGAAAACGTGCACATAAACATATACTGAACATAATATCAGGTCTACTAGTTATCAAATATAATAAACTACCAATCATACCTCGATATACCTTTGAGTCAATTGATTTACCGGATTCATCTTTATCAAGTTTAGTGGATGAGCTCATTGGTGTTCCAGTTTCCTTAGCACCTTCCATCCCAAACTTCTTCAGCAATTCCTTAATATATTTTGATTGATTGATGAATATTTCACTTTTTGTTTGCTTAATTTGCAATCCGAGAAAGAATGTAAGCTCTCCCATCATACTCATTTCAAATTCTTCCTGCATAGTCTTAGCAAAAACTTGGCACATATTTTCGTTAGTAGCACCGAACATAAATCTGAATCAAAAGAATATCATCATTTTCTAATTTAATGAAAAGAGTTGTATCAATTTTTCCTCTTGAAAAGCCTTTTTCAATCAAGAAACCACTGAGTCTCTCGTACCACGCTCTAGGAGCTTGTTTGAGTCCATATAGTGCTTTTGTGAGTTTGAAAACATGATTTGGAGAAATATGATTTTCAAAACCTGAAGGTTGCTCAACATATTTTACCTATTCCCACGATCTTCCCTTTCGAGTTGTCTCTAAATGTCATGTGTCCTTCTTCTTTAGATCTAAGATCAAAGAACTTAGTCTCGTCTCCCGTCATGTGTCTTGAACATCCACTATCTAAAAACCATTTATTTTTACATGTAGAATACTTCATGCATACCTACAAAAGCAATTAAAAACAATTCTTGGTACCCAAGTTCTTTGGGTCCTTTATTTATTAGTATTAGAATAAACAAGATTTTTAGGTACCCATATGGCCCTAATAGTCATTGTATGTTTTCTTCTAATAGGACAAGCATGATAATTATGACCATTGCTATTACAAAAATTACAAATAGCATGTGACATATATGAATAACTTGAGTGATTATAATAGTATCCTTTTTTAACAAAATTATTTTTATGAAAAGAATTTTGAATATTGGACTTTGATGTAGAAGGATTATCAAAGAAGTTTTTATAAGATTTGTATTTTTGTTTTGGCATATATCCCAAGCCTGCCTTGTCAAAAACACATCTTTGACTACCAAGAAGTTTTTCAAAATTTCTTTTTCCATTCGTAAAGTTTTCAATAATATTTTCTAAATCAGTTTTCTTTTTCTTCAACTCAAGATTTTCATCTTTCAAAACAATACTTTCTTTTCTTAAAATATCAATTTCGTTTGTTAAAGAAGAATTTTTCTTTTTCAAAGCAGTATACTTGATACCCAATTTTTCAAATTCCTCATATACCTCTTCTAAAACATTTTGCAATTCTTCATATGAAGGATCTTCAATATTATCAAAATTTGTTACCTCAATGTCATCTTTAGCCATAAGACAAAGATTTGCTGATTCTCCATTACTTGCTTCACTATCTGAGCTACTTGAATCATCATTCCACGTAGCTTTCATTGCTTTTTTGCCTTTGTTTCGATCTTTCTTTAGCAGAGGACAATCTGGCTTGATATGACCAGGTTTATTGCATTTATAACAAATTAAAGTGTCATTTTTACCTGAATCTTTCTTGGAAAAATTATTGAAGGATTTCCTTGGAGGAGTTTTATTTTTCTTTAAGAACCTCTGAATTCTTCTTATTATCATCGCAACTTCTTCATCTTTGTCGTCATTTTCCTCATCTTCATCACTTTCACTTTCATGTGGAACAGCTTTAAGTGCCAAACTCTTCTTTGAATTTCCTTCTTCTTCTCCTCTTTTCAATGTATACTCATGGGTGATAAGTGACCCGATGAGTTCATTCACTTCGAGCTTCTTGAGGTCTCTAGCTTCAAGAATAGCTGTCACTTTTGATTCCCAACGTTTTGGTAGAGAGTTGAGAATTTTTCTTACTATCTCCACTTTGGAATAAACTTTGCCAAGAGCTGTCAAGCTGTTTATGATGTTAGTAAAACGAGTGTGCATACTAGAAATAGATTCATCATCATTCATCTTAAACATCTCATATTCATGAGTAAGAATATAAATTTTTGATTCCTTGACTTGAGAAGTTCCTTCATAAGTAACTTCCAAGTTATCCCAAATTTCCTTTGCTGTAGTGCAAGTCATTACTCTATTAAACTCATTACCATTAAGAGCATTATATAATAAATTCATAGTAGTTAAATTCAAAGTATAAAGTCTATCGTCTTCACGATCAAACTTTTCTTCTTCCTTTTTGACCTTTACTCCATCAATCACTTTTGTTGGAATATAAGGTCCATTTACAATGCATTTCCAGATTTCTCGACCTTGAGCCTGAAGGAATATTCTCATTCTAACTTTCCAGAATGAGTAATTGTCTCCACAAAAGAGTGGAGGCCGACTGCTGGATTGACCTTCACCAAATGAAGCTGCAATGTTAGCCATAAGATCTTAACTCAAAAGATAGTTAATCTTATAACAGAGCTCTAGCTCTGATACCAATTGTTACTGACCATAGGCCGCACCTATGTCACCTAACAACTGTACCTACCAGACTAGCCGGCCACCGTCTCTACCGGTGCACCGTCACCCATGGTCGGAGAGTCTTGCTTCGGTGACACAGTCACAAGCGAGAGTTCCCATGAGTGATCTGCCTGTATGAACAGTACAGGTCAACTAGCTCTGATACCAATTGTTGCCCAGATGACTAACACAAGAGGGGGGGTGAATTGGGTTATATTAAAAAATTAATACTTATAAACTAAATATACAATATAAAATATAACCAAAATATAAAGCAGTAGGAAATATAAAGAGTAGGGTAAGAGAAAGCAAACTCAGTATTTTTACGAGGTTCAGCCCCACTGCCTACGTCCTCGCCTCAAGCTACCCCTTGAGGATTCCCAAATTCACTATTCAATCTCCTTTAGGTGGAGATAGAAACCTATTACACCTTTGAGCAGCACCGCTCCAAAGAATCCGTGTAGAACACCCTCTACACTTTCAATCACCTCACACTTGGTGATTCAACTATTCCCTATGTAGAACACCTTCTACACACACAAGGGTTATACGCACCCTCTTACTTCCAATCACCTCACACTTGGTGATTTAACTATTCCCCGTGTAGAACACCTTCTACACACACAAGGGTTATACACACCCTCTTACTGATACAAGAATTGATAGTGGGTAGGCTATCAGAAAACACTCCTCAATGAGTGAAATAAGAACAATACAGCACAAACTATATCTCTCTCAACAAGAACAAGAATTAAGGCTCAAAACTTTAGAAAAGAGAGAATGAGAGCTTTGAAAGAATGATGCAAAATTTAGCAATAGATGTGTAAGCTCTTGTTGTGATTTTTACAAAACTCAAGTGAGCTATTTATAGGCAAATGAGTCTTCAATTTCAAATTTGAAAAGATTCCCATGTCCAAGACATCATCATTCACTTTTCAAAAATTTCAAATCAAATCTTTTTACTTTTTGCATGTGACAAAAGGAGCACACTTTACTTTTCAAAAATTTCAAACCTAATATTTTACTTTTTGCATATGACAAAAAGAGCACACTTTACTTTTCAAAATTTTCAAACAAAGACATCTACCTTTTGCATAAGTCAAGAAAAGCATCCACCACTTTTGAAAATATTCAAATAAAACATGCACATGTGAAAGATGACAATCAATCATCTTAATATTTTCAAAGTTCAAACCTTTAATCATATCATGCACATGTGAAAGATGACAATCAATCATCTTAATATTTTCAAAGTTAATTTTCAAAATATTAATGCACATGTGGAAAATGTATTTTAATGCTTTATGATAAAATATTTATTTTGAGCCTTAATCCTAATTTCGAATTTTTAAGAGATTTACAAAATTACTCTATGATTTTAATGTGAACTTATTCCCTTCTTGCTCATGCTTGGTTCCTTGATGTGCTTGATTGTATTGTGTAGACAACTTGAACTTGAGACTCCTTTATTCTTTGAATTCATTTGTTATCATCAAAATCCATGTGTAGATTTACATGAACCTTGAAACCTTGAGTTCAACAATCTTAATTTCAAATTTTTAAGAGATTTACAACATTACTCTATGATTTTAATGTGAACTTGTTCCCTTCTTGCTCATGCTTGGTTCCTTGATGTGCTTAATTCTATTGTGTGGACAACTTGAGCTTGAGACTCCTTTATTCTTTGAATTCATTTGTTATCATCAAAATCCATGTGTAGATTTATAATTACACGAAATTTGAAACCTTGGGTTCAACAGAAAATATTCAAATAAAACATGCACATGTGAAAGATGACAATCAATCATCTTAATATTTTCAAAGTTCAAACCTTTAATCATGTCATGCACATGTAAAAGATGGCAATCAATCATCTTTCAAATTTTTCAAATTTAATTTTCAAAATATTCATGCACATGTGGAAAATGTATTTTAATGCTTTATGATAAAATATTAATTTTGAGTCTTAATCCTAATTTCGAATTTTTAAGAGATTTACAACATTACTCTATAACTTTAATGTGAACTTGTTCCCTTATTACTCATGCTTGGTTCCTTGATGTGCTTGATTCTATTGTGTGAACAACTTGAGCTTGAGACTCCTTTATTCTTTGAATTTATTTGTTATCATCAAAATCCATGTGTAAATTTATAATTACACGAAACTTGAAACCTTGGGTTCAACAGAAACATTTGTTAAGCGAGTATTTACTGTATGGGAGAACAAAGAGTCTTAGAGAGAATGAGTTGAGATTGACTGATTGTAATTTCCTCTGATTAATCAAATTTCTGCAGCTGATATAGACAATTTGTTTAACCACGCATATTAAGTGTTGTGTTCTTGATCGTACTTGCTTTTATTTTTGTTTTCTATCGTTAGTGTGTGTATTTTCCACAACAATTGGTATCAAAAGCCAATGTTAGATTTGAAGGTGAATGATGGTTGGAGATAAAGTGAAAGCACCCAGAATCGAAAAGTTCAACAACATTGATTTTGGATATTGGAAGATGCAGATCGAAGACTATCTCTATGGGAATAGGCTCTACCTTCCACTATTGGGAAAGAAGCCGGAAAATATGAATAATGTTAAGTGGACTCAATTAGATCGACAAGTTTTGGGGATTATTCGATTAACTTTGTCTAGAACAATGACACACAATATCAATAAGGAGAAAACCACGACGGATCTCATAACGACTTTGTCAGATTTGTATGAAAAACTGTCAACAAATAACAAAGTGCATCTGATGAAAAAATTGTTCAATCTGAAAATGTCAGAAGGTATGTCTGTGACCCAACACTTGAATGAATTCAATACGATCACAAATCAACTATCTTCTGTAGAGATTGAGTTTGATGATGAGCTCAGAGCATTGATTCTGTGAGTAGTTCAACCAGTAAGATGAAACTGAACTACGACAATGTACGTGAACTGATACTTATTGAAAATGTATGTAGGAGAGACTCTGGTGAGTTTTCAAATTTAGAATCAAGCTTGAATGTTGACAATCGGAGTAGAGGACATGACATGTCAAGCTCCAAGAGCAAGGGATGAGCAAGAAGAGATTTGGGTAGCATATCATGTGCTGTAGTTGTGGTAAGCCGGGTCACATCAAGAAAAACTGTAGGAATCGAGAAAGTGTTGAGTATGATGCTGTAATGTAGTGACAAAAGAAATTCATGATATGCTAATTCTTAAAGTGCACAGTCCAATTGATAATTGGGTGTTGGATTCAGGAGTTTCGTTTCATATCACCTTATATTGAGAGATTATGTAGAATTATGTTGATGGTGATTTTGGGAAGATGTATGCGGTTGATGGAGAGTGATGTAGAATGATCCGAGTCAGATGATACTGAGCTGTCAGATTGCACATTGATGGCGCTAAGATACCTTAAGTTAGCAGATTAGCCCAAATGTGACAAGTAATCATGATCTTTTCTTGATTGGGGTAGTTTTTGGTGTGTTTCAGTATTTTAGCCATAACTTTAGCTACGTGTATCGGAATCGCATATAAGATCCTGATCCAAAAAGCTCTTCCAGCATGCATAACTTTGGGTGTGAGTTTTTAAGGCCGAAATCCACTATTTTTCTTTTTAAATCCTTAATTTCAATTTTTTTTTTTTTATTTAGTAATATTTTGTTTGTCGTTTAGGAAATGATTCTGAACCTGATTTGAATTAGTTTTTTGGGCAAAATACTTGTTTTATTTCGTATTTGATTTTGACATGATTATTGAGATTTTGCTAATTTTAGTAAAATTATGATGTAGACGATTTTTATTATACAGTCCAGTTTGTGAACTGATTTTCAATTTATTGCTTGATTTGATAATTTTGAATTGAACATCAGAGGTTTATTTTTGTGTTTTGGGCAAATTCCTTGTGTTCTTTTCTATGAATCATCTGTTGAAACTAGTTTACAAAATAATCACTATCTGTTCGACATCAAAGAGGCACTAGATGTACTAAGAGTGAGTGATATGCGCATCACACTTCCAAACATGGACATGTGGACTTTACAATAAATCAAACACATTCTAGATCTGAAGAAAAATTTAATATCTGGGACAACTTGATGACAGCGGTTAAGGGTGTAAATGGTCCGGTCCGGTCCGAAAAATTTGTGGATCGGTTCCATTCGATTCAAGAATTCTCTCACCCTGGACCGGACCAAAATCTTATTTGGTCCATACCGATCCGATCTAGGGGCAGTCCGATCCAGTTTAAGGACACTTGATATGATTTAATATACTTAATTTGATTCAAAATCTAGCAATGATTAAATATTTTTTTACCCAAATTTAATTATTTTAAGCCGAATTTACGTATTTATCACATATTTAAGACAAAAAATATTAAAAAAAAACTTATTCTTAAAAAAAATGACAAAAGAAAAATAATCTAAATAAAAATAAATAATCTTAAAAAATAAATAAATAATTATTGGCATATAATATATTGCAGTGATGCTATCATTTGGCAGGCTAGATGGCCCATGGGTATAAAAGCTCATCTTAAGAAGCAGTACTAGTAACTACTAGATAGGTAATGTACTTTTTGCGTTTGTACGATCTAGTCTGGTCCAACTAGTTTGCTCCGGTCCGGTTTTTTAACAGTCCTAATAGCGATTATGAAGTAACGTTCTCTGGAGAAGCTTAGAAGATCACTAAGGGTATGCTGATTTTAGCGTATGATAAGATATCTAACTTTTTATATTTAATATCAGAGTCTAGTGATGTGCAAAAAAATACAATAATACAAAAAGATAGTTTTGATTGCATGAAACATATGAGGAAGTCAAAGAGGGTCAGCTTTGTCGTTCCTTGTGTAAGCTTAGGAAGTTGGCTGAGGTTGCCAAGACGGTTCGAGACCAGATACTCCTAATGCAGTCAGCAGTGGGAGTTGTGAATCGCCTAGTGAATATACTAACTAAGGACAATGTATGTGGGAGACTAAAGTCGGGCTCAACTTCAGTTTGTTTTCTGGCTTGAAGACGGGAGTTATAAGCTACAGATATGATAAAGCTTGGCTTGAAACAAGGGCTAGCATCTGGAGACCTAGTCTCCAATTGAGAGATTGTTGGATTGCATGTGGAGTATAGTTTGAGAGTTGAAAATTAAGAAACAGAGAGTTAGTTTGACACTCCACTTGACTAATGGCTCGAGTAAAGGCCAAACAGATAGTTTGCTCGACACTCCACTCGACATGTCACTCGTGTGAATATCGCAAAAAATATGAAATTAGGATTTCTAGCATTGCTTTACTACAAATATGTCATATTTGACCTGTTTTATAAAAATTCTTCAATATTTTCTTAGGAAGCAACTGTCAAGTGTGTATATTGTATGAGAGAGCAAAAAGTTTAGAAAGAGTGAGTTGAGATTGAGTGATTATAATCTCCTTTGATTAATAAAATTTTTACAGTTATGTGAACGTAGGCAATTTGCTGAACCACGTATATTGTGTATCGTGTACTTGATCGTGCTTGCTTTTACTTTTGTTTATCGGTGTGTGTGTGTGTGTGTGTGTGTGTGTGTGTGTGTGTGTTTTGCATAGCACTGTGCATACGTCCATGGATGTATATAGAATTTAAATGCAAAGACATAATAAAGGAAATACAAATTTATGTAGTTCAACACAAGACCTACGTCCATAGAGTTTGAGAATGAGGTTTCCACTATAATATGCTAGTTTATAGTTTCTCTTAGCCTCTCATCTTTACTGTACAATAAAATCTAAGTTTCACTCTATGATTTTCTCTTCTCATTTGAATCTTTTTGTCACGAGGTTGAAGAAGGTAGAGTCCTCAAGAAACCTGGCCCCAAAAGTCTTCAAAGTCTTGTGTGCTCGTCCTTTTTATTTTTCGATCTTTTTGTTTTATGTCACTTCTCTTATTTTATATCAAATCATCTATTTTTCTCTCTTCACATGCCTTTATTTTCTATACCTAATGTACTGCATTTCTCATGCCTTTATTTACTATTCCATCATTCTTTCATCTCTCTTAACAAGTCCTCCCAATGGAGTGGATTTAAGAAATTCCATGTGCTGGAAAAAAATGATCGCCTAACAATTAGCAAGTAAGTAAAAATTACGTAATTTTTCAATTTTTTGATGCAACATCAAGGATGATAAAAGAAAGACAATTTAACTAAAAACTTGCAAAATTGAATTTCTCTCTATATTTTGTAGACTAATCGGACACCTTTAAAATTGTAATGATAAATTTTTATAATGATATATTAGATTACTTTTTTTTGAGTGGCCAACATATGGAACAATTGATAAATTAGGTATATCGTAGAGTCAAGGTTCAATTCATGAGATTTATTATGATAATATCTGAAATTATTATTTATCTCAAAAAATTAAACTAATAAAAAAAGTAAATTTAACTATTTATATTATATTCTTGACTAGTCATGATCTACAATCGGATCTCGAATACATTCCCAGTGGTTTTAGGTGGAACTCTTGGTCCGATCAAATGTTAAGTCAAGACATTGTAACAATCATTTATGAGATTATGTATTTTTTTATTTTTCTATAAATGATGTAAATGGGGCCAAAATGATTGAATAATTGGCGGTATTAAAAGGACTACAATTTTGCATTTTTCTTAGTATTCCAAAATTAATTATTAAATCTGATTGTTTGTTACTAGTGTAGGAGCTTCAAGCTGAGTCGGTTTCCTCCTCCTTAAATGAAAATTTAATTCAAGATATTAAAGAACTGATGAAACGTTTCTTTAAGATTATTATTCAACATGTACCTAGAGAAGAAAATAGATAGCTCATTATTTAGCTCATTTTGCTCATAATGTTTTAGAGATTTAAATGTGGTGGAATAATGTCTCGAGTTTTATTAATCATGCTCTTTAGTTTGATCAATATGCTTTGTAAAACTATTTCTTTTAATGAAAGCTCTTTTATCAAAAAGAAAAATTATAAAACAGTTCAATTCATCTTAACCTAAAAAAATTAAACTTATCTTAATAAAACTCACAAAAAATTTATTTACAACTCAGCTCATTTCATTTCAATAAAACCTATAAAATACTACTTACACATAATTTCTTGAGATTTTCCTACAATTTTTTAGAAAGCATGCATAAATACGTATGTCCGCATACACATGGCTAGAAGAGACACATCCATGCGTGTCTATACGAGTTTTACTATTTATTATGTCTATACATCACATATTATACTTATTTTGTTTTTCTTCTTAAAATAATTAAATTCTTCTACTTATCATTTATATATCACATATTTAATAAAAATAAAAAAATAAAATAAATTTAAAAAAATGTGATATGTCGTATATAAGAATAATAATTAATAGAATTTTTCATATATTTTTTTGGTGAGAGAAATTTTCATATATATATATATATATATATATAAGCTTTGCTACTCATCATTCTCACATATCCCACACACACACACTCTCTCTCTCTCTCTATATATATATATTTTAAATTATTTTTTATTTTATTCTTTTTAAATTAATTGAATTCTACTCATCATCCATATGCTACAAATTTGATAAGAGAAAAAGAATGTGACCACACACCATATCTCTTTTATTTTTATTTTTTTCTATTTTTACTAATAAATATGCGATGATAAGTACAATAATTTAATTAGTTTAGTAAGAGTAAATAAAATTAAAAAATAAAAATATATATGTATGATATATAGTGTTAGATGATAAGTAGCATAATTTATATATATATATATATATATTATGTGCAACTATTCATCATGTCTCTCTCTCAAGATACCCTGGCCTTGGATGGTCAAGAATGCCAGTTATGCCTACATGCAAGGCAAAAATCTGGGTACTTTCTAATTCCCCATGCTCGTACTCTAGTGGGGACAAAAGATATATGTATTCTAAAGCTACCCAATTCATACTTTTTACTTTTTAGTCCGACAGTTCTCATGAAGTGCAGATTTTTAGACCACTCTATGTGCCACCTACTTTCGAAGCTGCTGACTTTGTTTGTTTGGCTGTTGGCATCCATATTCAAACAATCCCGTCAAGATCATATATCGATCCTTCGACTTTTTCTTTTTTGCTTGCGATTTGACGGGATGGCTTCCCTCCACCATTCTTATCGGAAGGCTTTGCTTGCTTTTCATTTCCCACTCTCAAATTAGAAAATGAAGTTACCTCCATCGCCAAAAACTTGTAGTACAGGCCTGTTGCAGAACTCAGTTTGTTGTCTGAGTCTCTCAACCGCACAAAATTTAACACAAAAATTTTATAAAAAAATAAACCCACTTTTGACGTACATTTTTTTTTAAAAGAAAAGTCAAGATTATATATTTAATAATAACCTATATTCTAATCTTATTAATATAATTCTCACTTATGATAAAAAAAATATTGTAATTACACACTAAATACAAAGAATTTTATAAATATATAAAAAAAAAGATCCCAAACACCATAAAACCAAAGCAAACAACCTATTCAATCACTAGACAAAGCAAATAAAAAATCTAAACTATCCTACATAAGCAGGACCCAAGACCATAAATAAGATCTGTTAGAATTTAAAAATGAGATGAGTTGATATAAGTTTATTTATTTTTTAATATTATTATTGTTTTAAAATTTAAAAATGATATATTGAAATTTAAAAAAAGTGTATTGAGATTTGAAAAAGATATATAAGAATTTATGTTTTCTATAAAAAAATTATAAAAATATAATGATGAAATGGAGATCAGTTGAGAACACTTCTGAATCCAAACCAGGCCTAAAACACAATCAAAACCCATGTATAGTAACTCCGATACCAAGTAACTAGGGTTGTAAATAGTCCGGTCCGGTCCGGAAAATTTGTGGACCGATTCCATTCGGTCCAATAATTCTCTCACCCTGAACCAAACCGAACAGGAGTTCGGTCCATACCGGTCCGGTCCAATTCGGTTTAGGGACGGTCCGGTCCGGTCCAGGAGTGTCCCATATAATTTAATGGGCTAAATTTAATCTAAAATTCTATAATGATCAAATATTTTTTTGGCACAAATTTAACTACTATAAATTATAATATGTTAATATTATAATAGTATATATTATATTAATATGTTAGTATATATTATATATTAAGTATGTTAGTAAGTTATAACTAATAATACTATAAATAATAATATGTTAATATTATAAGAGTATATATTATATATTAATATATTAATATATATTCTATGTTAATATATATTATATATTAATATATTAATTTATATTAATATTACTATTATAATTTATATACTATTTTTATATATACATATATAAATATATATATATGTGAGGTTCGGTCCGGTCCGAGGGAAAAATCCATTGGACCGGAATTAATCTGTCCATGTAAAATTTGGACCGGACCGGACCGAATGGAGACCGAACCGGACCGAATTCCATTCGGTCCGGTCCGGTCTCGGTTCAAGACAATAGGTCCGATCCGGTCCACCGGACCGATCCGGTCTTTTTATAGCCCTACAAGTAACGCCTCAACCTAGCTTGCTTCAAAAACCCACCTTCTGGTGAACAATGTTTTCGAAAAAGAAAGAACTTTTATAATCAATAAACCCTCTATTAAAAGACCACAAGAACCCACAAGATCTTCAACACATTCATCCATCAGCTTAAGATATTCGAAGAGTTGCCAATCCTAGCTTATATAGTCGATAAAATCCTCTTAGCTCCCTGGGAAAAAATCGGATGTCACTATACCCCATATTTTCACCAAGAGTACCCGCTTTCGTCAAAAAATTCGCAAATGAGTTTCCTTCTTTAAAACAATAATGATAAGTAAAATCCATCTTGCTTATCAATTTTATAATTTGTTCCCAAAAATCTCATAGGTACCAAAAAGTGCACTTCTTCTTAAGGAGCCAAGAAACCACCACTTTTAAATCACATTCAACCTCCACAGACACACACACCCTAGACTTTTGCACATGATTAAACCTTCGAAAACAACTTGAAGTTCAGCCTCATTATTAATACAATAGTCAAAAGATTTAGATAAAGCTGCTATTAGATTCCCAAAACTATTCTGAATGACACCTCCCCCTCCTCCATCTCTTGGATTTCCAAAACTACTATTATCCCCATTAAGTTTGAAACGGCCATGTAAATGCATAACCCAATGAAACACTTTTGAGGTACATGATTCATTATTATCAACATCTATATAAAGTCTTTAGGGGTCCACATCCGAATCCAAATTCAGATATTTGGATATCTGAGTTCAAATATTGGCTTTTTAAAAATAGATGGACATCCATTTGAGTAAACCCAATTAAAATTTAGATTGATATCTAGGGGTGGGCAATGGGGCCTTGTTCTCTGCTGCCACACCCCCATCTACCCCACCCCTGCATGGACGGGGCAGGCCCCTTCCGATTTAGTTTGGACTCACTTTACCAAACTAGAGGGTGTTGACCCCAATAACCCATAACCAAAGTGTAACTATTGTGCTAAAGTAAATAAATGCACTATAGGAGACATGGTACATTCCAATTAAAGGTCCACTTAGGGGAGAGCTCGGTCTGGTTTAGTCGGTCCCAGGAGAGTTTGCCGGACCGGACCGGACCTATTCGGTCTAGGGCTTTCCCACCCTGGACCGGACTGAGAACCCCTAGGACCGGACCAGACCGATCCATTTCGGTTTGGTCCGGTCCTGTCGGTCTATTCCATCCATTCCAAAATACATTATACTATTATAAATATATACATATACAATATACTATATTTATACTATAATTGTATAATTATTAACTCCTATAATATGTTAATAAATTAAATTAATACAATATATACTAAATTATTAATATGATATATTTAGTAAATTAGTTTTAATTCAATAATATATAATATATTTAATATATATATATATATAAGGTAGGTCTGGTCCGGTCTGGGGTGGAAAAGACCCAGACCGGGACCGGGACCTAACCTACCCAGTCCAAGAATTTTGGATCGGGACCGACCAAGACCAGTCTTGCTTCGGTCCGGTCCGGTCGGTTTGGCCGGTCTGGACCAGCCAATGCTCTCCCCTAGGTCCACTTAGAAGAACAATTTTAAAAAGTCCAATATTAAGATCTTTACAAGAAAAGAATCCATCTAAACTAGAGATTAGACTTAAAAAATGACGGATGGGAGTAGTAGGCGTGCAACGTTGAAGGGATATACTAAGTATGATCCCGAGCAGTGTAGAAGAAACCTAACTCATATGATCATCATGGATGAACTACCTTTAATTTGTGGATGGGAAAGGGTTTCGAGTATATTCTAAGTACTTAGAACCAATGTTTAATCGTCATTCTCGCCGCATGATAGCAAAGGATATAAACAAATATTATTTGCCTCACGATCAATACTTGGACATTAATCTAAAATCTTAATTATATATCTTTGATTGTGCATTTTGTTGATTGTGTTCAGAAATTACACAAAAAAATTATATTTTTCATATTATTGATCATAAGGGTGAGATGATTGAGAGGGTCTTGAAGGCCGTAATAAAGGGGTGAGGGTTGGAATGAGTTGTTAGTTTAATTGATAATGTCTTGTCTAAAGATGTCGTATTAGAACATCTTAAGACCTATCTTAGAGAGGCAAATAAGACAATTACGGGTGGTGAGTATTTGCATGTGAGATACATGGCATATATTCTGAATCTAACTGTCAATGATGGTTAGAGGGATATTGATGACTCAATTGCCTGAGTCGGGATTGTGGTAAGATTTGTGAGATCATTTTTCTGTGAGATTGGAGAAATTTAAGATTGTTGTGAGGTTTAGGGGCCTACATCCAAGAAAGAGCTTTGTATTGATGTTTCTACACAATGGAACCCAATATTCTTGATGTTGGAGGCGGTCCAATAATATAAGTTGGCATTTGCATCATTGGGTGATTGAAACATCTAATATGTAAAACATTTTGATGATCACAGGAGATCTAGGAAGCCTAGGGATGATGATTAGAAAGTTGTCGCTATTTTCATAGATTATTTTAGGCTTTTTTATGAGGTCACCACAAGACTATTTGGTTCTTTGTACACTACATTTCGTCATTTCTCTCAGCAGGTATGTAAGGTAAAAGAAAAATTAGATAATATCATCGTGGGTGGCCATATTAAGATGTAGAAGATAACATTGATGATGAGGGTGAAGTACGACAAGTATTAGAGAGATTTCGGTGGGGCTAAAATTTTGTTATACGTAGTTGTTTTTCTTGACCCCTAGTTTAAGATGGATGGCATGATATATGGATTGGGAATTGCTCATGGGCAAGCATGGGTGGAGCTTATCACGACAAGGGTTAGGAAAATTCTTATTAGATTATTTGATGAGTTTAGCGTCTTGCTGGATGGTAATATTGCAACACCTACACCTATTCCCCACCAATTCCTAAAGTCGAAATTGGAAAAAGACATAGATTGGTCTAGGGTGAGAGGTTGGAGCAGAACCCCATAGTCTGTCAATCTACGGAGGCTCAATCAAATATAGACAAATACTTGACAGTGGAGCTTCAACTATTTGCACGAGATTTTGATATATTAGTTTAGTGGAAGATGAATGTCGTAAAGTATACCGTCTTTGGAGAGAGAGCCCGTAGTACTTTGACCATCCCTATTAGCATCATAGCTTCAGAGCTGGCCTTTAGTACTAGAGGGCGCATATTGGATCTATTTCGAAATTCATTATCTACAACTACTATAGAGGCATTGATTTGCACGTAAAATTGGATAAAAATGACCCTAATTCATGTTCTTGACGCTCATCTTTATGATTAGGTCGATGAGGAAGAAAGTGATAATCAACATGGATTTGGTAATCGTGGACGTGAATTTCATTTTTTTTTATTTAATTTATTTATATTCATTTTATAGGTATTAATTTGAAATCTAATTGTTATAGCAATACATAAGATGATGTCTACGGCTACTTCTACTGCAATATGACTTTGTGTGTATTGGACCACCATTACCATTTCTAATTGGTTTGCACAATTTATCCCTTAATTGTTTTTTACATTGGTAATGTTAAGAACCTAATGATCTATTCCCATCTTAATCTTAATGACCCAATCTCATCTTGATTAATACTTCTAATGCTTGATTTTAAATTTTTGCTTCATGTTTATAATTCTAATTTTTTTTTTCTTTTTGACTTATTAACATCATAGGTTTTATGATCTCGATTCCCATATTCTGATAGAAGTCAACTGAACTCATCAATAGTTTATTAATTTACAATTAGTTAATTATAATATTTACCATTTTTAGATGAGTTTGTAATTTTGTTATAGTTTATTTGTTCTCTAAATTTGCATCATTGTAATAGCTTTGTGATGATTATTAGTTAATATTTAATAGTGGGATAAAAACTTATTTGAGCCAGAGGCCCAGCTATAGGGTGCCGCTGGGAAGAGGGGCGAACAGATGGGGCCATCCCTAGACCTTGGTATCTGGACGTGGTATCTCGCCCTCACATGGACGAGAGCGAACTCTGTGGAAGAATTCCCCACGCCTACCCATGCAGGAGCGGGGGGCAAGAAATGGGTGGCGCCGCCCCTTTCCTTCTATGCGTGGAAAGGGGTGGAGCTAGACATAGAAGCATTAGACAGATAAACTTAGTTCCATGACAAGTTAAAGACTTAGTAAAAAATATATCACGACATAAATATAATAAACATAAAATTCTTCATAAAACTTTCCACGCATGAGATAATAAAAAAAACATTAACAATTCATACTTATAATATGCATAACTTTTTTTTGTTTTTTGATAAAAAGACATCGCTTTCATTTCATTAAGAGCAATTACATAGGAAAATTATCCATCCACACATATTGAGAAACAAAAGAAGGAACAAAGTACATCCAAAGAGCAATAGTGTCCACATTCCATGCATGCTTTGCGAGATAATGCGCCACCCGATTACCCATACGTGGGATAGGTCGAATCGTATACTCCTCAAACTGGGACAGCAGCCTCTTGACCTCACATTGGAGATTTCCCAAGGCAGATAACTCCATTTCAGATGATTGCAAGGCCTCCACTAGTAGTAAGCAATCACTCTCAACAATTAATTTTTTAAATCCCAATCGAGAGCTAAATTGCAAACCACGGAGCATAGCTAATACTTCCACAGTTTCAGCATCAGAGACATCATGTTTTGCCATACTAACAACCATAATAACCTGGCCTCAATCATCAAGTAATACTCTTCCCACCCCTGCCTTGTGATAATTGAAGAACATGGTGCCATCAACATTTAACTTGAGAAAACCAGTGGGAGGTGCTATCCAGGATGAAGCCGTTTTTTCTCTTTGCCTTCGGGTATCTTTTGGGACCTCATATTGCAAACTTAAAGCATGGTTAATAATCGACTCAGGGGAGAGCACCTACTTGTTATTAACCATCCTATTTCGTCTATACCAAAATGCCCAAGCTATTAGAAAGAATCTTTCTAGAAGAGATATATTCCCCTTCTGAATTATTCTCTTGGCCAACTCCAAGCCAGAAGTAACAATCCAAACATACCAAGAATGGGCATAACAGAATACCAATGACCAATGATGGCAGGACAAGTAAACACAGCATGCAGGGTATCTTCACATTGATGTCCACATACCTCACATTGGGCTGATGTTAATACATGCCGATGACAAAGAGCTTTCTTCGTTGGCAATCGATCAGTATAGAACCTCCATGCAAAAATCCTTATTTTATTAGGAATCTGCATTCGCCACAACTACCGCCATAGTTGCTTATTGTCATTGGTAATAGAAGATTCGAGACGGGTCAGGGCTGCTTTTATGTTTAACCTCCATTAGCCACTTCTAACACTGTATTTTCCATTCTTCTCATATTGTCATATCCATGTATCAGTATAAGTTCTAGGGCTTAGAGTAATTTTCAAGATATCGATTGCAACATTTGGATTGAAGAGGGCTCTAACACGGTCCACATTCCACAATTTGGATTCAGCATTAATAGGACTAGAAACAATCTGAGAGGGGTCTGATTCAGTGTAAAATGTCATCTCATCTTTGAGTGCCTTATGTCCAGGAATCAATGAGGACCTGTTTTGATATGTGTTTGGTAGCCATCAATGAGGACCTGTTTTGATTCCTATATCCTTTTCCATGCATACGAGGGATTGCATCCTAACTGGGTCTCAAAGAAAGAATATCCTGAAAAATATTTAGCCTTACAGACTTGATGGAAAAGAGAATTATCCTCCTTGAAAATCCTCCCAGCCTGCTTTGCAAGGAAAGCACTATTGAACCAATGTAACTTTCGGAATCCCATACCCCTAAACTTCTTTGGAACACACAGTTGCTCCCATTGACACTAGTGTATCTTCCATTTTCCATCTGTCATAACCCACCAAAATTGGGCCATCAGCTTCTCAAGATCTCAACAAAGACTAATGGGGAGTTTAAAGCAACTCATTGAATAAGATGGCAAAGATAATGCAACCACTTTAATTAGGATCTCTCGGCTACCTATAGAAAGAAATTTTTCTTTCCACCCCTACAAACACTTCCAAACCCGCCCTTTTAGATAAGCAAACGCCACTATGTTTGACCTCCCAATAACTAGTAGTAAGCCTAAATATTTTTCGTACTGTTGGATCAAACTCGCCCTGCCCCCCCCCCCCCCAAAATCGCCATAATATCATTCTTTGTGGCCTAAGACGTGTTCTTGCTAAAAAAACATTGCTATCTTGTCTCTATTAATCCTTTGACTTGAAGCCCTTTCATACTTATCTAATAGCAGGAAGATATTTGCAGAAGTAGCCACGTTTTCCTTGTAAAAAATCACTGAATCATCGGCGAACAACAAGTGATTAATCCTAGGAGCGCCACGACAAGGTTTGGCTCCAACTATGCTTCCTTGGACCTCAGCTTTGTTAAGTAAACTTATTAACCCTTCGGTGTAGAGAAGATATAGATAAGATGATAATGGATTCCCTTGTCTAAGACCTCTCGAAAGGAAAATAGGGTGGCACGGTGCTCCATTAATCATTACCGAAAAAAGTCACAAATTTGACACATTGCATGATCAAATGAACTAGCTTTGAACTCAGATCCAGCTTTAACATAATAAGCTCCAAAAAATCCCACTCCACTCAATCATAAGCTTTAGACATGTCCAACTTCACTGACATAAATCCCTAATTGCCATATATGTTATTCTTCAAATAATGTACTAACTCGTATGCCACAAGCACGTTGTCCGTGATTAGCCTTCCCGGATCAAAGGCGGATTGTGATGTCGAGATGAGACAAGGGAGAACCAACTTCAAGAGATTAGCAATAACTTTCGAGATTACTTTAAACAAAACATTGCATAAACTGATCGGTCGAAAATCCAAAACAGAAACAACATTATTCAATTTAGGGATTAAAACTAGAAACATATGATTTAGGCCATCAAGCAGAATACCAGTCTGTAAGACATCCATGCAAGCATTAGTAACATCATTCCCAACCAAATGCCAATATTTCTAAAAAATAAAACATTGTTGGGATGCATTTGCTTCAAAGCCTGATACACTTTTTCCCTTGAGAATTCCTTGTCCAGATTCATAGCCATCTCAGCAGGAATATATGCATCAATATTATTCAGAATATCAAAATCATCTCTCTCGGAGGATGTAGAAAATAAAGCTTTAAAATAATCTATAATGAGTTGGTCCTTGCTTGCTCATTCGTGCCAGATACCAACATCATCCTGGAGTTTGAAAATAGCATTCCTATTTCATCTTTGAGAAGCATCGGAGTGAAAATACTTTAAGTTCTTGTCCCCGCTGCCAAGCCACTGGATTCTGGAACGTTGTTGCCACATCAATTCTTTCCTTTCCAGCCAGATTTGCACCTCCTTGCGGGTTTGATTAAGCTTGTTAGTGTCAACATACAACGGGTCTAGTGCTTGTAAAGCCTTTAATCTTTCCTGTGCTTCAGACAGCTTCTTGTGAACTAGTCCAAAGGAGAAAAAATTTCATTTCGTCAAATACCCCACACAAGTCTTTATACGGGCCATTGTAGCACTTATCGATTCACTAGGCATTTTTGCTTGCCATACATCTTAAATAATTTTGGCATAACCAGCATGGCCAACCCACATAGGTTCAAAACGAAAGAGTCTCTTCCATTTGGGTTGCTGAAGAACACCCTCCGTTGATAGCCAGATGGGGATATGATCAAAGTAAGATATAGTTTCGTGAGTCACCACAAATTTTGGAAATGCTAATAACCAAGCAGAATTTTCCAAACATCGGTCCAAACGTTCATAGACACGTTCTTCACCTTGTCGTCCATTACACCAAGTAAAAGCAAGCTCTCGATTAAATACCAAATAACGTAGATTGCAATCCAAAAATGTGTTTCGAAAAGCCTCCATAAGATAATCTGGCCTCCTATTTCCACCCTTCTTCTTGCCATTCTTGAGGATTTCATTAAAATCCCTCATCATTAACCAAGGATTATGGACTTCCTCAAATAGATGAAAAATGAGTCCCCAAGTAATCGGCTACTTGCTACTACAAAATGTCCATAAATTTTTGTAAATAGCCAGTCACCCCCCTAAGTCCCAGTTCCTTTTATCAAAGCATGAATATGGTGAGAAGAATAACTGAGAATTTCTAGGTGTACATCCGTTTTCCACATAAAAACCAGGCGTCCACTTCGCCCATAACAATCCATGGTAAGGCTTATAACATACCCCAAACAAACCTTATCCTGATCCATAATACTAGCAATAACCTTTGTTTCTTGCAGGAATACAAGTTCGGGATCTCTCCTGATAAGATCAAGAAGAGTTCGCAATCCCCTTAGGTTCCCAAGCCCACAGAGATTCCAGTTTAAACACCTCATGGCTCCCGGCGGGGCCAATCCTCATCTGTCGCCGATACATCATCTCCATTATCTCTTTTTAAACCCTCAGGTAAGATAAGAGACAAGCGTTTTGAGGCTCTGGAGTCCCTTCACCTTGGCCACTAGCATCCCTCTTCTTTGATAAATTTGATGTTGGAGTATGGCCAGACGAATTTAGCACTTTCACTACTTTGGGCTTACGACCCCTCTTGTTTAGTTGAGGCCCATCGTGAGTAGGTGGGATATTATTAATAGACTTACCCTTCTGCTGTCCCAAGTTAGAGGATTTAGGCCCTGCCCTCTCCTGATAAACTTCATCTTGAGGCCCGTTAACAGAGTAACTCCTGACTCTGTATTGGAAACGACCTTAACTCCCATTTGAGTATTTGTCATCTGCTCTTTCACATCAGTTGAAAATGCCTGTTTGACGACAACAGTTATCGAATGATTAATTATTAGCGGTTGCGCTCTCTCCATCCTGGTAACTGATTCTGAGCCACCCTTCCCGACGGTTCCACTAGTTTCAGCTGGTGTCTGATCCTCTATCACTCTGTTTGCACTACCCCTTCCGTTTGGAGCTGCTCATAGACATTGTCCTTATGGAAATGTAGAACAAGAATCAACGTCCACTCGAGACTTCCACATATTACATTCACAATGGCATGTCCTAAACGCCCACATTGATAACATAAATCAGGTAAGCGCTCATAAGTGAAGCTGACCAGGCAATCCCTCGCTTCCCCTAAAGCAACCCGCTTCGGACGTAACAATGACTTTGTAATGTCTAAATTGACGTGAATTCTCAGATACTCCTCCTAGGCCAACTCATATATTTCTAGATCAATTTTCACTACATCACCCAGGGCCTCACCTATCTTTGACCAACATACTTGTTTGTAGCCATAAAAGGCAAGTTATGGACCTTTACCTAGAATGCCATTTCGGTGAAAGTGACCTTTGGTACCTGTAAGTGCCCTTCAAAATTCTTTATGAGTACAAGTTGTTTATCAAAAGTCCAAGCGTCATCTCGTAGGACACGATCCTTATCTCAACAATCATTGAATTCCACAATCATCAATGAAGATGACAAATCTCTGAACTTTATAGCCTTCTCTGGATGCCAAGCATGACACATAGTCTGTTTGAGAGCTTCCCGATTGTAGTGTTTCTTAGTAAACAACTTTAAAAGAGACATTGCTCCCCACGAGAAACCACATCCTATAATTTAGTCGTATCCACAAACACTTCAGTCGGCTCCTCCTCCCTAAGAGAGAGTTTTGCACAAAGAGAACTTAAATCTTCTGCCATTCAGTAGACGAGGATCACTAGGAAGAATAGACAAGATCAATTTAGTACAAGAGAAAATACAATAACAAAGAAATCAAACCTACACGCCGGTAGGTGGATGCTCCCACTCACCACGCCTAAATCGTCCAAATCGCCTTAGATGGAGAGACAGAGGAGGTATGATATGCATAACTTATTTTGATTTATCTGAATTGTTTAACTAGTCAATACAGTTAACTATTGCATGATAATAAATCGGTCCCACATTCTGGACAAAAGAAATCAAATAGTCCAAAAGATAATAAGGGAACAGCAAAAAAAAAAAAAAGTTGAAAGGACATAGGCGCATGCTGCGCATGTTCATGGGTTGAATTTTTGAAAGCTTGAGAGAGAGAGAAATCCCAAGGCGATTGTCCCTATCTCCACAGTTCACACAGTTATCTGCTTGGATGATCTTCCTCCTCATTCTCATGCAACACAAATGGCTCCCTTTATATGCGCAACGCCTCTGCTTTTCTCCTGAAAAACAACACTTGTAGATCCTCCAATATTTCCTCCTCATCTAGCCTTGCGTAACCGATTTGTGCATCAAGAAAAAAAAAAAAACCATTCTTGACAAATTTTTCGGTCGATTTGCAACTTAAATGATTAAAAAAAAAACTATGTTCCCAATAACCGATTAAATAATTGAATATGTAATCAAACTATACCAAATCCGATTTCATTTTATCTACTTGATTCAATTCAGAAAGATAATCATCTGAATTCATTTGAATTTTTGAATTTGGATTAATCGAGCTAGAAAACAAGATATACACATACATTCAATTACATTAAAAAATAAATCGTTTATTTATAATCAATTATTTCTTATTAAAATGACTATTCGCTATTAAAATAAATCTCACTACAAAAAAAATGTGTAGAAATAATATATCTGATGCATTTAAAAGGAATAAAAATAATCATTTTTCTAACCTTTTTTGTTATAGTGCATATTTTTGCAATAAATAATTATCTTACTATAAAAAATTTATTACAAATATTCATTTTTTTGTAATAATTACACGTTCACCCCTAATCTCTACAAAGCACCACATGAACAAATAATATATGCAAGGGAGACCTTGGATATTAAAAGAGTAGTAATATACGTCTATAATTTATTAGTGAGTTTGAATTTTTTTTTTTTTAATTTTTTTTATCATTTTCTTTTTAGTATTTTTTTAATATTCTTAACTATTAAGAAAATATATAAATATAATTTTATTAAAATTCACATCCTTAATCATTTAATAAAATAAAAAAATTAAATAAAAAATTAAATAAGAAAAAGTAGTTAAGAAGTTATAAAATAATAATAACTCTATATTTTTGATATCGAAAAGATCGAGCAAGCCAGGTGATCATAGATTTTTTTTTTTTTTTTTTTTAATTTTTTTTTTATCATGTATAAAACAACTTTGGACAATGCGCGTTGCCATCAAAATAAGGAATTTTCAGATCTCGACCTTCCATGTATATAAATGAACAATGCACGTGAGAACATGGACCCAATAGGCCGCCAATATTATATAGAACTCAAATCAATACACACATACAACAAACACACGATAAATATTTACTTATGAGTCATGAATGATATTTGATCAGTTGCACGTGTTGGATCATCAAGACTTACTCAAATTAGTGTTTGAATTTTACGATTTTAAGTGAGAAAGAGAGTAACACGTTAAGTATAAGGTTTTGCATAAAGCAATAAAGTACTGAATAATATTATTAGGTAAAAGTACTAAATAAATCAGTTTTGTATAAATGATATTTTGTAAAAACATCCTACCTATTGAGAACAAAAATATAAAAAAAAATATTTTTGCATAATAAAGTCTATTTTCTAGAAATATATATATATATATATATATAAATAAAGGATTTATCCATATAAAACTTGTACAACATATTTTTCATTAAGTTTTCAATTTTCCTTCATATGTTAATTAAGAAAAGAAAATTAATTATCAGGATTACTACTTATTATTAATAGAGCTGTGTTAAGAAACAGCTTGTGTGCAATAGCACATCGACACATCTCTTCATAACTACAGTAACCTTTTTTTTTCTATTTTCTTTCAAGCCTTGTGCTCCGGCACACAGGCTGTTACTATAATTTTTCTTATTAATAATGACTATATGATAAAAGAGAGAATAATTTCATTATAACAATGCAGAAGGATGACCTTTGGTTGGCGAGTCTTCCCGACCTAGTGAAGTGGATCAAAATTCAAAGGCGAAGCTGGATGGTGGGAGGGCGTTGATGGGACCCAAGACATGACAGATGATGTTGTTAATGATGATGCAGAAGAATCGACCACAAAAAGACAGAAAACGTATAAATGCTTCAAAGTGCGTGAATTATGAGAATTCCTGTGTGGCAGACGGGCTGCCCCCCTCCATGCAAACAGCTCCGCTGCCCCCGGTGGCGGTGGGTGACACCGCCCTCGCCATCGGGAACACCGGAGCTCGCCGGAGCTCGCCGTCGTAGGGGTGAGCTCGCCTGAGTCCGCCGGTCCCGATGGCGGGGGCGGTGTCGCCCACCGCCACCGGCGGCGGCTCCGTTTGCTCCATGGCCGAATCCCCTCTTAAATTCATCTACATTTTATTTTTTTATTGTGTTTTTTATTATGTTTTTATTTTTTTATTGTGTTTTTTATTATGTTTTGTTTATTTTATTTTTTTAATATATTTTTAATCTTTATTTTTTTATTTTTTTATATTTTTTTATGTGTTTTTCATCATCAAGCAGCCCAACGTTATATGGGCTGCTTTGGACGCTGGGGACAGCCAGACCGGTCCCCAGCGTCACCCTTATTTCAAATGATTTCCAGCCGATCATTATATACGCCAACCCTTATCCATTCTGCAATGTCCATATCCTAGATTTCTGAATCCCTCAGCAGTGCACCCAAATGCAAAATCGAAATCACAAAACAAGTGAAAGTCAAGGACGTAATATGCCTGCCTTTTTAATCGGATCAAGTATATAAAAATGGAAAAGAGTGGCTCTACATGGAGATTTCGATTGGGTTCTCGTATATACAAGTTTTTATTTTTATTTTACTTTATTTTATATATTTTTAAACATTTTAATTATTTAAAAAAATTAAAAAAATGCAATATCATTAAAATATATATTCTTAATCACTAAATATGAAAAAACCCAAAGTAGATTTTAGCCACCACAGCTCTATATATTTTTTTATTACATTTTTTAATAAAATATAATAAAATGTTTAAATAATTAGGAATATATTATTATTTAAACATTTATTTAATGATCACTTAACATATTTTCTCATTTTTTGTTAAATTTATTTATTTATTCATTAAATTTAACTCTATCTATCCATTTATCTTAATTCTGAAATGATGTAATTCTTAAAATTTAATTTTCTAATTCAAATTCTTAAATTAAAAACTTTAAATTTAAATTTAGTAAAATTGAAAACTCTTATTTTTCTAAGAACTATTATCTGAAATTCTCACTCAACTCGAATCTGTTTATATTATTCCTCAATTACAATTTCAAACTCAACTTAATCTTCTTATTATCGACTTTACTCATCTCCCAACATTTATAAAATTAATCTAAGACTTAGATTAAGCAACACAAATTATATAAATTATACAAGATTTATATAACATGCAAATTATAAATTATTAATGTTTTATTAGTGATAAATTATATAATATGTAAATTATAATATAATATTAATAAACTTACTTCACATTATAAATTATAATATAACATTATTTAATATAAATTATAATTTATATTATACAAATTTATATATGATTTAAAATTTCTATTCATTCTTTATATAAAATATATATATATAATTTTAAGTTTAAATCTATTTGCGAATACAATTATTTGAACAAAATATTATTTATTTCTTAATTTAAATTCATTAGGAAACATTAAATTTAAATAATAATATTTTATAAATGAAATTTAATAATTATTAAATAGTGATTGTTCATCACTTCACATCAATTTAAAGTTTACTTTTATATAATTTTTTCGTTGTTAAATTTTTTTTTTTTATTACTCATCAAATATTTGTTAAAACTTGCATTTTTTTTTCTCTATGCATTACATTATTAATCGAGATTTATGTGTACTATTTGTACTAGGGAGGAGTAACGTGAAAAGTACCTTCCCCTAATTTAGTAAAGTTGTTATTTTTAAAAAATGATATGTTTTATAATGAATTTAAATTGAGAAATAAATCATATTTTATTCAAATAATTATATTCACAAATGTTGTTGACAAATAAATTTAACATTAATTATTTTACATTTTTTTTAAATATAAAGAAGGAATAGGAATTTTAGATTATATATATATTTATATATAATATCACTTATAATTTATATAAAATAATTTTTTATTATAATTTGTAACGTGAAGTATGTTTACTAATGTTATAATGTTATATAATTTATTGCTAATAAAAGATTAATTTATAATTTACATGTTATATACTTTATATATAATTTATATAATTTATGCTATTTAATATGAGTCGTAGATGAGTTTTATAGATAATGAGAGAAATATAACAATAATCATAAGGAGATTGAGTTGAATTTGAAATTGAGTTTTGAAAATAAACTTGTACAATACATTGCACAAGTTTATTGAACTAAAGTCTACCACTCTCTTAGAGATTTTGATCTTAGAAATAAGAGTAATGAATGTATCAATAATCATTTTGATTGATTTATTTCCTAGGGGTAGGCAGCGAGTACTTGCACTCGCTGTGCCGCCCGCATTCCGCACAGCCCTGCATAGCGGGAGCGGTGCACTCCTCCCAGCAAAAGGGGGCGGGATCTCCCCGCCCTCATTAATCGTTCAAAGTGAGGGCGGGGGCGGTAAGAGGCCAACCCCGTCCCCCATATACCCCGCCCTCGCCCCCGCATATTTAAAAATATATTAAATAATTACATATATACTATATATATTAATATAATATATTAATATAATTATATTAATAGCACAATTTATAATTTTGTAGGATTAATTTGTATTCTTGTAAATTTTTAATAATTTGGTCTTTATTTTAAGTTTTACTGTTTTAGTTATGTTTTTCTTTTTAAGTGACTTTAAACTTTAGTAATGGAATATTTTTTAATATGTAATTGTGTGTTTAAATCAGGTTTGATGTTGTTTTAGACAAAAAATGGCTCGAAAACTTGATTTGGGCCGAAAGGGCCCAAAATTGCAAAATGGTCGTGGCCATGGGGCAGGGGTGGGGGCGGAGGGTGGGCGGATGGACCCCCACCCCCACTACCCCACTGCGGGATGGGGTACCCCCCTGGTGTAGGCAGGGGCGGGGTGCGGGGGGTGGAAGTAGTGGTGCCTCGCCCTCGCTTGGGCAGGTATCACCCTACCATTTCCATTCAACACATGAAGCACAAACTTTGTAGTTTCAGCCCCCATTACCTCCCAATTTTACTGATAAAAATGGACAAGAAAACCATCGGGTCCTAGGGACCCTAAGGGGTTCATTTGGAACACAGTTGTTTTTACTTACTCGGCACTGAACTTCTTCATAAGGCTATCTTTCATCTCACTTGTTATTCTAGGTCTTATAGCACTCAGGCAGTAAATCAATATTAAAATGTAATGAAGAGGTAAAGAGGGATAAGAAGGAACCTGTGAAGCCTTCCCCAATTCCTTTTTGCTCATGTAACACACGACCACACAAATCTGTGATTGAGAAGATTCTATTATCCTTCATCCTCTAACTGGATTGCATGTGAAAATAGTGCATGTTTTTGTCACCATCTTTGAGCCAATGTTGTTTGACCCTTTGTCTCCACTTCCACTCTATTTTTGCTATGGCCAGTTCTGTTTTGTGTTGAAGATGCTTCATCTGTTCGATGTGAGAGCCTTCTCCTTTGTCTTGTAAGCTGCTAATTCTTGCCAGATCACGATTAGCTTCTTCTTTTTCCTTTTGTTTGGTTCTTTGAGCCCAGCTGGTTAAGCCTTTATGGTAGTGCTCTAGTTTGGTTCTTAGATTCTGAACTTGGTTCCTCCCTCTGCCCCTTTATTCCATCCCTCTTCTATTACTTGTTTGGCCTCCTTTTTATCTCCCAAGTTGTTTCATAACGGAATACCATCTATCTTCTTTGATAGCTTTTAGTCTGCTGGTGTAGAACTATGCATAGTGGTGAGTGATCAAATTTAATAGCTAGGGGACATCACAAACAGTGTGGTTGAACCTAATTGGTAAAATTTCTCCCTTGTCTATTATTTGTCCAAGCAAATTGTTGATCAAGGTACCTGAGATCATGGATCCCACACTGTTCCACAGTTTGTTTGAACTTCTCTATCTGATGGTAAGGTTTACTAGCTCCCCGATACTTCTTCCTTCGGTGAAAAATTTCGTTGAAGTCTCCTGCACATAGCCATGGCAGAGACGGAACTGGTTTGAGCAGCTTCAAGAGTTCCCAACTCCCTCTCCTTTTGACATGATCTAGATGCCCATGAAAACTACTGAATTGCAATGGCTAACTTCCCTCATTTTCCTGGATCAATGCTGAGATGTGCCACCTAGTAAAATTGGCTATCCGAACCTTCCACTCCTCCTTCTAGAGTAGAGCAATTCCGCCACTACGTCCAATACAGTCAACTGTGAAACAACCATCAAACTATATACTTCTTCTCACTTCTTCCATCTTTAAATAATTACACTTAGTTTCCACCAGAAAAACTAAGTGAGAGAACTTTTCCTTAGTTAGCTTCCTAAGAATACGAATTGCATGAGGGTTCCCAAGCCCTCAACAATTCCATGATAAGAGACTCATTGATATTGGCAGGGCTGAAACTCAGCTGCTTCCATGTCATTTTGAATATCAATCCTTTCTTCTTCTATTTGGACCTTTTTAGAAATTGAAACTGTTCATTTAACATCCTTTTGGAAGCCCCTCTTTAGTCCTCTGTGGTAAGGGGTATTAGAGATATCTGCTAGATGTGTGTTGGAGCTGAGAAGGCCTTTAGCCTTCCTTTTCCACTTGCCTAGTTGCTTAGTAACAGATCCCCCACTCGGACTTTGTGGAGCCCCTAGGCTAATGGCTTGTAGATGGTGGTTATCTGCCCTGATTACTACCTGTTGTGTCTCAATGTGATTCTGTTTCTCACTTTCCCCTCGAGTTCTTGTTTCCCTTGCTTGCCATATACTCAGCTTCTTAGATCTATTGTTCAAGTCAAACTCCATCTAACATTTTTCATCTTTGAGTTCAGGCTTAGTAACCCTCACATGATGGAGTTTATCATCACAATTACTCCCCCCTTATCTACCCTCCCTGGTGGTTGAGACCCCTTTATGACCTACAGGTCACATGTGGGTTTTGAGCTTTGTTGCTGATCAGCACTGCCACAGTCATAGAGATTCAAATTAGTGCTTGTACCTTTATATCCCTTCATCTCCTGGAGCTTAGTGTTGTTGTCTATATCCCTTGTACTTGCATCATTACTAGAAACTTGCCTCTTTTTGAAATTTGTATCCTTAGATTCTTCACATTTCGCCTTTCCGACATGCTCTTGTTCTTTTTTGCTTTGACCTTCAGAATCAAATCCATTACGATAGTAAAAAATAGTAGAGTTCTTTGGTTGTGCCTTGAGCCAGGGGGCAGAATTCTTGTGCCTCTTTTCCTTCTTCCTAATGTTCAACCCTAGGTTTTGGACAAGACCTACCTTTATGGTTTAGAATCTCACATTGGAAACAAAAGCTCTGAAGGCGCTTATATTTGAATGATACCCAGTACCTTTCTTGTTCAAAATCGATCCATTTTCCCTGTAGTAATAGTTTGGACAGGTTAATAGCTACAAGAATAAGAAGGCAACAACCCTAAGTTGAACCATTTGACTCGGCATCTATTCTAATAACATATCCTAGTAAAGAGCCCAGTTTCTCCCCTATTGTCTTATTCATGGCTCTCATTAGGAGGTTGTGGCATTGAATCCAAAACGGTTTAGACAAGAACTAGAGGGTGTTAATTGATACTTTTTCATTAATCTCCTACAGTGTGAGTAGGTTACGATCAAAGAACCAGTGACTTTCACTCAAAACCCTATCTTTATCCTCTATGTTTTCGAATTCAATCAAAAAGCTCTGGTTGCTTAGGTCTTTGAATCGTACCCAACCTATCAGTCTCCATCCCTATGGGACATTGTAGTACTAAAAGCTTCGTTGTTTGTCCTTCATTTTGAAAGAACCTTACCAACAATACATATCTTCCCTTTTGTGGGCTGTTTGATCTATCCTTCAAAGCTCACTTGGAGGACCTCGGTCTCCTCTGCTAATAATGGAGGCATTTCCACTTATTCATTTCATCTTCCATCCTCACAACTGTTTTTAGTATCTCAACTTCCAGTGAGACGATGCCACTTGTGGCAACTAAACGATACTAAACCCTAACTCTTACTCAAGAGAGAATGAGGGGACTTATTTTCTTAATTTAGTTTCTTCTATCCACCACACCCACCATGGTCATGGTTAATGCATGGTCGTTTGTCAAGGGAGTACGTAGTAAAAATTGCCAAAAGTATCATACAACCAACGTACTTCTTGGCATCATCTAAAGTATATCGCAGTTGCTAAGAGCCTACTGGTTTAATGGTACATAATTCAGTTCTCCAAATAAAAAATCTGAGTTCTAAATTTTCACCTCCTTTATCAAAAAAATTAAAAAAAAAAGAAGGTCGCAGTTATTTCTCACCATGCAATAAAGACTGTATCCTGTTGTACGTGGACCTGTGGTAGGACTCCAAAGGTGTATTTAATTGTTGAGAGCGCAGGATGTTGTCCTATCGTCGATTGGCCGTTGTGTTCGTCATCTTAGATTAGTCGGAGGAACCCAAAGTTCAGCTGGCCGCTACCTCAGTTCTACTTGGTGATGTGTCACATTTTAAATAGCTTATATTTAAATAGTTGATAGAAGAACTGATGTTGGACAGAATTAGTCGTGTATAATTAATTGTAAGTGAATTTAATATTATTCAAATATAAAATCAAGAAGAGTAGCAGATCGCGCTGCAGATGCATTTAGTATATTCCTTAATAATAGTAAAGTAGTTTGAGTTAAAATATTTTATTAAATTTTAAAAAGTTAAAAAAAAAAATTAAAAAAGTTAAAAAATTATTTGAATATAATTTTTTAATATAGTTTTTTTTAAATATAAAAAATATAGTATAATTTTTTTATTTGAAAAAATTGAATATTTTAAATTAAAAAGTATTTTATATTCGAGTTATATTCGAAAATTTCAAATATATAAAAATATTACGATTTCTTATTTGATTTTACTTTCTGTTTTAATGGTCAGTAATGAGATAAATATTTTTGAATCATTTTTTTTTTGTATTTTATATTTGGTGGACTGTCGTCTAAATAAAAATGTTTTATGATTAAATAAATAAATTTTTTAGATCTTTAGAAGATTTTATTTATAAATAAAGATATTTTAATTAGTTTTATTACAAAATGAGAATTTTTTTTACTTGTTTATTACTTAAATTATAAAAAAATCAAATTTTTTAGATTATATATAACTTTGTCTAATATTTTTTTCATTTATTTTATTATCAACATGCTACAATTAATGCGAATATTAATCATTAATGCTTTGAATGAACGAAATCATTCATGAAAAGTTTGAATTTGATCTGCTCTATATCTTTTCTTTTTATTTTGTATCTATGCCTAACACGTAAGCAAACGCGCCCTCAACCGATCGAATGGCTTTCGATGCAAGTTGCAAGCAAGAAAAGTTATTAACATCATTCCTACGCGACATTGTATATACTTTTTTTTTTTTTTTAAATATGGAATATATAGATAATTAGTAGAAGAATTTATTTAGATCTTGTTTGTTTTTGGCGTTTCGTATATGAAATAAAATGGGATGATTTGAATTAAATTAGACTAAATTTTTTAATATATACTTTTTTTTATTTTGTTATTTGAAAAAGTTTTATTTATTTATTTTATTTTGTATGAAAACTTAAAAAAAATTGTAACAATTAAATAAAATAATATGAGACGAGTTAAAATGAGTTGTAAAAATAAATAAAACTTTAGTTTAATAAGAATAAAACAAAAATTAAATAAATAAATAAACAATTATGTATAGTATACAGTATAAAAATGATGAGTAACTAGGCCTCTATAATCAAATATACGATAATCTCCATTGGACTTCAATTTGAACAAAAATTGATTTGTTTTTAGAGATGACAAGAGATGAGATAAAAGTTAAAAAGAATAAAATATTATTGTACTATATTTTTTTAATATTAGTTTTATTTTAGGATTTGAAAAATGTGTTTTGAAATTTAAAAAAGTTAAATTTTTTATTATATTTTGTATGAAAATTTGAATAAGTATTATGATAAGTTTAAATGTGTTTTGAGTTTTTAATTTCATCTCCGTAAGCAAACTGGGCCTAAGTTGTTTTAGTATAGTAATCAGATCCATATAGATCCATATAAATTCCATCCGAATAGTATACTCTTTTTACGTAATATGTTCTTAATATTTTCCAAGCTTAATAAAATATAGATACGTTATTTTGTGATAAGAATTCATATTTTTTATCAAACTGATTTATCAATTTTTTATAAATTCATTACACATGAACATGAATTATTTATGTAGTTTTAACATAAATGCTTACAAATCTCATCGTCGATCAACATATTTTATCCTAAATGCATGCATTTCATGAGTTTTGGACTATTATGTGTGTATTGTTTGAAGATCTAGATGGGCTAGATCCATGTTTTGCCTTTTGATTTTGTCCTATAGTTGACTATGGACATGGGTAACACATTGTGGGGCCATTCTTTATGGTCATATTTAGCCCATTATTGGTTTTGGTCCCATTATCAATACGTTGTCGACCGCAACCTTAGATTTAATGTTCTAGATTCCAATTATATTATCACCACCACCACTTTTATCAACTCATCATCAATCAATCGAATGCTACACCTAAGTTTTAATTTGAGATTTTAAATTCTTCACTTTGGATTCAAGGGATTGTTGGAGATAATAATTAAAGGAAAACAATAGGCTTCTCGTTGGGGGCTCCACTGGGATTTTTTTTAGTTTTAGTTTTTTTTTTTTTTACTTTATGATTAAGTAAATGTTTTTTTTAATAATATTATAATTTTTTTTTAAAAGAAAATACTTAAAGATATTAAAAAAATCACGTAAACAAAAAATTAAAATGTATTAATAATAGGTCCCAGCAAGAGCCTCCAAAGGAATGCCTAGCAGCACCCATAATCAAATTCGTCACCTTAAATTTGATTTGATTATTATCCTGACTTAATTGTCATTATTATCAAATCAAGTGATTTTTCTAACATAATGACCATTATGTTACTAACTTATCTCCATGACTAAATATTTTCTAACATAATAATCATCAATTTTCATAATGACTAAATATTTACTAACTTATCTCCATGTAATTTTCCTATAAACTATGACCATTATTTTGCATTCAATTACAATTGAACATAAAAAAAAGTCTAGCCCTCAAAATCTCTCTCTCATTCTTTTTCTCTATCTTAATGTTTTTTTATGTTTTTTATTATATGTTAGTTGGGATAATAGATTTTTAAGTTTAGCATTCTTTTTCGCATTGAAAGTTCTTGTAAACAATTTCTTTAAGAAATGAGTTGAGATGAGATAAGTTCAAATAATTTGTAAATAGTAATGATATAGAAATTTTAAGATGATTGTGTATTTGGATATAGAAGTGAGATGAAATGATTTTTTATTTTCTTGGAATTTGATAATGTTGGGTCTCACTAATTATAACATAGTATTTGTAATAATGGAATATTCTTTATGAATATATCATATATGATATATTTCCAAATAATATAAAAATTATAAATGTTATTTAGAATTCCACGAGGAAGGGAAGAGGGGAAAACTAAGGGTGCTACCCGCCTAACCCCCGCATCTGTAGGGGTTCCTTTTCTTCCCCGTACTCCGCCCTTGCCCATGCAGGGATGGGATACCCTGTTCAGCAATGAGGGGTAAGGGGTGGACGTCCAACCATCCAGCCCCTGCCCCTAGCTTTTGGGTCTTTGACCCATTTTAATATTCTGAGTCTAAAATGGCCTAAAAACACATTCAAATATGTTTTTGAGCCCAAAATTTAACTACACATTTAAATATGTTAAAAAATTTTAAAAAAATTATATGAATAGAAACTATTAACTATTTACTAATTACAAAGTTCCAAGTTCCCACTAATACTATTAATCTATTAAGTATTAAGTAATAACCAGCACTAAAGTATACAACACCAAACTATTACAAATTTACAATGATACAAATTAAGACAACTAATAAGCTATTATAAAATTACAAATACATCTAAAAATAATAAATGATAAAAATTGTACTATTAAGTATTAACATTTCAACTACTTCTGAATTAACAAAATCATAACATTGAAAGTGATTGAGCAATTTGATGATTTGATCAATTTTGGATGGCAGTGAGTTCATTGAGTTGTGTTGCCTGTTGGGTGTTGTGAGGAACACATTCAAGGAATCATGATCATAAAACCTGCAATAATAATAAGTCAAAAATAAAAAAAATTATAATTATAAATATAAAGCTATAACTTATAAACATGAATAAAAAAATTAAAATACAAAATATTAAAAGTACTAACCGAGATGACATTGGGTCATTTAGTTGGACGATGAACATAAAAGCACTCGACATATACATTGAGAATATAAAAACTACAAAATTTCAAAACCCAAGAACAAAATTGTGACGCCCCCAACTTACGTCTGGGATTTAACGTAAATTAAGGTGTCTGGATGAGCAACACTCGGCTACTCACCCACGTACTTAACAAGACTAAAAAAAATAAATCATTTAAATCACAGCGGATCAGGTTTTAGATATAAAACTTTCTAAAGATCACACGGAAGTATATATATACAACATTCATTAAACTTAAACATTGTACTTCTTACATATACAAGTCCAAACTGTAGTAAAATATTTTACATTTATCCCAAAAGAACTTCCCTTCACCTCACTCTTTTTCCCTCTTAACCTCGGGATATTCTCTCCCATAGCGAAACCTATCCATGCTAATACTAAAGTCTCGCTGGAGCTGTTGTCCCCGTGGAGTCACACAAACTCCACACATGGACAAGGAGCCGTCTACTCCTAAGGTTAAGCAGCATCCCGTACGTCGCCTCTCCTCAACAAAAGTGGATGCGTCGAGACTCCAAGCTCCGATGGGTTGACTACTGATAGGAGGTCCGAAGGAAACAAAAGAAATGTCCAGATAAGGACTATAGTCGGAAAGTCCCTCAGGACTCCCCGAAGTTTCCTGCCTCATCGGGGCTGTCCCCCTGCTGGTCATCGAATCCTGTATAAAATAATATGCACAAAATATATGGAGCCACAAAAGAGTGAGATTTCGAATGAAATCTCAGTAAGTACATAAACAGCTTAAAGGAAACAGGGAAAACACCCATAAAGTTATTACCACCAATGACAAGGGAAATACCCTAATATACCCCTCACAAGACCACTGTCTAACAGATACTTTTCTCAACTCACCCATGATCTTGTATTAAATTACATTGTTTTCCCCTTAAAATTCTTATTCTTTCATATCACTGATGGGCGTTACGTATCGCCGTCCCCATCACATACACTCATCAATCATCCGGGCGTTACGTCTCGCCGTCCCCGTTATGATGAGTCTGGTGTCAATCATCCGGGCGTTACGTCTCGCCGTCCCCGTTATGACACGAAATATATACACATAGTACTGCGGGCGTTACGTCTCGCCGTCCCCGCTATTCAAATCAATTTCACGGGCGTTACGTCTCGCCGTCCCCGTGAGGATCAATCACACGGGCGTTACGTCTCGCCGTCCCCGTGGAGATCACATATTTCTCATATCACGACAGGCGTTACGTATCGCCGTCCCTGCCGGCACGTCAGTCATACGGGCGTTACGTATCGCCGTCCCCGTCATGACGTGACTAACTTAATCTTTTAAATATTATTTTCTTTCTTTATATACTTCTCTTGTATACATGAGTTATTTCACTTATAACCCTTCCCATTTGAAACCGCCAATTATATTCTAAGGAAACCCTAAGTCTAAGCAAAACAGGGCATCTCGCTCGAGCGGCTTGTCGAGCGAGTATCGAGCGAAGTCTCGGGTTGGGACTCGCTCGAGTGGGGTATCGAGCGACAGTCGAGCGAGGGTTCAGATTTTGCCTTCGCTCGACTCACATGTCGAGCGAGGGTCGAGCGAACTTACGGCTTTAAGGGTTTTTCTACTCAAAACATGCCAATCTCTTCCATACACCCTATTTATCTTCTTAATAGCTTAAATCTAAGTTTCTACAATTTTATTGAACATAATAACAAGACAAATTACCATCAATCCTACTCATGTGTCCATTTCCACTTAATCATGTTCTCAAGTGTTCACTACTAGGAAACATAACTCAATCATGCCAATAAACCATTTCCATGCTTAAATTAAGCTAGAATATGGACTTACAATTTCTTCCTAGCTCAAGAGAATTGATCCAACCAACTTCCTCCAAGTTTTCTCCCACACACACTCACTTAGCTCACAAGTGATCACTTTGAGGGTTTGGGGAGGGTTTTCTGGTATGGCTTCAAAAGGCAAGTGTTCTCTCCTTCTAAAGGAGCTTAGGAAGCTCTCAAGGCTCTATTTATAGGGTGGTGGTCGACCAACATGAGGGAGAGAAAAGGAAATGCACCTAAGGTGCCCTAGTTGCCAGATTTGCATGTGATGAGGTGTCCATCTAAGTGAATCTAATGATGAGAATTAAGCCTCCCAAATCCTAGGCTTTGCAGCTGGATTAGTCATCCAAGGGCTCACATTTGAGGTGGTTTGGCTGCCCATTTTGATCCATGGCTGAGAAGCAAGCTAAAGGGATAAGAGGTGAGGTGGCATTTCACCTAACCATGCATGCATCTCTCATCTCCAGCTCTCCCCTTGTGTCACACGCCCATCTCCAGCTTTTCCTACCCATTTGGTTCCTTCCCAACTCCCTTAGGTCTCCCCTCAACAAGTTCTAGAAGGTCACTTCATAGTTTAGTTAAGGTAGAGCCAAATTTGATTCACTTAGTCACCAATCTACAAGGTGAAATAATGTTGTTGGAGTAGCTTTTCCAAATTCTTTTTCTGTTTTGCTTGGATCATTATCATTTTTCAAATTATGTCAAATAACATGATGTAGAGCTTCGTCTTTCGCTTTTCAAATAGAATGATAAAAGGGTTTTCATCTTTCATATATGGAGCTTAGTCATCCTCTTTAGTTTGCCAAGTCTATATTTCCATTTTTAACTTCCGTGTCAATTCTAGTTTCTTGCAAGAAAATAATTTTCTAGTTCACAACATGTACGATGGAGAGAGAGAGGAATGGGGAAAAAGAAGTAGGATAACGGAGAAGGAGAAGAATGTGTGACCTCCGTATCTGAACTAAAAAAAATGTATCATTTTAATTAATTCCCATATTTTCACATTCTCATTTCAATTTTGTCTCTATCCTTCGTCAATATGCACCATTTCATTAAAGGAAAAAGTCTATTATACCGCCTTTAAGTCTATCATTTTATTTGATCACTCTTTAAATTAATTTTTTTACTTAATGATTACAAAAATAATTTATAGTGTATTGATATATATTTTTTATTTTTTAAAAATATTTAAGTACATTAAAAAAATATGAAAAGAATAAGAACAGAAAAATAAAAAGGAAAACTTACACTAGTGTCATTGCTGGGCGGCATAGTAGAATGACCCTTCATTAAAACCAACCTCATTTTAGGTCATCGGAGCGCATGGGTGTACCAATTTGCCTTCAACAAGAATTTTTCGAACGATAATTAGTTTTTTCCCAAAAGTTATTTTCAACTTTCTTTCTTGGTGGGCAATGAAACTTTTGACGATGACATTGTGCTGTAGTGCCAAAAGGGGTTCTGTGTAGAATTTTGGAGTCTTAATATTATCATGTGCGGCATCTTACTATATCTATGTAGAATTTGTTGATGTAGTGTGATTTTATTGGTATCTATTGCAAGCTTGCAGCCCCAGAACAAATAGACTATTAAGATTCTAAATAATTAAACAAAAATTTCATATGCAATTTTTTTTTTGCGTATTCCTTGTACACTTTGATAATGTGATTGATTGCATTACTTTTTTTAGTATAAAATAATTAGGGGTGTACCAGTCCTTTTTGATTTGATTTGGACAAATTTTAGAACTAAACTGGTACATACATGTTTGAGATTTGAAGAACCGTTACAACACCAATTACATTCTTAAACGATGCTGCTAATTTTAAAGATCTTGGTTTGGCATGGTTATGTTTTTCCAATATATTATGTAGAATGTATAATATCATATATTTATTATAGTCTATTATAATATATAATGATATAATATTAGTATAACTACCAAGACAATAGATTATAGAGATAATATATAGTTATTTATATAAAACTTTTAAATTTTAGTATTATATTAATTAGTAATTTATCATATAATGCAAAATTATTTTATATATAGTTAATATAAAAAGTTTATATATATATATATATATATATATATTTATATATGAACTGGTCTAATTTGGTCCAATATTGGAAATATGAAAATTGAAGTCAGATTGATTTCAATCGATTTTGTTAAAAATAAAACTGGTATTAAACCAGATTGAATTTGATATCAAACCAATGGTTTACTTGTTCCTTACTTTTTTTAATCCTAAAAATAATTGATTTGGTAAATTAAATTAATGAATTATGTAAGAAATATATAAAAATGATAGCACGTATCAAAATCATTTAACACTATAAGAAAACTGGCCTTTTGTAGTCAGTTAATTTCTGTCAAATGACTATTTACAACTAGAATTAGTTACAAATAATATTTTATTCGCTATTCATTGGTCACAACAGCTCACATTTCTGATAGTGTAAGCATAACTCTTGATTAATGATTATGATAATTTGTAAAAGAGAAATGCTTGGGTCTAGCAATCTGCAAACCTCATATATGCAGACAGCCAATCACTTAATGACACATAGTTGGTTTGCCTAAGGAAAACGTGCACCCGCATTCACCAGATCAAGGGCTAAAATCAAGTTGCTGGATCCAACAAAAAGTCCCAACAAAGCCAACAATCATCGCATGAAGAAAATCAATCGCACGGGGAAAAAACCAATAAAACCAATTGTGATCCCTATTGCATCCCAATGAAAACTTTTTTTTAAATTTTTTTTACATGATTTTTAAATAAGTATTTTTAAATAATGTTGTGATTTTTTTATATTTTTAAAAAATATTTTAAGATATTAAAAAACCATATAAAAAAATTGAAAATCGAGATCCCTAATAGGGATCTCAAAGTAGGGACAAATAGCATTTTCCATTATGTCTGCAATCTGCGAACGAAATGAAGTCTGCAAATGAAACGAATATTTTATATGACTGACCGGAAAGGGTGATGCTATATACATCCAATTTATTGGACTTCTTTGTAGTCCACGTTAAGAAAAGATAAACATATCCTTATTTTATCTGTGACTTGACTAAAACACCCTTATATCAAAATGCCCTAAATCAAAACAACCTCTCCCTGCTCAATCTGCGATTATGCAGTGCTGCCCCTCAAAACTCTTAAGACTCTTCGTGCTCAAAGAGGTAGAAGTGCCTCCAAGACTTTTCAAGACGTTATAGCTCCAACTCAGCTTTTGCTGCAAAGTGCAAAATGGTAAGGCTTTTTGAAGAATTTGTTTTTTTAACTTTCGGTGAAACAACAACGTAAGAGTTGGGCATCCTGATTTATAATCATTTCCTTATTGCTAAAGAGTTACTAAAATGTTATAATGATTTAGTGATTAGTGTCGGGCACCCCAAGCTTATAGTATTATAATGATTTCCTTATTGCTAAAGTGTTGGGCATAATAAAATTTGTGTTTGTAGGCGCAAGACAACAACGTAAGGCACTTTTAGTGAGAAAACAAAAGTAAAAGTAAACAAATAAAATAATTACATGATACAAACATGTTATTATTATTTTAGATGTTCTCTTAGTACTCCAAACAAAAAATCAAAGTTGTAGAGAAACACAAGAAAAGAGGAAAATTTTTGTGTAATTCTCATTAATTTTCTTTGTATAGAAGTGAATACTTTAAAAAAAAAAAAAAATCTGAGCAAAACAATCTAACAATCTTCTCCTAGGAATATACTCGAGTACTTACTGTGCATTACAAAAAATAATTTGATCAAGCTTCAACTGAAAGCACCGGCCATAATACAATACATTACAACAAAACAACAACAATAGATTACTTGACTAGGTACTTGGCACCAACAAAAACACCAACAAATAGACCGTTCGAGCTCTCTTGACACCAACAATGGGAAATCTCTAGACTCTGTTTTGCTCAATTGGGTACTCAACTGGAAACGCAACTGGGGTTTGCTCGTAAGTTCCGCAATGGGCACATACTGGGCAAAACTTATTTTGCTCGACTGGACTATGACGATAGGCATCACACTTCGGTAAACAGATATGCTTTCTTCGGTAAATAGGAGAATGAGAGATTTAGAGTGGGCGAATTTTCTTTTGCTTGATTGGGGTATGATGATGGGCATCACACTTGGGTAAACATGAATACGAAGAGAGAGTGAAGTTCGACGATGGCTACGGTGAGAGGGCGAAGTCCGGCGATGGCTACGGCTAGATGGCGACAGGCATCGCTTGTTTGGGGGGACAATGGGGGGGGGAGGGCTAGGGATTTAAGGGACTTTGTTTCAAGTTAAGGTACGAGTTAATGTCTTAGAAGAATTAAACGCACTGTTAATGGATTGCATTGTAGTCCACATAAGTGGACTTCAAATATAATTACTCGACCGAAAAATATTTGCATTGCCGGACTTCAATCAGGTTATGGCACCATAATAAAACATATATTTTCTTGCAGACATAAAACAAAATGAAATGAAATGAAACAAAATGAAACGAATACAAGAAAATATTTGCAGACATATAGTCGTAAAATATGTCTCCGAACGAAAGAAATCATCACACATGGAAGGGGCAGAAAAAAAACCTTAGTCAGGTTCATCGGCGTCGAGGGGATTCATCGGCAACAACCTTTGGGAAATCGGTGGCAACCTCTGGTCAGTCAGTAGCAAGTTTGGTGCGGATTAGAGATGACCCAAGAAGAGACACGATTTTAGTACCCATTATTGGATCCAACAACTTGATTTTCGCCATTGATCTAGTGAATGCGGGTGTACATTTCTCTTAAGTGGACCAACCAAGTGTCATTAAGCGATTGAATCTTTGCAAATATCAGGTTTGCAGATTGTTGAACCCAAGCGTTTTTCTTTGTAAAAACAAATTTGAAAGAAGTTATTCCAAATAGTGATTCGGAGAATCCTACTACATCCGTACTATTTGCCCGTAATCTCCAGCCCCATATATGGTCAATCTCAAATCCACGTAATCCCCGCCACATAATCCCATAGAAAGTGTCCTCGCTCCCACCAAGAGAAATGCTTAAAACAACACGTTCTTTGGCGTATTGTCCACGATGGTATAAAAAGGGCGAAAAATCGTGTGCTCCTCCACCCCGTTTTTGATGACAAATTTAAAACAGATAATTCCCTACCTGGCTAGCGTTCTCTCTCTCTCTCTCTCTCTCTCTCTATATATATATATATATATAAGTCGTTCCGTATCTTTCTTGTTCATCCACAAGATGTGTAGGTCGACTGACTATCACCGATACCAATCTTATAGTCGAGATTGTCGCCTGAGAATTAGAGCGTTCTTCATCCAGGTTTTTCGGTCTGAATGCTCGGATATCATTGCCGGAATCGATCACTCTCCTCTTCCTCCCTCGAATCAACGAGAACGCGCTCGATATCGACAGTGTAAGAATCAGACTAAGCTCACCAGTGTTCATTACTCTACATTGGGTCGTGACAGCGAAGACGAGGGAGGGGGAGGCAATGTTTGGGAGCAAAGAGCGGGTTCGGGCCGGCAAAGGGGTGCGATTCGAGGTGTACCTGAGGGAGGAGAAGGTATTGAAGGAGATTTTCAGAAAAGACAAGGGGACAAGTGGAAATTGGAGTGCAAATGCGTGGTGGAGGTCGGTGAGGTTGAGGTTGAGGTTTTGGAGGCGAAAGTTTGCGTGGCCGTGGAGGGTCACGTTGCGATGAATGAGAGGGTGGAGATGGTGGTGATCAAGAGGAAGAATAAACGTAGGCGTTGTGGATGGTTGGAGAAGAGAGAGAGAAAAAGGATACAACTCATGAATCGAACTGTTGTTGGAATTCTTGTGGGGAAGAGGAGATCAGTTGGGATGGTGGAGAAGTAGGGGAGAAGTGGTACGAGGAAGATAGTAGTAAGGTGGTGGGGGTTGGAGATGGAAATGGAACGAGTGAGATGGGCCGTTGATGTGGGGATATGGGCCATGTGTTGGGGGGTT
The DNA here is from genome assembly GCA_036559045.1 of Platycarya longipes. Lineage (NCBI taxonomy): Eukaryota > Viridiplantae > Streptophyta > Magnoliopsida > Fagales > Juglandaceae > Platycarya > Platycarya longipes. The sequence continues at coordinate 15,538,541 of CM071799.1, read as the reverse complement.
GGCTTCTTGGTTTCTAATGCTTCGATGAGGAGGTTGAGACATAGGAAAATACTTTAAGGCTTTTGTTTATCCTTCCACTTATAATAAAGAAATGATAAATGTAGTTATGGACTTACAAGCAATATACAGTTACTTAAAAAAAAAAAACTATATAGAGGACTCACATAAAAAAAATTAACTTTTTTAATAATAAACTCTAATTTTTTTTCAAAATAACTGCAAGCCGTTTACAACTTCATAACTGTATGTAGCATTACTCCTTATAATAAGCTTATAGTTAGAAGATTAACTTTGAAGAACTTTACTATCAAGAGTAAAGCTATGGTCGAGTTTTTTCTCTATTTTACACCAACCAATAACATTTTAACAATATGAAATTTATAGTGTATTAGTGTATTGAATGAGAATCATCCCTCCTCATTTATCTTCTCTCCACGCGATTTCCCCTCTCCTTTCTCCTCTTAGTTTTTCTTTTTTCTATCTCATCTTTCTCTCTCTCTAACACCATCTATTGATTTCCTCCTCTAGACTGGTTGAGGTATTTCACAAGATATTATTGTTAATATCGAGTGCGTGTTTCTCCTAACATTGACACTATTGTATGAGGAAGCCTCACTTTATCTTATTTGAAATTTCTTCATCCAACTAGATCACTTCAAATTAGAATCATTTGCATGTTTACAAGAGGTGAAGTCGAAATCCATACCTGGAATATCGAAACCTTTCTGTTTCGATATCCTATCTGTGAATATTATGATTTTGAGACAACATATTCATTCACCTCCTAGAAAAATCTTATCTTTATATCATTGATGTATTAAATATTGAAATTCTAATAAGTCAACTCCCCATACTTCAACCATCTACTAAATTAAGTTTGAAGGATACTCAGTCTTCATTGGTGACAATAATATGATTGGAAATTTTGTCGGACTTAGGCAAGATAGACGTTGGTGTACTTGTTCTCTGTGAATCTTAGCTTGATAAAAGCTCGGTGAGTGTGAGAGAGAGATCAACAGGGGAAGCAGGCAACAAGGGTGGGAAGAAGGAGAGAGAGGAGGAAAAAAAATATAATCAATTGCATATGGGTGTAAAGTTTATTTTGCTGCAAATGCTTACATGACAATTCTTCATTCGTAGGTGTAAAGTGGAGGAGTTCACTCGATCCAAAATTATAGGTTTTGATCAATTCTCTTACGAGGGATAGAACATAAGAGGCTCATTATCCAACCTTATTCAAGTGGAGATAGAAAATTATTACACCTTTAAGTAGTACCGCTATAAAGAATTCGTGTAAAATACCATCTACACTAACAATCATTTTACAAGTGTTGACTCAACTATTTTCTGTGTATAACATATTTTGCACGCACATGAGTTGTACAAACCCTTTTACTGATACAAAATTTGATAGTAGGTAAATTATAAAAAAATACTCCTCAATGAGTGAAATGAAAATAGTAGAGTTCCAACTATCTCTCTCAAAATGAATAAGCATTAAGGCTTAATACTTAAAGAAAAGATATTGAGAACTTTGAATGAATTTTGTAAAACTTGCAATTGATGTGTGTATGCTCTTGTTGCGAATTGAAAATCCCAATTAAGCTGTTTATAGGCACATGGGGTTCCATTTTCAATTTTAAAAATATTAATATATAAAAAAGGAGCATTAGTCACTTTTCAAAAATTTCAAATAAAATTAATTGTCAAAAATAACATTATTCACTTTTCAGAATTTTCAAACAAAATCATCTACCTGTTGCATATGTCAAAAATAGCATCAATCATTTGTCAAAATTTTTAAACCTAATATTTTACTTTTCGCATATGACAAACGAAACATTATTTATTTTTTAAAGATTTTCAGACAAAATCATCTACATTTTACATATGTCCAAAAAAATACCAATCATTTTTAAAGATTTTCAAACTTATTATGCATATATGAAAAATATAATTTGATACTTGATGAGAAAATATTATTTTCTAGCCTTAGTCAATTTTCAAATTTTTTTAAGAGATTTTACAAAATTACTCTAAGAGTTTTATTTGTGAGTTTGTTTCATTTTTTGCTCGTGCTTGCTCCAATGATGTACTTGACTCATTGGATAGAAAACTTGAGTTTGAAACTCTTTTATGCTTGAATTTATTTGTTATCATTGAGACTCATATGTGTGTATATACATATATACATATATATATATATATATATATATACACACACACACATAGAGGAGTTAGAATAAGAGAGAATTCAAATACAAAGTCAATATTAGCAGATAATAGGAGAAGTTCAGTTTCTACAAGAAAAATAAAGACAATCTGTAGTTAATCTCGTTGGTTTAACAAAATAATTTTTGACATTATGCAGCTAGCATATCTTGTTATTTTTATTGTAAAATCTAAGAGAATATAGGATTTTAATATTTGAACTTTTATTGATTCTAAAGTTTACAATGATGAAGTCAATATATAGAGTAAAGTACAGAAGATTGTAGAAGTGCTGTGGCAATATTTTAAATTTGAATACAAATCAAATCCCATAAATCACGTTGGTTTATTTCTGCTACATGGATGTTGTTGCCAAATCTCATATGCTTTAGTTCTAAATTTGATTTCTTCAAATCCAGATTTTTTGTTGCACCAAACTTACTGTTTTAGATTTTCTATTGCAAATTTTTCAGATTTTCTACTGCACCAAACCTTTTCAAAGGAGATTGATGTTATAAAATTTTGGTAGGTAAACGATTAATAATGTAAGTGGCAGCGTGGAAAGTATCTTCCCAATAAGACATGGGCAGGTGAGAATGGGCTGATAAAGTAAAGCTCATTTTTACTATTTGATGATGACGTTATTCAACTGAACCCATTTGCTAATGTATATAAGGGCAAGCAAAACGATGTTGTATGCCAGAGTTTTTATGTTTAGATGTCTATACTTGTCATCCCAATCCGTTGAAGTCTTTGTTTTTTTGCATCGAAATGGCGGTTGACGTATGTTGAAACTAAATAAAAATGGCTTCAACATCATATTTTTGCTTCAAAGGAAACAACCATATAAACTTAGTAAAATCATCCAAAAAAACAGACATGGTAACGAGAACCATAACTAGAAATAATAGAATTAGGTCCCCATACATTTGAATAAATCAGCTCCAACGGTTGTGTAGAAAAATTAATAGAAGATGAAAATGGTAAAATTGTGGCTCTTGCCATCTCACATTTAGGACAGACAAGTTGTCTCTTATCGGATCCAACATGAAGTTTATTTGAATGCAACACATGATTGACAGTGCGGAAGGAAGCATGGCCTAAGCAACGATGCCAATCTGAAATAGAAATATGAATACCAATGAAAGCAGATGGAACAGTTTGCTAGAGAGGATGTGAAGAACAGTTTGCTAGAGAGGTTGTGAAAAGCAGTACAACCTATCTTTGCTCTGACCTTTATGCAGGATGTTCCCGAGTAGTCCTTTATTAGAAAAAAAATTATGAAACTCAAAATAAACATTATTATCAAAAGTTTGTTTTTGAACAAGAGAAGATTTTTTGCGAGTTGTGGAACATTAAGGATTTGATCAACAACAAAAGATTTTGAAAGGGTTGGCAGAGAAGCAGTGCCAGAGTGGGTTAAATTCAAACCTGATCCATCACCAACTTTTATTTTATCTGTACCAACATACTAGTCTGTACGAATATTGAGATTGTTCAAATTATTTGTCATGGTGAGTTGCTCCAGTGTCAGACTGCCACTCTTGATCAGATGCTTGCTGATTTTGGCTAGTAGCGAGTTTGGTTTGACCATTTTGGCGCTGTGGTAGTGGGAGAAAATGAGGGGTCATAATGTCTATAGCATTGAGATGCAGTATGGCCTGTTTTTTCACGAAGTTGACGCCACAAGTTAGGATTAGAGGAGTACGAAAATTAGAATTACCTCGGCCAGATCCATGGCCATGCCCCCTGCCTCGAAAATTTGGGGAACCACGTCCGCGAGAGCTAGTGAAATGTGGGGACTTAGCAGCTACATGTGCCGAGGCATTGGCTAGAGGAACCGATTGAGAGTGGTGCTGAATTGATAGAGATCTCGGTCTTGTCCCGATCACCCGAAAGGTTCCTCCTTGCTAGTTTGGTTCTCTCCAACAACCGAGTTGACTCTAGTGCTTGGGAATGGAAATATAGGTGAGGGAAAGGGTTAAGTGAGGCTAGGATTGAGTGGGTTAAGATGGAATGTGAGGTTAATGGGCTAGATGGGAAGCAAAGGGGTTCACGGCCAAGGGTCTTTTGGTGAGTTCGGCTAGGCTAGTTTGGGTTTAGGCAAGTGGGGTTTGTTTAGGGTTATGGATGGCCGAATATGGCTTATGGGGAGGCTAGGGTTTCGGCACAAGTGTTTAGGGATAAGATTCTAGGGTTTTGATGGAGTTTTGGATAAGTCCTAAAATGTAGGGATATGGCTTATAGCCAATTGAGTGGGCGGCACTATGGTGGTTGGTGTTGGCCGAATATGCTAGGGTTTTGGGTAGGGATTTGATTGGTTCTCTTCTTCACTTGATGACTAATCAAATGACAGTGTGAGGTGGCAATTTAAGTGATGTGGCAAGGGAATTTCGATTAGGATAGGATGAAATCCAAAATTGAGAAAAAGTAGGGATTTTGGTGAGATTTGAATTTGAATTCTTTTGAATTCAAATCCAATGGGTGGCCGGTCTTGCTAGGGTTTGAGGGGCACGAAGTTGCTTTGTTTTGGATGAGGGATGAGGTGGTTTTAAGTGAGGAAAAATAGGAGAGGATGGGGTAAGTGGCCGGCTAGGGCTTCATGCCTTATGCCGTGTGGTGTGGGTAGGGTTTTGGGGCCTTGTTGCCGTGGCTGCTATGGGGCAATTTGAACACCAAATTGATCAATTGAACAACCAAATGAAGATTGAACAAAAGACAATTGATGAACAAACCAACTCCTTCAAGACACCAAGAGGGTTCGGCACACACAAGATCTTCAAGTCTCCAACACTTCCTCCAATCAACAAATCACTCACTCTCACTCACATGAGCAATCCGAATCTCCCTATGGAGGAGGATTTCGAATTCCCCAATGGACACACACACAAATTCTCAAATCCACAAGTGGTGTGGATTTGGCCTCACAAACACAAAATCACTCAACAATCAACAAATCGCTCAAGAACACAAAAACATGAAAATCACTCACACAACTCACTCCAAAAACCGAAACACTATTTATGAATTACCTCAAGATTTTTATAAATAAAAATGAAAAATAAATAAAAGGATAGATGTGGATCACCGATTCACGAATTGCACGATGATCCTCTTCCAAAGGGATTCACGAATTGCACCCTAGGGAAGCCCAAGTGCTAAGCACCGAAATCCAAACCACAAGGCTTGTGGCCGGCCTAACTCTTTTCCAAGAGCAAAAGTCTAATTCTCAAATTTGTCAAAAGATGTGAAATGAAAGCCTAAAGGTCCTATTTATAGAGTCTAACAAATTGGAAACCCCCAAAAGGTCCCTTATTAAAACTAGCTAATTACCAAATTAACCAAAGCAATAAAATAATAAAATAACATAAAAATAAGATGGGGGAGGCGCCATTAGCATAGTGGCCGTGGGGTATAAGTGGCCCAAGGTGGGCTTGTGTCATGCTTCATCCACGGTCAGTCTTGTCTCGTGCTGTCTCGCTGTATGGCGCCTAGTGGTGCGCGAGCATGGCTCTGTGCAGGGCCAACTGGTGGGGCTCATGGCCATGTGCCATGCATGGTCTTGGTGGTAGGCATAGGGTCAAGCCACGGCGCTCTGGTGCTGCCCAGTCAAGGTGCTCGGGCGGTGATCCTGCATGGCCCGGGCTGAGTGCCGGGGTGGTGTGCATGCATGGCCCAAGCTGATGGTCTGGGCGCGGGCTGCATGGCGCGGGCTGGTGCCGCGCGCTGGATGGCATGCATGGTGTGCATGCCACTGGCCTGCTCTGCAAGGCGCGGGCTGGTGCCGCGCGCTGGATGGCATGCATGGTGTGCATGCCACTGGCCTGCTCTGCAAGGCCCGGGCTGGTGCCGCGCGCTGGATGGCGTGCCTGTGAAGACACGCCACTAACCTCGCTAAGTGGGGCTGTGGGGCGCAGATGCACACGCACGCGTGTGCGCAGGTGAATGCGCTGTGGGGCGCGCCTAGGCACACGCCGGGCTGTGCGCACGCACTGTGCATGGCCAGTAGCCTCGCCGGGCCCCTGCTGAGTGTCAAGGCCTAAGCCATGGCATGCCTGCAGGCTAGCCAGGGAACTGTCCTGGCCCTCCAAGGCCTGAGTCAGGGCTCGCCCTTGGGCGACTCTCCTAGGGGTTCTGACATGAATACGTGCCTCACAAGTGAGCAGCATTGAATACAGGGGTGGACCTACTTGGGAGCTTGGGGGGGCTGTAGCCCCCCCAAGTTTCTTCAAAAAATATATATATTATATAAGTTTATATATTTACATATATATAATATTAAATTATTTCCCAAATTATAAAAAAATTAAAAATTGCCCCCCCAAATTTTTATTAAAATTATTCTCTCAAATATTAATACACATATAATTTTATTCTAACTTTTAACTTTATTAAAATTCAAATTTCAACTCACCTAATCTCATAATTATTTTAACAGTCTAATTCTAAAAAAAATATGATTATAAATTTATATGATTGTCAAAATTAATTAATTATACTTACTTATATAGTTTCACTCTAACTTGATTGTATGATTATGAAATATAGTTTGTTAAAAATCTAACATCGGTATATTAGTAGTTATTAGAAATTTTTTATATTTATTCTTGATCTTTAATTTTTTTTTAAATCAAAAAATAATATGAGCAAGTAAAAAAATTGATTTTTTTTTTTAAAGAATGTAGATAATTCGAAGAGTAATACATTTAAAGAATTCGATAACGAAAAAATGTGATATTTCTATCGAGTCTTTTTAAAATTTATATATAGTCCACATTTTATCGATCGCCCCCCCAAATATAAAATCCTGGTTCCGCCCCTGATTGAATAGATCTCCTCTAATGTCAAGAAGTCATTATGGGCATTCACCATGGTGACAACTGACAAGAGAGTCGTATTTAGGTCCAACACCAGAAAGAATATATGTGATAATGTCATCACGTAGCAAGGGCTGACCAGCAAGAGTAAGATCATCAGCAAGCGTTTGAGCTGCATTAAGTATTCACTGGCCGTCTAGGTGGTTTTATGAGCATTAGAGAGTTGGGAGCGTACGTAAATAACCTGAGCCCGTGGTTGGGAAGCAAAAGCAGAGGTGAGTGCAGTCCAAACTGCATGTGACGAAGTGCAATGCGCAACTTGAGCGAGAGGATTTCATCAGTAAGATGCATTGATGCAGCTTAAAAATAGATTATCTTGAATTTTCCATGTCTCAAACATAGGATTCAGAGAAGTTGTGGCATCAGCAGCACATAATTCTTTCGGTGGCTGTTTGAGGGTGCCATCCACATAACCAAGAACTTTCTAATCTTTCAAGTATGGAAGCATAGTAGCTTTCCAAGTTAGATAATTTTGGCGACTAAGTTTAGTAACATTGAGAAAGGAGGGTTTGAGGGTCATATGTAGAAGAATTGGGGGAATTTGACATCTTGAAAGGAGCAGTTTAGTGACGTTGGTCTGTCCTGGCTGATACAATGTAAAATCTAAGAGAATATAGGATTTGAATATTTGAATTTTTATTGATTGTTAAGTGTACAATGATGAAGTCAATATATAGACTATAGAGTAAAGTACATCAGATCGTACAACTGCTACGAAAATATTTTAATTTTGAATACAAATCAAATCCCATACATCACTTTGGTTTATTTCTGCTGCTTGGACGTTGTTGCCGAATCTCACCTGCTTTAGTTCCAAATTTGATTTCTTCAAGTCCAGATTTTCCGTTGCACCAAACTTCATCTCTTCCAGATTTTCTGTTGCAGATTTTCTGGATTTCATGGTGCTTCAATTTCAGATTTTTCGCTTCCAGATTTTCTGTTTATGTTCCAGTTTTTTTAGATTTTCTACTGCTTCAATTTCAGAGTTGCCGCTTGATTCATGACTAACTAAGATTTAAAGATATGTTAGTTTATCATGTTCTTACTTCTATCTTTATAAAAATATTATTTAGTTTTATTTAATTTACATCAAATCTTCTTCATATTTCTATAATTCATTTATATGTTCATTTTACAAAATTTTAATGGGTCATTCAATAATTCTCGTTAATCGTGATCAATTTTCATTTAATAGATTAATTTTCAGTTATTCTCGTGATCTTTCTAAATTGGACCGAATGGATTACATTCCTACTTGGGTCAACTTTTTGGGCAATCAAGTTAGGCCCGATTACTTTTCTTTAATCGATGAATAACCTAAGCCTGTATTTATTTAAATATCAACGAGTACTTAAATTAAACAATTCATAATTATTCTATGTAAATAAATGATTTAGATGACTGCCCATCAATTTTTTTATTATTAATTACAAGAGAACAGTCTCACTCTAAACTCTTAAGCTATATTTGGTTAGTAAAGTAAGTTCATCTCATACTACTTTACTACTATTCACAAACTATTATTACTATCAGAAACTATTTATTACTTTTATATGACTATTCATTATTCTTTTTTACTAATATTCATATATCATCTAAGATCACCTTAACATAAGGGGTTGACTCAAATTTTAAAGGTCTTGGACTTAGGGTTGTAAGAGAATTGAATAGAAAAATCGACCAGTTTTATTGGTCAATCTTGGGATGTATTTTTTGGATTAAACCGGATTGAGACTAACTGAATGTATATAAATAAATATATTTGATATCTTTTTAATATATTATGTTATATGGTAGTTGTATATTATAATTATATATAAGTTTCATCCAAGGGATCACTATTGACCACATATATAATGAAATTATTTAATATTCGTTAACTATATATAAAATATTAAATGGATAACTTAATGTCATTAACCTTATTTATACAATAAAAAAAATGATCATGGATCCGATTAGATCAAATGGATAGGAACGATAGCTAATGGTATGGTAAAAATAAAACAAAGACAGAAATTTTTAGTCTATGACCACCTCGGACCCAACCGGTTACAACCTTATAGTTAGGATTGAGAGTATGCTTCTCAGATTTCAAACCTCCTTAGATGCAAATAACTTCTAGAGATTATCGGACTGAGATATTTTTATACTTGCGAAAACTCCTTATTAAAGCTTTGTGCGCTCCTCAAATTACTTAGAATGATGTTTTCGAATATCCAGTGCCAATAATAAAAAAATATATATTCTCATTAGAATTTTTTTTTTTCTTTTGAAAAGAAGACAACTTTCATTCATTAAATAAATAAGTATTATGACCGGACTTGAGATATACGCAGGGGCGGACCCATGTATCACCTTGGGGGCTACTGCCCCCAAACTTTTTCAAAAACGGTAACTCTAATATAAATATATATAATTAAAATTCTCTCTTAAATTTTAAAAAAAATAAATAAATTGCCCCCCTCAATTTTTTACTAAAATTATTTCTCTAAATTTTCATATACATTTATTTATATTTTAACTTTTATTTTCATTTAAATCCAAATTTTAACTCATGTAATCTTGCAATTATTCTAACAGTCTAATTCTAGTAAAAAAATTGATTATAAATTTATATGATTGTAAAATTAATTGATTATACTCACTTATTTAATTTTACTCTAACTTGTATGATTGTGAGATATAGTTTGTTAAAAATTTAATAGCGTTACATTATTACTTATTAGAAAGTTCTCAAATTTATTCTTGATCTATAAATTTTTCTTAAATCATAGAAAAATATGAGCAAGTACTTAAGTATAATTGATTTTTTTTTTTTAAAGACGTAGACAATTTGAAGACTAATATATGTTTAGAGAGCTCGATAACAACAGAGTATAATACTTCTATCACTGATGACCATCATTCTAAAATTTACATGCATCGTACACTTTATCGATCGCCCCCCCCCCCAAACATAAAATTCTGATTCCGCCCCTGGATATACATAACAAGTCAACTAACCGAAAATCTGTAGCTTCTCAGTACACTGAACGTGACTGGCTTTGTCTAGTCCTAGGGCGTAAAATCCCTCCAAACCACCGTCTAAGAGAGAGTCAAACTCTGTCCAAGTCAAAGTTAATCAACAACCAACCAGCACCCAACCCATATGAAATGGCACGGGAGGAAAAACCCCTTCGAACAAAAGTCCAAGGGAAAACCACTCTATAGACCAGAGGTTCTAGAGACAATATTTTTTTATTAAAAAAACTACTAAATAGGAAATAAAAAACAATTGGCAAAATCGAAATACATCCGATTTTCAATCTTGGAGGAATTCAAATAAATACAGTGTACAGCACCGGAGGGTGGCGCGTGGGGTACATGCGCCACCTCTGAAAAGTGGCGGACGATCAGGGTTGAATCGGCCGGAGACCCTGGTCCCAACAGCACCACGTGTGGCCACTTAAAACTACCGCTGGATGAGCGCTTTGCAACTTAGACCCCAGGTTTCAGTGCACGAATGCTGTTCACGCGCCGCTCTACTCGGTGCGGGTCTGCCTTGGCTAAGAGATCTGTGCACATGGGAGTTAGCAGTAGGGTGCGTGAGGTGCTTTGGGCCACGAAAAGTTATGAACTGCTGAACGTCGAGATCCTCCATTGCCTCCAAGCGTGTACCTGTAAATATAGAACAAAGAAACCAGGGGGGACGAAATAGACGAGTGAAGAAGAGGGACGGGAGAAAACAGGAAACACAGTAAACAAAAAACAAAAGAATACTTAGAGAAAGTAGAATGAAAGGAAAAAGAGAAGGGTGGAAAAGAGGAGGGCGGAGGGGGTGAGTTGGAGCCGGTGCTCACACAATCCCCCCTCTCCAGGGACGCTATTGAAAAGGAATTAGGGTTTTTTTTTTTTTAGCGTTCGAGAGAGGAGCTCCAAATCTCCGCAAAAAATGAGATGATACTTCTATTCTCACTAGAAAATTAAAGTAACAATTCTGTTACATACCTTCACTTCTATATATTCTTTACACACTCTATTAATGTGGTAGAATTTAATATTTTTTTATATTAAAAAATAATGTAGCTAATTATATCAATAAAATGCGTAAGCAATACGAAAATAACTCCACGTAGAATTTTTATTAAAGTAATACTACTTATGATATCACCCGCGTAGCATCTGTGTAATATTATTAACGTAGCTATCGTGCATTAATTATGAAAATAAACTGAAGCTTGAAAATCAAGTCATAACCTTTAATATGAGAAGTAGCACTACGTAACGCGAGATGTATCACATCATTTTATGTCACTATGTAAAATAATTATTTATAAAGTTAAATACTGATCGTCATATTAATTACTTTGAATGAAAATATTTTAAATAAAAGATAATATTCCTTTATTTATATTTCTTTTTATGAATCAATTTTTTTTTTCAAAAATTCTATATGTAGTTAGTTATGTGTATTCTTTGCTTATTCTACTAATATGATTGATTGCATCACTTTTATAATATAAAATAATTATTTTGACTAATTATATTAGTATAATGTGCCAGGAGTACGTAAAATTAATTATATATATCAATACTCATTTTTTTCTAAGATATATCTAGCACCTCTATGATTATTACCCTATGCAAAGTGCTCCCAACTGGTTGGGTGTGTAGTCCTCTTTTACATCGGCAAAATGAAGAACTACTGCATAGGAGTTGTAGTAAAATAAACTTTACTCACATATAGGTGATGAAATTTTTGGAAAAAGTTCTAGGCCAAATGGGTGCCAAAATTGGTTTCCCATTGGCCAATAGAGTTGTGCGACGTAGGCGTTCTAGGAAAAATCGAAGTGAGTGTGAGAGTACAGAACCTTTTCGAGATTCTCCTTTTGGTGTCCTAACCCCCCTGTGTTCCTCACCTGAAAAGATTGGGTGATTAACCTTGAAGGACATAAATGAGATTAACTAAGACCTTCAATGGTTGCTTAGACTTTAAGCAAGTAGATACTGAGCTCAGGAGCTCCATTGCTATCAGGGTTCATCATGTAGAAAGCTTCAGAATCTCTAGACCCAACAATTCTCTCAAACTTGGCCCTCATGTACATGAGCTCTCCATCGGAACTAGCTTCAGCTTCATTCCTAGGCGCCCATTGAAATAGGCTCTACAACCTTTAAAACCTGCAACTCTTTGGCCCACATTCTCTCCTCATTGCAAATCTGCACTTTTTCCCATTGCAATCAGTCCTCCATACCAGCTCTTCTAGTAGTTTTACACCCTTCTTTTCTTCTTCCTTTTCCCTATCACACTCCAACGTAGTTTGAACCAACCCAAATGCCATTTCTCGAATCAGGACACTAATTGGTGTAGTGAGCTCAATCAAGAAAGTAGGTTGAGAATTGGGATCTCTTTGGAACGCAATATGAACGCGATCGCGTTGATGCCCGAAGAGGGTCCCAATTACTTGAGAACCGAGACCCAGAGGTAGATTTGAGCGGTTTCCCATGGGTGAGGAATGTAGGGGGCTAAGGCACGAAAAGGAAAATCCCAAAAAGATTGGAAGTTGGTAGGTAGTCACTCTAAGCTAGATGATTATGTGCACTCACACTCACTTCGGTTTCCCATGGGACATCTACGTGGCGCAACTCTATTGGCCGATGGAAAACCAATTTTGGCACCCATCTGACCTGGAGTGCCACTCTAAATTTTTTTTCCTTTGTGTGATCTCTCCCCTCTCTCCCCCACCCCCATAATGCTCTTTCTCTCTCTCTCTCTCTCTCTCTCTCTCTCTCTCTCTCTCTCTCTCTCTCTCTCTCCCTAAGCAAATAATTTCACCTCTGAAACCCGCTCCCTCGCCTTCAATTGTTGCCCCCCTCAACCTCAAGGAGACATTGTCGGAATGTTTATGGACACCGAAAGATTAGGTCTTCAAGGTCATTGAGAGATATGTGGCCATCACCAAGACCTATGTTTTATGTTTGAAAATCGTTTTACTCAATTTAAGGCTGCCTTGAAGCATTGGCTTGAAATCATATCTTCATATTCTTTGATTTGAGAATACAACACCAAGAATCTCCCATCCTTGTATTCCTTCTATATGAAAGTGCAGCATACAACCCATCCAACGACTTGATACTCTATCACTCCATCGACAATGAACCTTTTAAGCCAAGATGCAAAAATGCTCAAAACTTTCTTCTTTCTACAAAACCCTATCATAGATCAATACTTTTCAATTCTCCTATAGTCTCTTGAAGTACTCTGGCCCCTCTTCAATTAGATTTGGACCACCTTTGATCATTCATCAAACCCACTCCATTTGATTGTAATGAGAATCTTTAGGATGCATAGAGATATTTTATGAGATATTTTATGAGTGGGATTTGAAAGTTTAATAAATGGTGTTGAGGAGATAAAGAAAGTAAAAGAGGACAAAAGAGAAAAGAGATGAGAGATTAGAGATCAGAGAGGATAGGGGCGAGTGCATGAGGGAAAGGGAAGAGATATTCATAGAATTAATTCAATACACTAAAATACATTATAAATCATATAATCTCATATTTGTTAAAATGTTATTGGCTGGTATAAAAAAAAGGTGAGTACACTCGAGTATTTTTTTTTTTTTTTGAAAGGGAGTATGCTCGAGTTTGAACTTATCTCGTGACCTAATATCGTTGTTGGGTGTTTTGGAATGGGGTTCATATTTTTATCAATAATGCTATTTCCACCGAATTCATCTCCCAAATTCTTTTTTTTTTTCAATTTTCTTTTATTTAATAATTAAGAAAGTATTTTTTAATAATGATGTGAGTTTTTTGTTTTTAAAAATTATTTAAAACCACCAAAACAATAATTAAAAAAATCTTTAAAAAATTACTCATTTGGTACAAATTCGAGCGGCATCGCTCTATTTTTATTATGGATTCATTATTTTTACATAAAATTTTGTATAAGCTAGGGATCAGCAATTATTGCCGTTGCACACCCCACACATGACTTGGGAATTGTTTTTCTTTGTTCTTCCCTTTGCTAAACGCACGATTTGGAATTACAATCCCATTTTGAATTGGGCATCTTGCATAGACCCCCTTATTCCCTAAGAGCATTCACAACTCACTAGCTAAAATTTAACCAAATTTTGACTTAAAATGTCACTTTTATAAATTTTAGGTAGTCACTTTATATTACATCAAATAATAGACTCAACAAATCAAAAGTTATTCTATTAAAATATTAATTTTCAACTTTTTATTTATTTTAATTCTAATTAGAACACTCACAACCCATTAGTCACTTTATATTTAACTTTCTCTTTCCTCATATCGCCACTTTCGGTTCTGTTACTAATTGATTAACTCTATCTTTACTTCTTGTTTATCTTGATATTTTCCAAAGATACTCTGTCTCCCTATCTTGTTCTTTGCTTTATTCTGTTGGCGCCACTACAGTCGAATACCAAGACTGAACAGTAAGTCCCTTTTTGAAGCCGGGTAGGCAGTGTTAAGACATGAGAGGATTCTGATTGTGACCCACCGGTATGTGTTACGAAATGCAGCAAAGTAAGGTTTAAGACCTAGACTTAGGAAGTACCTGAGTCTTGCTTTGGTTATTACCAAGATGAGTAGGATGTTTAGATCCAACTTGTCAGTTAGTTCCAGATCAGGATTGCGGCCTGATATTATTAATAAAGAAGATTGTGTTTTTGAACAAAATGATTTGCCAGATATTGATTGATGGCAGATGCCAAAGATTGATTCTGATTCTCTTTATAACAAAACCTGGAAAGAGAAGGTTTTTGCTACGGACTTCAAGGTGAAAACCGTTGAGCGCACCTTCGCTATTTCAAAAACTCAAGAAAAATGTCGTCTTTTCTAGCATAGTGTTATTACTGATATTAAACAAAAATGTTTTACTTTCATGCATATTGCATCCGTTCAAGTTGCTGTCAAACCTTTGATAAGGCGAGGCATCAATACATCAGTTCTTCTTTGTCTACGCGATGGCAAATTTAAGAATTTCGAGGACAATAAGCTTGGGATTGTTCAAACTTCCCTGGCTGAAGGTCTAGTGCATTTTGATTGTTATCCAGATTTAACTATTGATTTACATGATAGAAATGTTTTGGGTGTGTTAACCCTTAACATTTTGACTTTTGGTTTTAATATGATTGAAGGTAGTAGACCTCTTGCTTTGGTTTACCGCATTTATTATTGTTTGATGAAAACTAGTCTTAACCCTAAGGCTAATATTAAGTCTGCAAGAGACCAAACCCTTTTGATGCAGAATTCTACTTCTAGTGCTCACATCAGAGTACCCAAAATGATATATTGGAGAGATGTTTCTCTTCCAGATGAGTGGATCCTTCAAAAGGAACTACCACCAGTAGTGATTGTATCCCAGGATAAAGATCTCGACTTGATTCAGCAATACCTTGACGGTACTGTAAAAATTTCATTTGATGGACCATCCCTAGCTAAAGAAAGGAGACATTTTTTCGCCAGCTCTAGATCGTCTTGTTCTTCGGACCCAAGAATTAGTAGATATGCAAATCTCAAAACATTTTTGGAGGATTCTGCCAAAATAGCAAGTCCTATTCGTCCAGTGTTTATTCAGGAAATTCTCAAGGGAAAATCCTCTAATTTAAAGCTGAAAAATGTTTCTTCTGATTCACAAATTACTTCAGGTTATTACACAACCAAGGATGACATTCCATCATCCAAGAGAAAAGCTAAAAAAGAAGAAATTGAGGTAGAAGATGATTCTTTTACATCGCCGACACCTATGTCACCAACAATTTCGGATTTAGCTATGAAGACACTACCATTACACCCATAATTGATGATGATGTGTAAATATTTTGATCCATATATGATTGCTTTGTTTAATGATTTTAATAGTATGGAAAATCGTCCTAAGCGAAAAGCTTATGATGCGAATTTTAGTCTGACTGAAAAGAAACAAGTCAAACAAAAATGGAAAGAATTGATGTATGCTTCAAACAAGCATATTCTTTTTTTTTTATTTCCTTGAAAATCATTATGATTTGAAAAATTATTCTTTAAATATTTTAAAGATCAGTTTTACAAAAACTAAAGAAAAAACCGTTGTAAAATACAGCCATCCCCCACTTGAAACCATTTTGATTTCAGTACAGGGAGCTGAGATTAAAGTTTTACCTTTTAAAGTTCCAGTTGCCAAAGATCCTAAATTTCCTCAGATTTCCTTGGAAACAAGAAAGATCATTGAACAAAATAATTTTGTCAATACTGCTCTCCATACAATAGGTCAACAATTGGACTGTATTGAGGACAAAGTTGAAAAACCCATTTCTGAAAAAACTTCAGCTAGTTTTTCAAAACTTCTTGACAAACCTTTGATTATTTTACCAGAAAACAGGAAGAAGACTGATAATGCCAGTACTTTGACTAGAATTGATTAAATGCTAGCTCAAATTAAGCTTAAAAAACCCTCCACTAATGCTTTGGACAAAAGTGGCCAAGGGGTTAATTCTGATTTTATTGAAGTTTATACAGACGATTCTTCGGTAGATGATTCTGTCATTAATGATGATTTTAAAGAATTTCATTGGAGAAACCTGAAATAGCCAGACTTACTTCTACAAGACCTACAGGTTTTATGAAGAACTGGTTCACCAGGGCTACTCCACCAGATTTACAAATTGAAGAACGCATGTTTCAAAATCAGTTTTTAGCCAGTGTTGACAGGATATATGAGTGGAATATTGGTGGACAGTCTGAACATGAAGTCCTCAATACTCTGCAAAAAATGTCCATGGTTGCCGATGCTTACGTTAATAATAATATCTTGCAATCATATATTGTTAAGATGTTAGTTTCTGGTTTTACATGCATGCTTCGTTCTTGGTGGGACAAACATCTCACTGAAGAAGCGCGACAAAGGATTCAATTTGCTATTAAGCAAAATGATGATGGAACGCCTGTTTTTGATACCACCATAGGAGGAGGAATCTCTGATGGTGTTAATACTTTGATTTATACGATTATTAAGCATTTTATTGGAACCCCTTCCAATATTACTAATCGTGTTTCTGATTATTTGAATAATTTGAGATGTCGTAATATATCAGATTATAATTGATATGAGAGTGTTTTTATGTCTCGTATTTTGCAACGAGATGATTCATATAAGCATTACTGGAAAGAGAAATTTATTGATGGTCTTCCCCATTTGTTTGCTCTAAAGGTTAAGGACTCACTACTTGATTCTACCGGCAGACTTAATTACGATAGTTATACCTACAGGGATATCACTAGCGTAATAAAGAAACTCGGTATCAGTATGTGCAATGATTAAAAACTTATCAATCAACAAATGAAAGATAGAAAGAGAGCCAAATATGAGATGGGAAATTTCTGTCAACAATTTGGACTTCCTCCTATCGCCCCATCTCGCGAAAAAAGAAAGCATTTTAAAAAGGTTTTCAAAAAATCTCATGGGGAAAACAGGAGAAAAAGCCGTGATGAAGTTTATAAAAAGCCTTTTCATAAAAAAAATTTACATAAAAAATCTCTAAAAAAACCCTTCCAAAGGGACATGTTTTAACTATGGAAAAAAAGGACACTATGCTGATAAGTATCGTAATCCTAAAAAGCCCAGTAAGTTAAAGAACAAGCTTAATGCCTTGAATATTGGTGAAGATGACCAGCAAGAACTATTTTCTGATAAAATACAGTACTTCATCTTTTGACCAAGATGAACTCAGCTCTAGTAATTCAGAATATCACTCAGAAGCTGAACCATTTAATTCAACAATGATTAAGCTTGGCTGCAATTGCAGTGGTTCTTGTTGCAACTCTGGAGTTAAAACAATTAATGTTTTAACTAAGAATGAAGAACAAAAGAACCTTCTTTTAACTTTAATTTCTCAAGTTGAGAATATTGACCTAAAAGAGAAATATCTCAATCAGTTCAAGAAGACTATGACTTGTAGAGAGCCGTCAACTTCTCAAGAGAGAATCAGCTTTCAAGAAACATTAAAACGTTTCAAGAAAAATCGAAAGATGTTTCAACAAATGATTTACAGCATGAAATTTCTTTAATCAAGAAAGAGCTTGTTGAACTCAAAACTGAGATCAACTCCCTCAAACTTGAAAATTCATATTTTAAACAAGATTTACTTTCTTTTAAAATTGAACAACATTTTGATCAAGAATGTCCTTCCAATAATGAGGAAACAAAAGTCTCAGACCACGGTGAATCCTTTAAACCTCCCAAGGCCATTTGTTTACTTAAACAACCTATGCCTACTAAATGGTATTCTAAGGTTGAAATTGTTGTTTGCCATGAATTTTCTTTTTCTGTTATTGCTTTAATTGATTCGGGCTCGGATCTTAATTGCATCCGTGAAGGCTTAGTTCCTACTAAATACTTCGAAAAATCCTCTGAGAAACTCTTAATGGAAAATGGCTCTAAGATGAAAAGCAATTATGAGTTCAATAATACCCATGTTTGTCAACATAACGTTTGTTTTAGAATTCCAACTGTTTTGGTTAAAAACATGACTTGGGATGTTATTTTAGGAAAGCCTTTTATTAATTCCATTTATCCCTTTCTGACTGAGAAAGATGAGATTACTACCGATTCCTTCAGACAAAAAGTGAAGTTTAAATTTGCTTCCAAATTTGATGCCGATACGTCAAAAAGAAAAATATCTTTAATCTCTGCAAAGACTAATCATTTGAATTTCCTCCAACAGGAAGTGAGATTTAAAAAGATTTCTGAACATTTATCTGATCCATTACTTCAATAAAAAATTGATGATTTTCATAAAAAATTGATTTTTGATATTTGCTTCGACCTTCCAAATTCTTTTTGGAATCGAAAAAAAATGAAATTTCTTTACCTTATGTTAAAAATTTTTGTGAAAAAAATATTCCAACTAAAACTCGACCTATTCAAATGAATAGTGAAACTTTGGAATTTTGCAAAAAAGAAATTGCTAATCTTCTTCAAAAATGTCTTATCAGGCATTGTAAGTTACCTTGGTCATGTGCTGCATTCTATGTCTAGAAAAATGCTGAGATTGAGCGTGGGACGCCCCGTTTAGTCATAAATTACAAACCCTTGAATAAAGTGTTGGAATGGATTATATACCCTATTCCCAACAAAAATGACTTAGTTCATAGGCTTAGTGATGCAACTATTTTTTCTAAATTTGACCTTAAGTCTGAATTTTGGCAGATCCAAATTAGGGAACCTGACCGATACAAGACTGCTTTCAATACTCTTTTTGGTCTCTATGAGTGGAACGTGATGCCAATTACACTAAAAAATGCTCCTAGTGAATTTCAGAACATCATGAATGATATTTCCAATAGTTTTACCCATTTTACTATTGTTTATATTGATGATGTTTTAATTTTTTCAAAATCCATTGATGATCACTGGAAATATTTTTCGACTTTTCTTGATATCATTCGGCATAATGGTCTGGTGGTTTCTGGTAAAAATATTAAATTATTCCAAACCAAGATTAGATTCCTTGGTTATGATATTACTAAAGGCAAAATCAAGCCAATTCAAAGGGCTATTGAATTTGCTGACAAATTTCCTGATACTATTCTTGATAAAACTCAGCTCCAAAGATTTCTCGGTTCGCTGAGTTATATTGCAGATTTTTACAAGGACATGAGAAAACAGTGTCGTCCTCTCTTTGAGAGACTTCAACTTAGTCCTCCTCCGTGGACCAATATCCACACCAATTTAATTAGGCAAATCAAGGCATATGTCAAAACTTTTCCATACCTTGGAATACCTAATTCTAATTCTTTTAAAATTGTCGAAACTAATGCCTCTGACATAGGTTATGGTGGCATTCTGAAACAAATTATTTCGCTAGGTTCTTCTGAACAAATTGTTCGCTTCCATTCTGGAACCTGGAATCATGCATAGCATAATTATAGTACTATTAAAAAAGAAATATTATCTATAGTACTATGCATTTCTAAATTTCAAAGTGATCTGCTCAATCAATTTTTTTTTTTAAGAATTGATTGCAAAAGCGCTAAATATGTTTTAGAAAAAGATATTCAAAATATTGCATCCAAACATATTTTTGCACGATGACAAGCTATCTTAAGTGTTTTTGATTTTGATATTGAATATATTAAAGGATTTGAAAATTCGATCTTTGATTTCCTTACCCGTGAATTCTCACAGAAAATATGAGTAAGAAAAAGAAGCCAGAGAGTTCCCAGAGGCCCCTGCCTTTTCTTGCTCCTCCGACTTCATTATTTTTGTGAATAGTAGCTTTTCCACTGGAAGTTGCTAACAGATACACTGCTCTAGGAAAAATACCTGGACCAGTAACCCCCAGTTCTTTTGCTTCGGCATTAACTACGCTACATGATCTCTTGTCCAATCCTTTGGCATTGGCAAGACCCAGATTGCCTTATACTTCCAAGGCAGAAAATTACGAGAAAAATTATTTTCTGAATCTGTTTTATATCGAAAATTGGATAAATACAAATCCTTTCAAAATAGCTTTTCATTATTTTTCCCCAGGTTGGCATTAAACTCCTAGATATCCAACTAAAGACCTGAAATTTTCTCTTTCGATATTATCTCTCACTGGCTCTGATACCACAAACGCGGAAGTAAGTGTAATATTAAATGATACAAAAGATATGAAATGACCAGATAACTGAAGGACCAGATAACTGGATAATATGAAATATGAAACAGATATGAGGCAGCAGAGCCGACCAAATGCATGTAATGCTATGCAAAAATAATTAATGAAGATAATTTTGAACCAAAAGATTCTTCATTTAAACAATAGACTTACACAATTTAAACAAAATTACAAGATTCGAAATATTTGAAGGTTGGGAGAAAACTTCTTATCAGAGAGAATGGAAAAAACGCTTTGCCTTAAAATGAAAACTAATGTCTCCTTTTATGGATGAAGGAGCCTTTACAAAAGTTAGTCCCGGAATAAATCACGGGCGAAATAGTAAAAAAGCAAAAGTAACTCTGCACCAAGTAGAGCAAAAGTAACTCTGCACCAAGCACCAGAAATGGACTTGTCATTTTGTGCTGTCACTTTTGAATAAAAGCAAAGTTGTTTGCACCAAAAGTATTTTGTCTTCTTGTGCCGACAAGTTATCTGAGTGGACTACAGTTAAGGTTCTCCAAGCTAGGGAGGAGAATACTCTTCGTCATGTCCAAAAGTATTGCTGTAATTATCAGAAGTGTCTGATTCTTTAGCTGAATCTTCACTATTGTTTTGATCCTCAATGGATTTTTTCAATAGCATCATGCTATTATGTTGTCCTTCGATGGATTTCTTCAATAGTTCAAACATATCTCTGTTCTGCTTCTTCTTGGAATCTTTTTTTGAAGAAGAAGAATTTTCTATATTTGAATCTTTCTTCTTTGGTGAAGTTGAAGTCTTCTTATTTGAGGAAGTCTTCTTCTTTTGCTTAGAAGATGAACTCGGTGTATCCTTTTCTATAATTTCTGAAAAAGAAAAGGTTAACTCTGCTTGCGTCTTTGGTGAAGGAAACTCCTTCTGGTCCTTTAAATTGGGAACCAGTGGTGGAAAATCTTTCAAAACTTTTGACGCAAGATCTGGAGAGTGCTGAAATTTATCCCAATACTTTACAAAAAGCGACGAACAAGAATATCGCCATTCTTTTCGTAAGTCCATTTTAATATCCATGGGATTTTATATCTGGAGCAAAAATGAATCAAGAATGGTAATTTGGCATTTATACGATCCATGTTAGGTGGAGCAGCCGTTTTAAAATGAGTGAGAACTGGCTGCAAACTGTCATGATAGATATCTGGAATGGGGCCAAATTGTTGCCACCATTGTTGAAACCATAGAGGAAATTTGGTTTTGCATTTCTTATCAAAATTAAAGAACCAAGAATGCCATAAGTCTGGGGTTTGGTAAAAAGGAAAATGGAGCCAAGAATCATCATAATCATGATAATTATATTGAATTGACGTATCCGGTATACTTTTAAGAGTATTCGGATTGGTTTTCCATTCTTGTTGGGTCATAACACTGACCAGATAACAGTTGTGGGAAAAAAATTTTGAAGGATCTACTTGATCGTAGATTGGTTTTAGGGATATTGACCAAGTGGGAGACAATATCGAAAGATAAAATTTTAAATCTTTAGTTGGATATCTAAGAGTCCAATGCCAACCTGGGGAAAAATAATGAAAAGCTATTTTGAAAGGATCTGTATCTATCGAATTTTTGATATAAAACAGATTCTGAAAATAATTTTTCTGGTAATTTTCTGCCTTGGAAGCAGAAGGCAATCTGGATCTTGCTAATGCCAAAGGATTGGATACGGGATTATGTGGCGTAGTTAATGCCGAAGCAAAAGAACTGGGGGTTACTGGTCCAGATATTTTTCCTAGAATAGTGTATTTGTTAGCAACTTCCAGTGGGGAAGCTACTATTGGCAAAAATAATGAAGTCGGAGGAGTAGGGAGAGGCGGGGGCCTCTGGAAACTCTCTGGCTTCTTTTTCTTACTCATGCTTTCTGTAAGAATTCACGGGTAAGGAAATCAAAGATCAAATTTTCAGATCCTTTAATATATTCAATATCAAAATCAAAAACACTTAAGATAGCTTGCCATCGTGCAAAAATATGTTTGGATACAATATTTTGAACATCTTTTTCTAAAATATATTTAGCGCTTTTGCAATCAATTTTTAAAAGAAATTTTTGATTAGCAGATCACTTTGAAATTTAGAAATGCATAGTACTATATATGATATTTCTTTTTTAATAGTACTATAATTATGCTGTGCATGATTCTAGGTTCCAGAATGGAAGCGAACAATTTGTTCAGAAGAACCTAGCAAAATAATTTGTTTCAGAATGCCACCATAACCTATGTCAGAGACATTAGTTTCGACAATTTTAAAAGAATTAGAATTAGGTATTCCAAGGTATGGAAGAGTTTTGACATATGCCTTGATTTACCTAATTAAATTGGTGTGGATATCGGTCTATGGAGAAGGACTGAGTTGAAGTCTCTAAAAAAGCGGACGACACTGTTTTCTCATGTCCTTGTAAAAATCTGTAATATAATTCAGCGAACCGGGAAATCTTTGGAACTGAGTTTATCAAGAATAGTATCAGAAAATTTGTTAGCAAATTCAATAGCCCTTTGAATTGGCTTAATTTTGCCTTCAGTAATATCATAACCAAGGAATCTAATCTTGGTTTGGAATAATTTAATATTTTTAGCAGAAACCACCAGACCATTATGCCGAATGATATCAAGAAAAGTCGACAAATATTTCTAGTGATCATCAATGGATTTTGAAAAAATTAAAACATCATCAATATAAACAATAGTAAAATGAGTAAAACTATTGGAAATATCATTCATGATGTTCTGAAATTCACTAGGAGCATTTTTTAGCCCAATTGGCATCACGTTCCACTCATAGTGACCAAAAGGAGTATTGAAAGTAGTCTTGTATCGGTCAGGTTCCCTAATTTGGATCTGCCAAAATCCAAACTTAAGGTCAAATTTAGAAAAAATAACTGCATCACTAAGCCTATGAACTAAGTCATTTTTGTTAGGAATAGGGTATCTAATCCATTCCAACACTTTGTACAAGGGTTTGTAATTTATGACTAAACGGGGTGTCCCACGCTCAATCTCAGCATTTTTCTGGACATAGAATGCAGCACATGACTAATGTGATTTACTATGCTTGATAAGACCTTTCTAAAGAAGATCAGCAATTTTTTTTTTGCAAAATTCCAAAGTCACACTATTCATTTGAATAAGTCGAACTTTAGTTGGAATATTTTTTTCACAAAAATCTTTAACATAAAGTAAAGAAACCTTCATATTTTTTCTGATTCCAAAAAGCATTTGGAAGGTCGGAGCAAATATCAAAAATCAATTTTTTATGAAAATCATCAATTTTTGATTGATATAATGGATCATATAAACGCTTAGAAGTCTTTTTAAATCTCACTTCCTGTTAGAGGAAATTCAAATGATTAGTCTTTGTGGAAATTAAAGATATTTTTCTTTTTGACATATCGACGTCAAATTTGGAAGCAAATTTAAACTTCACTTTTTGTCCGAAGGAATCGGTAGTAATCTCATCTTTCTTAGTCAGAAAGAGACAAATGGAATTAATAAAAGACATTCCTAAAATAACATCACAAGTCATGTTTTTAACCAAAACAGATGGAATTCTAAAACAAACATTATCTTGACAAACATGGGCATTATTAAGCTCATAATTGATTTTCATCTTAAAGCCATTTGCTGCTGAGAGTTTCTCAAAGTATTTTTCAAAGTACTTAGTAGGAACTAAGCTTTCACGGATGCAATTAAGATCCGAGCCCGAATCAATTAAAGCAATAATAGAAAAAGAAAATTCATGGCAAACAACAATTTCAACTTTAGAATATCATTTAGTAGGCATAGGTTGTTTAAGCAAACAAATGGCCTTGGGAGGTTCAAAGGATTCACCGTGGTCTGGGACTGTTGTTTCCTCATTATTGGAAGGACATGCTTGATCAAAATGTTGTTCAATTTTAAAAGAAAGTAAATCTTGTTTAAAATATGAATTTTCAAGTTTGAGGGAGTTTATCTGAGTTTTGAGTTCAACAAGCTCTTTCTTGATTAAAAAAATTCATGCTGTAAATCATTTGTTGAAACATCTTTCGGTTTCTTCTCAAAATGTCTTAATGTTTCTTGAAAACTGATTATCTCTTGAGAAGTTGACGGCTCTCTACGAGTCATAGTCTTCTTGAACTGATTGAGATATTTCTCTTTTAGCTCAATATTTTCAACTTGAGAAATCAAAGTTAAAAGAAGGTTCTCTTGTTCTTCATCCTTAGTTAAAATATTAATTGTCTTATCTTTCGATATTGTCTCACACTAGGTCAATATCCCTAAAACCAATCTACGACAAAGTAGATCCTTCAAAAAAAATTTCCCACAACTGTTATCTGGTAGTGTTATGACCCAACAGGTATGGGGAACCAATCTGAATACTCTTAAAAGTATACCGGATATGTCAATTCAATATAATTATGATGATTATATTGATTCTTGACTTCATTTTCCTTTTTACCAAACCCCGAACTTATCGCATTCTTGGTTCTTTAATTTTGAGAAGAAATGCAAAACCAAATTTCCCCTATGGTTTCAACAATGGTGGCAACAATTTGGTCCCATTCCAGATATCTATCCTGACAGTTTGCAGCTAGTTCTCACCCATTTTAAAATGGCTGCTCCACCTAAGATGGATCGTATGAATGCCAAATTACCATTCTTGATTCATTTTTGCTCCAGATATAATTATCAGACGCTTCTCATAATTATAGCAATACTTTTGGACATGACGAAGAGTATTCTCCACCCCAGCTTGGAGAACCTTAACTGTAGTCCACTCAGATAACATGTCGGCACAAGAAGACAAAATACTTTTGGTGCAAACAACTTTGCTTTTATCCAAAAGTGACAGTACAAAATGAAAAGTCCATTTCTGATGCTTGGTGTAGAGTTACTTTTGCTTTTTTACTATTTCACCTTTGATTTATTCCGGGAATTACTTTTGTAAAGGCTCATTCATCTATAAAAGGAGATCTTAGTTTTCATTTTAAGGCATGGTATTTTTTCCATTCTCTCTGATGAGAAGTTTGCTCCCAACCTTCAAATATTTTGAATCTTGTAATTTTGTTTAAATTGTGTAAGTCTATTGTTTAAATGAAGAATCTTTTGGTTCAAAGTTATCTTCATTAATTATATTTGCATAGCATTACATGCATTTAGTCGGCTCTGCCGCCTCATATCTGTTTCATATTTCATATTATCCAGTTATCTGGTCCTCTAGTTATCTGATCCTTTCATATCTTTTGTATCATTTAATTTGATATAGAGAGTAGGGAGATAGAAAGTTAAATTTATTTTAACTTTATTGAGTCTATTAAAGCATGTTTTTATGCTTTCTAGCTAAAATTTTGCTAAACAAGTCATTTAACTAGTGGATTGTGAATGCTCTAACCTAGCAAGCTGCGTCGCCTCCTGCTCGACGCCACAGCAACGAATCTCGTCCCTCTGTTTAGCACCACCCAAAGACGCTCCTCTGTCGCATCCCTCCTCCACTGAGCTCATTCAACGGATGAAACCAGTGACACTGCCGCGAAGACCCCATCCTCCCTCACCCAGCAACCCACTTCCCTCCCTCTTCCCAGCCCGACCCCACGACAGATGTCGTCCCTCTGTTCAGCGACGCTGCCAACGCCCTCCGCGACGCCATCGCCGATAAGTATCCTGGTATTGTACTCCTCTCTTCCCTCCCCCGGTTGCAGAATGAAGCTGCTCTTTTTTTCTCAAAAAAAAAAATCTCTCTTTCTGATTTTTCACTATGTTTTGAGCTCACAAATCTGAGCCATATGTATTAAGTTCCCTTGAATTAGAAAGATGGGTTTTATTGCATTTATGTTGTGAAACTCCCTTGAAATTGAGTTGATATCCTCTGATTATACATTTGAAGACAACCTTGGTCAAATACTTGGTATGATATTGACCATTTTTGAAGAAAACCTTCTACTCCAGTTGAACTTCTTGTTGCAGCATGAAGTTGGAAATTTCAATTTTCTTCACTTTCCATGGGCAATCTATTCATGAAGCACTGTTTCAGATAAAGCCTTTCACCTCCCATATATGGCCCTATTACTAATCTTTTAAGTTAATCACTTCTTAGATATTTTGTTAATTCATTTTCCCATCGTTATTATGCTCTAATTGCCATGTATATTCTTTGTTCTGAACTACATTCATTTGATGTAATAGTTTTGTGCATGGATTGAATCTGGCCATGCACAAAAGATTTTAAATCAAATTCGTGATCATGTTGGATTTTAAGGTTCCTACTATTTCAAGTTGGGATATGATCACTTTTGGTGAGATGACAAAGGAACTGCTTCATTTGCAAAGTAGGTTTTATCAAGCATGATAAATCCGGTTTTCTTGGTTTATATGTTATCTTTAAGGTTCTCCATACCCCTAACTTTCTTTATAGATTATTGAGTCAAAACTGAAGTTTTCTTTATGGTATGATGGCAGTTGCTACCCTTTTGTACTGGGGAAAGTCAAGCACATTACTTTGGCATTTAATGATCAGAACTTCCTCACTAAACATCATCAAGAGTATTTTTGTGAGTAGGATTTGTTGAGTTTAATGAGCACCAAACAATTCACATAGACATTGTTGAGTCTGTTCCTATCTGAAGTAGAATCTCTTTCTTGCTAGTGCAGAAAAGGTTCAACAAAAACTTGTTTGTCATTCAATAGCATGCCATTCAACTTTTCAATAGCATTTTTAGCAGAATCTTTATTATCAAATTGTACATAACCATATTCTTTTGGCTAACCTGACTGATTAGCGTTTATCTTGTAACTTTTTTGAGCTTGAATTTTGATTAGCTATTGCAATTCTACCAATTTTTGGGTCTGACTAGTTTTGGTTTGCATATGTTTTTGAATTAAGTAGCACAGCTCATGCCAAAGTCAAATGCATTTTGTTTTATTCTGCACATAGTGTCAACCCATTAATAAAAATTAGTGATAATAATGTTTGGTTGCTGATTTTGGTAAGATCCAAATTTAAAATAAGCTCTTACATTTTGTTTCTGGTGACACTTTTGTCAAGGTAGAGTCCTTTGGGAAGTTTTGAGAAAGATTTGAGGTTTTTGAGTCTCCTTATTTTTTCTTCTTGTATAGAGAACTGAGCTTTCAATCCAATGGTGTTTAAACAATAATCACGATTATCAAAATATAGAAATGGTGTTTTATCTTTGAATTGCTTCTGTGATTTTTTTTTTAAATAATTAATTGCTTTTGTGATTTTTAATTGTGTATGTTTACATATCTTCACTTGGTTGTCCTGTTCTATGCATCTTGTTCCAATAGAGGTATAGAAAGTTTACCTTGCTTTTAACTTTTTATAGTTGAAAAATGTCAACAGCTGGTTAAGGAAGAAGCGTCATCTTATATTAGAAAGTTTACATTTTTGAACTGTTTTGACATGGTCTTTGGATCTGTAGCTTGTGATGTGAAGGAGGGTGTGAAGTTGTACTTCAACATCAGAGCAGCTCATGTTGAAAAGGTGAGGCATTCTGCAATTGAGGCTGCTTTAGTTGATGCATTATCATAGATAATGTCTGCTAAAAAGATGTAGCCAAACCAGCACAAAAAGAAGGTGCAAAGATGGCAAAGTTCGACAATTGTGAAGTGCACTTAGAGTTGAATCTGTAGATTGTAGAGTAGGGGCTTATCCATCCAGTTTATGTGCTCTGGAAATGACATTGTAATTTTAGCCCTCCTAGAGAGGCAATTGTGTAGTTCATGGAGATATGGTGTTATATGTAGACTAGGGGTGTTGGTAGCATGATCTATATGTACCTTGTGTATAGATATATGCTTGAAATTCATACTGTGATGAATATAACAACTTCAATCTAATATGTTTAAACCAATGTGTTTAGTGGGGTCAAAATTAGACCAAATCGGGGGGAGTCTGAGTATTTTAAGCTTGAGATGAATTTTCTTTATAATAATGCCAAAATTAGGCGAAGGAACTAAAGCTCCTGGAAACTATTAAGAGAAAAGAAGGGAATGGCAAAGAAATTAAAGATCACTACTTCCCTGTAAAACTTTTGTCACTTTTAGAACTGCAAGAATACAATTAAAACTTAAACGGCATTTCCGTAGGCATCTGAAACAACTTATAGCCAATATTTCAATCTTTAATGAAAGATACCTAGTTACATTAATCTCTTGCCTCATTACTATAAACAACTTATCTATCCAATGAATTACAATCAAACATACCAAGGAGATACAATGACTCTAGGACTCTTAATACTGTATATTAACTAATCCAGTTCATATTAGTGAACAGAGTCGTCTCTTCATCTTAAACCACTGGGGGGCTAGCGGGTGAATCTTCTTTGGCTTCGTTCTAATGCCAAGAATCCTCAACACAAATCTAGCCAACTCTCCATATAATACACCAGTCGATCAAACAGCTGCAACAATGTTACATAAAACTAAACAAATAATACTTTAAGAGCATTCTCATTGGATTGTCTAGAGCTATCCTTCAAAAAGTACAAATTTTACACATTTATCAAGAAATTTTGGTCTATTGGACAAAATTTTAATTTTACTATTCACAAAAAGTATTTTTATTCCTTTTTTCCACTTTTATATCCTTACAATTGATCAAATATGACCAAAATTTCTTGATAAATGTGTAAAACTTGTACTTTTTGAAGGATAGTTTTAGACAATTCAATGAGAATGCTCTAAGGTGTTAAATTATAAGTTCCCAAGATGCATAGTGAGACAAAAAGATAATAATGACCATTTTGACTTCAGAAGGACATTTCATTTTTGAAATTTTCTATTTCCTTTTGTGCAAAAAGTATTGTATCTAGACATCTGATAATTCAGAACATAAACTGAAGGAGGAGAGCCAAAACGATATTCTTAAAATGCATTGGACTTTTTTAATTCAACAATGGATCAGAACTTGGAACTAGACTAAATATCAGTCAAGAGGCTACAGTAACTGAAATAAATTATCATATGTACCAGTTTTTTGGACCCAAACAACAATTAAAGAAAATGGATCACAATTATATTACCATCTAGAAGATGGCATGGTTTTAGATTCCTAAAAACAAAAAGGACGCTATAAAGAAAATATATATATATAGAAGCACTTGAAGCATTGCAGTCATGAACATGTGAAAGGCCTATGTATTTTGGTCTATGAGAATCGATATCCTACCAAAGAAGTTTACCACACCCTGCATCTGAAATATTTAAAAATGCAAGAATAAGTAAATCAAAGTGGAAATATTCTCACAAAAAAAAGAAAAAATGAAAGAGAGAAAAACTAGATTGAAACTATCATGGCCCAAAACAACTCATCAGTTACAATTTCACTACAAAAAGGTTCTTCATATTCATCAAAAGCACACAAGGAAAGAAAAAGAAAATCATTAACAAAGAAGCAATAGACAATATGAAGCAATCTATTAACAAAATGGTTAGAACCTAAAAGCCCTTTTTATGTGATAAGTTAAAGCAGCATTAGAAAAATGTGAACATATGGATGTTTTCTGTTTTTTGGATAATGAGGATACATTGAACATATGGATGGTAATGAACATATGGATAGGCTTATGGATGATAATGAAGATTCTCTAACAATGGTGATGATAACAGTGAAAACAATATTAAACGTAAGATATCATACAATCAAATCCTAAAAACCTTAGCCCAAGCTCGTTGAAGACATAAAATACCTTAGCCCAAGATTGCAGATGTCTTCAGCATCAATAATTCAGAATGGAGTGGGTGCTAAGTAGAGGGGGGGTTGGGGGAGAGAATGGGCAACACGTGGGGGCGGGTGTGAGGGAAAGGATGCGTGTAGGTCTAGAACGACAGGGGGTGGGGGTGAGGGTGGGGATGGGAGAATGGGGGTGGGGGAAGGGGGAGAGACGAAAAGGATAGGGAAGTTTCGAATCCCCAAATGGGGAGGCGGGAATGCATAGTTTGGAGTGTTTTGGAGGCATTTCTGTCGTTTCACAAACATCATTAATGGTATGTAACGGACTGACCCCAAATAGAAGCTAATGCGAATCATTTTACATTTAAAACTTTTTTTTTATTTTGAACAACAACATTAACATTCTTTCCATTACTATTGTTAAACAGAGCCAAGCTCATTATAAGGTGAGTTTAACAAAGCTCATTACAAGATCTCACATGATCTGAGCTTTCTATAT
This sequence comes from Platycarya longipes, assembly GCA_036559045.1. Classification (NCBI taxonomy): domain Eukaryota; kingdom Viridiplantae; phylum Streptophyta; class Magnoliopsida; order Fagales; family Juglandaceae; genus Platycarya; species Platycarya longipes. The sequence continues at coordinate 15,507,624 of CM071799.1, read as the reverse complement.
TACAAGTTTTCTCAGCCTCGACAAGTGATCTCAGCTCATAAGATACTTCTTCCATCCAATAGTGTTCATGTTCTATCTGCATTCCTCTTCTTTCTAGACCATGTTTACAGCTCTTGGTACAAACTGCACCTTCCAGTAGTTCCTATGCTTCAGTACGTCTTTGATGTCCCTCAATAATTGATTGGTCCATCCTTTTTTACATGTTACAGATGAGACAGCATTGGTTACTACCTAGGCATGCCCTTCAAATATTACTTCTCTAACATGCATATCAGCTGCCAACTCCATTGCTTTCCACAAAGCTTTTGTTTTGGCTAACTCACTATGTCCTTCATATTTCTGATTAACACTACAAGCAAACAACACCTCCCCTGCTTCATTTCTCACCACCACCTCGACACCTAACCTCCTGATTACTTTTCACACCACTACATCATAATTGATTTTTACAATAGGCATGGTAGGTGGCACCCATCTTCTATTTATGCTAACATTCATTGTAGTAGGTCTTTGTGTATGTGTTTCCTTTGCAGCTTGATTAAGAAGTGCTAACATTTTTGCCACTTGTTTAATGATCATCCTTGGAGTCTCAAATTGTGCCTCAAAAACCAATCTGTTTCTTATGTGCCATAAAGCAGCAAAAACCATTGTTATTTTTGGCACTTTTTCTTGGTCTACTTGCTTTGTTATTTTTTGTCCTAAGTGAATAAGTTCTCCTTCTTCATTGTACCATTTTTAAATGTCACTCTCTATTTTAGCCCAGACATTTGAAGCTGCTGGGCATTCCAAGAGAACATGTTAGACAGTTTCTATCTTCCTTAGGCATACTGGGCACCAAGCATCCCGAATTACTCTTCTCTTAAACAAACTTTCTTTGGTTGGCAGTAAGGAGTTTATAGCTTTCTAGAGAAACATTTTTATTTTACCTGGCACTTTCAGCCTCCAAAAATGGTTCCACATTAGGTTAGTCTCAAGCCAATTAGAGGTTTCCCCTTTTGTTACACCAACTTTGCCTTTTTCAAAATAGTATGCACTTTTAACTGTGAAGTAACCATCTTTTGTGAACCTCCATGCATCTTTTTCATTTTTACCTCTTCTACTTAGCGGTAAACTGCAAATTTGGATGGCTTCCTACTCTAAAAAAAAGTGCTCTTATCTTGGTTTCATTCCAAGTGGCAGTTTGTGCATTTATTAATTCCTCAACTTTTGCATGCTCTGACAGTTGAGATATTGGAGCTGTAACTTTGTTATCCGTAGTTTGGGGTAGCCATTTATCCTTCCATATTGTAGCCTACTTGCCATTACCTATCCTCCAAACTATGCCATCCTTCACTAATTGCTGAACAGCCTGCATGCTTCTCCACATGTATGAAAGCCTATAGCCTATTTTTGTTTCTATGAATTGAGAATTTCTGAAATACTTCTCCTTAAAAATTCTAGTGACCAAAGATTTCTAATCCCTTTGAAACTTCCACCCTTGCTTGGCTAGTAGAACTTTATTAAAGACCTCCACATCTTTAAAGCCTAGCCCTTTTTTTTTTTTTTTATGTTTTCTCCCAGTTGAGACCATTTCCTCCAATATATTGGTTGCCTATCGTTATTACTTTGCCACCAGAATCTTGAAAGCATGGCATTAATGTCTTGAGTTAATTTCTTAGGCAGTAAAAACATATTCATAGTGTAAGTGGGTAACGACTGCAACACTGTCTTTATCATGATCTCTTTTCTAGTTAAAGACAGCAGCACATTCTTCCTATGTATTTTTTGCCGAAGTCTATCTTTTATACTGAAAGACTGAATTTTTGATCTTCCAACCATGTTGGGTAGACCTAGGTACTTCCCATAGTCCCTGCACATAATGTTTCCTGCAAGCTTCTTTAACTCAGCCTTGATTTCTGCCTTTGTATTTGCATTGAACAAAATTGAGGTCTTCTGTTGGTTTAAGGCCTGACCAGAAGCTTGTTCATACTTGTCAAGAATCCATTTAATAACATTCTAATTAGCCAAAGTAGCATTACTAAATATTACACAGTCACGGCTCCCCTATGTACTATATGTTCCCCACTAGTTATCGCACCACGCTATGACTATTTTAGTCGAAGTGACTACGTCATAATCATATTCTTAATGGCAGTTCAAATCATATTCACCATCATTAGCACCCACTAGCTTTAGGTGCGATCCTGCTTCGGAATTCTTTAATAGAAACCATTTGAGGTCTGTCGACTGTTTTTCATCAACCAAGGGGTTTCACTCGACTTTAGTCACTCCTGAGTGAATAGGGAGTTTCACTGGAACAATACCTCATCCCAGCCTTTGGGGTTATTATAAAAGATTCTTAACTAATTTTCTTTTGAAAAACATGGTAACCCAGAGGACATAGGACTCATGACTTGAATAGACATGCATACAAACTTTGACTTTCTATGCAGAACATATGGTTCATGAGACATGTGAGGCATGCATTTCTAAACCATGACTTGTACATACTATAACATGTGATTATAATTAAATATATATATATATATATATATATATATCAAGCAAGTCATGCATATTCAAATAAAAGAGAAACAACTAAAATAACCCTAACCCAAGAGGGTAAGGCCGAAACCCTAGATGCATATAAGCTTCAATATTCCTTTGTCAACTTTCACCAAAGAGCTTAATCTCATTTCATATATTTCCTTAAAGAATACCAAAACTCAATTATAAAGCCATAAAAAGTCTTAGTCGAAACCCTAACATGCTTACTCTCTTCATTTTCTTCAACAACTTGTTATAATATGATCTTCACTTTACACTAAGCACATACTCGAAACCATGCATCAAAGAAATCAAGGATTATACTTTTATAAACCACCTAATGTCTTAAATTTTGATCATGCGTCAACCAAGAGTTAAAAGCCTGAAGTTTTCCTTTATAACTTACCATAGCTGAAACCCATGGACTCCAAAAAATAAATTTTCTTCACTAAAGCAGGTCATACAATGGCTCTACACTTTAGTCGAAAATCACAATGACATATTCCTTATATTCTTTTAACAAGTAATAACCAAATTCCATCAACATCTCATAGATTAAACCTTATGATATCATCTTAACAAAGCATAGAGAAAGTATGGTAAGATCATCCAATAAACAAGCTAAGCAATAAGGTAACACAACCAACAACAAGAAGTTTCCTCAATATGTACAAATAATGCTAAGATTAAGTTAAGAATGTACTTACAAAACTTCAAATATAGGAAAAGAAAATCTGAAAAAGTACACAAAGAAAACAAGATTAAATCTAGGAAATCTTAACTCAACAAAACCGAAATCTTTGCTAGAAGGAAACCATTTGGTTTTCAAGAGAAAAAACTTTCTTTTTTCTAAAAAACAACTCTATTTTTCACTTTAATTTTAAGAAAAACTAAAAAGTTTTGATTTTCATGAAAATTCAAGAAAGTGTAAGAAAACATATAGGCTAAAACTTTAAAAAGAAACACTCCTTAAATCTTTGCATGAAGAGATAAAAAGAGGTTCAAAAGATTGTTTACCTTCCAAAGTAGATGATTCCACAAACCTCTTGAAGAAAACACTCAAGCTTGCTAGGAAAAAAGTGGTTTGGATGGTGAAAGTGTGGAGAAAATGAAGAGAGTAGAGAGAATGGATTAGCCGAAACTCTTGGGATGGTGATGAGACAAAGTGAAGGGAAAAGAAGTACTACAAGAGTCGGCGATTGGGATATCCTAGTGCCTAGAGTACTCCACCTCACCTAGTACTTGATTGATATAAGAAAATGATTGACACAAAACATGATTGACACGTAAGAGACTTCTATCTCAAGTGATGTGATAGTGTCTAGATAAGCATACTCAAAGATTCGGTTCTTGCCTCCCAAATCTAGCCTAGCCGAAACGCTTGAAGGAAGAAAGTCACCTCACTTGCTTGCATATCACCTATCAATCATTCTCCCAAAGATCTTGCTTACACAATCTAACTTGTCTCTTGTCAAGGTTTGGAGCTTGCATGAGAAAACTCAAAAGCACAAGTTGGCTCCCCCTTCCACACAGGAATCCCCTAACCCCTGCCAACAGAGGAGCCACGAAATCGACACGAGAGCGTTACCATCTCATCCGATCCTGTTGTCGTCCAGCGACAACCCAAGAGACATCACGTTAGTATATTCCACTCCTGAGTGACCAGAGGAGCTTCACTGAGATAATGCTCAATCTCGACTTGGGGTCATCATACATGCGCAACCACCAACTACACCGGACCAGACCAAAAACCACTCAACAACACAACCTCATAACACCTCACCATATCAGATAATTCAAGCAATCAAAAAATAATATATATACATGATAAATATATATTGGATGGCATGACAATATGAAACGAGTAAAATCATCCAATCAAACATTTATAAATTCAACCATTCATCCATACATTCAACAGATAATTTCTATAAATACATCCAAGCCCAAACAAATTCCAACTACGGGATTATCTCATCCTCCATTTAACGGCCTTGGGCCCAACCAACCTACTCCTAAATTTTATTAGTATTATTAAACAGATACCAACACTTCAAACTGCCAAGAAAAGTTAGTAATAAATAATAAATCAATCAATCAAAACTAAACACAATCCACAAACGGCTGTTACTTACAATACGCTTGATAAAAACTTCGGAAGATCGCAAAGTAGCCGAATTGTCAACCCGCACCTTAAATCAACGAGCACACCGCTAAACTCATACCTATCACACCAACGTAAATAAGACATAATAATTAAAACAACACCAATAACTAATAAATATTATTATCAAATACATAAAACACTTAAACGTAAATAAATAAAATAAAATGCAATTATTATTTAACCATACTAAACAATTAAACTTAAATAAATTAAAACTACATAAATAACTTAAACAACAGATAAATTAATTAATCAATAAAATGGGCAAAGGGCTTACTGAAATGTATCGTAAAGCGATGATAACGGCATCCAAAGAGTGAGGAAAACAACCACAAAAAGGCCACCAAAATTTTCAAATCTAAAGGGGGTTTGAAGAGGTGGAACTCTAGTTTGAGTAGAGAAGAAGAAGTGATCCAAAAGGGATGGTTAAGCACACGATTTTGATAGAGGAAAAGAGAGCTTCGACACGAGTTTTGCAAGGGGTCGGCGAACTCTTTTATAGGTTGAAAAAGCATGACTTTGGTGCACCAAAATCACATGTGACACACCAAAACAAAGTAGAGCTACTATGGAAGAGATTCTTCACCTTTTTCAGATGAAACTGAGAAGAAAAACAATGATAGCTCACTGTTTTCAAAGTGGTTTTGAAGGTAGATTCCAAACACGTGAAGCATGGATCTGAGCTAAAAATAGAGGGGAAATAATCATCTATATACTAGGTATTTAATAAAGGAACGTGCAGATGAAATAAGTGGAAGAAAAGCTGAAAAATCCGAGCTTGCATTCACGGGTCTGCACTGACGAAACTAAAGGAAGAAGAAATAACAAAGAAGAAAAGAAAGAAGAAGTGAAGAAGAAGACGTCGTGTGAAGGCCTGGGAATTCATTAAACAAAGGAATCAAACGGTGACCTTTTTTCTTAGCATGAGAAGGAGCTGGCGAATATAAGGGAAGAAAGAGGCTTGAAATTCATTAACTCAATTAAGCAAACGGTGTCGTTTGAAGCAAATGAAGGGGCTAGGTTTGAAAGGCTATGGGCTGGGCTTACAAAGGATTAAAAACACACTTAACAAAGACAAGAAACCCAACATAAATAAAACCCAACTCAACAAATTATATATATATATATAAGCCCACCCAAAAATCACTTAAATATAATAAAATAAAACACATTAAATTAAATACTACCTAATAAAATAAAGAAATTAAATCCAAGCATTAAAATAAATGTATCACAATAAAATAATAAGAGAAAATAAATTAGCTCACTATTTAAACTTAGAAATAATTAAAAAGAAGGTGAAATAACTAAATATTTAAACATAAGCACAACTAAATAATATTAATAGCAGCCAACTCATAACATCCAATATTTATATTAACAAGCAATACACATAAAATATTTAAAATACAAAGAAAATAAAATTACGGGACCTCACATCCTCTTTCCTTAAAAAGAAATTTTGTCTCTGAAATTTGTACAAGCGATCCTAAGATGGAAAACCACACTAGCCCTCGAACAGATGTGGATACCGCTCTCTTATATCTGCCTCCCTCTCCCAAGAGAAATTTTGAGCTGACAGATTTTCCCATGTGACACTTTCACTAAGGGTATCGTCTTGGACCTCAGATGCTGTTCTTTCCAATCCACGATCTGCGTCGATGCAACTTCATAAGTCAAATCTTGCTAGAGTTGAATGCTCTCCGGGTCGACGAAACACGATTTCTGTTGACCAAAACTCTGTTTTAACGATGACACATGGAAGATATTATGTATCTCTCCAAAGTAATCTGGCAAAGCGATCTGGTAAGCGACAGTTCTGATCTTTTCAAAAATCTAATAAGGGCCAATGTATCTCGAACTAAGTTTCACTTTCTTACCAAAACGCTTGACGCCCTTCATAGGAGAAACTTCGTGGTAAACCCAATCACTTCTTCAAAGGACAAGTCCCTTCTTCTCGTATCAGCATAACTCTTCTGGCGATTCTACGCTGCTGTCATCTTGTCTCTGATCACCCGAACTTGATCTCTCATCCCTTGCACGATCTCAGGCCCAAGCAACCGTCCCTCGCCAACTTCATCCCAAAACAGAGGTGATCTACACTTTTTTCCATACAAAGTTTCATACGGGGCCATCTACATGGAGGCGTGAAAGCTGTTATTATAAACAAAATCTATCAACGGCAAATGATTTTTCCAGCTAAACTCCAAAACACAAACTCGCAACATATCTTCAAGAGTCTGAATAGTGCGCTCTGACTGGCTATCTGTCTGAGGATGATAAGCACTGCTGAACTTCAACTTGGTGTCCAAAGTTGTCTGTAAGCTCTTTAAAAAATGAGACGTGAACTGCGGGTCTCAATCTGATACTATGGTCTTAAGTATTCCATGAAAACGCAATCTTCTTAACATACAACTGAGTTAATCTTTCCAATGTGTAGATGTTGGTAACTGGTAGAAAATGGGCACTCTTAATCGAGTGATCTATAACCACCCACACTGAGCTCTTCCCACTAGGTGTTCTTAGTAATTCCACTACAATATCTTCCCACTTCCACACAAGAATCAGAATAGGTTGAAAGGTATTGGCGGGTCTTTGATGTTTAGCCTTAACCTGATGGCAAGTGGTGCACTTCACAACAAACAAGGCAATATCTCTCTTCATCCCTTCCCAACAATAGCTTTTCTTCAAGTTTTGGAACATTTTCGTGCTTCCAAGATGAACTGAATAAGGAGCAACATGAGCTTCAGCTAGAATCCGTTCTTTAAATTCTAAATCTTGAGGTATCACTTGACGATCCTAAAATTGAAGAATTACATGCAATCTCCTCCAGGGAGTTGAAAACTGACTACTCTACTCCAACAATTGATGCCAGTGAAATGCCAATACAACCAATCCATACCAAGGATAATGTCGAAACCGAGAAACTTAAACACGATCAAATCCGCCTCTAGCATCCAATCCCTGAAATCCAAAGGACAATCCAATGCGACCTTTAAGCACTACACAGTCTCACCATTAGGTAGGGTCACTACCATGGATTGTAATAGAGGCTCCACGCTGAGATTAACAATTCGAGCGAACGTGGTAGACGCAAAAGATCGAGATGCATCCGAGTCAAACAAAGTGCAAGTATGAAACTCATACAACCAGACCCTTCCTAATGAGATCAGGAACTACCACTTTGAAAACTAGAAATTAAACCATGTGATTCAACAAATCCAAAGATGAGTTCGTAACATACCTGTGATGATTCCTGTGTTCTACGCCTCTGGAGCTTCCTTGTCATAATCACCAAGTTTTAAAGTAAAAATTCGAGCTTGCACCGATTGTTTCTGGCTAGACCTACCACCTTGCCAACCTCCACGACTTCCCTAGCTTGTGCTTGGGCAATCACAAGCGTAGTGTCCAGACTGGCCACATCCGAAGCATCGATCTCTCCTTTGACGACACTCGCCTTCATGAGTTTTGTTGCACCTCTCACAAACTGGGACTCAACCACCTATACGAACTCCAGTAGATGCTTGAGGCCGGGCTCCGATCCTTGATACAAACTTCTGAGGCGATCCAGAACTGCCTTCACCAAAGCTTCTTCTCTTCTGGCTCGGAGGAGAACCAATGGGAATAACGAACTTTCGCTCAGCGACACAAGCAATGTCGACAAGCTGTTAAAAGGATGACACCTGGTGACAGGCCACATGCCGACGAATCTCCCTTTATAGACCTTCTTGGAAACGGTCCACTCATAACCTTATGTGGCTATAAGGTGCCTGGCAAACCTCCCGAGCGCCATGAACTTGTGGGCATACTACTCAATTGTCATGTTCTCCTAGGTTAAGTTGGTGGGCTCACGAGCTTTCTAGCGTCGTACTAAATTCAAAAAGAAACGATCGTCAAACTCTTGCTTGAAACGCTCCCAAGTCACATTGGTGAATGACTCTAGTATTTCTACCAGAAGCTCCCGCTTGGTTTCCCACCAAGACGCTGCCTTGCCCTAAAGTAAGTAGCTTGCATAAAGAACCTTCTCAGTTTTCGTACAACCACAAATCTCAAATATCCTCTCAAGATCTTTAATCCTTCTATTAGCCTGTAGTGGATTGTCTTCGCCTAAGAAAGGTGGAGTTCTGTGCACCAAGAAACACTCATAAGAGCATCCCTCATGTTCGACCCTATGATGAGATCGGGGATCCTGCTGAAGAAATTCCGTCATACGGTTCAAGGCTCTAGTCAAAGCATAATTTCTGTCGCTTCGCAACAAATCGTTATTTGTTACAGTCTGCGGCATACGTGTCCCACCATTGTCCTGCCAAAATAAACATTTAACCCTGCTTTCCGAATTTAAACAAACAAACAAATTTAAAACAACAAGATTCTCTGGTATAATTCCTAGGTGACGTATGGATTTACCCAAAATCGAACTGTTCTGATACCATTTATAGCACCCACGACTCCTCCCTGAGATTTAAAGGAACTCGCGACACCGGGATGATCATTACATGGGTAAATCATCCCATCATATAGTGTTCCAAAAGTGTGTGTGAAGCATGCATAAGTGTGCAATTAAATATTCGCAGCGAAAAATAAATAAAAGTCATCCATTCTAGTACTAGAAAATTTAAAAACTTACAACCAGTCTGAAAATAATTCTCCAAGTGGAGATTATATAGTCATCTGACAGAAAAGATAGATAGATAATGAACAACATTGGGATACGTAAATCCCTCGCAGCCAACATATCAATCACTCATTTGACAAATCTTTCCCCTCGAGCTCATCCTCATTCTCTGCAAAAAAAATTAAGATTCCATAAAATGAAATCGTAAGTGGACCAGTTACATCATATGAAATTGCGAACCTCAATAAGCAACAATCATCACATAAACAAATAAACACAAACAACGATATGCATACTATGAATCCATACACAACTTCCTTTCCCAACTTTAAATGAATTTTAAACAAACAAATAAATCCATACACAACTTCCTTTCCCAGAAAGAAAGCCTCACAAGTACATCCAACCACCATTTTCTAGAAAGAGCAAAACACAACTAACCATCATTTCCTAGAAAGGAATTTATCAATGGACCGTCCTTTCCCAGAAATAAACGTTTCCACAACCGTCCTTTTCCAAAAAGGACCTCATCATAAAATTGCCAAAAACCCAGTTTTTGGCATCTCAACATTATTTCATATTATTTATTAACACATGTATACTATGGTCTCCCCTAAGAATTATCCATACATCCTAGTTCTCTTTGTCACATCATGGGTAACGACCATATATGTGATTTCTTAACGAGCAATACCCAGCTAACCGTACTTGGCGCGTACCATCACTAGACATTTCCTAGCCCCCGCTAGCAGAACAGTCACGGAATCGGCACAAAAGCGTTACCATCTCATCCGATCCCGTTGTTGCTTAGCGACAATCCAGGGGACGTCACGTCAACATATTCCGCTCTCGAGTGACTAGATGAGCTCCATCGAAATAATGTTCCATCTCGATTTGGGATCCTGATACACACGCACCCACCAACTATACCAGACCAAACCAAAAATCACTTAACAACACAACCTTAGAACACCTCACCATATCAAATAATCCAAGTAAGCAAAAAATAATATATATGCATGATAAATAAATATTGGATGGCATGACAATATTAAACGAGTAAAATCATTCAATCAAACATTTATAAATTCAACCATTAATCCATATATTCAATAGATAATTTCTACAAATATATCCAAGCCCCAACAAATTCCAACGACGGGGTTATCTCATCCTCCATTTAATGGCCTCGAGCCCAACCAACCTGCTCCTAAATTTTATTAGTATTATTAAACAAATACCAACACTTCAAGCTGTCAAGAAAAGTTAGTAATAAATAATAAATAAATAAGTCAAAATTAAACACAATCCACAAATGACTGCTACTTACAATACGCTCGATAAAAACTCTAAAAGATCGCGAAATAGCTGAATTATCAACCCGCACCTTAAATCAACGAACACAACGCTAAACTTGCACCATCGCACCAACGTAAATAAGACATCATAATTAAAACAACACTAATAATTAATAAATATTATTATCAAATACTTAAAACACTTAAACGTAAATAAATAAAATAAAATGCAATTATTATTTAACCATACTAAACACTTAGACTTAAATAAAATAAAATTACATAAATAACTTAAACAACACATAAATTAATTAATCAATAAAACGGGCAAAGGACTTACCGAAGGGTATCATAAAGCGATGATAACGGCGTCCAAAGAGTGAGGAAAACAACCACAGAAAGTTCACCATAATTTTCAGACCTAAAGGGGGTTTAAAGAGGTGGAACTCTAGTTTAAGTTGAGAAGAAGAAGTGATCCAAATGGGATGGTTAAGCACACGGTTTTATAGAGAAAAAGAGAGCTTCGATGCGAGTTTTGCAAGGGTCGACGGACCTCTTTATAGGTTGAAAAAGCACGAATTTGGCACACAAATATCGCATGTGACATACAAAAACAAAGTAGAGCTGCCATGGAAGAGATTCTTCACCTTTGTTAGATGAAATCGAGAAGAAAAACAATGGTAGCTCACTATTTTCATAGTGTTTTTTAGGGTAGATTCCAAACACATGAAGCATGGATCTGAGCTAAAAATGGAGGGAAAATAATCATCTATATACTGTGTATCTAATAGAGCAACGCGTGCATTAAATAAGTGGAAGAAAAGCCGAAAAATCCGAGCTTGCATTCACGGATCTACAGTGACGAAGCCAGAGGAAGAAGAAATAACGAAGAGGAAAAGAAATGAGAAGTGAAGAAGAAAACGTCGCGTGGAGGCCTAGGAATTCATTAAACAAAGGGATCAAACAGTGACACTTTTTTTTTGGCATGAGAAGGAGCTAGCGCACATAAGGGAAGAAAGATACCTGAAATTCATTAACTCAATCAAGCAAACGGTGCTGTTTGAAGCAAATGAAGGGGTTGGCATTTGAAAGGCTACGGGCTGATAAGAAACCCAACATAAATAAAACCCAACTCAACAACTTATATATATATATATATATATATATATATATATATAAGCCCACCCAAAAATCACTTATATATAATATAGTAAAACACATTAAATTAAATACTAACATAATAAAATAAAGAAATTAAATTCAAGTATTAAAATAAATACATTACAATAAAATAATAAGAGAAAATAAATTAACTCATTATTTAAATTTAGAAATAATTAAAAAGAAGGTGAAATAACTTAATATTCAAACATAAGCACAATTAAATAATATTAATAGTAGCCAACTCACAACATCCAATATATATTAATAAGCAATACACATAAAATATTTAAAATACAAAGAAAATAAAATTATGAGACCTCACAATCTGTGCCTCACTTATGCTACTTCTACCTCTTTTTTCTTACTGTGAAACTATCTCATTAAAGTCGCCACTAACCATTTAAGGCATTTGGTTACTTGGTTTATGTGTTAATAGAATTTTCCAGGATTCTTGTCTTTTCAGAGCCTCTGGATTCCCATAAAATCATGTGAAGAGCCATGAATCTTGTCTCCTTTCTTGACCAAATTTAGCAGTGATATGATATCTAGAATAAGATTTGATGCTGACCTCAATGCTAGATTTCCACAACATTGCCAATCCCCCACTTCTTCCCTTAGGGTCCACAACGAAACATCCTTGATACTTCAATTTTCTTTGTAACCCCTTCCATTGTTTGGTATATAATTTAGTTTCCATAACAAAAACTAAATACGAGCACTTTTCCCCCACTAAACAGCAGAGGTCCTGAACTAGGGGTGTGCTCCGACTCCGATAGAGTCAGAGTTTGGAGTTATCGGAGTCGGAGCCCAAAATTACCTCCGACTCTGAAAAGAAGTTGAAGTTCGGTGTTCCGATCGGAGGTCGAAATTCTGACTTCCGATTGAAATCCCTTCCTTAGTTATTCTATCACCAACAAAACCTAGCAATTTACACAATCATCAAATGCCAACAACACAACACAATCACCAAAAAGTAGTATCGATTAATTCGAAACTCGGATTCGAGTGCAAAGCAACCATAAGAACTTAAAAAGAATCCATAAAACCATAGCACCCAAATTTACAAAAATGAAAATGAAGGGTTAGGAACTTTCGTGGACCATGAAGGCTGGAGATTTCTCGAAGCTTCGGAGCTTTTGTGGAGGCTGGAAGTTTCTCGAAGCATCGGGAGGCTGGAGATTTCTTGAAACTTTAGAGAAATACACGAAATCACTTCCATGGGGTAGAAGTTGATGACTGATGAAGCAACTGCCAGGCCTTGGGCGTGGGAGATGAAAACGAAGAAACAAGAATGGAAGAAGGCGACGAAGGGTTAGGGACCTTAGGGTTTGATTGATTAAAATAGACGAAAACAAGAAAAAATGGAGAGAACTGAGAAGAGATGCAGAGGGGAGGGGAGGGGGGGGAGGGGAGGGGGGGGAGAGAGAGAGATCAGAGAAGGGTTAGAGTTTGAGGGTAAAAAGAAATGAATTTATACCCATTAAAAATGGCGTCATTTAAGTATAAAATCGCAGGTTTTGAAGGAACTCACGGATATGTGGTAAAAACGCAAGATTGGGGTCTCGAACCCAGGTTCTGAAAGATTGAGGGACACAACGTCACACAGGTTTACCATTAGGCCACTTGCATTTATGCATTATATGTTACAATAGATAATATATAATCTATATAATCTATAAAAAAAAAAATAGTCGGAGTTTGGAGTCGAAATCGGAGCTCATTGGAGCTCCGATTTCTGACTCCAAACTCTGATTTTAGAGTTGAAATTATTCTAATTTTGACTCCGACTTCCGACTTTTGACTTTCAACTCCGATCGAAGTCAGAATCGGAGTGAAAATCGGTCAAAAGTCGGAGGTCGAAATTTTTGCACACCCTTATCCTGAACTATTCGAAAGTTCTCAAGTGTCCGATAGTTCCAGCATAAAGTTTTCATGGCTCCTGGTGGCATTGCCAAGCAACCACCACCAAGTCGGTACTTTCAATTTTACATTTAAAACTTGAAGCTAACATTTCTCATTGAGTAATTACATAATATCGTTGATCCATTCACCTAAACTAGTAGTAGGAATTTTTCAAGTGTGCTCGGTAAACGAGATCCTAGTCATCCATTATGACGATGTACCCATGTGTTAACATCTCAAAACTCTCAGCAAGACCCTGACAAGTTAGCCATTGCACCTCTCTCATGCTTGTTGCCTCAGTGCATGTTTCGAATTGCAGTGAGAATTATTGCTTTTAGTTTAAAACTTATAACTTAAAGTTTAATATAATTAGCTATACTATTAAAAAACTATTTAGAGCATGTTTGAGATTACGTTTCAAGGTTCTAAAAGTACTTTTAAGCAGTTAAAAATATTTTAAAAAAAATGACATGTTTGAGTAATTTTATTAAAAACGCTTTAGTCAGTTAAAAAAAATCTAAAAATCAGCTTTTTTAATAAGCACCAAATTAGAGTTTTTATCAAAAACTCATGTAAATAATTATATATTTTTAAAAAACTACTGTAACTAATTCTAAAAGTACTTTAGATATATGAATCTTAAACAGTAAACGACTTTTTAGTAATAGAGCTTATTAGATTAAGTTTTGAACTATAAACCTTAAATTAAAAGTAATATTTCTCACCGTAATTTCAAACATGCACTTACTATTTGAGATTCATATGTCTAAAATGCTTTTAAAATTAGTTACGGTAATTTTTTAAAATATATAATTATTTGTAAAAAAAATTTGATAAAAACTTCAATTTGGTATTTTTTGAAAAAATTGATTTTTAATTTTTTCTAATCGACTAAAGCATATTTTATAAAATTATTAAATATGTCATTTAAAAAAAAAAATATTTTTAATTATCTAAAAATATTTTTTAAATCTCAAAATGTAATTTTAAACTATTTAAAAATATTTTTTAAATCTCAAAATATAATCCCAATCAGATTCTCACCCTCTCCATCTCAAGCAAGAAGTCCAATCTCTCTCCATCTTTATGGTATATACCTTCTCACGGCGGTCAACGACTCGATATTTCAACACGGGCCGTGAATACTGTATTACTGAACCCAGATATCTGTGGAAAGCGGCTTTCGATCTGTTTACCGCGGGTTCACGAGCTGTATTTTAGGGGCATGGGGAGGACGGGAGGTAATCAGAGGACATACTCAGCGAATTCCGGTGACTACAAGCTTCTGGAAGAGGTAGGGTACGGTGCGACTGCCACGGTCTACAGAGCAATCTATCTTCCTCTCAATGAAGTCCTGGCAGTCAAGTGCTTGGATCTCGATCGCTGCAATAGCAATCTGGTTAGCTTCTTCATTCACTTTCTCATAGTTTCTCGGTTTTTCCCTTTTGGAATGTTTCTTTACCGTTTGGTTTCATTAGTTTTCAGTGAATTGGGTTTCTTTTTATGAGATCGTGCTTAGTTACTGCGATTTGGTTTTGTTTGTGAAGTTGAAACTTGGGCTGACGTGGATTTCTTTGAGATGAAAATAGGGAGCGATTGAAGTTTGAGGAAATATTATTACTCTTTATCGAAATGGCTCATTTGAATTTACTGTTCGTATGCGTAGAATTCATCGACAGCAATTTTTTTTAGTGTATTTATGCCTCAGACCCTGGGTTGGTTTAATTAGGCGGGGGTATTGAGTAAGCTAATAAACTTGTTTTCAGCTTAGAGCTGTTCTTTTGGCCCTTGAGTCGAGGTAATCGATTTTTTTCTTCTCTTTTTGTTTTTCTCTTGAATCTTGATTGTATCCTGGTGCGTGCACAATCCATGATGTGTGCACGAATTGTCCAAGGAAGATTACACTATAAAATAAAAAAGATGATTCGGTTTGGCAGGAAAACCTACGGATTGCTAATGTTTCAAAGCTATTTCTTTTTGGTTTTGGATAGAAAAATAGCACATCTTTTGTGTGTTAGGATGTTATCAATGACGGAAGTGCATTTAAAATTGTTCTCAAAATGATAATAGGATAATTGGGTTGTTGCTTTTGCATCATGCTCACCCAGCGAGCCCTCAAAAGTAATATCTACTTTTAATTTTCCACTGTGTGCTCTTAAGAACATCATCAACGCATGCCTATGTGAGTTTTTCAGATGTTGAGATTGGATACTTTTATAAAAAGAGTTTGGATCCGTGAACATTGCTTCGAGATATGTGTTTGTAATTGAGTGGCAGAATAAATTTTGGGAAGATTGTGATTGTAGGATTTGGGTTACTGGTTTGGCTTGTAGTTTAAGGATGGCCAAGGTTTAGTTCTATTTCTGGAAATTGCTTGGAGTTTTCCAGTGGTCTTGGGACCAAAAGACATCTCTTATCTCTATTAACAAAAGCGCCAGGGTGATTTTATTGTTCAATTTTCATATGGGCGCCTGTGTTTTGTTTGGCTGTCAAGGAGAAAAGTAATAAAGGTCTAGATAGGTTGGATGAATATTTCAGAAAATTGAAAATTGTGCCTGTAGCAAATTCTTGATAGTGCCTGGTTGTGTTTCAAAATGTGTTTTGATGAGATATTTAGTGGCTACAGGCTACGGAAAATAAGGGCTTTTATGAGGTTTCACCTTGATGCAACGGCTCGTCTAGAGTGAATTTCCTAGGGCTGGCAATTCATGTTGCCGTGTCAAGTTTGGCTCGTGTCAAGTCTGGCTCAGGTGAAGTCAGACTCAGCTTGCATATGAGTCAACCATAACCCTACCCATTTAATTAAAGGGGCCAAATCGAGAACCTAATCAGCTAATTCCATCTCGAGCTGTGGACTAACAATTGTTTTGTCATTTCTTGATGTCATATATTGGATCTGGGTCATGTCAAATTAAGTTAGATCATATTTGAGTCAATATAACCCAATTGATTTAATTAATGGATTAAATTCCTCAGCCCTTACTGTTATTTTTGTGTCAGGTCATAGGTCGTGTAAGAATTCTTGGACCTAGAATTTGCTGAACTGGGTGGTCACTTCTTTCTCTACAGAAAAAGATGTTACATGAAACAGTCAACCTGTAAATGTCAGGGTAGGGGGAGAAGCTTTTGGTTGTTCAGGGGCTGTGTAAGGACTCTTAAAACAATTGAAAACATTCCATTTATTCATTTCTAATAATCTCCAGCAGTACAAATATAAATGTTCTGTCCGACGTTTATCAAACGTTTATAATTTCTAAGAAAAAGATGTCTTCTTATTGTTCTGTCCGACGTTTATAATTTTACTTGGTTGCCTTTTTGTGTTGTAACTTAAAATTGTTTGTCTATTTGGTTCCTTTTTCGGTCAATTACTTTTTCTTCTAAATGGGTGTTTTACATGTTATCGATTTTGTTGTTTTGCAGGATGATATACGTCGGGAGGCTAAAACAATGAGTTTAATAGATCATCAAAATGTTGTTAGGGCATATTGTTCATTTGTCGTTGAACAGAACCTTTGGGTGGTCATGCCATTCATGGCAGAAGGTTCTTGTTTGCACCTCATGAAGATAGCTTATCCAGATGGGTTTGAAGAAGCTGCCATTGCTTCTATACTGAAGGAAACTTTGAAGGCTTTGGAGTACCTACATCGACAAGGACATATTCATAGGGATGTGAAGGTCCGTAGAATCTGGAACTTCAACATTATCTCATCATGTAGTTTGTTTTTGTTCTTTTGTTTTAAAGATTTGCTGGGAGGGTTTCAAGGGAGTTTATTTTTACAGGCTGGAAACATATTACTTGATCAAAATGGGGTGGTAAAGCTTGCCGACTTTGGTGTTTCAGCTTGCATCTTTGATACCGGTGATAGACAGCGTTCCCGAAATACTTTTGTAGGGACTCCATGCTGGTAAGACATTTTCGTTTTTTTAATATCTTATTGATAGGTAATGATACTTCTAATATTTCTTGGTTTATGATTGTATCTTATTCTAATTTTCACCATCCATTTGTTTGATATTTCGACTTATCTTTTCTTTCTAGGATGGCACCCGAGGTATTGCAGCCAGGAAGTGGATATAACTCCAAGTGAGTTTCATTCCATATTGTAACTTATAGAAACATTGAGGGACTTTGAGGGGTGGGTTGGAGTTTGTACATGTATGGTGCCACTATTGTTGATTACAGCCCTAAATTGAATTCGATTTGAGCACTTAGACGTACTGTATAAGGAAATATACTTTGAACCCTCCAATTACTAGGTGTTTTACACTTTGCATCCCAAACTAGCAAAACTGACACGTATCCTGAGCGCTCTAATTACCAGCACTTGAAAAATAGTACGTTCATCTAATTCTGCCTTTTAAGGTAGACGAAATATAGGTGAGATGGGATGTCTTGACAATCAAATCTAGAAGGAGGGAGCGAACTGTTTTCTTTATTATAGCACTTTAATGATTGTCATTATGTAATATATGATCAAGGCCTATTCTTACTATCAATAAAATCTTGTTTACTGATAAAAAAAATTTGATTGTCATTATGTAATATATTTGACACTACCTACTTATATGTTTAAAAGCTGCTATGGTAGTTTGGGCATGTCCTTTTCTAGGTCATTTGCACTTGGGCAAGAATAGGATTTGTGCTTGGCATGGGACATAAGGCAGGCTGCCATTATGTGTTCGTATGCATGTGTAACCCCAGTAATAGATAGTTCTTTAAACTACATTTCTTCTTCTGCGCCTCCTTCTATTGAACAGAAGCATATCACCTTCTTTTGATAGCTGTCAAGTGTCTTCTTTGCATAAAGTGTAATTAGAAAATGTCTTTAACATTTGGTTGTTTGTATTATCACTCTTGTACAGGGCCGATATTTGGTCATTTGGGATAACGGCACTTGAGTTGGCTCATGGTCATGCACCATTTTCAAAATATCCTCCAATGAAGGTACCACATTTTAACAGTTCAATAAGACATTATACACGGATCAGGCATGAGCTTGAGAAGGCTTCCTTGGAAGTGCTTCCGTAAAACACCTCAAAATATATCTGACCTATTCGTGTTATGATAGGTCCTCCTGATGACCATACAGAATGCCCCTCCTGGACTTGATTATGATCGTGATAAACAGTTCTCTAAGGTACTGATGTTTTTTCTGGCTAAAGTAGAAAAATACACAAATATATGCCTTTGAACTTAGGTAATTGCTTTCTTTAAATCCCTTCCTATTATAGAATGATATTCTAATTGGAGGATTTCCAGTTGTGATCAGTCGTTTAAAGAAATGGTTGCAATGTGTCTGGTGAAAGATCAGACAAAGAGACCTACGGCAGATAAATTATTGAAACACTTCTTCTTCAAGAATGCGAAGCCTCCAGAACTTTCTTTGAAGAAATTATTTGCTGACCTGCCACCCCTCTGGAATCGTGTAAAAGCCCTCCAGGTTAGCCACTATACTGCTGTGATGCAGCTTTCACGCTTTGACATGCTCTGGTACGCATATCTGATAGATATTATCTTCAAATTTGGCAGCTTAAAGATGCAGCACAATTAGCCCTAAAGAAAATGCCTTCAGCTGAACAAGAGGCAATATCACAGGTCATAAGAATACTTTAGTTTGTTTTCTTTCATAATATGTCCATTTGTGGAAACATCAATGAACATGATCCAGTAATTATCAGTGACAAGTGCCTCCCATTTTGAAGAATATTCATGCTGCCTTATTATTGTTAATCTGAAATTGCAATCTTGTTCCTTAGTCTGGAGTTTCCCAGACCATCCCTTCCATCCTAAATTCCCAATCAATGAGAACCTGTTACATATGAAGCCATTAAAAGGAGTAACAATAATTTAACAAAGAATAACGCCTGTATTAGAGGGTAAGGTTTTCAAAGGAGAGATTTCCTGTGGTTGATGTATGTTAGAATGTCGGTCTCTAATTGTGAATTTGCTCTATCACCCTGCTTAGATCTGTTTTGTTGTAATTTCTGCCAGCTGCTAATAATGATATAATCAACAATATAGGTATCTTTTTCCTTTTTCTTTCTTGGTGCAGTTTGTCATTCATATACTAGAGACTTAATCTCTATTATGTCCTATGAGTTATTCCCTCTAACTAGAATTAATATAAATAAGTTGGGAAAATGTTACTTTTCAATATAGACAAGTTTCTAAGCAGGGAGTACTAACGTGTAATTTCTTGTTTATGCATGTGTCCTTTGATTAATTCTTATCTTTAGTTGTTATTTCTTGTTTAACCCACCAGAGTGAGTACCAACGAGGAGTTAGTGCTTGGAACTTTGATATTGAGGATTTAAAAGCGCAAGCATCACTGGTAAGAAACAGGTTTTTTATTATTTATCATTTATCATGATATTGAATATTGATATTATATCTTTCAAGTGGACATTGTTTGTTAGATATATTTGTCAGCTACCTTAAGTATTTTTTTTTTTGTTAGGTGCAAGATGATGATGATGATGATATGCCAGAGATGAGCAAAGAAGATGAAGGCATAAAGTCTTTGGTCGGTGAGAAGGTATTAGTTTTTAAAATCATCTAGTGCATATCATTCTGATTTTGAATTTGGGTAAGTTCTTTTGAAAGTTTGGATGCTAGTGAACGTTTGGTTTGGTGTCTTCCACTGGCAGTATTCACCTGATTGCCAATCCAGTCTGGCGAAATTGAATTTAAACAACAAATTAGTGCAACCTGAGTGCGGGGAACGAACTAGTGGTGAAGAATTACCACAGGCTGACTGCTTGAATAGAAAGGGAAAGAATCTGGAAAGTGATTTACAGGAATCTGGTTGCCAAGAGAAAGTTGGTTGGAAGAAAGATGTTTCAAGCCCTGAAGCATCATCATCTATGACAGAAAAGGAAATGTTACAGGCCAAGACTAAAGCTCAAATGTTGAAAAGTTGTCATACTCAGAGTGGCCCACTCATGCCTGGTGCTGTGCTTAGTCATTCATTATCAGAGAGGGTACAAAGCTCTGAAAGGTTTGTAAGGTCCAGTGCAATATATTCCATGAAGATAAATTAACCTCTGTTTCTTTATTTGCTGTATGCTTTAGTCATTTTGGATGTTTCTTTTATTTTTCTGTGGATAAGTGGCTCATGGTCAATTGATTACTAGGAATGAGAATGAAATTCAACAACGTACTGAAAAAGCTTACCGTGAAGTACGGCGGGCACCAAACTTTAGTGGTCCTTTGCTGCTTCCAAACCGAGCTTCGGCAAACAGTTTATCAGCTCCAATAAAGCCTACTGGAGGTAATTAAGTTATTCAATGCGCACTAAAGATTTTTATTGTTGTCATCAATGTTGCTATTGCTATTTATATTGATATAGTACAGGCTTAAAGATTAAAGGGCACTAATCGTTCTTATCTTAATAGGGTTTAGAGAATCTTTAGATGACAAGTCAAAGGCTAATCTGGTGCAAATTAAAGGTCGGTTTTCAGTAACATCAGAGAATTTAGATCTTGTAAAGGTAATGTATATAATGATGACATTTGTGTCTCTCTCCTTTTATACCCCTCCCCCACGAGTGTCTCTAACTTGAATGTGTGTGCTAGGATATTACATTAAGTACAGTTCCACGTCGGTCCTCTCAGGTAGGCAGCCAGTTTTATTTTAAAAATTGTGTTCAACTAACTAATTTGCTTTTCTACTTACTTGGTGTTCTGTTTTTGTTGGTTTTAGGTATCTCCACTTAGAAAGTCGGCTAGTGTTGGTGAATGGATTTTTGAATCCAAACAGCTGGTTTGTATACTGACCTATTGCTCCAACATAGTTTGAGTTTTTATTAAACGGTTATTTTGATCATGTTCTTGTTGGTACAGCCTCTTAAAAGCTCTATGAATATGATAGACTCTCAAAAGAAGACAGTGTTTGATGGCTGTGTTTCTCTGTCCTAATTTATGACTTATTTTCCTTTTGGGAGTCCCATAACAATCCACTTGCCAAAAGTGAAGTATGTGCTTAAAAAATGTCTTAAACTGCCTTCATCTATATAAATATATATTTTTTTCTTTGAAAAATAAAAAAAGAAATTTCATCAAATTCGTTTTAACTTCTGATAAAGTGACGAATATTTTGTTATTTTTTAAACTTTTCTTCATTTCATTAATGGTTTTCAAATTTTTTTTTTTCTAAGAAGTTTTTCAGGTTTGTAGCATGGTTTAATTACTGAATTATTAGATCCAATATTTACACACACGGGGCCACATAAGTATGATCTTTTCATTTGAAATATTCACATTTTATACATTGCATTTTTTTATAGGTAATTTTTTTTTTCTTATAGAAAATTATGTTGCAAAATTAATTCTAGCTTCCAAGCAGCAAAAATTTGGAAGATTAAACCATATATTATGTCAGTTTGATAGTGTTTAATTAGTACATTGTGATATTCTATATTTTCAGCCTGTGAATCAGTCGCCAAAGGAGTTTAGCAACAGCAATTTACCTGTATCACTTCTCATGCCGCACCTTCAGAATCTATTTCAACAGACTGCAATTCAACAAGTACAAAGCAATCTTAGAATGAGTTTATGATTTTTGGTTTGATTTTGGCAATGCAAACTTTCTTTTCTTTGATGGACTAAAAACCTCTTTATCAACAAATGCTTTTATTAAAAATTTTACTTTTATACCAGGAGCTTATTATGAACTTGTTGAATAGTTTGCAACCACCTGAGGTAGTGGATGGTGAGTATGATACTTCATACAATTGTATGTGCTTTTATATTAGAAAATGAGGTATCAAACAAGTTTTTGAGGAACTCCTATTTTTTTCAGCTTCTCAAAATGGAAAATTGCCCCCACTGCCTCGCAGTTCAGAGAATAATGGAATTGTGAGTTTTCCTGTATGGTTGGAGACTTTCCTGAAATCATTTTCATTTGATAAAAGGATCATTGGAATTTGCAGAGAATGTGGTTATCGGAACTGTAATAAGCTCTTAGCTTTTATTAGCTTTGGAAGTTTGTAGACTTAAAAGTTATTGATACAGGCTATTTGATTAGATTTCACCTGTGTAGGGTTCTTGCTAGTTGACTTTCTTATACACATCTCATTGTACTTCAATTGTGCCTTTTACGATTTTTAAGGAAATTCTTATTACTTGTAAAAGATGTGTAGGGTTCACTTTTTAGTTTTGGACACAGGAAAAATAAACGTGTAGGTTCAGAGACTGACTTCACCAAATTGAAGATCCCTGATAATTGATTTTTCAGATAAGAGATGTTTGATTGTTGTAAAGATATTTTTGTAATTGATTAATGTTATCTTGAGCAATAGGAGTCTAGAGCTTCCATGAGTTCTCTCCAGGCAATTTAGCATGAAAATCAAACTAACCAAAATTATTGAATGAGGATCCCTTGGCCAAGGTTGACATTGAGATGAAAGCAAGTAAGTGGATTAAAGCTGGCACTTTCTATCCTTTCAAGTGTTGGCAGACATGATTCCATCAAATGTAGAGCATGTAATCAGATCTGGATTTTGTATTTACCAATTATATAGGCCGTTCAATCACTTTAGGATAATAGATTTGATGACTTGGCATGCATGGTATTAGGTGCCAAAATTGATCAATGTGAAGGCAGAGGACCTTTATGGAGCACCTTTATGGAACCTTGTTTCCTACCTTATCAATTCTGGGGAAAAATCCTGTGTTCTATGAATGACAACTTTTTTTTCTTTGCTTGTCACCTGAAAACAGTTTGACTTTCCTGTCGTGATTAATGGTTTGCTGGGTATTCTTGTCCTTTTTCTCTGTATCTGTTCGACAGATTGAACTAGCGGCTTCTGAGAGGGAGTGTTTACTACTAATCAAGATCTCAGAGCTTCAAGCTAGGTTGGTCATCATTAGTACTTCTGATGTGTTTTTTTTTTCTTTGTTTTCATCTTGTGCATGGTTGTTTCTCTTATTCTCTCTCTCTCTCTCTCTCTCCCTCCCCCCTTCTCCTTCTGGCGGCAGGATTATTAATTTGAATGATGAGCTGACAGCTGAAAAGTTGAAATATACCCAAGTGAGTAGCTCAAGGGTGTTTATATTTAGTTCTGTCTGTTTCGAGTTACCTGTCTCCATAATCTCAGGGTTGGACTCATTAAGGAGTTGTTTAAACATGAAAACTCTGAAAACATAGAATTGCCATTCGATTAACATAAACAGTAGATATGTTCCTCTCAGCCTTGCTCCATGTGCCTCATCTTATTTTTGTACCTTTACCCATTAATAAATAAAGAGGGTGAGATTGTTGTTGTGTATGTAGGAATAAAATATTAAAGTAATTTTAATCTTATGATGATGATTTTATTGCTCAACAGTTGCAATGGCAGCTAAATGCTGCGTCCGGTCAGGAAGGAAATGGGGACAAGAGGGAAGGGGAAGCCTGAAACTCAGATATTGTGGTCAGTGTAAAGTAAAATAATCATGTACATCCAGGCAAGAAAATCTGAGATGCACATCATATGCAGAAAGTGTTTTCCTATAAATTCTTTATCTGTGCCAAAACGGGACTGTTTTGGCTGTCGACGGCAATAGATATGAGCTGAAGTGTGGCAATGCATGTGTCTGGATCACCTTTGCCACTGTGTTTAATAATTTTTTTAAGAGATCTCAGCCACCAAAGATTATGAGCAACAAGAAGTCAAGTGGTTCAGTCAGTTGCTCTCATACAAAGATAAATGAGCTCCTCCCGCAGTGTCATGTTAATTGTAGCTTGCGAGTTGGCAGCTGATTCTTTTTCCTTTTCATTTGTTCCCTTATAAGTTATAGCTATGGTGTTAATTTATAATTTACAGTTTTGTGGTTATAATGCTCAATTGTAATGATAGATTTTTTGTTGTGTAAAATAGGACTTAATGAGCTTGTAAATTTCGCGATAATATATTTTTTCTATTTTATTTCTTTATTTTTTCCTCTCCTGGAAATTTTGACATTGTTATACACACAAAATCTGTATTACGGCCAAATAAATTACATTGCTTAAGGTAAGAGAAAAAAAAAACTCTTAAGAGATACAAGATTTTATATACTGTTGTGCACATTTTTTTTAACCTCTTTTTTCCCCCTCCCTGTGCCTCTCTCCTTTCCCGACCTCTCACTGACGTTGCTGTCGCAAACCTCTCAACGATGTCGCTGTGCACTCCTCATCCATCGCCATTCGCCAACATAACCCTTCATTGCAGTCTAGTCATCTTCCTTGCCTTCATTATCGACGCCAGAACGTTGACACCATCGTCTTTGCTGTTGTTGTCCTTTCACCAATAGGTACGAGATCTCTCTTCTCTCAGTCAGGCTGAGGGGGGTGGGGAAGTGAAATTGACAAAAAAAGAAAAAAAAAAAAAAAAAAGGGCTAACTGGCGTGGCGCAATGATATTTTGTGGGATATTTTTGAATCTATAGTATTTATCAACAACAAAAAAGTGGTTCTAAATAGTTAGTTTGGTCCAGTTTGAGATTCATTGGTTGGATAGTTTTTTAAAATGTGTAAAAAGAATGCAAAAAAGTGAGGGATAAACAAGTTTGGAAGAGGGAAAGAGCCCTTACCCGTTCCGTCATCGTGTGTAGTAGTTTATGGCCTGGCTCATAAATGTGCATGAATGGATGGTATGGAGTCATGGGTTATGGGGAGACAGGTTGATTGGCATGCGGCCATGGAGGGTGGCAAATCAAATGGGCATAAATTGGTCTGACTCAGCACATTAGAATGGCTCCGCAGGCATTTCTATGTTTCCATCTTCTCCTCCCCCCATCTCTTTCACATTTGATTCGTTGCCCGACCTTCGCTGCTGTATAAACATTCTGATTCTACCACGCGTAGCGAAGGTGATGCAACTATATTATTTAGTTTTTCTAACCTCTGTATGGACCGTTTTGGGTCATTCTCTTTTTTTTTTTTTTTTTTTTTGCACTACTTTATATATATATATATATATATATATATATTTCCAAAACAGAAATTAGCAATTACAAGTCACAAGAGAATATAGGTTAAAATTTGAATAGACTTTTCTTTATAACAATAAAAATTGATGTATATTTAAGAAGTTTTATTACTCATTATTTTCATTCATCACATGCTATATTTTTCTTTTGATAAAAAATGTAGCATATAGATGATGAGTATATTAATTTAATTAATTTAAGAAAAATAAATTTTAAAAAATAAAAAATAATTTTTTTTTATTCATCAATTGTAATTCCCAATTTAACGTTTAGACAGGAAGTTTAGAGAGAGAGAGAGAGGGGAGAGAGAAAAGGGGGGTGTTGTATTGGGGCTAAACGCCCGAAAGTTAGAAGACGCCATCAACGGTCCAAGACACCAACGCTTCCCTGAAGTCATGCTCGCACTGACCAGAGGGTTTAACCGTAGGTTTTTTACCTTCCACAGGCACCTTACTCGGCCTCTGATGGCCACCAACGCTCCCCTGAAGCGCGTTGGCACTCACAAAGGGAGCTTTCACTGCGATGAGGCCCTCGGTTGCTTCATGATTCGCCTCACCGATAAGTTCTGCAACGCCGAAATCGTCCGCACCCGCGACATCCAGGTTCGTTCCCCGAAATAGTTTCCTGCTTGGTTACCTAGAGATAACGACGGAAATAGAAAAGTAAATGGAAAGAATACGGCTGTTTTCTGAATTAGTTGTTCTTAGGATTCTCATTAACTTTTATTAGTTTAATGGGTTCTCCTAAGTAGCCAAGTCCGGATTTCCTTGTTTAGAGAGAAAACGGTTGAAAAATATAAGGACATATAAAGAGAAGCTGGAATATTTTTGTAGCAGCATGTTGTTTGAATCTGCTGTTCTTGTGATTTTCGCATTTTTCGTTATCTCAAAGGGTACTCAGTAAGTATAAGTGGACCATTGTTTAGCTCGGAATCAAAATGCTCTTTCTTGTTACTGAGGAATTTTAGTTCGAAGGTTTCCGAGGAATTATTGAGTTCAATCGGTTAACGCAGAATTAGAAGTTTTGGTTTTAATGGGATTTGAATGGAGATTTTTTCATTTCTCTATGTGAATTTAATATTCTTTTTTCAATCGTTTTGAGGGTTGTAGGTGCTGGAAGGTCTCGATGCTGTTCTTGATATTGGGGGTGTGTATGATCCAATCCAAGATCGGTATGATCATCACCAGAAAGGGTTTGATGAGGTTTTTGGGCACGGCTTCTATACCAAGCTCAGTAGTGCTGGTCTTGTCTATAAGGTTTTCCTCTGTTCAAGTGCACATTGGTAGTTTATATGTGGGAGATGGAAGTATCTACACGGTTTGTGTTAGTTTTAATCCTCTGTTCAAGTGCACATTGGTAGTTTATGTGTGGGAGATGGAAGTATGGAAGTATCTCACTGTTTGTGTTAGTTTTATTTGACCTGATTTGGTTTCATTTCTTTTTGCCATTTTCTGTTAGAATCTAATTTTCATATCTTTTACATGGTTGCATTTAGCATTTTGGAAAGCAAATAATAGCCAAGGAACTTCATGTTGATGAAGGGCACCCAGATGTTCATCGGTTATTTTTGGCTGTATACAAGAGCTTCATGGAGGTACTAATTAATATATATTGGGATGGCCGTGCATATATGGGATGGGATTATTTTCATTAAAGTTTTGTTACTTCCTCTATTGAATGGAGATGTTCATTTAATGCGATGTTGAATATCTTAAAAAAAGGAAGGTGAATGATTTCAGATATTGCGTGCGGACAGCTTCAGATGTGTAGTTGTTCGTAACTGGTGGACAATTAAGTTTTTATATATTCTTGCAGGCGATCGATGCTATTGACAATGGGACCAATCAGTTTGATACGGAGAAACCTCCAAGATACTTGAATAATACGAACTTGTCTTCAAGAGTTGGAAGATTCAATTTGGATTGGATAGACCCTGATCAATCACCTGAGAAGGAGAATGAGGCCTTTCAACAAGCTATGTCTCTGGCTGGTCATGAGTTTTTAGATGTGAGGTTTTTATATTGTTAATAGTTAAGCTTCAATTTTGTCTTTTATTCATTAAATTATTTACTTTACCATACACCTGCAAAAGCATAGAGATTAAAATGGGCCATAAGTATTGCATTTTTTTATTTAATGTGTACACTTTCAATGTGACAGCCCTCTCCTACTTTCAGAGTGTTAGGTATCATGCAAAATCATGGTTACCATCAAGGTCAATTGTAGTGGAGTGTCTTGCAGAAAGACAGGATATTGATCCTTCTGGAGAAATTATGGTTTTGACTAGATTCTGTCCTGTAAGTTGGCAATGCTTATCTTTCTCCTTGCCTACACAATGTTGTTAGTCTAAAGCTGCTTCATACCCATATTCTATTTGATCTGCAGAATGTTTCATCCATTTGATATGTCATATGCCACATACTGTTTTTTCCTCTCTGTTTTATGTTGATTTATATAATTTGTTGTTTTCTGTGTCTTTTTTATCTGGTAATGGGTAGAGAAGTTGAATAGCTACTACATTTGGATTGCCTTTTAAGTTTTCTTAAATAAAGCATGTTGCTTAGGATATGAGCTTCCTTGTTATGGCAAACAATGGTCTCTATGTCAATTACATACCATGTGCATAATCTCTAATCTGGTTTTATGTGCTACAGTGATTTTTCTTGAATAAAAGCATGCTGCTAAGAATATAAATGACTTTATTATGGCAAACAATAGCATATTCATCAATCACCATGTTCAGAAGACTTTGATGTGATTTTTTGCCTTGCAGTGGAAGCTTCACTTGTTTGAGCTTGAGGAAGAGATGAAGATTGATTGATCCTCTCATCAAATATATTGTCTATAAGGTAGTTATACATGTCTTGTGCAATTTCTGTGCTTTTTTGTTTCCTTCAGACAGATAGATGGCTTTGTTCACAGGTAGGTTTGGTAGCATGATATTTTTCCTATCCATTTTTTCAGAAATGCTATTCATCATTCTCTCATCATCTTCTTGTGTAGCATCAAATGATTGGAGAAGTATCTGTTACTTTTCACTTATATACCAATCATTTGATACCATATTAGGGGATGGTGAAAAGATGATGGTTAAAATGATGATAAATTGTAGTTTCCCTTTTTTTTCCATATCAAGTTCAGAGATTCTGTCCTTAAAAAGAGGCAAGTCGTTTTTCTCTAGGCTGGTAATTTTTAGTGTAATTTTTTTCTTCTAGATGTAAAGCTTGGAGTGCCTAGAGTTTTTGAGAGAGAGAGAGAGAGAGAGTTTGGGGAATTTGTTTGCATAAATAATCATAATGGTGTTCTACCTCTTTTTGACTACACTGTGTCTCTTGGTTACAAATACCTTTAAAATGAAGGTTGCTATAATATGTATGCCCAAGAAACCTTCATAAATACCTTTAAAATGCTCGACAGTGATGTTAGTTTTGAGTAGTGCAACAGCCCCAGCGGGGCACTTTTCTCTGTTATTTTTCTCAGATTACTCTCTGCCTATCATCGGGAAGGATATCAAATAAATGTCACTTTCTTTTGAACATCTTGTTTAGCAAATTCATTTGATTCCAGTTTACTGTCCTAAATTTTATGTTTTTCTGAGACTTCTGAATGTGTGTATATATTGCAACACAAATCTCCAGGATGGCAGGAACAAAACTTGGAGAGTGCAGGCAATAGCCGTGTCCCCTGATAGGTTTGAGAGCAGAAAGCCTCTTCCTTCTCAATGGCGAGGACTAACCGATGATGAACTCTCAAGAGAGGTGGGTATTCCTGGCTGTGTTTTTGTCCATATGAGTGGTTTTATTGGTGGGAACCGAAGTTACGAGGGTGCTCTGGCCATGGCAAAAGCTGCTTTGAAGCTCTAACCGAAGAAAAGTGATCTGAGTCAGTGATTTTGTTAGTTCGGATTCTGAGAGTTTTTTGGCATTTCTGCGGGATATAACTTTTTTTTTTTTTTTACTCTTTCCATTCTATGTGCCTTGGGCAGCAATTTTGTAGTCCCAAGTGGTTTCTCAAAAGCTTGTTTTGGGAGTGCATTTGGAAGATTTTATGTGCCTTGTGCACCTTATTGCTATGATTGAATATTAAAAAAGTTTTGCTTATCCATTTCCAATTTCAGCATTTATATAGCTGTGTTTTCTTACATAAAAAGTTAAAAACCAACGCAGGCATCTTCATCATCAGCTTGGAATGACCAGAAAATCAAATGCAGAATACCTTGGACACAATAATCGAATAGCCAACAATAATTAATAAATTGATCTCAAGGGAGCCGATAACTTTAAGCTGTTAAAGAGTTATATTGCCTCTTTTATATTTTAAGATTGCGATGTCAGAAGCAACCAACAAAATATTGCCACGTGCTGACTTATCATCAAACAAATTCTTCAACAAGGCTGATGAGTGCCAATTACAGATTAACTGAGCAGTGAGCACTCAAATTACGTCTCTTTAAACGACTCCCATGGCCTCCGCCACCCCCACATCCCTCAAAGCTCGTCTCAACAACGGTGAAGGGCCCTTCTATGGCCTCTTCCTCCTCAGCTTCTCCCCCACCCTCGCCGAGATCGCTGGCCATGCAGGCTACGACTTCGTCGTCGTCGACATGGAGCACGGCTCCGGTGGAATTTCCGATGCCTTCCCTTGTCTCCGCGCCCTCGCCGCCACAGGTACCCCTGCCATCCTCAGGATCCCTGATAACTCTCCCACCTGGGCCAAGAAAGCCCTCGACCTAGGCCCTCAGGGCATCATGATTCCCATGATCGACTGCCCACTTTCCGCCCAGCAAGCCCACCCGCCGGAGTCCGAGGAGCAGCCTACCCGATCGTGAGAGCCTCCAAGTACGGTATCGACGAAGATTACATAAACAAGTGTGAGAGCGAGCTCTTGATAATGTGCCAGGTGGAGTCGGAGGAAGCTGTGAGAAAGGTAAAGGAGATTGCTGCTGTTGATGGGGTTGACTGCATCATGATTGGGCCGTTGGATTTGAGCGTAAGCATGGGGTATCTGGGGGACCCAGGGAACGGGAAGGTGAAGGAGATGATTAGGGTGGCGGAGAAGGCGGTGCTGGAGACAAAAGCCGAGAAAAGAAGCGATGGCGGAAGTTCAGGAGCTTATCTTGCTGGTTTTGCAATGCCACAGGATGGGCCTGAGGAGCTTAAGAAGCGTGGATACAACATGGTTTGTGGTGCTGTTGATGTGGGCTTGTTTAGGTCTGCTGCTGTTGAGGATGTGAAAATGTTTAAGATGAAATGACCTCTCCTGATGAGTAGTAATATAATAAAGAAAGTAATTTTATAAATTGGCTTAATTTTATACGATTTGTTATATTTATTTTATAATAAAAATAGTTTTATAATTTAAAAAATTAAATCAAATTATATTAATTTATAAGATTAGTTTTATGTAATTATTTTTTTATTAAAGTATTTCTCTCTCTTGATAACTCAGGACCCATCCCTTCTGTTTTCAATTTTCTGGTTGTTCTTGTTGTTTTGTTTATAGGGGAATAGATGAAGAGATGAACTATTGATCTTACCTTCAAATAAAGTTAATATTTCATCATGAATCATGTCCTATAATGATCTACCTACAAGAAATCTTATGCATATATTGGTTTGTTAATTTGTTTGGTGAGCCATTTCATGAAAGAATATTGAGAAACAAATTCATGACGATTTGGACATGTTCCACGAATCCACCCTGCAAAGCTCCTGACACCTTTATTTCTGAGTACACATAAAGGATATGGCTGCCTTTCAACAACAATTGCATATTGTCCCGTTATTAATATGTATTTCATATATTTATTTCATAGCTGAAAACATAAGTCGTGTTTATTTATTCATTTGACACATGATGTAGCATAAATGGATTTAATATAGATCGGAAAAGAAATGCTAACACTTGTTCCTTTCAAATCTTTGTGATCAAAATCTATAAAATTCTTGACCATGTTTCCAACAAGGAGGTGCTATACATGATAACCATACATTTAGTATATGTTCAAATCACCTTAGTATTGCATTAAGTAGAAAATTGTAAGTAGAGTATTAAACAAGCTCTATGGATAGGATTATGAGACACTCTATTTGTAACGAATCATTATAAAGAACCAGTCAATAATATAATTGAGATTCTTTGAGATCATTATTGAAGGCTTGGATTCTCCATCTCTAATAATAACGGGGTCCATTCATCTCTTCCTATGCATAATTACGCAATTCGGATTATCATCTCATTCTATGTAGTTGTAGTCTAATTATTATCTCTGAACTAGATGTTTATTAATATATATATATATATATATATATATTTTTTGTAAGTTGTATTAGAGGAACGGAAAAGATTATAGTCATATTACAAATTATGAAAGCTGGAGATTGAAGGCAGCTAACTATCTATAAATTATGAGATAGAGCTACGGGGTATTTTCCACTTTGGAATATGGAAATTTAGAAGACATTGGGAAATTTTTACGAGGGTTATGTTACCAAGAGCTTGCGTTGTAACTGCCATTGTGCAATATTATATGCACATCGATTTGAATCTTGACAAATTTTTTGGATAGACCAATTATCAAAACTCTTTAGATTTAGCAATATGTCATCCGTAATTGGTTGCATTATCCAATCAGTGGAGGGGTTATGCGTAGGGGTGTAAGAAACTCGATCCGGACCGGACCAACCGTCCCGGACTGAACCCAACCGAATTTTGATATGATCTGGTCTGGTCCAAAAAATGTAGGACTGAACAGTATTCGATCTGGTTCAGGTCCATGAAATTTCACTCCCTGGACCGGACCGAACCGAATAGGACTCCTTATTTATAATAATATATATACATATTATATATGTATATATATAATATGTATATAAGTACTAACATATAAGTATATAAGTACTAACATATAAATTATTAGTACTGATGTATAACTATAATATATATAAATTTATAATACTAATATATAAGTATTATTATAAAAATAAAAGGAAACTACTATTGCAAGAAAATCTATAAGAGGAAATATTTAGAACTCTTATTACTCAAGAACTGAATTTTCTCTCTTCCTTTCTTTCTTCCTTTCTCTCATTTTCTTTTCTTTCGTTCTTCATACATATAAAATGTTCTCACTCTCTCTATATATAGAGAGTTTGAGGATGGGGAGGGGGAAGAGTGACCATCCACAATAGTTATTCACAATAATAGAGGAGCAAAATGAGAGACATGAAGCGAGAGGGGGGATATACCGCCCCCCATCCCTCTTTTGACTTTTCATACCACTCCCCATTGAATGATCATTCATAAAGAATCTGTCCCGTTAAAACCTTGCTAAGAAAAAACTCAATGGGAAGAAAAACTAATGGCAGAGGAAAAAAAATACAGTATTCTTATGTATGGCCAAATGCTTTAAGATTGCCTCATTAAAACCTTGCAAAGGAAAACTCAATGGGATAAAATCTCAGCGAAGGAAAAAGAGTACAATCAGCATAAGTCTTAAAGATATTTACTTACTTTGAAAAGTGCATGACGATAGATCTTTAAGTTTTCGCATTCTAATGTTCTGTACAATTTTCTTAAATGTCACAGTTGATAATGCTTTTGTGAATAAATCTGCCAGATTATCACTTAATCGTATCTACTTGACATCAATTTCACATTTCTCTTGAAGTTCGTGAGTATAAAAGAATTTAAGTGAAATATGTTTAGTTCTGTCACCTTTGATATATCCTTCTCTGATTTGAGTGATACAAGCAATATTATTTTCGTATAAAATTTATTGGGCTATCATTGATCATGGAAAAACCACAATTTTCTTAGATATATTGAATCACTGACCTCAGCTAAATATACTTTCAACTTGTTTCATGAATTACAAGGATCTCTGAGTAATTTGAAGATATGGTAGATAGTATTGCTTGACAGATCTCTATGATATGACAGTATCTTCATAGGTAAATAAATATCAAGTTTGAGATATACCTCTGTGTGGATCTGAAAGATAACCTGCATCTGTATACCTAATCAATTGTAAACTTGATCCACGTTGATAAAATAATCTCATATCAACCGTACCATGAAGGTAACAAAAGACATGTTTAATACTATTTCAATGCCTTCGAGTTGGTGCAGAACTATATCTTGCAAGCAGATTAACTGAGAATGTAATATCAGGCCGTGTGTAATTTGCAAGATACATCAAAACTCTAATTGCACTGAGATATGGTACTTCAGGATCAAGAATTTCTTCATTGTCTTCACAAGGACGGAATGGATCATTGTTCACATCAAGTGATCGAACAACTATTAGAGTACTCAGGGGATGGGTTTTGTCCATATAAAAGTGCTTCAGGACTTTCTCTGTAGACATGGACTGGTGAATAAAAATTTCATTTGGTAAGTGCTCGAGCTGCAAACCGAGACAAAATTTTATTTTTCCAAAATCTTTCATTTCAAATTCATTCTTAAATATATAGCAGTTTTTGTGATCTCTTCAGAAGTTTCTACAATATTTAAATCATCAACATAAATCGCAATAATGATAAATTCGGATTCTAATTTCTTAATAAAAACACATGGACATATAGGATTATTCTTAAATCCTTTTTTCAATAGATATTCGCTTAGGCGATTATACCACATGCGTCCGGATTACTTTAACTCATATAAAGATCATTGAAGTTTGATAGAGTACATACTTCTAGATGTACTTGTAGATGCTTCAGATATTTTATATCCTTTAGGGATCTTCATATATATGTCATGATTTAAAGATCTATATAAATATGCAGTGACTACATCCATCAACCGCATATTTAATCTTTTTGTAACAATCAGATTAATCAAAAATCTGAATATGAATGCATCCATAACAGGAGAATATGTTTCCTCATAATTAATTCCAAATTTCTGCAAGAAATCTTGTGTGACAAGTCGTATTTTGTACCACGCAATTTCATTTTTCTCATTGTATTTTCGTACAAATATCCACTTATATCCAATAAGCACTATACCTTTTGGTGTTTGGGCAGCATGTCCAAATACCTCTCGCTTTGTTAACGAGTTTAATTTAACTTCAATACCTGCTTTCTATTTTGACAAATCATTTCTACGTCAATATTTTTCAATGGTTTTTGGCTCACTTTCTTCATTAATTCTGGTAATGTCAAGGGCCATCTTATATGAAAATATGCTGTCAACAATAGTTTTATTTCTATTCAGAATTTCCCCAGTACTTATAAAATGTATTGAGATCTCATTATTTTCAGGTACCTATTCCTTTTTAGAGAAAACATTTCATAAAACACCTTTTTAGGAGGTCATTTTTCAGGAGATTTTGGAATAAAATATTTGACCCATTCAGGAGCATCAATTATATTTGTAGCCTGTATTGTGGGTATGGGTTCTTCAGGAATATCAAGTTCATTTTGTATTATTTTCCTTCGAAGAGTTTTGTCTTTTGCACCAATAGATCTTCCACGCTTCAGGCATGTTTTAGACTCACCTATTGCTATTTTGATAACTTGTCATTCAGGAACTTCAATCATTGTTGGAGCATAAACAATAGGAATATATGATTTGAATACACTTTTAGTGTCAGTAAATACATCCGATAATTGATGTGCAACACTTTGCAAATGAATAATCTTTTGAACTTCTAGTTTACATTCATTTGTAGAAGGATCAAATTGAGACAGGACTTTATTATCCTAAGTAATTTCTTGTCGTGCTTCAGATATTGACTTTTCGTTACCCAGTAATGGAAAAGTGGATTCGTCAAAATGACAATCCTCAAAACGTATTTTAAACATATCCTCTATAAGAGGCTCAAGGTATCTAATAATAGATGGAGAATCAAAACCAACATATATCCCAAGTCTACGTTGATGGCCCATTTTTATACGTTATGGATGTGCAATTGGAACATATACAGCACATCCAAAAGCATGAAGTTGAGAAGTAATTAGTTGTTAATCAAATCCTAACTGTAATGGAGAATATTTATATTATACAGATTGTCTAATTTGAATTAATGATGCTGCATGAAATATAGCATATCTCCAAGCACAAATTGGTAGTTTTGATTTCATAAGTAAAGGTCTAGCGATTAGCTGAAACATTTTAATCAAAGATTTAGTTAAACCATTTTGAGTATGTGTATGAGCAAAAATGTTCAACATCTATTCCTATTGACATGTAATAATTATCAGAATCTTAAAACGAAAATTTACCTACATTATTCAATTGAATGGTTTTAATTAGATACTTAGAAAATTATGCTCGTAATTTGATTATTTGAGCAAGAAGTCTAACAAATGCAACATTTCTAGTGGAAATTAGACAAATACGTGACCATCAACTTGATTCATTAATCAAAACTATAAAGTATCTAAATGATCCACTTGATGGATGAATAGGCCCACATATATCCCCGTGAATCCTTTGTAAAAAGGATGAAGATTTAACAACGACTTTTGAAAGATATGATCTGATAATCAACTTACCTTAAAAACATGTAGAGCACAAATATTCATTGGGTAAAAGAATCTTTTGATTCTTTAAGGGATGCCCATGCGAATTATCAATGATTCTTATCATCATTATTGATTTTAGATGTCCAAGGTGATCATGTCAAATCATAAATACTTTGGGGTCAATGCATTTCTAGTACATTACCATATATAATTCAATTGTTCTCATCTTCGTATAATATAATTCAGAAGAGAGAGCAGACAGTTTTTCTAATACTAGCTTTTGGCCTGATATTATTTTAGTAATGAGAAAATGCTATTTACTGACTTTTTTGATAGTTTCAATATGATAATCATTACAATGTATATCTTTGAAACTCAATAAATCTCTTCTAGATTGTGAAGAAAATAGAGCATCATCAATACAAAATTTGGTGCTATTATACAATATAATATAAGCTCTTTCGGAGCCCTCAATTAAATTCGAAAAAAATAGTGTTAGATTTTGAAAATATTTTTTATCTTTGATAATTGTGTGAGTTGTAGCACTGTCAGCCAAACACATATCTTTATTATTCAACTTAGAAATAAAAAGTTCATCCGTGTGATCCATGATTCTACAAAATATACAAAATTTTCATTATAAATATTAAAAAATTCTAAAGAAAATATATTAATTGAGAGGAACACTTTCATCTCCAATCAAGTGATTAATTTTATCATCAGTGTCTTCAAAAAAATCAGAAACGTCAAGATGAGTGATATCTATATTTAATGAATCATCTGATGGTTCTAGTAAATTTGTTTTAAACTTTTTATTATTTCCTTTTATAGATGTTTGATATAAATTAGCCAAATACCTGGCGGTACGATAGGTACGTGACCAATGTCCAGTTATACCATATCTATAGCACACTTCTTCACATTTCTTTGAAGAATTATTTTGGGGGCTTTTACCCCTATCTGAATTGTACCACTTCTGGTGATACAGTATATTATTATCCATTTTAATATTATCACTTCTGAGATCAATATTTTTATAGTTTCTCCTACCACGTCCACCCACTGATTTTTTCGAAAGGATGCACCATTTGCTTCTGGGAATGATGCAAATCTAGTACCATTCACTTCAGGGAATGATGTTGAACTAGTAGGACATGATTGGTGATTTCTTAATAAAAGCTCATTATTTTGCTCAACTACTAGAAGACAAGATATAAATTCAGAATATTTATTGAACTTTCGGTTTCGATACTGCTGCTGCAAAAGCACATTCGAGACATGAAAAATAGTATATGTCTTCTCTAACATGTCATCATCAGTGATTTTCTCACCGCATAACTTTAGTACTGAGCTGATTTTAAAAAGTGCGGATTTATATTCACTAACACTTTTAAAATCTTGCAACCTCAGGTGCAACCATTCATAACGAGTTTTTAAGAGGATAACAGTAATCTAATATTCATATTTCTCCCTTAAATTATTCCATAAAATAAAAGGATCATTCACTATAAGATACTCAATTTTTAATTGTTCGTGAAGATGGTGGCGAAAGAAAATCATTATTTTAGCACAGTCCTGCAGGGATGCTTGATTTCTTTCTTTTATTGTTTCTCTCAGAATCATAACATCCAGATAGATTTTAGCATCAAAAATCTAGGATAAATAATTTTTCTTAAAAATATCAAAA
Source organism: Platycarya longipes (assembly GCA_036559045.1). Classification (NCBI taxonomy): domain Eukaryota; kingdom Viridiplantae; phylum Streptophyta; class Magnoliopsida; order Fagales; family Juglandaceae; genus Platycarya; species Platycarya longipes. The sequence continues at coordinate 15,469,841 of CM071799.1, read as the reverse complement.
GCAATGAATTCCAACTTTATAAGATTTGACATTTTCTACATATATAAATAGTGAAATAAATATATGTATCTCAAAATATATATATAAAGTCATACAGATTTTATCAAGTAATAATCAACAATATAATATTTCATATTCATCTCAAAGACTGCAAATAATATATTGAAAAACTTATTTGAAGAAGAAGACCACTAGTTTCAGAATTAGTAGAACCGTCGTACTGATAACGTATTATAAAACTAAAAGGAAACTATTATTGCAAGAAAATTTATAAGAGAAAATATTTAGAACTCTTATTACTCAAGAATTGAATTTTCTCTCTTCCTTTCTTTCTTCTTTTCTCTCATCTTTTTTTTTTTTGTTCTTTTGTTCTTCATACATATAAAACTTTCTCACTCTCTCTATATATAGAGAGTTTGAGGATGGGGATGGGGAAGAGTGACCATCCACAATAGTCATTCATAATAATAGAGGAGAAAAAAGAGGGACATAAAGCGAGGGGGGGTATACACCGCTCCCCCTTTTTGACTTTTCATACCAAGTATTAATATATTAGTATTATAAGTTTATATTATAAGAGTTGTAGTATAAAATAAATTATAATATATATGTATGGACCCTTCTGGACTAGATCGAATTAAATCGGTGTTGAGTTTGGTCCAGTCTAGGGTGATGAAAATGATGGACCGAATAAAATCGGTCCATTACTTTCCTGGACCGGACCGGATTGTTTACACCCCTAGCTGTGCGAGACAATTGACTGTACCATTTGTTGTGAGTCCCCTCGAAAAGCAATGTTGTTCCATTTTCTGAGTTTCGCCTCATGTATGCCTTAGATTTGTGCTCCTCCTTTTGTATAGCAAGACCTGTAGGTTCAATGATGAGAGCAGCCCATTCACTCAGTTGTAGGATGTGTCTCAGCTTTGATCTTGTGGGAAGAGAGTTATGGCTTGTCTTCCATAGAAAAAGTTTCGAACGGTCTTAAAGTTTTAGCTTCCATGGCCCTTTCCATTTCAGACGGTTTTGATGCACTGGATGTGGGTCTCAGTGGTGACTGAGGGCTGCATATGCTGTCTACACAGAGTGTTTCCTAGATGTATGAAAATTCCAGATAAGAGTGTCCTCTTGGTGATGATATTTGATGTTAGAGACAGAGATTTTTAGGATTTCTTAGGCATATTCTTCACTAAAGAGGGTAGGAAGCAAGAGAGAGTTTTATTTTCTAGACTCCTCTAGAACGAGCTCAAATACCACCATATTGTTGTCTCTCCAAGACAGGTTAGGATTTGGAGCAGGTTTGAAGTGTTGGATTATGAGAACCCAGGGATTAAGCTGAATTTTTATGGAGCAACCATTATTGATTTTATGGTAGCAACCATCTCGAATCATGTCTTTGGTCTTGAGGAGAATTTTCCAAAATAGTGAGTCATTACTTTTGGAACAACTTGTAGAAATTGAGCACTCCTCAAGTATTTAGCAATTAGATAACTGCCCCACATATTGTTTGTTTTGGTCATTTTGACTCAAGAAAATTTAGAAAGGAGTGGTGAATTTAGAATATTAATTTGTTTGAGTCCAAGACCACCCATAGATTTGGGAGAATAGATGTTTTTCCAAAATATTGTAGTATATCTATGGGGGTTGCTCGAATTCATGCCCTTACCATAATTTTCTAAAACTGGGATCAATAAGCATTGTGGTCTTTTTTTGGAGTTATTACTGAAGACATGACATAAGTGGAAATAGAGCTAGCAACAACTTTGATTAATGTTGTCCTTTCGACTTGAGAAAGGATTTTTGACTTCCACCCTTATATCTTCATTTGGATTTTCTCAATAATGTTGGAGAAAATATCATTTTTTTCCTCCCCCACAAAGAGTGGGAGACCTAAGTATAAGTATCTGAGCTTTGGGATGAATTCTTGAGGTTCAAAATCTTTTTAGCATGTTTCTTTCGCTGGGTTGAGTGTTCTTGCTTAAATGAATCGAGGACTTTTAAGTGATTTCTTTTTTGGCTCGATTAGGAGTAATAAAGTTTCAGAGAAGGTAAGAAGGCATTAGTAGTTTGAGTAGTGGCTTTGCCAAATAAAATTAGGTCATCTGCAAAGAGTAGGTGACTAAAGGAGAAACTATTTCTGGATATCCTAATGCCTTTGATATTGCCTAGAGCTTCCTCTTGAAGGATTAATCTCGAGAGCCCTTCCCTCTCAAGAATGAACAAGAAAGGAGATAAAAGATAATTTTTCCTTTTGCATGAGAAGGAATAATGAAACTAGAAAGAGATCCATTAAAGATGATAGAATAAGAGACTATGGAAAGGCATTCTTTTATCCAATTGGTACAAGTCTGGTTGAAATCTAAGGCTGTGAGGATTTGACTAATAAATCTCCTTTCCATAAAGTTAAAAGTCATCTTCATATCAATTTTCGCAGCTAAACCTTCATTGAGTCGTCTTTTCTTTTTCATGAAATAAAAGATTTCTTGAGCAATGATAATATTCTCATGAATAAGTCTGCCTGACACAAATGCTTTTTGAAAAGGGGATATGATGTTAGGAAGGACAATCTTGAGTCTGTTGACTAAGATCTTAGCAATTATTTTATAACAAACATTCAAGAGTCTTATAGATTTGAAATGATATAGCTCACTGGGGGAAATAATTTTTGGAACTAGAGCTATGTTTGGTGTGGTTGAATTATTTAATAAGTTTGCCATGAATGATGAAATTTTTTACTAATGCAATGAGATCTTTTTTAATAATGTCCTAGCAAGATTTATAGAAAAGGCCTGTGAAACCATCTGGGTCAGGAGCTTTTGTGGAAGGAATTTGATTGATAGTGGTTTTTATTTTTTGGTTAGTGGGGATGACACACAACATTGAGTTGTCTCTCTCTGAGATTTTGTGGGAAAAAGTTTTTCAAGATTTGTTGGGAGATTAGGATTGTTAGAGGCAGAAATTTGTTAGAAATGCTCAATAAGTTTGCATCTGGTAATTGAGGGATCTGAGCACCATTCGTTTTTGTCCACTTTAATATTATCAATGTTGTGTCTACAACGCTTAATAAGAGTGGAAATATTTTGTGTTCAAATCAATAGTGGTGAGCCAAGTGTTTTTGGACTTTTGTCTCCAAAGAGATTTCTCTCTTTTGAGTTGTTCATTGAGGCATTTTTGGAGATTTTCTTCCATGTTGGAGGTAGGATTTTCAAGAGGTTTACTGTGGGCAGTGCTAAGTGCAGCAGTGAGTTTTCTAATGGACAACTAAATGTTTCCAAAGACATCTTTGTTCCGAACTTTAAGGCCGACTTGGTGGCTTTTAGTTTCTTATAAAGGATGTAAGAAGCTTCCCTAAAAAGTAAACTTCTAGGCTTTTTCAACCACTATGGAACTAGAAGGGCCACGAGTCCAAAATTTTTCAAATTTGAAAGTTTTGAGTGAGTTTTTTGAATTTAAGGTGTCAGGAAGGATTAGAGAATGGTCCAATGTAAGTCTGGAGAGATTTGAGATCTTAGTTTCAGGAAATAAAGAATTCCATGATAAGTTGGTTATCCCCTTATCCAATCTTTTCCAAGTTTTTCCTCACATTTATCTATTGTTTGTCTAGGTGAATTTTGGACTTGAGTAGCCTAAGTCAAAGTATCCATTGTTCTCCATGAATAGTTGAAGAAATTTAGGGTTTGAAGAATTAGAAAGTGGCCTTCCTCCCATCTTCTCATGTTGAGACAGAACACTATTGAAATCTCCTAAGGCTAGGGTTGAGCCATCGAATGAGTCTGAAACTCCTTGAAAAATTCTTCAGAAGTTTTTTTTTTCTCTAGTCTTGCTGGAGAATATATTACGTTGAGCAACCATGGCACATAAGCAGGATCCGAGTAGATTAACAAGCTAATTATATTGCAAGAGTTTAAAAAAAAAAATTCAGCTTCAATACCTGGCCGATACAAAACTAAAAGACCTCCCCACTTTCCAGTAGGAGGAAAGTTCATGAAATGGGAGTAACCTAGCCTATATGCAATATTAGTAGTATCTACATTAAGCAATAGAGTTTCACAAATGCAAATAATATCAGAATTAAATTGTCTTATATTGGCCCTTAAAGAGCGAATTGCACAGGCACCGACTATGCCCCTACAATTCCAAGAGAAAATCCTTATGGCGACTTTGGTGGTAGTTCAGACTCTGCCACTATAGTCGTTGGATTGAGAGCGAAAAGTGTCATGGTGGGGAATTTGAGATAATCACTAGAGGCAGTGGGCGCCGTCTTCTAGTAAGGCTTGAAACAACTTTTCTTCAAGCTACGCAGCATCATTTTTTGGGTCTTGTTCTTCATCTTGACCATCTGAATAATCAGAATCTCATTAGTCCCCTCTAGTGCTGCTTAAATTTGGTCCTCAAAAAGTCCTGCTGGAGTGTCCGAACTCTCCTCATTGAAAGGCACATTGAGGTAGCACTTTTTCATAGAGTTTGGAGATGAGCTATTCCCCTGATTTAGTCCATTTCTCTTCTTTGCATGCCCAAATTTAGATTGAGTTTGCAGGTGTGCTAGGCTTGAAGCATGGTCGGTCTTCTACTGCTTCAGGAAACACTGGTGTAGAAGGACCCCCCTGAGCTTTGAATGGGCAAACGAGCCTAGGATGGTTGGGCCATTGAATTTTTCTCCTCTATATGTTCTGTATGTGCCTTGATTTTTGTTAAAAAATGATGCCATAAAAAAGTAACTATTGTAGCATGTTCTTACTTGGGAAAATAGATATTACCTGGAATTCATGATAGTTACTTTTGATTGCTTTTCTGTGGGTACTGCAACAATGTTTTCCAATTATAAATTTGCTTAATTGGGATTCTAGATAGTGATGATGATGATGGAGAAGAGGATGAATTTATAGAATTGAGAAAGAACCTACTAGATTCGTCTGTATAATTGTTAGAAAAAAGTTCCATGAAATGGCCATCATACAAGTAATTGTTCCCCTGTAAATTGAAACAAAAAGGGAAAGAAAGGAAAATCATATGAAAATGGAGTAAAAAATATGGATTCGAATTTGATTCATAGCTAACTACTGGTCCATGCACAATATATTTCCAGTCGACCAACCATGTGAGGAGGAGACAGGCTGCATCGCTATCTCGTCTTCTCCACTTGATGATGACATTACAAAAGAGAATCATGTACCTCACTAATAGTATTTGAAAAAACATCCCAAGTCTCCTTCCAGACTTCCACCTTCTGTCCAAATTTACATTCAAATTATGAGCTGCACTCAACTGGCCCATGTGCTAATAATAGCACCATGATTGATTTATTTCTCTTATTTTAACCTACTTGAAAATCAGTTAAATTTCCACGTCTACCCAAATTCTCCTTTTGGGTGGGTATAAGCGCAAAATTCAAAGGAATAATCCAAGTTTCCCACAGGATCTTCACCATAAATTTTGTTCATTTTTGGGTTTCTCTACGGTATATTGGATCTGACCATCGAATGTCAGATCTAAAATCAAGGACGAGGGGCACTCAGATAAATCACTTTCAAGTCGTTGCCTTTTGCCAAACCTTTAACCAATCACCCTAAAGACACTCGAGCCAATAAGCTTCAGCTTCCCCAGTGATTTGAAAATTAGAGGGACTCAGAAATTGAGATGGCCACCAATCTTGGAAGTACCAGGTACCCTTTCCTGTTGGCCTTTCTGTTCCTCGTATTGTTGCAAATCAGAGTCTTCTGTTACCAATACAAGGTTGGAGATTTAGATGCTTGGGGAATACCCACTTCAGCAAAACCACAAATTTACGCACAATGGTCCAAGTACCACACCTTCAGAATCGGAGATTCTCTCTGTAAGTTTCTGATAACCCTTCTTCTTTCCAATCCACTAGTTTCTCATTTCTAAACAACAAGAATGAATATGTGGTCATATTATTCATGTTCAAACTCATTTCTGTTCCTATTTATTCAGTGTTTTTATACCCACCAAGTCAAGATTCTTTGATACAAGTCGGGGAAGAATCCTACAACAGCTGCAACCTGAAAGATCCAATCTTGTACATGAACAATGGCAACTCTCTTTTCAACATCACCACCCATGGGGACTTCTACTTTACCAGTGGAGTGCAGGGCAACTGCGAAAAGAAGCAAAAGCTCCACATTTTTGTGATTTCAGGCAATGGATTTGCATATTCTCCTTCCTACGGTCCCAGCGCATTGCCACAGACTTCATCCTCTTACCCCACTGTTTTTGGTACAATCCCACAACCTCCTTCCTCTTCCTCTTCCTCTTCCCCTCCTCCTCTCGGCTATCCGGTCTTCATGGCTGCCCTCACTGGATTTTCTGTATCTCTACTTGTCGGCGGCATCATGTTAGGAACATAATTTACTCTCTTTCAGATCCCAGCTGAGTAAGATTCTTTTACATATGTTCCTACTTGGTATTATTTTGGCGTCGACATATTGGTTAATATTAAATTTTTGGGGTAACAAATTTAATATGAAGACGTCGTTCAAATATGGGCCAGTATTGCCGTATATTTTCGGTAAATTAATGTTATGTGTACTTTTTATGAATTCCAAAGAAGAGAACGATCGAGAGCATCAATAAACTGTAAAAATATCAGTCTCTTTTGATCTTTTTCTTTTCTTTTCTTTTTTTTTTTTTTTTGAAAAGAGACCTCTGCATATCATTAATAAACATCAGTCACATACAGTATTACATGATTGCTCCTTCTGATAGTATGAATGATCTCAATTGGACCATCTTCAATCCAAATCATCTCAGTAGGGAAAGTAAAAGCTAAATTAGCTAACATATGAGCTACAATATTAGCCTCCCTATTAAATAAAAACAGCTTTCCTACAGGACCCATCTTTTAAACATCTTCTAACATCTTCAATAACGTTGCCAAAGGGAGCATATATCTCTTCATTGCTGTTTGCTGCCTTGACTATGGATGGAGCATCCCTTTCCAGAATTACCATAGTGCATCCTATCTTATTACAAAGTTGCATAGCCCTTCTCATAGCCAACGCCTCTCCCACTGCTATATCTTGAAGACTAGTCACTTTTGAGCATAAAGCAGCCATCCCTCGTCATCCCTTACAATATCTCCTATCCCCACTTCATTTCATTGTTTTTAAAATTACAAGTAAAAAAATCGACTAAAAAACAAGAAATAATTTAATTTTCAGACAAATCATATAGGCTAATTCTATATTTAAGTCTGAATAAAATTCTGCGTTTATTCCTCCTCATGTCACTTTTACATCCAATTCATTAGAGGCCAGTTGCATTAACCTCGTATAACATTTGAATTTTGGTCACCAACTTTCTCAAGAGTTGATCAAGAATTATATATGTACGAATTGAACATGACAGAAATTACATACACAGAAATGACAAATTGGTTTATTTTTCCCCATCTCAATAAACAACAGGGCAACCTTCTACCACAACTCCTTTGGCAGTTGGGCAAGTGGCCAAGGGACACCCATCAAGATCATTTCCCCACCAACTTAGGCTAATGTCCTCCAACCCCAAGCAAAAATACAGAAGCACCCCCATAAAGGCAAGGCCAGCATCGAGTGCCCCAGACAGAACATAATTGTGGCGCCGCCACCAATCCGGCATATATCTATATGCCACAAATCCAGACAGAAAACCTGCGATAACCCAAGTAGTGTAATTTACTGCAGTCGCCGGCGGCATATATCCGGTGGCGCCAATCAAGATCGGCATGTTGATGAGCCTGATCCATTCTTGTTGTGGGTAAGCTTTTGCTGCTAACCAGACAAGAATAGGAGCAACTGCTCCACCTAGGAAGAACCAGTTAATAGCCTCGTACGTTCCCAGGTCCCCAAAGATTCTGCGAGGTCCGATTAAACCCCATATTACAGATGCATCGTAGAACACAGTATCACTTGGACATGTCCACACCGATGATGTATCCTCGCATATGTCGGGAATGGTTTCCATCAGCCACCAAGCTGTGCCCAGATACACCAATCCAGCTATAAGGGTTCCAACAACCTGAGTGGAGGTCGAGAATCATAATTAAGAGTGATACAGAGAAATAAATTAAGAGGAAAGTGGGTTAACAGTGATGGTTGATATTGATGATGATTAAAAGAAGTAACCTGTGCCATGAACATTGTTCTGGGAGGGATTTTCATGTAGTGACCGAGCTTGAAGTCTTGCAGAAAGGTTATGGCCTGTGTCATACTTATGTACCCGTACACCTTGAAGCACATGTTAGCAACGGGATATCCCGGGTAGATATACCCAATTATATATTCGGTGATGATGTTCAAGCCTGGTGTCTGCATCAGAGAAACACAAGTTAGTTTAGGTATAGTTTCCATCCGGGAATTCTCATGCAGGCTTAGATAGTGTTATCTTTAAAACTTTTTAAAATTATAATAATATCTCTTTTGAAATAGTACTTTTTTCGATTTAATTAAACACATCAATGAGTCTGCACGTGCAGTCTTCCCTTGAAGACTGCATACAGAATTTCTCGAGAAACATGAATATTGTGATCCCATTCATGCATGCAAAGATACTTAACAATAACAATAGATGACAGGGAAATGCAATAGAAGTTTTGGTTTCAAATAAGCATCCAAATGTGAAAAGGAATCACCTGATTTGTAATAGCAGTGATGATTCCAATTGGAAGAGTGAAGGTAATGGCAATAGCACAGGCAAGTAAAACGCCCCACCAAGGCAGCTGAAGTTGCTCATTGTAATACTCACAGGCAAATATTGTCAAGGCGATGTTTCCTATAAGAATAACCACAAACCACCACTCAGGGACTTGCTTATACTTCCTCATGAGTTTTGTGTGAATATCCATTGATTTCTCTTGAAAACTTGATTTGCTTTGCTCCCAAATTTCTCTGCATTAATTCACAGTTAAAACATAAACTTCAAAGTGCTGCCTCATCCGGAAAAGATGGACATGATAATATTTTATAAAAAGAAATACTCTAGTCACAAAGTGATTACACAAAAATAATCTTATAAATTGATGTAACTTGATATGATTTGTCAGATTGTAAAATTACTTTTATTATAAAATAAATCTAAATAATCACATGAAATTACGTCAGTTTGTAAGATTATTTTTATATAATCTCTTTATGACTGTATCACTCATCTTTCATAAAACTTGTTAGGTACCTTCCATGGAAAAGCGCAACATGTGTAACTGTAGCAGTAAGTGCAGCAAAACCAACACCATATGTCATTGCAAAAAATGTGCTGAGGTAAAGAGGCCCTTCACGTTCATAGGCCTCAAGGTCAAGGTGGAAATTAGAGTCAATGATGGATGTAATATTGTACTCTTGGCCAGTTGAGGTGAAGAGATCGTCAGAGAATATTGGGAAGGTTTTGGCCTTGTAGACATTGAGCCAGTAGCATAAGGGTGTCAAAATGTACATGACAAAAAAGAATCCTGCAGCAACATTTGCTGTGGCAAACCATGGGCTTGCAAGTGGGCTTCCGAGGTAGGCAGAGATGGTGGACCAGTCAAGCCCAACGGCAGCGATTCCAAGCCCATAAAGACCGGAGCCAAGCTGTTGAGCCAGGACCGATTTGGGGAAAATCCAACATATCCAAGAGAGGGAAGTTAACATTTCGAAGAGGTAGCCTGGGAAGACATAATAAGCAAAGCTACAGATGAAGGCAATCAAGAAGAATTGGGTTCTAGTCAACCCACCTTTCCGCCGTTTTTCTTTCTCATGTAGAGCCCTGCAACAGCACATGCATCGCTTGATTAGTTAATCCTTTTTTTTTTTTTTAATTTTTTGTAAGAAAGTATAGTATAGTAATTCAGATTTTATTAACCATTAAAAAGAAGTTGATAAATGTTGATTTATTAACCATAGTTGCTAATGTTGATTGATTGGTACAGCAGCAGCTACAGGTACAGCTAGCCACCGTTGTTCCAGTAGGAATGCTGAAAGTTAGGCGAAGCCAACTTAAACTTTTGGTTCGAGAAAAGGAATCTACCCAATTGAAAGTTCAACCGAAACTTCAAATAAGTCCAATTTATTCAATTTGGTGCAAACTTCAATGTTCAATGGTCTGAAAACTACGTTAATTTCTCACAATTTTATTTTCTAATATCACTTGAATATCAAATTTAATTATTATTTAATGATTGTTCAAATACAAAAATTAATACTAATTTTACAAACTTTAAAATAAAAATAAAATTTATAATTTATAATATTTATATTCAAATTTTCTCTTTATTTTTTAAAATTCAATAAAATATCTCTACTCAAACTATTTTTCCGTTATTTGCAAAATTCTATCTTGTTTAAAATCTACCAGTTCTACCAAGACCTGAAAAACAATGAAACATAGAGCACAACCAGCCACCAAGACTTGAAAAACTGAAAATGAAAAAACAAATAAATTAATAAATAAATAAATAAAAAAGGAACTCTGGAGCTTGAGGGATATCTATGGATTCAATGTTATTATTATTTTTTTTTTAAAGATAAATTACTCCCTATTTTTAAAAATAAACTTTTTTATCCTTAAATTCTCAATCTCGTCAAATTACCTCTAATAAATATGTCACGTGTAATGTTTATCAACGGGTATTTTCACGTGTCACAATGAATAAAGAATAAGAATATTAAACAAAAAAAAAAAAAGCACTGCAAGATTTGTAGGCTTATTATATACAAAAATAATATTTATAATCATGAATAAATGCTATAATTATTTTAAAAAATCTACATAAAAAATTTACTTTCTAATTATATATCTTATTTTAAAAAAAAAATAATAATTACAAAACGTTTACGATTTCCACGACTTGACATGAGATTGTTTTATATTATACACAGCTAACAGCCCAGAGTCCTGACCAACTGGTAGACCAAAAGGTAAAAACTCCTGATCTAGACTACGAATTTGCACTGTTGGAGAATTTCTTGGCCCATATTTTTTTTTACAGAAAAACCCAAACTATTGTTGGGGTCCATTACGTGGCGAAAGATGAATCCATTCCCTTCCTAATGCAACCAAAAACTATCTGGTTCTTGTCACTCATATTGGCAGCCCTAGCTCACCAGCAAGCTCGGATATCAGCCGGAAATATGCCATATTTACACCGGAAAAAATGAGAACTACCCAAAAATAAATAAATAAATAAATAAACATACCTGAACAATGAAACTTGAACTAAATTTGCCGGCCACCACATAGCCGCCGGCTCGACCAGGTACGTCCTGAATATCCCAGCCCATCCAAACCCCAACACCTACCATTCAAACCCCATCAAAATCTGATCATGAATATATATATAACATAATTTTTTTTTGAAAAAAAAAAAAAAGAAGTTAGATCCATAAGAAGTTCCCAAAGTAAATTATAATATTTCTTGAAGAACTAACCTGAGTTGTTATAACAACAAGCAAAGACACGAAGAAAGTGATGTGCTTCTTATAAAAAACCTTGACGACAGTAACAACATGAATGGCATAGACAGTCCCAGCCCCAGAATTGGCAAAGATTGTGATGAGAACATGCTCTTTGACATTGAAAGGGCCAGGGTTCAACGTGAACTCCCATCGGCTCCCTTTGAAGAAGACTCGGTCCGTTATCTTTGCTGCCATTAGTTGGCCAAGAGGCACCACTGCGATCTGAGCTGAAATGGCTGTGATTGTGAGCGGTTCGGTCCGGTACCAGAAGAACTGGTTGAGGAAAGATAAGAGAATGCACGAAAGGGCCCCTAAGACCCACATTCGAAACGTGAGTACCGGAAGCGACGGGTCGTCTGTGGTCGGTACAGTTAGAGCAACCTGTTTGACGGGTGAGTTTTCTTCCTGTTCTTGTGGCTCCTCGGATTTCAATTTTGATGATGATGATGAGGGTACTGCTGCTGGGTCATCATCTTTATCATCCTTCGATACTGAAAGAGCAAGATTAATTGAGAACAAGTAAACCAAAAGAAAACTTTACAACAAGGAATCAAAAGAAATGATAGAGAGATACATATGGAAAATTATATGAGGAAGAGGCTTACTTAGAGGAGCACTGATCTCAGACGACGATTCTTCCATGATTTCTTCAAAGGTTCCCAAAATAGGGAATCTGTCTACCAAAGAATAGTATCGAGTGGTTTTTATATTTTTAATTTATAAGTACAGTAGAGGTATCAGAATCGAGGCAGAAAGGGAATCTAAAATGGTAAAAGGGGACTCTAAATTCTTGTGGGTTGCAGTTTATTGGTGGGGTTATTGGGCCATGATATATATAATTAGGTTAGTTGTTGCAGGCTGCTGACCATTTCCGGTATGACGCTTTTTAATTGATTGATGCCTCTATTCACACACGTTGTGCTGAAGGCAGAGTTGAACAACCATATGAGGTCCGGTTTGGATCGGAAAATAAAATAAATTGAGATAAATTAATTTTATTTTTTAATATTATTATTATTTTAAAATTTAAAAAAATTAAATTAGAGTTTAAAAAATAAGAATTTAAATTTAAAAAAATTATATTGAGATTTATATTTTATATAAAAATTTTAAAAAATATAATAATAAATTTAAGATAAATTAAGACAAATTTATCTCGTCTATAAAACCTAACCGGCCCTTAATTATGGCTAGCTGGAGCCTTAATTGATACACAATTATCATGTGCTCAACATATAAATGTGTGTCTATGAGAGAGAGAACCTTGTACAGCGGGTTTTCGATTTATAATTTTGGAGATGCACTCATATGCGGAGGAGTTGGATATATGGTGTTAGTATATTTCCATGATTCAGTCATGTATTTTAGAATATTATATCATATTATAGAATATTGTCGTATATGGAATATTCTTAAGACGTGATATTTTGGCTAAGCCTTAATTGCATTAATTGTGTTTAGGTCCCGATTATATTTTCTTATTTACCATACGACTGTTCAACTATAAATAGGTTTTTCATATACATTGAACAAGAACACTTGAATATACAAAGTTTTTTGTGTATATATATATAGAGTAAACAAAATACACGTCTCTCATATGAAGAGGAACTGAATATACCGTTAGTACTAGGGGTGAACAAAAATACCGTCAACCCGACCCGACCGATAGCCCGAACCGTTTCCGACCCGCAACTTACGTTCCGATTAGATGCAATCGAAAATGGGGCATTTCGATACCCCTATCGACCCGCTCGTTAACATTCGGCTAATGGCCGATAAGCCGACATTAGGTTAGGTCTCAATTCGATTCTTCGCCGCTCTCTCGCTTGATTTCACTGGCCATTTGCTCTTCTCAGTTCGTGATTCTCCGTGTTCGATTTCACTGGCCAGTTGCGCTTCTCAGTTCGGTGGTTCTCCGTGTTCGATTTCACTCGCCGGTTGCTCCTCCCATTTCTTCACCAATTTCTCGTTACGGTAGGTCACGCTTTCTTGAGTTTTTGGGTTTTGATGAGCTTTTGTATCTGTCTGATGCATTGATTGAGTTTTTGGGTTTCGATTTCATTTGAAGTTCTCTGTCATTGATTGAGATGAACGTCTCTGTCGAAATCTGTTCTATAGACTGTTCAGGTTTTTGAGTAATGCCCTCATATAAGAATTGGTTCCTTGTATACCAAAAAGTCCAAGCCACAAAGAAAAATCTGTCTAAATCTCTTGACGTACCTGAAGTTAGAACTTTTTGAATTAAAATCATCAAGTGTTCATGCTCTTCTTCCCATGATATATTGCAAAAAAGTTGCTTCCGAAAGGGACTAATTAAAGGACAAAAGATCAGAGCATGTAGATTGATGTGTATGAGCACTTGAGCATTCCCCATTGTTCTTGTTAAACTTGATTGAGTAAAAGGATTTATAATTCTTTTAACACAAATAATTTTTTAATTCTTTTAACACAAATAAATAAATAAAATCAAAATAAATAAAAGAAAATTAACAATTTTAATAAATAAAAAGATAATAAAATTCATATAAAAATTATACTTATCACTTGTGAAGTGGTATTAGAGACAAACATAGAGGTTTCATGCTATACTGTTTATGATATATGATGCTTAGTACAACTGTATTGTCTTATTTATTATGGGGCCCTTTCATATACATTGAAACTCGCTCAATATGCATTATTTTTCCGTACATAATTTTCTCACAATTAGCCAAAAAAGTAAACAGAGAATAAAAATAAGAGAGAGAGGTAAGCATATACGTCCGATTTTTCAAGTGTCAGATTGTAATTACTGTTTTTTATAAATAAAATTAAATCAAGACAATTATTAAACATGTGACTATCGTTTCTTCGCTAAAATATATATTTATGTCACGTACCTTTTCTGCTATCATACTTGTTAATAATAATTATATTTTTAAAAAAAATTACACTACATAATATCTACATATCATAGTATAATTTGATTGAAAAAATAAATTTTAAATTTTAGAAATTAAATTGTACCATTTTCTAGATATATAATACTGTAAAGACTTGCAAATATTACTTTTTTTTTTGTTCCAAATAAGCGTTCAGAATAATTACCAGGAAGTGATATGGTCCTGGAATTGGAAAACACGGGTTTACCAAACAGGAAGGTATACTTGTGCAGAATGCCAGAAACACTTCCCACTGCCACTTATCCAATCTAACTATTTGTCACATGAGTTCCAACTACTAGTCGAAAGGGAGAAACGAAGACTTGCGGGTGGGAGTCTGATTCGCACCTACTTGGGAAATGGCAAAATTGTGGCACCAAAATTGCCAAACTTCTTTCAAAGTCCATGCTTGCATCATATGGAGCCACGTTGCATATACCATTTCCGTTTGTTTAAGGCTCCGATGCTGTGCTTGGCGGCTTGGATACGATTCACGAATCGATTCTTATCCTCTGTTTTCTAAACATTATTATTAAAATATAAATATTTCATGTTTTTATTTAATTACTATCTAATTATTATAATTTTTACAAACTTTAAATAAGATAATTTTTTATACATCTCAACACAAAAAATTATAGTCTGATAATATATCAAATTTATCATATTTTTTAATCATTTTTAAAATCCAATAAAATACCTTAAAACACAAATTATTTCACTATTTAAAAAAAAAATCTCATTTTATCTCAACATAAAAAAAAAAAAAAACTTTGATATTACAACGCGCATAAGTAGACCTTTATATTTACAGAAATGATACTTTTACAAACAAGATTTTTGATTGGAAATTCCGATTATAAGAATATGATTTTTTTTAATTTTTTTTTTAATATAGTGATTAAATATATATGTTTTATTAATATTGTGATTTTTCTAAATTTTTTAAAAATTTTTTAAAATGATAAAAAATGTCAAAAAAATTCAACTAGGTGGGTCCCGTTTGTGAGTGAAGCATCAATCTTACGTTTAACGGTTTAAGCCCCTTGTCAACAACGACTGCTGCATTTTATCATTGAGATTATAAACAGAATATTGAGAAGAGATGTATCAAAATCCAATTTAAAATCGGATGATAGGTTATTTATTAAAGAGTAGTGCTATAATTATATATAAAATAATAATAATAAGAAGAATAAATTCATAAGTTAACATAATTTAATCTAATAATTTAAATTTACTTTATAACTTTACAATATGTGTACTACGATCAAACTAAATCAATTTACAAAACATTTTATCTTTCACAATATGTATGCACTCTTGGAAGCCATGCATTCGCCATCCTCCTTCGATCTCCTGCGCTAGTTATTCATTTTAGATTTTATTTGTATTCGAGGCTCATTTCAATTCATCTCAATTTTATTATTATATTTTTTTAATTTTTTTATACAAAACACAAATTCTTATACACATTTTTTAAATTTAAATATATATTTTTCAAATTAAAAAATAATAATACTATTAAAAAATAAATCAAACTCATATCTACTCTTCTCGTTCCTATATTTATTTAATTAATGCCTGTGGGTCCACACTATTATTCATTGGGATTGATATCATGACCAAATGTGATATATATTCCCATCATGCCTGCAATGATATTTTTTAAAAAGAAATTATAATTTGGTTAATATGAAACCAGTAGTATGATCTACTATCTATAATTTGGTCGGAATGGTGATGATTTTGAACAGGGATATGCATTTATTTATAATCGTCCAAGATTGGCTGTTCCATTTTTGCATAGTTTCGAGCTTAAAAGACATATATGGTAATATGTTATAAAACTAAAAAGAAAACTACTACTATTGCAATAGAAATATAAAAGAAACTCTTAAGAACTGAAACTTTCTTTCTCTCTCTATATTTTCTTATGAATTTCATTACAACTGAAGCCCATATTTATAGGCGTTGAAATTACTATGCAAGTTACTATGCAAGTCACTATGCAAGTCACTATGCAGATTTTAAAATAATAGTGGTGGGATCATTCACATAATTTTTAGTAGTGGGACAGGGGGCGGCTGCCGTTTCGTTCGTTCATTACAATTCATAACACTCCCCCTTGAATGACTACCCATAAAGAATCTGCCTCGTTAAAACCTTGCCAAGTAAAAACCCAGTGGGAAGAAAAACCAATGGCGAAGGAAAAAGAGTACAGTCTTCTTATGTATCCACAAGTGCTTTAAGATTGCTTCATTAAAACCTTGCAAAGGAAAACCCAGTGGGATAAAACCTTAGCGAAGGAAAAAGAGTACAATCAGCACAAGTCTTTAGGACTTTTACTCCCCCTGGAAAGTGCATGACGATAGTTTTTGAGTCTTCACATTTTAATATTCTGCACAATTTTCTTGAATGTTGCAGTTGGTGATGCCTTCGTGAATAAATCTGCCAGATTATCACTTGATCGTATATTTGATATATCTTCCTTTGATTTGAATGATACAAGCAGCATTATCTTCGTATAAAATTGTTGAGCTATCATTGATTATGAAATACCACACTTTTCTTGGATATGTTGAGTCATTGATCTCAGCCAAATATACTCTCGACTTGTTTCATGAATTGCAATAATTTCTGAGTGATTTGAAGATGAAAAATAATATCTGATTGACAGACTTAATAGAAATCTGATACCTGCAGTAATACTTAAACTCCCCCTGATAATATGCGTTAGTGTTTCAAGTAATAAGCAAATATGATTTCAGTATATATAACAAGTTAAGAATTCAAACACGATCTCCAACTAAATAATGCATTAGAGAGAGTATGATAATATTTTCATCTAAAATTTTCTCCCCCTCATTCGGCGTTATTAGGAAGAACTTGTTTATATACGGCGGAAATAACATTGGAAACCATCTATGTATGATAAAAGCTGTAAAAGCTTTGAGGTCTAATATTATCAGTTCGGCAGAAAATCAAATCCGCTTGACATTGTGGACAAACGAGATCTTGAAGAGATTTGAAGGCTTCGGGTTGTTGTTTAAATATAACCAATTTTACCATTGGTTTACTCCAGCAAAAAGATCTCGCATTCTTCATAGATTCAGTTGTTGTTTATCCAGAACGATATTATGTCTGATAGAAATTCTAATGTCCCAGATTTGAACCATGAACCTTTTATACCTCAACCACTCATATTTTCTCCTGAGGCTGTCAACACCATGATAGGAGCAGAGATATATCTATCTAGTAAATCTGATCCTGAAATTGTTGCAGCATCAAGAACCCTCAGTGCTCAATATGCTGCCTCTCTTACAACCATGTCTCAGAGGCTATTGGCGAGAACGAGTGAGGTTAATCATCTTAAAACTCAAATATCTGAGTTGCATCAAACGCTTGCAACTAAAGATAGTAAAAATAAAGATTTAAGACAAGAAAACAAGGAGCTGAAGAAACTTGTAGATTGGTATTCTCGTGACCTGAAAACACGAGTAGAAGAGCTGGAACGAGAGAGAGCTCAGATACAAAGTCAACAACAGCAGCTAACGGCAGAGGTTCAGCGTTTACAAGAAAATAGGGATAGCTGTAATTAATCTCGCTGGCTTTTGAAATTATGCATCCAGCATATCTTGTAAAGTGAGATTTGAAGAGATGATGCTTTGTCTTGTTCTTATTTCCATTTCTATAAGAACCGTCTTTAGCTTCATTTAGTACGCATCAAATCTTCTTCTCATATCTATAATTCATCTGTATTTGTATTCTTATTTTATAAATTTCCAATGGCTCATCAATTTCCTTTTACTATTTCTCACGATCAACATATGAGGTATCCTTCGCCTCAATTACAAGTTGTTCCTGCATCTTCCGCAGGTGCCATGTTGCAGCAAGCAAATGATCTGGCTAATAAGTCAGATCGTGAAGCTGTTTATGAGCTGGTGACTCTCGGCACCAGATACTCCTCCTCTATTGTCGGATTTTCCAACCGATTACAATCCAAAAATCGTGAGATTGAGGAGCTTAACGAGAAGGTTTCCGTACTTCAACGACTTATTCAAGAGTCTGACAGAAAAATTGCAGACTTAAAGTAAAAGAATAAGGATTTAAAATCCTTACTTGCCTCTTCATTTCGACTGCCTAATCCTTTAGATAAGGATGGTATGTTGCTTTATGAAGAGCAAATGCATTTGAGAGATGAGACTAGAAGTCTCAAATTCTTGTAACTCATCTATCAATTGAATAATAAGATCTTTCCTTTTCAAATGCATTCCTTGAATTTATAGCAACCCTTGTAATCTTTTCAAGAGTTCTAACAAGGTAAATCATCAACGTAAACTGCAATAATGGCAAATCCGAATTTTGATAAAACACATGGACATATAGGATTATTCTTAAATCCTTCTTTCAATAGATACTTGTTGATTCAATTATACAACATGCGTTCGGATTGCTTTAACACATATAAAGATGTTTGAAGTTTTATAAAGTACATACTCCTAAATGTACTTGGATTAGATGCTTCAAGTATCGTATATCTTTATATGTAATGATCTAATGATCCTTATAAATATGCAGGGACCACATTCATTAACTGCATATCTAATCCTTTTGTAATAACCAAATCGATTAAAAATATGAATGTGATTGCATTCATACCAAGGAAATATGTTTCCTCATAACTATTCTCGGGTTTCTGCAGGAAACCTTGTGCGACAAATTATACCGCACAATTTCATTTTGCATTACGCTTTCGTATAAATACTCATTTATATCTGACAGATATTACACCCTTTGGTGTTTGGACAACAGGTCCAAATGCATCTCGCTTCACTAGCGAGTTTAATTCAGTTTTAATAACTGCTTTCCATTTTGGCCAATCATTTCTACGTCGACATTCTTCGACGGATTTTGGCTCACTTTCTTCATTACTTCTGGTAATGTCACGTGTTATCATATATGTTGTCGACAACAGTTTTATTTCTATTCATAAATTTTTCAGTACTCATGAAATGTATTGAGATCTCATTGTTCCTCTCCAGGGGAAAACATTTCATGAAACACCTCTATAGGAGGTTCCTCTTCAGGAGGTTTATACTCTTCAGGAGTTTTCTCTTCAGGAGTTACACTCTTCAGGAGTTACCTCTTCAGGAGTTACACTCTCCAGGAGTTACCTCTTCAGGAGGATTAGAAAATACGGTCTCTTCATGAGCACTGATTTTTTTTTTTTTTTTTTCTTATGCACCAATAGGTCTTCAACGCTTCAGGTGTATCTCAGACTCATTTATTGCTGTTTTAACAACTCGTCCTTCAGGGACTTCAATTCTTGCTTAAGCATTAACAGCAGTAATATATGATTTTACAACACCTTTAGTGTCAGTAAATACATTATGTAATTGATTTGCAACATTTTGCAGATAAATAATCCTCTGAAATTCTGGTTCACATTTATTTGTAAGAGGATCAAATTTAAACAGGGCTTTATTATCCCAAGTAATTTCTTATCGTGCTTCAGGCAACGATATTTCATTATTTCAAAACATGATGAAATATTAATAAGCTTATATATAAAAGCTTAGTATAAGTAAATCAAGTGTTTGGCCGTATAACAGGTACGTGACTACTGTTTAGTCATATCACATCTATGACAAACATCTTCATTTTTTTATGAAGAATTATTCTGAGGGCCTTTACCCTTCTCTGAGTTGGATCACTTCTGGTGATACGATATATTTTTATCATCTTTAGTGTTGTCGCTTTTGGGACCAACACTTCTATAATTTTTCTACCACGTCTACGCCCTTAATTCCTTTGAAAGGATGCTCTGTTCACTTCTGGGAATAATGTAAATTTGATATCATTAATAGGACGTAACTGATGTAACAAAAACTCATTATTTAGCTCAATCACTGGAAGACAAAACAAAAGTTCAGAATATTTGTTGAACTTTCACTTTCGATATTGCTACTGCAGGAGCACATTCGAAGTATGAAAAATAATGTCTTCTTTTATATATCATCATCAGTGACATTTTCACTGCATAATTTTAATATTGAGCTGATTTTAAAGAGTGCAGAATATTCAATACCACTCTTAAAATCTTGCAACTTCAGGTGCAATAAATCATAATGATCTTTTGAAAGGATTACATCTTCTGGTGCTTATATCACTCTCTTAATTTATTTCACACAGTAAGATGATTTTTCATCATGAGATACACAGCATGGTCCTTCAGGGACACATGGTTTTCTTCTATGATTGTATCTTTCAAGTTCATCATCATATCCAAATAGATCTCATCAAGGATCCTGGATAAATAACATTTTTCAGAAATGTCAATAGTAATAAATTTCAATATTTGACATTATATTACAAAAATAAATCTGTGAATTTAAGAAATATATTCACATTATCATGAGAATAAAAGTAGAATTTTATGAAGTAATATTCAGCAATATTACCTTTAATATTTATCTCGAGAACTGCAAATAATATATAGAAAAACTTACTTGAAGTAGAAGACCACTAGCTTCAGTATCGGTAGAACCTTGTGCTGATAACGTGTTATAAAACTAAAAAGAAAACTACTACTATTGCAATAGAAATATAAAAGAAACTCTTAAGAACTGAAACTTTCTTTCTCTCTCTATATTTTCTTATGAATTTCATTACAACTGAAGCCCATATTTATAGGCGTTGAAATTACTATGCAAGTTACTATGCAAGTCACTATGCAGATTTTAAAATAATAGTGGTGGGGTCATTCACATAATTTTTAGTGGTAGGACAGGGGGCGGCTGCCGTTTCGTTCGTTCATTACAATTCATAACATAATAATTATTAAAAAAGAAAGAAAAATAATAAAATGTGAGAATATATAATGCGAGAGTCAGTTTGTTTGTACTTTTATCATATGGGTCCATGATCACTTTCTAATTCTTTGGACGTGGACATTAGTGAAAATAATGAAAATGGTGACCACACGTCCACAGGGGTGCCAGCAATGCAGCCTGATACCCTTACACTATTAATTATTACTTGTAGATCAATTGTTTAAATAATATTAGATATTTTAAATTTTATTTTATGTATCAATTTTTATTTTTTATTTTTTATTTTTATTTGAGATCTTCAAATTTAATAGTACCTTAGAATCATAACAACATTAAAATAAAAGAATCACAACATGAAATGGTATGGCAACACTTTAAAATACTCGACTGTTATTTATTAATTTATAATTATTTTTCATCTACTTTTTACTAGACTTCATTAATATATACTCTCAATTTGTCTCTTGATGTGCACCTACTACAAATTGTAGTTTTTTTTTCTAATTTCAAATATTTTTTTAAATATGTTTAAATATTTTTAAAAAATAAAAAAATATCAATTTATTAATAATAACTTTTTTAATAAATAAGCAAATTTTAAAAACAAATACATTAATGGTCAAAATTAAAAGACAAAATAAGAAAACATAGTAACATTATTCTATCAGTAAAGACATGATATGGGAGTTACTTTGATTATAACTTTTGACAATGAGCAGCGCTCGCGGGTGTAGCAGTCGGACGATCGAGATGGGTTTCGATAAGATTTTTAAAAAGTATATTTAAATTTTTTCATTCATTTTTTTTTATATTCTTAAACATTTTCTTAAAAGGTTTACAATATTATTAAAAAAATATTTCTTTAATTATTAAATAAAAAATAATAATAAAAGAACTATTGGAATCCAACAAACGATGAGAATATATATATATATATATATTTAAAAAAAAAATCCCAGCTTTCATTGGGAAGAAGAACTGAAGTTACATAGCTGGTATACAAACCAATTCAAACTCATCTTCCGCTAGTAAGAGAGCAGCAGGCCTTGCTAGACAGTGGACTTGATCATTCCCACTCCTTTTCACAAATTCAGCTTTCCAAATAAAATTAGAAAACAACAATTTTGTATCCTTAATAATTAAACCTATTATATCCTTCCATTTGCTTTGACAAGTTAGCTCCTTTATCACTTAGAGGTTGTCACATTCGATCATCACAGAAATCAGACTAAGTTTCCTGACTAGTATCGTTGCCTCCTTTGCTCCCAAGGTCTCTGCCAACACTGGATCCATGAAGGAATTTCTGGAAATCCTCTTTGTAGCTAGGGTGCGATACTGATCTCTAGCTATTAATACAATACCAGTTCTTTGATTATCTTTGTCCAAGCTAGCATTCCAATTGATTTTAACTTGCCATTCTTAAGGAGGATGCCATTCTATTCTGAAAATTGTTCTACTGAAAAGTGATGGCTAGCTGAGTAATTGAGTTTTCTCTGAAATCATTAAGTCCATGTATTGTTATTCTAAGCACTAGATTCGGATGTATAAAGGCTTCTTTAAAGATTATTTTATTTCTCTTGTTCCAGATAGCCCGGGATATAGCTGCAAAATCCTCTACTCTTTAGCGATCGATCCCTTGAGCGTATTGGAATTATCATGCCATGAAATCCTGTTAAATAGTTAATTGAGTAATTTTAGATATTATTGTGGAATTTGTAAATATTGTGTAATTAAAGAGTGTAGTCTACTAAATAAAATTAGTTTTTTTTTTTTTTTTTATGTAAATTATATATTTACACTGTTTTAAGGAGCACAACACTTCCACGTGGATTGTAAATATCATTTCTCATAATATTTTATTCAAATTTTTGATAAGCTGGACACAACATTTTTAAGTTTATTTTTCTTTTTCTCCACTTATTTTTTCTTTTTACGCTAAGAAGACCTTATCCACAAAATGTATTTTATTTTATTATAAATTAACATATAATCAGTGGAACTAGGAAATACGTTAAAAAGATTAGATAATAAAATTTAAAAAAAAAAGTTTGATATTAATAATATTTTATTATTATATGAGTTTAGATAAATAATCTAACATTGAAACTTGAGTTAGCTTTTTTTTTTTTGTCCAACTCGAATTAGGTTTTGAGTGAAAGAAATAAAAAGTAAAATGTAATATTAGATAAGCTTTAATGGTAGTGCCAAATAATGTCCATTTCAGCAATGAGGTACTGAGTTAGGAAATGTCAAAAGCTGGGCCTGAGTTGGGCCTGCATCATTTTACGTCACAGGCCCAGCTTGTCAGTGGTATGGAATGTAGAACATCCCGTGAAAATCCAAGGAATCAGAGGCAACAAAAGAGGTGACGGTCGCTGATGTTATTTTTGGGAAAAGAATTGGACAGTTTCATTCGACATAATACTGGGAAAACACAAAAGAAAACGAAAGAAAATAGTAGGCTCAGGTAATTTCAATAGTAACGTTATGTCAAATAATAATATTCCTGTAACCTCCGTACGCGAATTGACATCTTCTAATCAAAGAACCCACCTCACTCCGACATAACTCAACAGTCTCAACCTCCTCAAAGAGAACAACCTTAACTCTCCCTCTCTCTCTCTCTCTCTCTCTCTCTCTCTCTCACTAGAGTCATCAGCGCAAACCCATAATGGCACGGTGTCCAGGTTCGTTGAGGTACTCTTTTCAATCTCCGCTAATATATGCAAAACTTCTTGTATTGGCTTATCTGGGCATTGATTATCAGTTCATTCATCGCTGCATACTCCTTACCATTCCACGAAATTTCGTGAAATTTTAATGAATCTTGTGTTTTTTCCTTCACTTTTTTTAGAGGTAGAACTTTACATTAATTTCTGGGTTTTTACTTGTTTGGTGGACCTGATCCCGTCTCGTCTGTAATATTCAACGAACTTTCGAGCAATTTTAACGAGTTTTGGGTTTCTTTTTTTTCCTCTATTACGTAGAGGTGGAGCTTTATCTTCTTCTCTGTTTTTTTCCCTCTCTAAATTCTGGCCAATCCTATCATTGTGTGGTTCATTGTTGACGACTTACTACTGGGTATTTGCTTTTTGTTGTTCTTGATCCCCGAATAGCCTCTAATTCTACTTTTTGTCCTTTTATTTTTTAAATCAACCTTGTCTTTATCAATACCCTTATGATTGATTTTCATTTTCATTAACACATCTTAAATTGTTAGCATACTTACTTGTCGGACGCCATTATCTTAATGTAAAGTATGATCATGGAAATTATCACCGTCCTGATTGTCTCTGTAAACAGATATTAAGATTAGCTGATCGGCAAAGAAATTGTGTAGTTCCTCGGTGGTGGAGAAGGTGAGCTTCAGCTTCCTGTAACATTTTGAATCATATATTTATTTATGCGGTTTTTTGCTATTTTTTTATGCTTTCTTTAATCCTAATTTAGGATAGCAATAAGCGGATCGGTGTCGATTGTGTTATCCTCGATGGCAGAGTTGATTGGGCCGAGGTTGTATAGTTGCTGTAATTGCAGAAACCATGTAGCTCTTCACGATGATGTCATTTCTAAATCTTTTCAGGTGAGGACCTAATGTTGGTTTTGCTGTGTTTTTAAGCTTTTAGTCTTTATGCCCTTGTATTTGTATCAGTTGACTATTAGACCGACAGAAGAATTCATTAAGTGGCTGTAAACTATGATATGGTGAAGATGAATCAAATCTAGAGTGATGAATGATCTGGTTTGTATTGTTGTGCTCCATGATACGGAGGTTGTTTGGACTAATCTATGTCTGTAATTAGATCAATTTGTATGTGATTTGGGTATGCTGCAAGCACTATGCCAAAACTCGATCCACATTTTTCATTGTTATGTTGTAGGGGAGAAATGGTCGAGCGTTTTTGTTCTCCCACGCGATGAACATTAGGGTGGGACCGAAAGAGGACAGGCACCTCATGACAGGTCTTCACACTGTAGCTGATGTCTACTGCCTTGATTGTCATGAGGTGCTTGGTTGGAAGTATGAAAGAGCCTATGAGGAAACTCAGAAATACAAGGAAGGGAAGTTCATACTTGAGAAGTCGAGAATAGTCAAGGAAAACTGGTAGCACCAATGAAGTTTTCGTCTCATTTATCCTTAATGCCAGTTTAAGAGTATTGAATTTGATGCCTCGACGTGGATTATCTTGTCCAGAACATACTCATCAATTGAAGATGCTAAATTGTTGTTCCTTGCTGGGCATTCTACTTGTGTTTTCTCTGTAAATTGTATTTAGAGATCATCGATTATGTGGTTGGTAAATCTGTGATTCATTGTGTGGTTGGATTTCAATTGAATACATAGAACCATTGTAATATTGGTTTGTCTCTGTAATGGATTCAAGAACACAACATAATATGTTTGAAAACTCTTATATATCACTCTTCTAAGCATCATACTCTCAACATTTCTTGATGATCATACATGAGTATACTATGATGATGAGCATGGAAAACATCTGAGGGTATGGTATTTTTCTTCATCTTTTACGCAACTTACTGATACACTTTTAAAAAGAAGAGAAATTATATATACAAACCTCAAATACACAAGCCTTTTATAAAAAAATGAACTCACAATTAAAAATATAAAAAAATTCAATATACTTGGTGGGTAAGGGGAACCATCAAACAGCTGTAGCCTGATAGAGTGACATGGGTCATGACACTGAGGTGGGAAAGAAATTCCATTTTTGAGGACCACATCTTATGTTTCATTCCAAACAAACGCAGTTACGCAAACATCAAGGCCTCACAGCACCTTGATTTTAGCAGAAAGCAGTAAACAGCAGCTTTCAACTTTAGGTTCTGAAAAGTCAGCATCGTTGTCGTCAAGTAAACTAATTTCATGTGTCTATTCAAACAAATCGAGGGTAGGAACTGAGAAGGGAGAGAGGTGGGGTGGGGGATTGCTCCTCTCACGGTCACAGCTTTATGGAAAATGAACACAATATACCAAATTGATTCTTAAAAAACAAAAATGATTTACTCCATATGTATTGCCACAGAGTAAGAGAAAAAGTCTATCATTAAATCAAAAGAGGAAAAAGAATTATAACAAAACAAAAAATTTCAAAGATTAAATGGCAGATATTTTCTTCTTTGCCATCCACCTCGTTTTGGCATTTTCTATCGCTAGTCCCCTCATCCTCAGGAGTTCAATTAAACGTTGGTGATACTGCGTATCAATCGCATCCAGCTCCAGCTTCAGCTCATCACACTGATCCTTGTCTGCCAGAGATAGTGAACATATGCTCGACAAGCTCAAGTCTTTTGACATACCAGAACATGAATTAACAAAGGAGGTTGCAGATTTTTGTGCAGTCTCGTTAAACCCATCACACCGTTTTGAGCCTTTATAGGATCCATCACAACTGAAATTATCGGACTCTAAACCACCATTATCATTAGAGATCTCTGAAGCCGTTGAGATACCATACTCTGCAGATATATCTGAAACAGTTGATTCTTGATTGTCTTCATCTTCCACACGTGGGAAAACATGGTGCTCAAAAACTGCATCTACAGAAGCCTCTACTGTCCCAGAATTTCCCCCAATCTGAAGTACGTTAGAATCACCAAATGAACTATTTGATTGAGACGAACAATTCCCAAAACAAGTTTTCCATCCAGGTACAAGCTTTGTTATAAAGTTGTCAATTAACTCAGAAATGACGGCCACATCTTCTTTTGACAGATCAAGTTGCTCAACCATCTCCTCAGCGATTGATATTGTAGTATCAGAATCAAGATAAAACGCAAAATGGATGTTTCTCACCTGAGCTGTTAAAACAAGAACAATATATAGTTAATGCTAGAAAGGAAAGAAAGTAAATTATTCAGCAGCGCATTTACATACCATGGGGATCAGCAATGCGCAGAGTAAATGAAATTGTATTCGCATCATTTTTCTCCCCTCTTAACCTAAATTCGTTATTCTCAGTAAGCCTCTGAAATTCTGGAGTTGAACAGTCAGAAGTTTTCATACTACAGCCAACAGAACCCTTGCTAGAGTCTATATCCATGGCATGAGATTCAGGCTGTTGTGAGTTCACCAACACGGGCAAATTATTGGACAACAGCAGCAAATCACAATTGAGATCCTTCAAATTTCCAGTTGCAAGGAAAGGATCTTTCAACAGCTCCATTGCTGGCAATCTCTTAGATGCTGGAACCAGACACCTCTCTATGAACTGCTTCACTTGAGGGTCATTCACTTTACTGAGAGAAGCAGGCCTAATTCCCTATAGGAAAGGAATGTCAAAAAGGAAAAAAATTACAACCACCAGTTTTAAGAAGGCAAGATTGAGGCATACTGCAGGTAGTTGCCAACTTACAGAGGTGACCTTCTTGTATATTTGAGCTGGATTTTTGCATTCACTATATGGATATTCACAGGTAACCATTTCTAACATGCACATGCCAAAAGAATATATGTCGACAAGATCATTGTATTCCTCTTCATAAAGCTCAGGAGCCATAAATTCAGGAGTGCCTGTGCAAAAAAGGAAAAAAGAAAAAAGATAACAAACAGCAATTTACACAGTTAGGTCAAAGTCATAACACTTTCAGAGAAAGGGATGTCCATACCAATAACACTTCGGGCAGTAGGCTGCTGCAAGACAGTTGCCAATCCAAGATCTCCAATTTTAACTTTTCCATTGTTACCATTAACAAATATGTTGTCACATTTCAGGTCTCTGTGGATAATTGGAGGATTGTGGCCATGCAAATAGCTTAAACCTTGAAGAACCTGCCTAGCCCAATTCTTGATGGCCTTCATATCAACATTCTTATGCTTCTTTCGATATCTAGAACACGATGAAACCATGTATGCTACAAATTATCATTGAACCAAAGAGAGAGTGAAAGAAAATATGGCTAACAGTAAGAAAAAAAAGACTCACTGTCTCAAACTCCCAGAAGTGAACAACTCTGTTATTAGGTTGATGGTCTTGCTCTTATCATCAACCCAGGAATTATAGAACTTGATGATATTTTCATGTTTCAAAGATTTCAGCAGATGAACCTCTGAATATAATCTTTCCAGCTGTTCTGGTGACTGCAGTACATCATCAATGTTCACCTGGTTCCAAGCAACTTCTATTCCATCAACTTCATCAAATGCCTTGTATCTACAAATAACAAGGGAACCACAGGACAATTCTTTAAAAACAAGAAAAAACAAATTTTCTAGTTTGGAAAACGACCTACGTTAGAAACTAACTACTAGAACCATAAAGAAAAGAATTGACTAAGATAGGTTCTAAGAACCATACACAGTCTTAAATGCTCCTCTCCCCAAGACTTCGTTATACTGAAAGAATAAAAGCAATAGAAATAAACGTTATCTCACAAAATCAAATAGAATAAACAATTTGACTCAACACAGCATGCAAGATACTAACAATGCCTAGGAAGTTGAGACTAGATGACTACAAATAATCACAATATCCCTGCTGACATAAAAATTTTCATATTAACAATTTAAAATCTACGACATTTTTTATTTTTTTGATAAGTGAAAATCAACGACAATTAATGGAAACAAAACAAAAAGGACTCTTCCATCTGAATTGGATTTCCCAAAATCAAGATTGTTTAATCCATTAATTTTCCTTTGATAGACTACTATAAAGATTTACCAAATAATTTGGGAAAAGAAAAAGAGAGAAATAAAAAGCTAACAATATTATATAGTGAGTAGCCAAGCAGGGAATATTACCGACGAAAGCACGGGTAAAACATAGTTGGATTTTTCTTTCAAGTCTTTGAAATACACTATTTGATTAAAAGACGTATGCTAATCAATCGCATTCATCAAAACCCAAAAATCTTAATGCAAATTAATAGCAAAATGGATATCGTATCAAATCCAGCTAAATTTTTAAATGCTACCACTTGAAACATAAACTGTTGTTTGGTTGCTCAGAAAATAAGAGAAAAGATCAAGCACCAAATAGTCCGCCCAGCAATGCCAAAAGAATAATTGGACACGGAAAGTTGAAACGACGAAAATCAGAAAATCCATAATTTTTACGTTCTTTTCTTTGCCTAATAATATTATTGGAGAAAGGAACAGATGTTGAATTCAAAACCTAACACTACCCATACCCGCAAATATCTTCCATTAGGATCTTTCTCCACAACATCACCGTCCTGAGCCTCGGATTTGAGGCCCGCACCAAAATCCATTGCCAGAAAAAGACGACGAATTGCAACGCAAACAGATAAAAATAACGAGAATCGAGAAGAAAACGGGCGAGACGCTATCAAAGGATCTGGATCCTGATCCCAAAAAGACGAAGAAGAAAAAGAAGAGGCTTTTCCGAGAATGCTTCACAGGCCACCAAGTACGAATCGAAAGCCGATTTTCGGCAGCGGGATCGGCAGCCGACGAGTAGCAGCGACGAAAACGACTTCGATTCCATGGCCCTGCAGAGTTGATCGGCGATTAGGGCACACGTCTTTATACTAATCCCAGATTCGTCCATCCAACTATTATCTGCATGTTTCGCCACACCAATCAAAGTATCAAAACCTCAGAAAGCGCTTGGAGAATTGAGAGGCGTAGGTATTGCCGTATTTAAATAGAACCTCAAAAGATTGGAGTCGGATTAGGAGTTGGCTAACGACCGATTTTTAATTATTGGAGCGATTCAACAAACTGAAAAGAGTGAATGACGTATTTTAACAAACTAAAATACTCGTACATCTTTTTGATTTTTTGTTCAACTAAAAATAAATAAATAAATAAAGAATTACATATTTTACCTTTTAATTTTAATTTTTTTTATAATTTTTATTGAATACATTAATGATTGTGAAAGTTGATACATGTTTAATTTTATTATATTTTTATACGAGAAATTAAAAGTAAAACTCAGTTATTAGATAATTAAAAAATAAATATAATTTGAATTAGTTGATCAGTTCGAATAAATCTAAAATTAATATGAACAACTCCGAATCCTAGATTCCTAATCATATTCATCAACGGCTTCTTCAAAACTTTAATTTCACGGGATATGTATTTGGATATTGGATTATAAAATTATAGAAAAATCTTTTTATCATCATTCTTATATTATATACTATTTATTATTTTATTTTTTCTAAACTTATTGACTTCTTTAAGAGTGATGGTTGAAGATCTTCACTCACGCACCCTCTGTATTCTCAAAGAAAACTGCTAAGATTCTTGGTTTGATTTTAATTATCTTATTTTATTATTATAATTTTTCTAAATTCTCATATAAAATATAAGAAATAAATCAACTTTTTTAATCTAAAAAAATAATAATAATATTAAAAATTATTATAATAATATCTTATTCAACTTTAATTTTCATCTAAACTTACTATCCAAATCATGAATTTTAGTTTTTTTTAATTTAGTGGATAAGGAATTAGTATTTTTTTAATAATGTTGTGAATTTTGTTATTTTTTTAAAAAATATTTAAGAATACAAAAAAATAAATGAAATTTAAAAAAAAAAAAACATTTTATTTATCAAGATAAATTCGGACTACGTCCCAGATTCCCACGGGAGATGTAGAACTACTTGTTATCAAATGAGGATATGGATAAGAGATTTTTAAGATCTACTTCTCAAGTGGAATTAAACAATTTTTCGGAAAGGATGAATATGGGAATTTCATGTGCGTTTATAAGTAGCAGGTGAGATCCAATTAAGCTGAAAATAAACTAATTTTTCGACATGAGAAATTCAATTATAAGACTTGTGAACGGCGGTGATCGATTTGAAGTTTGAAGGTGGCATCAAACTCTACTACTTCGACGCTTCTTCGGAACAATTCCTAATCCAACTAGGGAAAGATAACCCAGTTCTAGTGCTATACAGAAACTTCCTTTGCCCTTAAATTTCCTAATCCTATTAGGATAACTACACTTCTAATTACTGCTATAAGTACTTCCCTCCGCTCACAAGTTCCTCACAACCAATTCTGAATTCAGCCAACCCCTACAGCCTTCTGTAAACAAGAATTCTCTTTTGGTTTTCTGGCTTCTTGTTCTTAGACTAGAGACATCAGACAAACGTTCAATCATGAATTTCATGATCTTTACTTCCTTCGATGCGGTGTGTGCGGAGTTGTTGGGGCAAAAGGTGAGGGCTTTGTTCCCTTCCATCGCCAAGGGCCACAGCGATACCGCCGCCTCCGCCACCGTCAGCATACAACAGGGAGACTCACAGTCACATGAGCCACCACCGGCAACTTATGTTAAGAAGGAGAAGCAGCTGCAGTAGTAGAGCTCACCGCGGTTCGCACCGGAGTTATATGGGTCGAACTGCTTCGAGACTCTCGTCTCTTATTAGCTTCTCCTATATACGTTCGTTTGATCGATGTTGTATGGCCGATAGAGACAGGGAACATTATACATATGTACAATCAGAGTGAATGCTGTACATTCTTTGATGATTGATGTTTATTCTTACGGCTATGTAAAAAACCACTACTTCTAATAATTAGTCTTTGAATGCTGATCTCGTTGATCATTACTCTTTTTCTCTCTGTTTCTTGTTTTCTTGATTCCTGTCCTTAGCTATGAAATTATCAAGCAAAAACTGACCTTACAAGGAACTGGCATTGTAGAGGGACGTCTGGGGGTCTTTATAAAATTATATGGACAGAAGATAATATTATATGGTTAATTATTTGAAAGATTCAACAAAGAGAAAAGAGTGAATGACGTATTAATTTAATGTTATAAAAATATAAAAAATTATTATATGAATCTATATGATTTTAATAAATATTTAATTTATTAACTTCATAATCGACATTTTTATCTTATATATAGTTATATACCAAAAAAAAAAAAAACAAGGATCATTAAAATATAAATACATGACAAATATAGTACTTTATGCAAATTATAAGCTTAACATAAAATACTCATTCATCTTTTTGATTTTTTGTTCAACTAAACAAATTAAGGAATTACATATGTTATCTTTTTTTTTTTATTATTATTGAATATAATGATGTGAAAGTTAATGTATGTTTAATTTTATCACATTTTTATACAAAAAATTAAAAGTAAAACTCAGTTTTTAGATAATTTAAAAATAAATATAATTTGAATTAGCTGAATCAGTTCAAATAAATCTAAATTAATATGGGTTGATATTGATTTGATTCGATAAACAATTTCAAATATTCACATAAAATGGGTTCAGTTTCTACCGAATCGACATTAATGGATTTGTTTTTTCGACCTTTGATTTATATTATGTACAGCGTTAGTTAAGGTGAAAACGGATGCACCGTAAAAGTAGTGGAAAGAGAGGTGTCCCAAATGGATGAACATGAATTCCGAATCCTAGATTCCTAATCGTATTCATCAACGGCTTCTTCAAAAACTTTTATTTTACGGAATATGTAATATCTGGATGAGAATAGATTTATGCAATCATAAATTTTTGGATAATTATCACATAATCATTTTGAAAAAAAATAAAAAAAAATATTAGATGGACATAAAAAATTAACTTTTTAATAGTGGACCATACTCATTTTCAAAGCGGTTACACGACGTTTATGCACCTTACAATTATATGTAGTATTCTTTTTATCATCATCATTATAATACTTGTTGACGTGATATTAAATAATAAATTTATAAATAAAATATAATAAATTATTTTTAATTATTATTTTTTTTTTTTTGAAGAAATAAGTTAACTTCATTATAGGCCATGAAATGAAGCATACAATGTGACCAATGACTGAGTCAACTGAAATCAGACGAAGTACAACTTCTAAATTTCTACAGACAAAATCTGAGAGACTAAATACTGTTAAAATGATGGTAAACTACTATTTCATTCTCTAATGGAGGAGAATACTAAGATTTAATGGATAAAACATTCATGACACTAATTTTTCATCTCACAATTTTCTCTGTACAAATGAATACACAAACAAAACTTAAGAAACACTAAGCAAAAGTAAAAGATGTTGCCTCCTTGTGATGGCGCATGGACACCAAAATGTGTTATACTACATGTCAAAGATGCTCTGGATATCCCGGATCCACTATGAAACATCAGGCAAGACCATCGGCAAGGCGGATTCACCAAAAGCGAGGCGCATTCAAATCGGGCCCCGCGCATTAGGAGCAAGCCTTTCCTTTTGACAAAAAATGCCAGGCGACCTGAAAATCGACGAGCGAGGGACACGGCAGCTTTGCGTGTGATGGTCTTCGGGCTTCCTACTCCTGTGTACTTGTAAGACAAACCACCATCTCCAAAACACCAGAAAAACTATCCACGAAGCCACGACGGCCAAAAAAAAAAACAGAGAGAAAAAGAAAGAAGGGCGGAGGCGGAGGAGAGATAAATCAGAGCTCCCCCTGGCAGCAGTGATTTTAAGAAAACCCTAGGCAGGGGAGGCGAATGTTTATCGCACAAGAGAAATCAACTCTTATTTCTAAACTAATAATTATTTAATATTATATCATATAATGATGAAAGAATGATGATAAAATAGATAATGAGTAATATTATTCTAAAATTATTTCTTTTACTTTTTTCAAGTAGTATAAAGTATAAATTTTATTTTATTTTTAAATATTCTATTTATAAGCTGGTGTTTAAAACACAAGCTACAATAAATGTGGGCTTTTTCCATAAATACATTTTTCGTGACATAAGTTCGTGGTAAATAGTGAGTTGTTAACATGAAAACTGATCGTGGGGAAAAAAAAAAAAAAAAAACAAGCTTTTTGCCATAAGGTCACGTAAGCAAGTAAAACTTTATTGGAAATAATCGTTATGTTGCGAAAAAATGGGGGTTTTGTGGCGACATTTTGTCCTGACAAATAAACTTACAGATTTGTTAAATTTATTTTTGTTGTGAGGGAAAAATTTGTCAAATTTTTTTTTTATGGGGAATAAAGGATTTTTGTAGCCACTTATTATTGCCACAAACAAACTTATACAAAATATTCATATTAGTCTTTGAGGCAAGAATACTTTTGTGAGAAAAAAGACTTGGTGGCATGAAACTTTTTTTTTTTTTACTGCAACATGTTGTGGCCGACGCTAACATGTCATCTGATATGGTAAATAAATTGAGTTTTTGCGGCGATATAATGAGTATTTGCGATGGTTTTTAATCGCAAAAAATAGTTTTTAAATTAAATCACTCACTCTCTCTCTCTCTCTCTCTCTCTAATAAAGAGCAACCCCCTCCGAGGCGACTTCACCTAGAGCCACCCCCACCCTGCGCAACGTCACCCCCTTCCCTTGGGGCGCTAGCAGCACACCGCGATTACGGATTCCCCTACTCTCTCTTCGAGAGACATGGTAAGCATTTCTCTCTTCTCCCATTGTCTTTTCTATCTATGAGTTTATTTCTTTGAAATTTGGCAATGAAAATGAAAATGAAAAAGGAAAAATTAGAATCTCTAGTTGTGATTTGCCATGAGTATGATATCTCGGCTTCATTCTTGTCTTGTCTTCTTTCATTTTGTTGGTTATATTTTGTTTGATTTTGCCTCTGAATCATCGATCACATGTTCTATTTTTCGTCAAAACTATATTATTAGTCTGGTTTTGTACAATGACTATCGATTTTTGCATATTTGATTTTTTTTTCTGTTAGGATTTCATGAAAACATAGGAATAGGATTGGGGTAGGGGTGGGCAGTAGGTACCCGGCCCTGCTGCCCTGCCTGCTTTACACTCTGCTCCTGTGTGGAGGAACGAAGCACCCCGTTCGCTACGGTGGGGGTGGGAGAACCCCGCTCATATTGGATTACTAAAACGAGGATGGGGGCGGGATGAGATGGATCCTCGTCCCACAAAACCCCTGCCCCGCCCCCGCTACATACATACATATGTTGATATATATATATATATATAATATTCTTCAGATAATATGTAAAACACTAAAACCCCACATAATATATCTTGCCAAACTCCACAAAACTCGCACAGAAAACGTACGACATTCGCAACCTCGCATCCCCACAAAAATTCACATAAAAAACTTGCATCCCCACGAAAAACCCACAACAAGGAAGCTCAGTCTTTGCTCCTCGGTTGCTTTGAGGTTGGTAAGCTCCTTGGCCATGGTTATCACCCACATCAAGCGAGAATTGAAAGTCGAAACTAGCGTCGCCATCAAGGTTATCACCCAGGCCCCACATCAAGCAAGAGATCACCATCCTCCGCCGCCTCTACCATGAGAAAGAACTAAAAGTTGAAAACCTAAATTTTGAGAGGGTACTAACAGTCGGGACTTGGAGTTGGGGAAAACTAAAGTAAAACAACATAACGGTGTGTAGTAATGCTTGCATTAGTAACTGGTCCAATTTTTTTTTTTTTATAGCTCAAGCCTCAACTGGCTCTTTTAAGTTTTAAGCGTGAACCAAAATGGGCTATGGACATGGATTAGAGGCCTTTTAAATTGTTAATTGGAACATTTAATTAAAACGCACCATTTTAATTATATACAATTCAAATATAATTCCTTCCCTTAGCAGCATCTTCGCCTTCTTATAGAAATAGAACCAGAGGTCCGGACTTCTTGAAGCCTTGAACTTCTTCTGTGAGTCGTAGCCATGAAGCCTTGAAGAGGAGGATCTCGCATGACACAAGCTATCGTTTACTTCCATGAAGGTAAGTCTCGTCATCTCGATATCTTTTAATTTTTATTTGAAAGGAAGGAGGAGGGGGCGGGGGGCAAACAAATGGAGGTCTATCCCCGCACCCCCGTGAACAGATAGGGTACCCCGCCCTCGCATGAACGGGGGTAGAGCATCAAAAAGAAAAGAGGACCCCTGCCCATGTAGGGACAGGGGGCAGAGGGAGGGTGGCCCCACTCCTGGTAGGGCGGGTAGTACCCCTAGATTAGGGTCGCAATCAGTTAAAGATATTTCTATGTTGATTAATATTCCAAAGAGAATTATTTGTCAAAACATATGCTTTAATTACTCTATGCTGTTGTGTGAAGCTTGAAAGAACTCTATGATTTTAAGCATTACGTGAGATGCGTTTGTAACCAACTTGTTCATAACAAATAATCATTTATAATCATTTGCCACAATAATTTTTAGTGGGAAATAACGTTTTTTTCACTCTTTAAGCATCACGTGAGATATATTTTTGTGACAAAAAAATGAAGTTTTGATGGGACAAAGTTTTGTTGCAAAAAGTAAGTTTTTGTGACCAATTTTTATATTTGTAGAAAAAAATATATAATTGACATTTTATTATCCACATACTTGTAACCAAAGATTGTTGTCACAAATTTCTCATTTGTAGCAGGAAATTGAGTTTTTGTCGCGATATGTTGTTGTCGTGAAAAAAAAAAATTGTTGTAGTGACATCATCATATATATTATTTAGATAGTAAGATTTTACTTATAATATTTAAAGTTTATTTTTTCTTATTAAATTATATCATCCAAGTACTTTTTTATGTACATAATCCAAAGCAAAAAAAGATTCCTTTTATTTATTCTCATATACTTTTATTTATATTTTTAATTAACTCGACTAGTTTATTAGTAATTACTTGAGTTAAATAAATCATAGCTTACATATAAGAGTAGATATAGCTTACAGATAAGAAGAATATCCATTTATTATGCTTATTGTTTCGGGCAAAATATAAATTTGATAAATATATCGTGTTTCCAATTAGTCTTTGAGTTTTGTAATAATTCTGAGATTTGGCAATAATAGAACAATAACTCTATTATGGTGATCAATGCAACAGCTTAAAATTAAAAAAAGAAAAAAAATAATAAAAATAATTTTTTAATACTCAGTCAGCTTAATTTAATTTTTTAATACTCAGTCAGCTTAATTTTCCTTGAATGATAAAAGTCAAAGTAAAAGGTGACATTGGGTTGGATGGCAATGCGTGGGGAGGTGAAGTCGGAGAATGTCTCGTTCATTTGTGGTTTGAGTATTTTCTTTCAAATAATAAGAATATTTTACTCATCATTATTATACTATATATTATGCATGATTTTTTTTTTTTTTAATTTTACTAAACTTAATGAATTCTTTTAGAGTGATGGTTGAAGATCTTCACGTACCTATGCACTCTCAAAGAAAACTGCTGAGGCCCATTTGAAGTAAGAGATCATAATTTTAACTCATCTCATCTCATTTTTATAATATTTTTAAATTTTTATATAGAATATAACAAATCATTTAACTTTTTCAATCTCAAAAAATAATAATAATATTAAAAAAATATTTAATAATATTTTATTCAACTTTAATTTTCATCTCAATAAACTTACTATCCAAATCATGAATTTTAGTTTTTTTTTTTAATTTAGTGGTTAAGGAAGTGTTTTTTTAATAATATTGTGAATTTTTTTATTTTTTAAAAAAATATTTAAGAATATAAAAAAAAAATAAATGAAAAAAAAAACAAAAAAACAAAAACAAACAAACTCAAGATTTTTAAGATCTACTTCTCAAGTGGAAAACAATTTTTCGAAAAGGATGAATATGTGAATTTCATGTGCGTTTATAAGTATAGCAGGTGAGTTCCAATTAAGCTGAAAATAAACTAATTTTTCGACATGAGAAATTCAATTATAAAACTTGTGAACGGCGGTGACCGGTTTGAAGTTTGAAGGTGGGATCAAACTCTACTACTTGAACGCTTCTTCGGTTCTCACGCATCCAACAATTCCTAATCCAACTAGGGAAGACAACCCAGTTCGAGTGCTATACAGAAACTTCCTTTGCCCTTAAATTTCCTAATCCTATTAGGATAACTACACTTCTAATTACTGCTATAAGTACTTCCCTTCGCTCACAAGTTCCTCACAACCAATTCTGAATTCAGCCAACCCCTACAGCCTTCTGTAAACAAGAATTCTCTTTTGGTTTTCTGGCTTCTTGTTCTTAGACTAGAGACATCAGACAAACGGTCAATCATGAATTTCTTGATCTTCACTTCTTTCGATGCCGTGTGTGCGGAGTTGTTGGGGCAAAAGGTGAGGGCTTTGTTCCCTTCCATCGCCAAGGGCCCCAGCGATACCACCGCCGCCACCACCGTCAGCATACAACAGGGAGATTCACAGTCACATGAGCAACCACTGGCGACATATGTTAAAATGGAGAATCAACTGCAGCAGCGGAACTCACCGCGGTTCGCACCGGAGTTGGATGGGCTGAACTGCTTCGAGACTCTCGTCTCTTATTAGCTTCTCCTATATATATACGTTCATTTGATCGATGTTGGATGGCTGGTAGAGATACGGAACATATATACAATCGCAGCGAGTGTGTACATTCTTTGATGATTGATGTTGACTCTTATGGGCCTACGGCTATGTAAAAAACGGCCACTGGTTCTAGTTAATCTTTGAATGATGTTCTCGTTCATTACGTGTTTTCTCTATATATGTTTCTTGTTTTCTTGATTCTTATTCTAAGCAATGAATTTCTCTCAATTTCTTCTTCTTTTTTTTTTTTTTGGTTTGTTGTTTTTCTTAGCTATGAAATTATCGCACCAAAACTCACCTTACAAGGAACTAGTCCCAGTCGCATTTTAGAGGGGCGTCTGGGGATACTTTATATAGACAGAAGATAATATAATATTATGTAGTTAATTATTAATTTAACGTTATATATAAAAATATCAAAAATTATTATATGAATCTAAATAGTTTTATAAATATTTAATTTATTAACTTCATAATCGACATTTTAATCTTATATATAGTATATACCAAAAAAAATAAAAATAAGGATCATTCAATTATAAATACATGACAAATATAGTACTTTATGCAAATTATAAGTTTAATATAATTTACTCATTCATCTTTTAATGTTTTGTTCAACTATAAAAAATAAGGAATAACATATTTTATCTTTTATTTTTTTTGTAATTTTTATTGAATATAATGATGTGAAAGTCAATATATGTTTAATTTTATCAAATTTTTATACAAGAAATTAAAAGTAAAACTCAGTTATTAGATAATTTAAAAATAAATATAATTTGAATTAGCTGGATCAGTTCAAATAAATCTAAAATTAATATGAGTTGATATTGATATAATTCGATAAACAATTTCAAATATCCACATAAAATGGGTTCAATTTCTACTGAATCGACATGAATGGAATTGTTTTTTGGACCTTTGATTTATATTAAAGTAGTTGAAAGAGAGGTGTCCCAAATGGATGAACAACTCCGAATCCTAGATTCCTAATCATACTTATCAACGGCTTCTTCAAATTAAACTTTTATTTTACGGAATATGTATTTGGAAATTGGATATTTATAAAACTACAGAAAAATCCTTTTATCATCATTATTATAATTATAACATTTCTTGAGTGATATTAAATAAAAGATATATAAATAATATATAACATGTAATTTTTAATTTTTAATTATTTAATACTACATCATATAATATTGATGAGAGAATGATGATAAAAGAAATAATGAGTATTATTATTCTAAAACTACTTCTTTTACTTTTTTTCAAGTAGTATAAAGTATAAGTTTTATTTCATTTTTAAATATTCTATTTATAGGGTGTGTAAAACACATCACCATATATCTTATTTACATAGTAAGATTTTATTTATAATATTTAAATTTCATATTTTCTTATCAAATTATATCATCCAAGCACTTTTTTATATATATCATCCAAAGTAAATAAGATTCCTTTTATTTATTGTCATTTAATTTTATTTATATTTTTAATAAACTCAACTAGTTTATTAGTAATTATTTGAGTTAAAGAGAATATCCATTTATTATGCTTATTGTTTCGGGAAAAATATAAATATATCGTGTTTCCAATTTTACTCTGAGTTTTGTAAAAATTCTGAGATTTTGCAATAATATAACAATAACTCTACTATGGTCAATGCAACAGCTTAAAATGAAAAAAAAATTAAAAAAAATTAGACAACTAATTTTTTCACTTCAATTCAAAATTATGGTCAGTGCAACAGTCTAAAATAAAGAAAAAGAAACTAATTTTTTAATATTTTTTTTCTCTAAAAGTTAGCATTTTATAGATAAATTACAAGGATACCACAATATTCAATAGGGTGAAAGTCCCTAACAATCATTCCATAACAAATAAAAGCAACACTAAAGAAAAGAAAATAAAAAGTGAGCTATTTTGCTAATAAATTGATTTTACCCTAATTCCCTTAAGCAGAAGCCACTCAAAAGCGGTTTTGACATAATCTGATAAACAAACTATAAACTTATGACTAAAAGTTGTAGTCGAGAAGGTGCGTTGTATTTTGTTAATTTGTTCCAACTGAAAGAGGCTACCACAACCACATTCTCTTGATCGCTGGTTATTGAAAGCAGTAATATAGGAGAACCGATACAAGGTGACTATCGGCTATGACGGCGCGTGAGGAGCACGCATTGCACTAGAAAGAAAACTAAAAGGACAGGATGGTAGACTAGAAGCCGCTGATTTCAATGGTACTATGCATGGACGACGCATGGTGGTCACGCACATTCCCTCAAGCGCGTGAGAGCAACGCGATGCATGTCTGGTCAATTTCTTCCTTTCCTCCCATGTATCGGCAACTGTAGATTCTGGCTGGCTGGCATGTGGTGGTCATAAAAGTTCTAACATTTTCCTTAAGTGATAAAAGACAAGGTAAAAAGTGACATATGGGTTGGGTAGCAATGTGTGGGAGGTGAAGTCGGGAAATGTCTCATTTTTTTGTGGTTTGAGTATTTTCTTTTAAATAAATAAATTTTTTACTTATCATTCTTATATTATATACTATGCCTATTTTTTATCTTTTTCAAACTTCTTGAATTCTTTAAGAGCAATAATGCTACATACAATTTTTAAATGTGGAATGTTATATACAGTTTTAAATGGGATGGTTAGGCTATAAATTTTACGTTTAAAACTTTTTAAAATTACAAAAACATCCATCCAAAAATGATGTTTTTCTTATTTAATAAACAATGTGTACATACAGTCTCCAAATAAAGACCGTAAATATAATTTCTAATTTATTTATTGTTATTTACTTATATTTTTATTATTAACAAACTCATCTAGTTTATTAGTAATTACTTCAGTTAGATAGAATATCCATTTATTATGCTTATTGTTTCGGCAAAATATATATAAAGATTTGATAAATATATTGTGTTTCCAATTTTGGCATATTAATTAATTAGTGTTTGAGTTTTGTAATAATTCTGAGATTTGGCAATAATAGAACAACTATATTATAACTCAAATATAACTTCAAATTAGACAATTAATCTTTCTCATGTCAATTCAAAATTATGGTCAATGCAACAGCTTAAAATAAAGAAAAGAAATTAATTTTTTAATATTCAGTCGTAGTATAGTTGTTACCCTATCATTTTCCTTCAGTGATAAAAGACAGTAACAAGTGACATTTGGGTTGGGTAGAGGGAGCAATGAGTGGGGAGGTGAAGTCGGAGAATGTCTCGTTCATTTGTGGTTTGAGTTTTTTTCTTTCAAATAAAAAGAAATCTTTTACTCATCATTCTTATATTATATACTATACATAATTTTTATTTTATTTTTAATAAACTAAATGAATTCTTTTAGAGAGATGATTGAAGATATATCAGCTTCACTTAAGCACCATCTATATTCTTAAAGAAAAATGTTAAGACCCCATTTGAATTGAGAGATTATTTCAACTCTTTTCATCTCATCTGATTTCATTAATATAATTTTTTTTTAATTTTTTATATAAACATAATAAATAATTCAAATTCTTCAATTTCAAAATAATAATAATATTAAAAAATATTTTAATAATATTTTATTTAATTTTGAACTTCAATCTCAAAATAATATTAATTTTTATTTTTTTTAATTAGTATTTAAGAAAGTATTTTTTAATAATATTATAAATTTAATTATTTTTTTGAAAAATATTTAAGAATATAAAAAAAAAATGTATTTCTCAAGACAAATTTTGGACTACATTCCTCAGGAGGATGTACTTGTGGGATGTAGCACTACTTATTCTCAAATAAGGATCTCTCAAATAAGGATCACAAGGATAGGAGACCGCAGACAAATTAAAGATCAGCTTCCTGGGACCAAAAAAAAAAAAACTCAGGATTCGCAAGTGGAAAACAATTTTCCGAAAAGGATGAATATGTGAATTTCATGTGCCTTTTTTTTTTTTCTAGACTGAATTTCATGTGCGTTTAAGTAGTGCTACATCAAACTCTAGTACTTCCCCACGTCTTCGGTTCTCACGCATCCAACAATTCCCAATCCAACTAGGGAAGGCAAGCCAATTCTAGACTTCTAGTGCCATAGTACGTACAGAAGCTTCCTTTGCCCTTACAAATTTAAAATTCCTAATCCTATTAGGATAACAAGACTTCTAATTACTGCTATAAACTACTTTCCTTCGCTCACAAGTCCCTCACAATCAATTCAACCAACCCCTACAGCCTTCTGCAAACAAGAAATCTCTTTTGG
Organism: Platycarya longipes; assembly: GCA_036559045.1. Classification (NCBI taxonomy): domain Eukaryota; kingdom Viridiplantae; phylum Streptophyta; class Magnoliopsida; order Fagales; family Juglandaceae; genus Platycarya; species Platycarya longipes. Next base: position 15,427,129 of record CM071799.1, on the reverse strand, counting down.
TTTTCTGAGTCGTGTTCTTGGAGTAAAGATCAGATTAGACAAAGAAAGGGTCAATCATGAATTCCATGATCTTCACTTCCTTCGACGCCGTGTGTGCCGAGTTGTTGGGCCAAAAGATGAGGGCTTTCTTCCCTTCCACCGCCAAGGGTCACAGCGATACCGCCGACGCCGCCAATATCGACGTGAACAACAAGCAACAGACTGCAGACTGCCAGTCACATGAGCAACCAACGGCGACGTATGTTAAGAAGGAGAAGCAGCCGCAGCAGCGGAGGTCACCGCGGTTCGCCCCAGAACTGGATGGGTTGAACTGCTTCGAGACTCTCGTCTCTTATTAGCTTCTACTACGTTCGTTTGATCGATGTTGTATGACCGATAGAGATAGGGAACATATGTACAACCACAGCGAGTACTGTACATTCTTTGATGATTGAAGTTGATTTTTACGTCCATGTATGTAAAAAACCCACTGGTTCTAATTAATCTTTGAATGTTGTTCTTGTTCATTACTTGTTTTCTCTCTGTTTCTTGTTTTCTTGATTCATATTCTTAGGTATGAAATTATCATGCAAAAACTCACATTATAAGGAACTCGATCGCGTGTTATGCAGTTCATGTTATGATGCTAGATGTAATGTAGAAAATAGAGTGTATTTTTATAGAAAGTTTGTAAGTGGTTTCTAGAAAATGAAAGCCGAAAGCTTATAATGCTACGGGATCTTCGGAATTGAAAGCAGCCCCAACGTTCATCATAAACGACGTCGTCTGTTGATTCCTCAGTCCAGGCCCCAAAACGCAGCGCTTTGTCCAACCCAAAGCAGCCCATGCTCTTGTTGCTAAACGACGCCGTAATCCCCTTTGTTCTTGCCCCGAAATCCCAGCTTTACTTCTCTCTATTGCCCAGACTTCGTCCCCTTCCCTTACCATGAATCCGGGCTCCTAACAGTTCATAGATCAACGTTGAAGCTTGAATTAGCAACATACTCAACACACCAAAGAAGGTGAGGGGGCCAGCCAAAAGCATGCCCTGCACGCCTGTAATGATGAATCTAGATAATTCTTATTCGAGCTTTTTGTTCTTTCTTTTCTTTTTTCCTTTTTTTTTTTAAAGAAATTTGCATATCGATTGAACTCAAATTCATCGTTGAAAATGATGATCGGTGATTTTTTTTTTTTCCCCATCACAGTGTATAAATCAAGTAGCTTATAATCTTGTTTAATCCAACTGCTTTCTGTTAGGCTACTGTTATGGGTGGATTATGAATTAAAAGGGATTCTGTAATGTAAAAGGTAGTGAAGTAGATGAATACAGGAAATCAGAGATATAATGCGTAAACCTTCGTACACCTAGCCTAATTTGGCTGTAAATGAATCAGTTCTCTTCGACAGGTCGCTCGATACTTATCCAATTAAATTCGATTTGAATTTGATCAGTATAAAAAAGTTCACTCATGAAAGCAAATACTCGCTTGATTAATAAATGATGCATACCTAAAAAATTCAACTCGACTTAGCTAAAATTCATTAAGGCTTACTCATTTATACTTGAATCGACTAGTTAGCTCGATTCGATTAAAACTCATTCATATATAGATAAATATGTACATACACCTATGTATATATATATATATACATATATATATATATATTATATAATATGTATTGCAAATAATATAAGTAAAGTACTTTTATAGTTAAATGTATAATATGTAACCTAATTATTTATATTTATAAAATGAATATACTTTATAGTTATATTTTATAATTTATACAATAATTAATCGATAAAATTTAATAATTTCATATATGTATGTGGGAACATATATGAAATAAATATATGCTATCATGTTATGTATATGTATTAATAATATGAGTAATGATAGACATCAAAGTTTTGAATTCCGTTCCGGTGACTGCTTCGATTGAGGCACTGGAACGGAATATTTTGGTACCGGTCTATTCTGGTGTGTCCTTTCGGGATTAATTATATATTATAATATATATATATATATATATATATAAACTAACAACTAATAGAATAAAGACATATGTATATAAGTGTTTATCATGTATATGTGTACATATTAGAATAATTGAAGATTTATAAAATGATTATAAGTTGAAAAAATACAAACTTGAGATGAGATATAAAAATAAATAAATAGATAAAATATTAAAAAATAATGATCTTTAAAAAAAAAGAATTATTTAAAATTATAAAGTATATAAATATATTTTATATTCTAGAATTAATTAAATACCATCTAAATTTATAATTTAAAAAAAAAATGTCATTCAAACACAAAAAAATTACAAGATTAATCTAAACCAGAATAAGAACCGGAATGGCTGGAATTTAGACCAAAACAGTCGGAATTTGACCAGAACGAACTAAAATTTGGACCAGAACGGAACAAGAAGGTATAATGCACAGGTTGAGGTACTGGAACGGAACATTCCAACAGTTCCAGCCGGAACAGAACGAAATTCAAAACTATGATAGACATACAACCATTTTTACAATTTTGTATGCAATTATGTGTTAAAATAAGAGTATTTACGTAAATTCATATTACTTTTATAAATTACTTTATAAAAATGTCTTTAATTTAAAACATAATTGTAGTAAAGGTTGTAAAAAGTATAGTACATCTGTTATTATTCTAATAAATAGATATGTAGCCTATGGACATATAATATATTGTTAGTTTCGATAAATATCAACTAGTTATATATTAATTATTTATAAATTTATAAAATCTTATAATTTAATAGAAGTTTTACTTGTTAGTATACAAATTTAATTTAGAATTTTTTATTTTTTTACTTATCTAGTTTATTAGTTATTAAATTTTATTCAAATATAAAAAAATAAATAACTTGACATTGAATTCGAGCTCTTTTGTGAGACGAGCTCAAAAGCTCAAACTTAAGTTGAGAACTTAACTTACCAAATTTAGTTTAAATAAATAATAAACAAAAATTTCGAGCTCGAATGCAAGCTCAAGTATTTTTATGTGAGTTGAGCTCAACACTTGCGGTTTGACTCAACTCGATTACATTCGTACGCTTTAGGATATTCAAGATCTCTAATTCTTCCACGAAAGAAAATAACTTGCATCTTCATAAAATACTCTAGAATGATGAAAACTTATCAGTGGTGTGAGACTGGACAAACCGAAAGTAAAGACATCCTTTAAAAGACTAACTTCTAGAACACAATCAAAATTATATCGTTTATCACACCGCCCAAAGCATTGAGTTTTAGGCCTGATTTGGATTCCAAACCCATCTTAACTCATTTTTATTTTATTATATATTTTTTCAATTTTTCATACAAAATACAAATCCTTATATACATTTTTTAAATTTCAATACACAAATTTTAAATTCTAATTCAACTTTTTCAACTTTTAAAATAATAATAATATTAAAAAATAAATTAAACTCATCTCAACTCATTTCATTTTTTAATCCAAATGAGGCCTTACAAGACCTTAAGCCACTACTTGACCATTACCTAAAAAACTGTGCTGCTTAACCCTGCCTTTATTGAGCAACGCCGTTTAGACAACTTCAACTGCGTCGTTTTGATCATTGCCAAGTAGGAGTGTCAAAACGTGTTAACGGGTCTTGTTTGTGTTGTGTCAGGACGTATACATAATGCTTAAAGGGTCACACGAACACGACCCGTGAAGGGTTTCGTGTCAAAAACTTCAATTCTAACACGACCCGTTAAGATAACGGGTTGACACGACACGACCCGTTAAGAACTGTTAAGACCTTTGACACTATATGACACGCTATGACACGACACGATACAACACAATTTGACACGTTTTGACCTTCTGTTAGTGACACGTTTGAGTTTAACCTAATTGATTTTATACAAATATTAAAACTTAAACAATAGTTATAAAACATAAAAAATTAATTATAAATTACAATCTTAAAATTATAATTCAATAAATAGTACACTATAAAATATGATAAATACACAAATATGATCCATACATTGTAAAATATTAAAATTATAACTCAAACATATTAAATAACAATGAATTAACTCGTTAATGATTTTTTAATAACTACTTAAATGGGATAGCTAAGTGTCTAAGAGTATAAATCTAATTTTAAATTAGGATTTTTTAAAGTTTAGCTTAATTGTATAGAAGTAAATTCAAATTTCTTAACGTGTCTTAACGGGTCATAAAGGGTTTGATCTGTTATGACCAAATCCGTTATGACCCATTATCAAATCGTGTCTTAACGGGTTGACACAATTTGACCCGAAACCCGTTAAGGCTAAATACTAACCCGCTTTTATCGTGTCGTATTCGTTTCGTATTAACATGTCGTGTCACATATTGCCACCCCTACTGCCAAGTGCATAAGAAGCCTCTCTCGAATCTTCACTTCTCAATTCTCATATAAATGATAGATTGTAAATGATAAAATCCAAGTTAACTCATAATTTTATAACAAATTTACAGCAAACATTTTATAAGCTCCAAATGAATATATTAGGTATACAAAAAGATAAAAGAAGTTTGATACAAATGCAATACATATTTTAAAATTCTTGTGAATTAAATATTATTAAGAATACACTACAAACACTCAAAGTTGGTTTACCAACATATATAAATAAAATTATAGATATGTTGTAAACAATAGGGGTTATAAGATACAATATAAATAAAAACTATATGGTCATAATTAAATAGATCATGAAAAAGCTCGAATTCGTTCAATAATTATATAAATTCTTATTTATTTAGGATGACCGAGTATCCTGTTCTTTACCCATTCTCAATATGATACTTCTAAAACATTGTTTAATTTTTATTTTTAATTGGAGCTAGTGTTTGACCTTATCACAAAATTCATATTAACAGAATCTATTTTAAAAAGTCGATGAAGAGTCAGTCTTGGTTTAAAAAAAATTTCATTTTCAACCTTATTTCTATGAATCTTATAAGTTTCGTTAGTTTTTTATTTCTTAAATCAAAGCCAACTCTCAATCGACTCTTTATAAAATTATTAACAACTTAGGCCAATCCTTTTCTTTTTAAAAAAAAAAAAATTCAGATAGAGGTATAGAACTTATTTAGTACGATTCAAACTTTAGAGGACTTTGTCGATTCATTGGACTCTGCATTATTCATTCCTTTAGGACTTGAAAAAAATAGTCTTAACCAGCTAAACAATCCACCTGCCCAGCATTATACCCAAGTTGGGATCCCATGCACCATGTCAAATGACCAACATAGACGTAAGTAACATTTCAGAAACCAATTAGATGCTTGGGAAAATATGCAAATCCAAAAATATATATATATATATATATATTCAGAGTCTGACAAGAGTACTTTTTACTAAATAAATTCTTACTGCTAGCACCGTGTAATGTTCTAGCGTATCGATAATCAGCTGTAGCTTAATTTAATCTTTCAATTTGACATATGTGCAAAATCAAATGTCTTATATCATTTCCAACACATTTTCCACTTAGGGCCATCTGCTACAGTGATTATGCATTGAGGGGAAAATAAACATCCACAGAGACATGGCAACCTCTCTTATTTGATTGTATCCATGCTAATTAAGTTATAACATTAACAGAGAAATACAACAATCAATCCTACTTGCGGCCACATATCTGACTACATTTGTTTTTGTCATATTACTTACTTCTGAAGAAGTTCCTCCTCTATCAGTTCAGCTCCACAAAAAGGCTGGCCTGAGGATGCAATCCTGCTTCGCTCAATGTCAAAGACAGTTTCTCTGGGCCATAAATGACCCGAGGAAAGTTAGAGACAAGGCTATAATTCTCGACTTCTAAACATCCCAAAGAATCAACATAATCATATAGAGATTGAATCGTTGCAGTACTGTGGAACCTCCTCTCCTTGCGTTCTCCAGTAGGAAACCGCACTAGAACCTGGTTTTAAAACATAAAGCACAAATGCACAGCAGGTTCCATGAGAAGTTTAATTTCATGCCCAAGCTACCAACAAAAGGTATTAAGATAATGATATCTGAGGGCCGAGGCCATACACGAAATGCAAAACGCAAAGAAGTTAGATACTAATGCTTCATGTGACAAGTCAAAAGGAAAAGAAAGACTATTACCAGGCAATGTTGTTGTGATAAAGTTAAAAATTTACACTTGGTTTAACAAACATATAATGGTAAAAGAAAACTTGTTGAAAAAAAACCGTACAAGAAAAGCATGAAGCCTATAAAAGTATTAGTTCAAACTTGACATACCTGTGTAACATTAGGTCCTTTTTCAGGTTCAGCACCAAGTGACAAGGCTTTCTCATGCCGCATTCTTGCTAATGCAGCCTCTTTCTCTGCAGCTTCACGTGCAGCTCTTTCACGAGTCTCCTCTTCCTCCTTGCGTTTCCTCTCAGCTTCAGCAGCTTCTCTTTCGAGACGTTCTTGCTCTTCTCTCAGCTGGCGTTCCCTAGCCTGATGCAACATAAAAAATCAATAAGGAGTTGTGAGAAAACAGTGACAATTCTTTCTAAAACAGAACTCTTTGCAGTGTGGAGCAAGGGAAGGAAGAATTCCATCTGGCCTACAGTAAAAGGCACAAGAAGATGAGCAAAAAATCCAAGTTAATAGAATTGCATACTTGATCAGCTTCAAGTGCTGCTCTGTAAGCAGCATCTTGCTCCTCCCTTAAGCGCGTGTTGTTTCTTCTTTCTTCTGCATCAAGCCTTGCTGCAACAAGAACAGGAGCACTTTCTTCAAGTACTTTCTGTAATATCATGAGCATTTCTTCAGGAGATTTTGGTCCCTCAACCTGGAGAACATAAAAACATAAATGGGCAAGTCCAACATACAAAAGAAAAAGTTGTCCCCTTCAGAAACAGTGAAGGCTAAGAAGGTAATGAAAGGATCGTGATAATAAGGCAGATAGCAAATTTAAAGTTCGATGAAAGCAAAAAGCCCAGTCATCTCACCAATTAAGGAAAGAGTTCTGCTACGTATAGTCATTTTTGTGCACTCCATTCAGGTGATTGACCAAAACATTTATTATAAGTTGATGCAACCAATCACATTTCTGGAGTGCACAAAAATGACTGCACATAGAATTAACCTTAAGGAAAAGAAGATCCCTTGCGTATAGATGTTATAAGAAGTTAATTCTATGTGCAGTCATTTTTGTGCACTCCAGAAATGTGTGGGTACACTCTAATCCATAGATTGGCAGCAAACACCATCTATTCCTGACTAAATCTATGGATTAGAGTGTACCCACATATGATTAAATGGATTAGAGTGTTCCCACATATGTATTTAATCATTCTTAACAACACTCAATTTCATTATGATATATACAACACCCAATACTGTTTAAAAAATGATATCACATTTCTGAGCAAATAGATTAAGGCAGAGTGGTTGTCCTAACACCTGCAATAGGGCGGTTGGCTCAGACCCCATCAGACAAAAAACAATGAAGTTCAATGCAGCCATAGAATCGTGCTTCTATTTTCCATTGCAAGTTTGCCCTTAAAATAAATAAGGGCAAACTTGGCTTCCAGCAGCAAGATAAAGCAAGGGAAAATTCTATATAATAAATTGTTTGTTGCCATGCATTTTTCTCATGTGAAACAATGGAGCATCATGGCAGATGAAGGGCCGCCATACTTCTCCATCAGACTCCTATGCATGAACAAAGATATAAGAGGAAAATACACTTTTTACCCTTCAAGTAACAGACGTCCTACATTTGGTACCTCAAACTCACAAAGCTGACACAAAGCACCTTCAAACTAGTAATAAATTGCAATTTGCACCCCATCAAACTAGCACTTTCCAAGAATGTGTCACGTTGTTTACCTTTAACCATTTTTCATTCATCCCAGTGGCTAAAAATGAACGAGGGTGATGTTTGTTAGTTTTTGGTAGTTAGTGTGTAATGTCACTTTTAGTGGAATATGCCCTGTGTATTTGAGCAAAGTCTTTTCATTATTATCCAATAAAATTTTCGCCGTCTATAAAAAATGGTACTTTTAGTAGGTTTAGGGTATGAAGTGTAGACCAATTATTAGTTGGAGGGTGGAAAGTGAGTTTTCACCGAGAAATAAAGGGCTATTAAAGAGAACCAACTTGTTTCTGGCATCATGTCCATAATGAGCACATTAATCATAGGTCAAAACTCAAATCCCCCCTCGTATCAACACTGTGGTCAACATTATCGCTATCATCAATATTGCCACTATACAAAAGTTATGTAAAAAATATATGGTTTTCCCTAGTTTTTCCCCTTCTCCCAATTTCAAACCCATATTCACCACTATCAACAATTAATCCTATACCTTCTCACTCCCGTATCATGCTCATCTAATCTGACTAAGTCAGCTAAATGTTTTAATGGGGAATTCCAAATTGCATTGGACAACGCGTAAATTAGTACAGGATAGAAAAATACAACAGCAATCTAAATCAGACATAAAATAGATGTAAAAAATAACAGGGTTCCAAAAAATTCAAACAATACATTCGAGGTTTTTCAAAGAATCTTGCAAGTGATTCCACCACAACAAAGAAATTAAAAAGCCATAAGGGCCACTCAGACTCTGCTCGACTGTCTCGGTCCCTAAGAACTCTGGAAGAATTGAGTCAAAAAAGGGACAAAAGAAAAATCAATGAATGGAATTCACCAATCATTACTTTTCCTTATTGAATTACATCCATTATCTCAATGAATTGAATATACCACATGCTTGTGAGGAATCTTCATGTTGTAAGCCTTGATTGAGGAAACTCATTGAACATCTTATTTGTGTACATTCTGGCTAAAGTTATCAAACCAGAGCTTGCTCCTTGTGTCATTGAACAAAAACTTACACCATTGATCCAATGAAAAGTCCAGAAGAACAACAAAACACAAAAAAAAAATCGAAATAACAAGATGCAATTACAATTGCTTTATTTATTTACTTGAAAGAAAACAAATGCTGGATGAGTGGTTTCTAAAAAGGAAACTAAAATGGAATTCTTTGTTCAACAACCAATATACCTTTTTTGGGTCTACTGAACGGGTATTCTTCCCTTACATTAAACCCTCCCACCCTAGTACAGATGAAACTTGATTCCAGGTATCCTATCCAATGGAAGGAAAATGTATCAATTTGGATCCACTTTCAGCTGCACACAAGACTTGATTCTTCTTTTCGGGTATCCTTTTCAGAACACTTGTTTTTATCATCCAAAAAATGAATGCCAAATGTTAAGAGGTCTAAGCGAAGATTCGCTATCGTTTGACGTATACTGTGTATGCAACCAGTAGATTCAGTGGGATGCACCCAATTCAAATTCTATATATGACCGATGAGTGTGATTATAAAAATAAGAAGAGTGACAAAGATGATTTGCTCCAAAGTAAACTCTCTGGATTCGGATACCACAAAGTTCCACTGGAACTTCAATACCTAAAACCAAGCCGAAATATATGGTGTAAAGAGGGATACCTGCTGAAGCAGCGCAATCCTCTGATTTGTAGCCGCCATAACAACGGCACAGAATGGAAACCGCGACGCCTTCAAGCTGTTACTCATCTTGAACCCTTCGCTAGCCCTAATACTCCCTCCCCATGGGACGAGATTCTCGTTGACGAACGCCGCCAAGGTCTCTGAGCACAGAGTCTGCTCGCAGAACAAAGGCGAGTCCAGATGATCCGGCGAGTGCAAGTACACGAACATGAGCTTGAACTCGTTCCTCGACCTTTGCAGCGCGTCCATGAACCCCTCGCTCACGAAATTTGGCCCCCTAGACCCGTAATCCCTCTCGAAAGCTGCCACGAAGTCCATAGCCTCCGATGCCGCCGCCGACAATGGAACCAACCGGGCGGACTCCGCTGTCCGGCCTGAACGGGGACCCAGACCAATCATTCCCATAGAGAACGAGATCACGCCACCCGCAGCCCATAGTCCGAGCCCAATCGCGCCGGTAATCAACCCCAGACTCCCGGAAACAACAGAAATCGGCAAAGTAATGAGCTTCCACGCCAAACCGGGACTGGCGACCGCGTTCGCCGTCTGTTCCGATCGTTCGGAGTCTCCTCGACGCGGTTCTAAATTGGAAGACACCGAACCGCCGAATCCATCCCCAGCGGCGGTTGTTGTTTCCGCAGTGGAGATATCCTGCGGTGCGACGTTGGTGCTGGTGAAGGAGGAGATCGCGAGCTCGAGGTCCCAGCCATGGGCAGCGAGGATCTCTGTGCATAAATCGGGATCATCGAGGCCCGTGATGGCTTGGAAATACGACAATTTGTCGGCTACATCAACCATATCTGTTCGGAAACACAGCAAGAAGACTTTGAAGGATATTTCGCCACTAAAATCGATGGCGATAATGGTTTTAGAGGCGGAGTAATGTACAGAGAAATCTGTCTCTCTGCGAATTGAGGGAAAGGGACTGGGAATTTTGGTGAATGTATTAATGGGTTTACGGTTTCGCCTCGCACAATTTAGTGATACGGACACCGATGGGGTGGATTCTATAAAGAAAAAATATTATTAAAACTTCTCACATAGTAAAATCATTATTCATACCGTTCTTATATAAACAGTAAAAATACTGTTTATATAAACAATAATTTTATTATTCATATAAGAGGCTTTAGTTACCAACCGACTACAGCGTAGCAAACCCCTTATATAAAAATGATTTAAAGCGATTGCTTTTACATTTTTTTTTAATACGAGTAATGTTATATCTCATACTTCGATCTTATTTTCGATCTTATTTTCATCCTATTTTATAATATATAATATATTTATTATTAATAAAAAATTATTCAAAAATAATAAATATATAACATTTTACATAATATAATAAAAATGAGATAATAATATAGCATATAAAATTTTCTTTTATGTAATTATGCTTTAAATAAAGGATATTTTTATACATCAACACCGTTTTATATTTCAAGATAAAAAGAATTGAGAAGATTCTCGAGCCAATGTTCGAGCACCAAGTGCTACAACGTTGAAGTAACCCATTTCATACTTCTAAGAAAAGCTCGAACAACCTTCAACAAAATGATAGTTGTACTCGAAAATTATCAAGGGTACAAGATAACTCTCTATGAAACTCGGTAAAATAAATATTTTCATTTTAAAACATATTATGAAAAAGAATGTGCATGTTACTCGTTTTTGGGGGAAGATTACGGAATTCGCCCTCACTCTTTCAATGATGATTAGGTTTTTATTTGAAAAGTTGTCACAATAGTTTACCAACAAGAGCAAGTTTAGGGAGAATTTGCTGAATTGACAATTATTTTGACTCTTATGGAGCATATGAGTGCTACTCTTGATCAGCGAGAATTAGCTGAATTGACAATTATTATGAGGAAGACTTGGCTTGGGAGGAATGTTGTTATATATGAGAATTTCTTCCTTCATCCTACCATCCATGTTGGGCAAGCCTTGGATCAATTGCAAGATTTTCAGAATGTTAAGATAGAGAGGGTGCATCAATGTAGTTTAAGACCGTCGGAATAGCAAGGGTGGTCGCCACCTAAGAGGCCATGGATTAAGGCTATATGGGATTTAACAGTTGACAAAGAACACTCGTTAATGAATGTAGATGTTTTTCTTTTTATAAGAAAAATAACTTAATTGCCATTTGGATCCGCCTCCGAAGAATTTACGCTGGCAAAATTATAAAGATATTGTTCTTTTCTAGGTTGTATGCACCCTTACGTTGAAGAGAACTTCCATTTTCTTTCGTAAAACAAGTAAGAGAAGTAAAAATATTAATGTTAACATCATGATTTGTACCTCTTTGGATTAGGTTCTAGAAATTTGTGTCTTGGGCCTTTCCCTTGCATACTTTAAAAATATAAGAAGTGAGAAACCTTGATAAAAGTTGAAGAGTCTTCGAATTTAAATTAGTATATCTCTTTAATAGTTTATGCGTGAACTTAGAAGAATTTGATAGAGTTTTTCATATTTAAGGTTGGCTTTTATACTAAATTTTTGGATGGGGACAACACATACCTATCATCGAAAAGTTCATGTCACTTCCATTGTTCATTTAGACAAAATCTTTTAATGCGGTGTAGCTCTTAGGACGACATTATTAGTACAATGTGAGTCTAGAGTTTGGCGCCTTTAATACGGCATGACTCCCTGACTCAATTTATCCTACAGACGTTCCTTGTTAAACCACCCCTCTATGCCCGTTGTCAATAGATCGAATATTTTTCATATATCTCGTCCACTTGCCTGTATAGGTTCTCAAAGGTTGGATCTCATCGGGAGTGTCAGAACGGTGAGTCTCATCTGTCCTTATTTTCTCTTTTTTCATGCATAGATTGTTTCTTGGACGAATTTTGCTAATGGGTCGAGTACTTTGTAGAGATCCATTGACTCCTTTTAGAAGAGAGTTATTGGACTTGATCGAGTTTCTCTCACTCACTCTTCCAATATGAGGAAAGAACTCCCTTATACTTGAATTTTAAAATTTAATTACCTAAAATTTTGTATTTATCTTATTTATTACTTATTTAATAGATAAACATTCAAATATCAGACTAATGTCAAAATTATCATTAAAGATTATTCGACTTGTTAATTTCCAAAAATTCACATTAATAGTATTTTCACTTTATAAGAATACTCCATTTTAAATCATGATATATAAACCTCTCTAAAATATTTTTGTCACAAAAAATGTCAGGGATAAACATCGGATAAATGTTAATTGATAACTTATAGTGTTTGATATTTGTTGTATATTGCACAATATCTATAAGTTGAGAAACAAAAAAATGAATTCAAAATTGAACGAAAGAAAACAGTGCATTTTATTTATTATGTCATATTAATTGACGTTTATCCGACATTTGTGTATAGCATTTATCTTTAACATTACTCTTTTATCACTGACATTGTTTTTAATTTTAGTGTTAATACAAAACAAACGATTAATGATTTAAAAATAATCTTTGCTAAAAGTATTTGACGACGCCGTTTCTTCGACTTTGCAGGCCAAGATTTTGTGTTTTTTTTTTTTTATGGGATTTGCTGGTAAAGATTATAGAAACGCATTTAAAGACCGTTAGACTTAGCTAAACAGTCTTCTGTCAAGAATGTCATTATCAAATTCTTAAATCCCAATCTTTTTAAAAAATAATAAAAATCAACGTCAAAATAAAAATAAAAATAAAAACACCAACGAATCTTCAGGCAAGCTGGGGGATATGCTAATTATGCCCAATGCACGATAAATAGCAAAACAAAAAATAAAGAGGAATACCAGATTCAATCTTGAATTATGCAAACACCGTATTCATTTAATAAAAAAAGTAGGATACATCGCCAAAAAATATTAATTTTTTCATATAAATTTTATATTTTATATTTAATATTTTAAAAAAAATAATTTTATATACAATCAAAAAATGCATAAACACTACATAATCTTTAAAAAAAAAAGTAAAATCTAAATTAAAAAATTAATTTTTTTTTTTTTATATAAATCATGTTTTACCCATTTTTTTTCAAAACAATTACATAATATTTATATACTTTATGATTACAAATATCATTTTTCTTTTTTAACCCAACCAAGATGCAAGGTTTATGAGCACTTTATTACTGCACATATTATTTTATACAAATACAAAAAAATCCAAAAGCCAATCCAGTCTTCGTCTAATGGCAAGCATCCACTGATTCCAAAACACTCATTTTTTTCCTCTACTTATTCCTCCTTGAAAAAATTAAAAAAAAATTTGTCTAAATGTACTTAAAAATGGCACAATCAAGATCTTTTTTTGAGAAAGCATAATCAAGATCTTTAGCAAGTAAACTCTTTGCAAGTAAAAAGTCTCAACATTCCTTTCATATGCGTGCTTGATTCGGATGATGAAAAAGTTTTCATATACATTCTCAGCTACAAAAAAAAGGTATTATCAACTATCCTCATCACATATGCTATCACTTAAATCTCTTCAACCAAAACCTTGCCTCTGGTTTCTTCCTTATTGTTCGTTTTCACGGCTTGCTTACTGCCTCCATAATAATCAACAGCAGAGCTTTTCTCTGTACCTAAAATGGCTGCTAAGGAAGACCAAGTTTCACCCGGCTGCTCATGGACCCAACACATCATGAAATAGATCTTCCTCCCAGCAAGCTTGAGCTTACTCCTAATTTCCGCCCTCGTGTACTTTTCGGGTTTCTCTGACTTCAGTTCCCTCTCCCCAGTCTGAATCAGCCTCTGCAGATCACAAAGCGAACACACCAAAGCAGGACCCCCAAGAGAGAGTAGGCTTATCACATCTTCAACAAGAACCAATCCAAGTTGCAAGCCACCCATGTGTTTGTAAGCTGGAGAGCAAATTTGCTCCAAGCAATGAGACAGAGCTTCCGTCACAGTTTCTGGTTGCCTGCCTTCACCCAAGACAGAGGAAACACTCAACACCACCATGGCTGATCCTATGGCATCTGATTGCCATTCTCCGTTGTATAGTCGAAGTGCAAAACAGTAGCTATATAAAATGTCAACCAGGTGAACAGCCAACAATGGTGATGGCTCTGTTGAACTAAGCTTGCTAATTGGAAGTAGTGGACTTTCGGGGCCAGGAGGAATCTCACTTGATTGGTTACTTTCTAAATCTTCTTGTGGTAATACTGATGCTTCCTGCTTGTCAAGTGCCTGGATGAGTTGAGTTCCTTCCTGACTGAGGGATATTGTTCGGGCAGAAGGCTTCAACCACCATGGATCCCATGGCTCAATCATTTTACTCAGTTCCCCAGATGCAAGCGCTCTTTGGAACTGTTTCTTCTCTTCTGCAGATAAATCATCAAAGCTAACTTGATCTCCTGCATAGAAGAAAGATAAATGAACTCTAACGAGTAATTACTAGAGTAGTTAGTCTTAAAAGATGGACGTGTGGTACTCCAATCCTAACATAGGAGGAAGCCATACCATTGGCCTCGTTTGAATATTGAGATGGACGAGATGAAAAATCTATGAATAGTAGTGAAATGATTTGAGTTAACATGTTTTATTGTGTTTTGGAAAATGAGAGGAAAAAAAAGTTGTAATGATTAGATAATGATTGGATGAAAAAGTTGAAGATTTGAAATTGAAAAGAGTTTGTGCTTGAGGGATGTTTGGGAAGGAGATGAGATGAGATGGCTATCCAAACGAGGCCTAAGAAATGGTGCTTATACAAGTTATTTTAATGGCATGACATAGTGTGATAAGATAGGAGTATCACATCATCCATACTCCATGAAGATAACCCTACTAATTTTCCAACTCTCATCTGCTTTAGGCAATTGTGCAGAATTCAAAAACATAATATCCAGAAGAAATACCGGCTGTTATTCACACTCCAACTACGACCTAAGGAGTGCAGGGATCTGCTTATTTGGTAATGTGAACTCAGAAAGGAATTGAAAGATATGCAAGCAATTAATGCCTAGCCTTTAGAAGACAAGGAGAGGATAGACAGGAAAGTACCGGACAAAATCCTTTGAATAATCTCTTCAGACACGATTGAATCTGCCCCTAAAAAAATAGAGAGAGCAGAACTTAGTCAGGGCCTCTTCCAAACAATCATTCATTTTATCGTACCAAAGTTGCTACATAAAGAACAAAAAGGTGGAGCTATTTCATTTCTACCTGAATTCTTAAGCATATATGCATTTAAAATATTTTTTTTTCTGATGGGTAATCAAAGTATTTTATTCAATAAAAGTAGGCATAATAAAAAGTCATGAACATTAAGTCCATTACAAACTATAGTGCCCACCCATGAGACCAACATTTTAAAGAAAAAAAAAACATTCACCTCCTCTTACTTATCAAAAAAAAAAAAAAAAAACTTTCAACTCCTCCATTGTCTTCTCGAAATTTCTAACATTTCGTTCCCTCCAAATGTACACATTTAAAATAAAATTACCCATGCAGTCAATTTGCAGCCATCAAAGCATCAAGATGCCATCAACCACTACTATGCACTTCTTTACTCAACCATCTTATGTATATTTAACTGCAGTAAAAACACACTGTAATATGCATCAACTGAAGCTATATGATCAATTTGGCTGTTCACCAGCAGAAGTGATCACTTTGTTGAATGGTCTCTGTTTGTTTTATGTTTTAAATGTCCCAAGTGTTGATGATGAGGATGAGACGCAGGCCAAAACCAATAGGAGAGACAAGACTCAGTCAAAATTATAACAAGTGTTCAACACCGTTATTAGGCCTTTCTCTATGACATGATGCCTCAATGTGTTAAACGTTCACCCTCTTGGGTGATGCTCATTAAGAGCTCTTTATTATGGGCTAGGCATTTTCTCTTGTATGCTCTCAGTGTATTTGGTAACGCCAATTGATAGTTATACATTTTGACTTATTAAACAATAAGTTTCACAAAACGGCACAGGCCAAAACAAAAAAAGAGAGAAAAGAATGAGTCAAAAGATCCTCAACCTCAACTAACAGCTGTTTTTTTATAGCAAGGAATCCTGGAGACTGCAAAAGCGACATGCCTTTTACCCAGTTAAACCCCGGACACGTGTAACATGTCTCCATCGCAGGGACAAGTAAATCATCAGCTTTACACCAATGAGATGTGGCCCTACGTATTGGCAGCTTTTTTCTCATCCAATGAATTTTTTTGAATGAAATTCAAAAAAAATGTAGACCAAACATCGTGCTGACAGCTTTGTAAACTCTGGCCCAGACTTCCTTCACCATACATAGATCCTATTTTCTGCATTTAGTCTTATAAATCCTTTTCCTGGAACATGTCTGTTATGATAGAGCCTAGGAAATTTTAGATTCACATATTTTTGATTTGGGTCCCTATCACTTTAAGTATGCTACATTGTAGATATATATTTAAACAGAGAATTCTGTGAAAATTGATAACAGCCAACTTCACCAAAATTGCAGGATAACCCAACAATCTCAAAGGAAAATAGAGAAGTACATCTAACATAGCATCCTCATCTTCTTATAACAGAAAAAAAAAAAAGAACAAACCATCCTCATCCATGCTCTCTGTTTCCTCTTCTGAATGGAACCGCTTCAATATGTCTAGCATTTTCCGTTTAGTTTCATCATCAGACTGCATCTGCTGGAGCTCCTCGACTACATTTTCTCGCATGAAGGACTCAGTGCATCGAAGACTATGCGACTGTTAGAGAAAACAGATCATTAACTGTAACTCAGAACACCGGCTATATTCAATCAAACCAACCCAAAAAGAAATCTTATGAGGACTCTTCAAATGATAAAAAATTTGGATAAGAATCAACAAGGCAGAAAAAACCACTTGTTCAGCTATACGCAAAGTGATCAATAGCATCAGGATCCTCTCCCCCCACCTCTCTCTCTCTCTCTCTCTCTCTCTCTCTCTCACACACACACACACACACAAAAAAAAAAAAAACTAATTCAAAGGTAAGCATATATCTAGCTTCTGATTTAAAAGAAGGAAGTTCTATAAAGCAAAGATATCCAAGAAAACAACAATCAAACAATCCAAACAAAGCCCTGGCCTTTAAAAAAATGATTTAAAAACATGCATCAGTTCTGCATACCTTATAACAGTGGAGGGAACAGTACCGAGAGTTGCAACGAGGGCATGTATATTGTGAAAATTGCTTCTGGCACCTGCCTTAAGGGAAACGCATGAATAGTTAAAAAAACTGCTGCAGACTAATTCAACATAAAATACAAAAAAGTTGAGCAATACAAAAGGATACGATTATAGAAATCTCTTATTCATTTACATTATTTAGACAGATTATTAAATTTCTTTAAAAGACTGCACAACATCAATATTACTTCCAGTAACACTTTCTTCGCTTAAAAAAGCCAATTACTTATACTACCTTCAGAACATGGTACACAATTTTGCCATAGATCCGCTCCAATTTAACTTCTCCTGTTAATCTCAGTCTCTCTCAGTGTTCAAGAACCTAGAATGTTCATCCAACCATAAAAGGGCAACCCCAGCCCGTGCATGATTCAGAAAATAGAAATAAGAAATATTTTTTCTAGAAGTAAAAATATATTAAAATCAATTGGCATAACCAAGTACACTGGATGTATACATGGCATTATACTGCGAAAAAAGAAAAGCCTTTTATCCCAATAAGAGCATAGAGCAACCAGGATGAACCAAATAGTCAAATATAGTCCAAAAGGTACAAATTTATCACCTCTTAACACCTAGCGTCACATGAAAATTAAGAATGCCATTAATGATTCAACAACACTAAAACAAGCAACCAGCGAGATCATGAAATTCGAACAAATTTTAAAATCAAAAGAAGGTTTGGAGAGGAAAATACACGTGGCAAATTATCCGGGAAGGAGGATTCAACGATGAAGAGTTGGAAGGCTTCTCGGAGGTGAGGATCATCTCCGCCATAACTCAGAAGCTCGGTAAGCAGCTCGGTACCAGTGAGACGCTCGTTGCTAGGGTTTTGCTTGGTTGGATTGTCCTCGATTCGATTCTCGAACTCGTGTTATTCGTGTAGCGTTTCGAAAGCTCTGGAAAACAGAAAACTTGAGTCGGTAAAAACTCAAATGTTCCACTTCGACCGCTCCAGTTTTATAAACCCGTTTTAAGCGATCGTCCTACGCTCCAATCCGAACAACCAAATTAATTCTTATAAACTCAACAGAAATTATATTTGTAGTCATGAAATTTCACGTGTAAATTAAACAATTTTATTTTTAAAAAAATAATCCCATTATTAAAAAATTAGTAAACTCAATGATGCATAAGAAGGAAACACAAAAAGTAAAAATATCAAATGACACTTGGCTTGGACTCTTAAAAATATAGTAGATCTAAGAAAAAAAAAAAGATCTAAGATTTTGAGAAAATATCGAGAGGAAATATGTCAGGGACACCTAGAGGAGAAGGAGTCGGTGGCAAAGGATAGTGGTGAATGATGTCGAAGGGAAGGGATAGTGATAACCACGCGGTAGGAAAAGAAAGAGAGAGAGAAGCAACAATTCTGAGGGAGAGACAGAGCAAGTGAAGCTGCACGGGAGATAATGATAGCCGATGGCAATGGCCAAGAAGTGACCAAACCGACCCGATAGTAGCAATTTCAAACCGACCCTTTTTAGAAGCCATACCGACAGACACAACACGAGAAGAAGAGAGTTGAAGAAGGGTTGTCCGTTGTGACATACTTGGTCCCGAAAGAGAGAGAGGCAATGGGAGAATAGAGCAGAGAGAGAGCCGACTTACCTGGAATAATGGAAGAAAAAACTTGGGGTTCGGTTCGACTGACCAAACCCTATAGGAAGTGCAGCCTCCGCCGTTGTCAGTGGTGATGGGCAACACCGTCCATGCCATCGGGACCGGCAGGCTCCGGCGATCTCCCACCCTCCCCCAGTAGCCTTAAATTAGAAATTAGTTCGTGTCCCAATGACATGGGTAGTGTCGCCCACCGCCACCGGCGGCAGCGGGGGCTGGGCTGAGGCCAAACTAGTCTCTATCAAATCATCTTTATTTTATTTTTATATTGTGTTTTCTTTCTTTTATTTTTTATTGTATTTTTTAAATTTTATTTTTCTATTATATTTTTTATTGTGTTTTTTAAAAAAATTTGTTGTATTTTTATAGGGGCTACACTTCCTATGGGGTTCGGTCCGACCGAACCCCAGTATCACCCATAATGGAATTGCAACAAACGTATGAGTCTGGGACTACTTACACATAAAGCGGTATCGGGTGGATTCAGTTAACCGATACTGAACGAAACGGGTCGGTCTGAAAATCGGTCCCTTGAACAGCTAGAACAGTGACAGCTAGGGCGAATAGAAAACCCGAGTTTCGACCCAACCCAAATACCGATATCCCGACCCGTTTCGACTAATCAGGTATTCATGCTTTACCGATACCGATTTAAAAGCTCTTTGCCCTCATTTATATGATTTCGTCGCTTCGTCTTCTTCATCTGTAAGTTGTCATCGTCCTCTTCCTCCTATTCTTCTTCTTCTTGTTCTCTCTCTCTCTCTCTTTGACCCAGCACTGATTAATCCAAGATCTTGCCAGCTTGTCATCGCGAAGAACTCCGCAACAAAGATGGCTTTGAGGTTGAATTTGTATTCGTATCATTGAAGACAAGGTGATTTTTCCTGTTTGTATTCAAAGACCTCGACGAGCTTCAGCTGGATCTCCATCATTTCGTCGGTGGTGGCCAAGCCAAAGCCATGGCCCACGACGGTGGAAACCAGAAGCTCGCTGAAGGCTTCTAAGACAGATACAAATCCTATTTGCGGACTAGGGTTTTTTTGCTTTGAATTTTTGTTGCGAATCTTGTGTTGGGAATGATTTATTTTTTTTTTATCTGTTGCGAATCTTGTGTTGCAAGTGATTGCCGAACTGGGTTAGAAATCTCACCCAAAAATGAAGAAAAAGAAAAAGAGGAAGAAGAAGAAACGGATAATCGGCTTATCGGGGTATCGGTAAATCGAAATTGGGGATTTATCGGGTTGGGTCGGAAATGACGATATCATGTCGAGTCAGGTCAGATGAACATCCCTAGTGACAGCCGCATCGGCTGGAGAAGAAAGGGTAAGAGAAGTGAGACATGGCCGAGCTCTTTTGGTTTTGGACCTTTGGGCTTCTACACTCCCTTTTTTACCCTAAACCCAATTTTAGACTTTCTTTTCTTATAAACCCTAAACCAATTTTTAAAACTCAAAATTTAATTTTAAAATTTGTTTTAGTCACAAATTTTTATTTCTGATTTTTAGAATTTCTTTCAACACTAATTTAATTGTTAGTATTGATTATATATTAACAATTACTAATTAATTAGTATCTAATTACATGTTATTATATTATAGTATTGCATGTTATTAACTTATTATACTAGTGTCTAACTTATTTGTATCTAATTAGTATCTAATTAAATGCTATTATACTAGTCTAATTTCTTTCTATCCTAGACTATGCTATAACATGATATTATACTATTAACTTATTTCTATATTTGATTCTGTATGGTAGACTGTAGTAATAATAGTATAAGAGAAAACTTGAAGACTAGCCCGACTGATTTCCCCCAATAACTAGCCCTTCAATAGCATTTTGGCACGTGAGCAATTTATTTTAATTACCATGTGCATGCCTATACCCGATTCAATTCAGACCAATCCAAACCCCTTGCCCACCCTAGTCCATCATAACCCAAACTCATCCTACATAGAACATGATGATGGCGAGTGGTGAATTGCGAGATTGCTGGCGTTCTCTCTTCTATGACAACGATAAGCCCTTGTTTGTGACCCTTCTCTACAACCTGCAAACAAACCCTTTGTTTGTGACCCTTCACTGCAACTTGCGAACAAACCTTTGTCTCAATTGATTAATGGATCCCTTGATATTGAGAACCATAACATTCAGCCATAGGACCTTCGGGACCCCAACAAGAGCAAATCCTATTGATTAAGAAAAATAAGATGCCAGTAATTCCAAAAAATCGAAAGAAGAAAAAAAAGCTTTGGAAAAAACAAAGTAATGTATGAATTCGAAGCGAAAAAGGGAGCTGATCATGTATAGATGGATGAGTTTGTTCAAAATCCACGTGGTGAGATTTTGAATCATGTTCCTCCACTTGTGGACGTCTCAATGCCTGCAATTCCATTCCTCCAATTACAATTTAAAAAACAAAAAAAATGAAGAAAAACTAGAATATATACAAAAGGTATTTGGGGTTGTTTGGTCCAATATGGAAACTAGAGTTGGAGGTTTTGATGAGGTGACGACACTAATGACGAAATACCTATAATAGTTTCATGTGGTGGTGGGTGATTGGAAACGACGGTGTGTGAAGGTTTTTTAAATGGGCTTATATGGACTTTTGAAGGTAGAGAGAAAGATGTGCCAGCCTTGGAGGTGAGGAACAATGTGCAAGCGAGGCAATGATACTTCCCTGTAATGTGGATGGTAAGCAAATACATTCATCTGTGTATTTAGAACCGATTTTGAAAGACGGAAGTGACGATGGTTTTGTGGATGTTTCAGGTTGTTAGTTGCTTCTCGCGAATGAGGATGAGCTTCATTTGCAGATGAAGATGCAAAAGACGCTTCAAATGGGAAGAGGATGGGTTTAAAAAGGGGTGGGTTTGGTTTCAATGCAGTGGTTTCAACAACAAGAAGGTTGTTCCAAAGCTGCTCTCATATTATAATATTTACATATACTAAAATATTAGTCTATTTATATTATATTATAAATATATTGTTTTCTAATAATTAATACATACTATTATAATATTAATGAATAACTCTATAAGGAGTCAGTTTTAGGAAGTCGATGGGAAAGTCAACTAACATCAGCCATGATTTAAAAAAAAAAAACAAATAAAAGAAAACAAATCGTGTAAAACACGTGATAAATACAAAGAATGGCAAATTCATTTTCAACCTGCGTGCAAATATCTCGAAAGTTGAAGATGAATATCTTCAACTAGAATGATGAATATTGCAGTTTCTCTCTTTTCGCACGAAAGTTGAAGATAAATATCTCAATATCTCAAAAGTTGAAGATGAATCTATCATTCTTTCTCTTCATCATGTGTTTTATAAGGTGTTTTACACAATTTATTTTCTTTTAATTTTTTTAAAAATTATGGTTGACGTTAGCCGACTCCATAAAATTAACTCCTTATAGAATTACTCAATATTAATTTAACTATATAAATTTTAGACTCTTTATATGAGTATATATGATAAATATATAAATTAAAAATATTTTATTTTTATAAGATATGTACAAATCAAAGTTAGAGTGAGAGTTGTGTTGAAATATGTGGCTCATATTTGATATGTGTATAGCGACAAATAAGCAGATGTTGGAGGGTCTGTACAACTAGGGTTAGTATAAATATATATAATGTAACCTTATTTTTCATATAGTGAAATTTTGTTGCTCGCTCCTGTAGATGTAGACACACCACCGAACCACATTAAATCTATGTGCTATTTTCTCTTTTGATTATTTCGTATATTCATCGTAAAGTCGTGCTAGGTGCAGGCAAAATGGAGAATTCAGTTGCGTACCTATCTACATGTAAATATTAGTCAAACGGATAATTAAAAAAAAAAGAGGCATGGTAAAATACTAGACAAAAGCTTTGCTTTGTTTCATCAACATGCACACGAGAAAACAGAGCAACGTTGAGGAAACCCAAACCGAAGAAGACGAAGAACAGAGCAACGTTGGTTTACTAAACACATAGACTCATTCATTAAAGCAACAGGGGAACACCCTCGTTTAACAAAGAACAAAAGGGATGGAAGATAAGATATAGAATAAATTGAATACAGGGATATGTTGCCAATTTGCTATTGTGTATACATGATTCATGACCCAGAACTCAACAATACACCAATTGAATTAACTAACATGCCAGTTGCTAGAGACCGAATCAATTACATTATATAGAAGCAAGCCAACATAGAAGCAGTCCCATTAATAGGATGAAAATTATCTAGGAATCTATCAACTCAAGGGATAAAATGAGAGAAACAGTGGATAACATTCAAAACCCTTCATCTTTAACGACAATAGAGATAGACTATACATTCGAAAAATCTCGAGTATTTGCAAATTAAAGCAAAAACTATGCAGTGAAACTTCTATTTACAAAGAGAATTACAAAAATTAGCATATTTTTTTCTACTTAATAACCTCCCGATTCGACTAATTATTCTCCTTGAACTTATACATAGTGTCAATGTATTCTTCCATGTCCCAAATGAATGAACCAAAAGCAACAGCCTCCAACGCCAACCTCTTTAGACTTGGAAATGAAGTCAATATCCACTCATCATTCTCAAATTGAAAAGTAATAAGAGGAAGGAAAGGTTCTCATACCCTCCAAAGTTAGGAAAATAGAGAAAAATGGGGGAAAAAATGAAGGGGAAGGCTGCGAGGCGAGGGAGTAAAGAGGCAGAAGCGAGTTAGGGATTTTTTAGTCTGAAAGATAAACGCACCGTCTAGTTAAAAGGGGTTTAAATCAATGTTGAAAAATGCATCGTTTAAGTAATTGGCATTTAAAATTCGAACAGCCTGTGCCCAATTTCATCTTCACACAGCAATAATATTTGGAGGCTCACTTCTTGACTGCCACGTCATATGGGTGAGCCATTGTTGCACAATTCTTGCTTGCGGTAAGAATTTTCCATTCATCGTAATTGCCACATAGTAACAAGAAGTTGGAATCAAATCAGAGCAGAGTCGGTCAGAACACAACTTTAACTCTAACTAGAAAACTAAAAAAAAAACAACTAATTGGATGGTGCAGTATTAGAGCGTAGTCAAGTTGTTTAATTTTTGCATGACCCGAGTTGGCTTCCAAGATAATGCAAGGGAAATTCTACTTTAGTCATTGGAAAGAATGAAAATGGGAATAAAGGTAAACAACATGACACAATCTAGAAAAGTGCTATTTAATGGGATGCAAATTGCAATTTTTGCTAATTTGAAGGTGCATACATTATTGTGTCAGTTTTATGAGACGTTTGAGGTACAAAGTGTAGAACGTCTATTTCTTACATTTTTTTTCTCTCCAAACAAACATAAATATGTTTAACATTTACAGGATACAATAGTCAATAAGATGAAAGGCCCCAATGTTCAACTCAAACTAGCAAATACAACATATGAAATTAAAAAAAAAAAAAAAAAGAGAGAGAGAGATCTAAGATCAATGACCACTTGATGGCCCTCAGCCATTTCTCACAACGAAAATCCGTTTGAACCAATTATGATACAGTCTGTTTATGTAATACTACTACTGAAAGTCGTATTGAAGAAATGTGCTGCATTTCACTAAGCTAGACTGGCTGCAAGAAACTTTCATTATCTCTTTTCCACAATTATTGGTTAGGAGAAGCAAAAACTTAGGTAGATAACAAACAGGTAAAGCGTTGTTAAATCACTAGAAGACGACGGTCAGAGATTGTGGTAGTGCGTGGAGGCCACACACCATTCTAGGAGAGTGAAGGTCAATCAAATTTGAAAAATCTTAGGTCGTTGGCCCTAAATATGGCACGCGTGGTGGCAACAAGCACTCTCCGGTGCAGCGACACATGGATTTCACAGTCGCTTTAATAAGCTCTTTTGACAAATGCCCCACTTCATTCGACATTATGTTTTGACCGTCTAAATGATCGGCGACTAGAGAGTTCTACAGTGGGATGTATGGAGATTGCAGGGCTCCGAAAAGTAGTAGATCGGTTGCAACACCTGTGCTAAAGCCCAATCTTTTCTTCTTGAAGCATTATGTGACTAGTGCAAGGAAAGTGCCTAAACAACGTTGTTTTATGGTATGCCTCCTTTCCCCAATTCTTTTATCTTCCCGAACAATTTTCCTTTGTGAGTTTTTTGTATCTCCGAAAATCTCTCAAGATGAATTCATTTTCCTCACGTCGTTGTAGTTATTTGGATGGATTTCATCTCAAACACTCTTTCTTTTACGGCAAAGCATCTCTCACAAACGTCCACTCTCCCTCTCAAAATCTAGGTCACTTATGCTGCTTCGACATTGCGGACTCTCAGGTTCTCATTGCCACCATTCAACTTTCAGACTAGTAAGCCTCCATCTCCCACCATAAGTTATTCCTTCTTCCATTTCTGAAATCAATGCAAACCTTAAGCCCTTTTTTATTTTTCGAATGATGTGGATTTTGAACCCTAGATTTTCCTTTTCATCTTTTAGTAATTTTAGCAACTGAAATCTATTTGTAGAATTTCTATTTCCTTTCAATTGAGTACAAGCACTTGGAACACAAATTGGTGTAATTTCTGGTAAGCCGGGCATCTACTCTAGATACGAATTTCCTCGCTTCATTCATCTTGAATGCACTATATTCTTCAGTTTCTTGTTACTAATTTATGAATATATGTTGTAAATGTGTATATTGGGAAGCTATTAGTGGTTATTTGATGTTGAGAGTTGTGGCATGAAGAATGAGCAAATGCATTTTTTTTATATGGACTGTGAGGATGGGAGTTGTAGGACACCTAAACTACGTTGTTGGGTATTAAGATGTTTGTTGGTTACTGTAAATGAGAAATAAAGAAATGATAAATTGCTAGAAATTCGTTTCTTAGGCCTTGTGGGAATAATGAAATCAATAGACAAATGTTTGTTTTTGTAGACTGCTGGTTGGGGGGCAATTTATGACCATTTGGGGCATTTCTCTATGGTAGAGTGTCATTGTATTTGTGGGATGATTTATAAAGAAGTGTGGGGGATGGTAGAAACTATTCGGGTTTATCCTTATAAGGATATTAGAATTAATGGGGGGTTGGTTTGGACTGCTATTAATTGATTTGTTGTCTTTTAAGTGTTTATTAAATGTTGAGTATATGTTTTGATTAGGTGGTGAGACGGTTAGAGTTCAAACTCAAAGTGTAGAGATTACATGAAAATCAGGAAAGTGGGGTTTTTCTTGCATTAGCTTCTTTATAAAAGAAATCAAATGATTTTTTTCTTGAAATGGATGCATGTTGTCTTGAAAGAAAATTCTGAAAATGACCTCAAGTGATTATTTTACTTTGCATATTTATGAATTCAGACAAGAGAAAGAATTATTCTAGCATGACTGATGTAGACATATACTAAATTTTGTGGCGTTTGTATCCAAAAAAGAGAAGAATTAAAAGATGATTCTTTTAAAAGTGATGTTTTGACAAAGTGAAAAGGGTTGGATTCATGAGTTATAAGAGTTTTGTTTTAGTGAATGTATGAAGGAGTCTATGATATTGTTTTTATTGAACGTGCGAAAAGAATAGAAAATGTTAAGAGTTTGTTTACAATATAAGGTGGCATTTTAAGGTTATGTTGTTTGATATGGCCTTACTATAAGTAAGAATAGTGGGTATAACCCTACTACAGGTAAGAATAGTGGGTATGACCCTATCACAAGTAAGAATAATGGGGTATAATCTTACAATGGGTGTGAATAGTAGGTATGACCCTATCACGGGTGTGAATAGTGGGTATGGCCCCACCACGGATAATAATAATAGGTACGGCCCTACCACTGGTAAGAATAGTGGGCATGGCCTTACCACGGGTAAAAATAGTTGGTATGACCCTACCACGAATAAAAATAGTGGATACGGCCTGACCACATGATATAAATGTGGCACAATCCAACCACGGGAGTAAACATGGTATATGTCTCGAGGTAATGTTGTAAGAAAATAAGATTAAAATAGTTTTGGATTTGTTTTTATCAAAGATATTGTTTTGGAAATTTTTATTTTCTAAAAAAACTTTGATATGATGTTTTGTAATCAATTTTATTGGTATACCTTAAAAGTAAAATATTTCTTTGTTTTTCCTTACTAAAAGAAAAGGTTTTGTTTCATGTTCTAAGGTTTAAAAGTTCATGTTTATATACTAACACTTTTGCTTATTGGGTTGTAATAATTCACCCCTTCTTCCTTATAAAACTTTTAGATGAGTTGGATGGGTCAGCAAATGTCAATGATAGATTCTTTGGCAATACTATTGTGTTTAGCAGTTAGGGGTTCATCTCTAGGAGTAGAAGACGTTGGACTTTATTTTAGTTTTCGTAGTTGGTTTTTGCTTGTGTTGATTGGTTACAAAGACATGTTGTAAACCATAATTCAATTGTGATTTTTTTTTCTTTAGTTAATTTGCATAGGGGGATTGTTGTCCTTATAACTTCTGGTTTATTACATTGGATATTAGATTATATTATTTCTCGTTGAGTTGGAGATTATGTTATTTGAAAACTTTGGAGGTAGATGATAAAGGTTGGAAAAGGTTTTAGTTTGTTTAAAATTATTTATCGGGTGATTAGAGATAACCCCCTGGCCCTTTCTGGAATGGGGTGTTACATCGGCATTTCTCCTTGCTATGGATATAAAATAAAATAAAAATAAAAAAGAAAGAGGCTGCACAATTTCTGGACAATCCAGACATGAAGAGGGAGCTAGGCTCCACCCCTTTGGGTGAAGAAGATGAGATCTTTGGATGGGTTTTGGTTGAGAACGAAATGCATGAAGAGAAAATAAAGATGCCTTGCAGCCTTCAAAAACCATGTGTCATACCAATCTAAGAACGTCTATTACTTGACGGGTAGAAAGTGTATTTTCCTAATCTTATATCTTAAGAAAAATGCTAAAGTCACATGTTAGAGAATATAAATAAAGCTACAAGTCGTATTACCCATAAACAGAATGCTGCAAGTCGTTAATGGCAATTATGTAAATATTTTTCATTGCTTTGTTGTATACCAATAGCAGTAGGACATTTAGGACATTCTGTTAGTCATTTTTCTTATTCTTTTGTATATAAATGATGGTCCTTAGCAATATAAAGTATACGAATATTCAATACACCAGAGGAAAGATTCTCCATCTTCTCCATCGCACTCTGTTATTGGTTGTTTCTCTAATTTACTACCATTTCTTACATGAAATTAGTAAGCTAGTGAGAGCTCACATCAATGGAGAACTTTGATTCCCATACCCACCCAATTCCCCAAATTCTCATTCCAACCATAATACAAACACCTTGTCTCGCTACTAGAATTTTAGCGACCCATCCAATCCCTTTCGCTTGACCATGCAGATAGCCCTACAATCACTCTTGTTTCGGACCTATTAACCACAGACAACTACGAAACATGGTCTCAAGCGATGTGCAGGGCGCTCTGTGCGAAAAACAAGTTTGGATTTCTCACTGGTTCCATTTCCAAACCCACGAATGATTCTGATCCTCTACTTGAATCATGAGAACAGTGCAATGATATGATCGTCTCATGGATTTAGAACTCAGTTAGTCCATCTATTAAATCCAGTGTTTCCTTTGTCAATGATGCCAAGGAGATATGGCTGGATCTCCAAGACCCTTTTTCTCTCCAGAATTCTTCGGATTTTCCAACTAAAGAAAGCCCTTGCAAGTCTCAACCAAGACAACGATTCTGTAAGTGTGTATTATGGTAACTCTTTGGGATGAACTTGCGATTTATGACTCATTATCTGTTTGTAATTGTGGCACAATGAAAACCCTCTTAGACCGTTACCAGCACGATTGCATTATCTAGTTCTTAATAGGTCTCCATGAGTCTTATTCTGAGTCCATTGCTCTTGCTACTATAAAACCCTACCCCACTTCCAAAACCACTACCAAAACCAATCTCTCCTCAAAACGTGAACGCCCTTTTTGCACTCATTGCAAAATTAATGGCCATTCTGTAGAGAATTGCTTCAAGCTTGGTAATGCCAAAATGCCAATTCGCACTCATTGCAATATGCCTAGAGACAAGGTTGAAAGGTGTTACAAGCTCCATGGCTACCCACAGGCCATAAATTCCACTCCAAACCTCAGTATTCTAGTGTTATTGCGAATCAAGCATCTCTTTCTGTTAATTCTGACTCTGATGGTGCTAGTGACGAAAGGATAGGTTTGACCAAGTTGCAATATCAACAACTTATAGCTTTGTTACCAACCAAGGATCCTTCGACTGCTGATGCTGTCCTGAATACCCGGCATTCCTCTTCTTCACTTCCACCTTCTTCATCAAGGGTGTCTAGTAGTTCCTTTTGTCTCACCACATAAGCACAAAATTCTTTTTCAAATTGGATTATAGACATGGATGCCACAGACCATATGGTCTGCACCCCTTCATTTTTCACAACAAATGCATCTCCAAGTTCTTACTCTATTACTCTTCCTAATGAAAACTTTGAAAATGTTACTCAAATTGGTGACTTTAAACTCACTGACATACTCACCTTGAGGGACGCCCTTTGTGTTTCATCCTTCTCTTTCAACTTAATTTCAACCACCAAATTGGCTGCGTCTCACCATTGTTGCTTACTATTTTTCTCTAAATTTTGTTTTATTTAGGACTTACATTCTTGGAAAACAATTGGGAAGGGTGAGCTAAAGAAGAGCCTCTATCACCTCACATGCATAATCGTTCCTCCCTCAACTCTATCCACTTTTCTTTCACAGATTTATCATCAAGATATACAAGCATTCAACATTATTGCTCCTCCCATAGATACCACTAATGTTCTTGACCCTTGGCATTGTTTCCTTGGTCATTTATCCAATTTTAGATTACAATTGATCAATGATCCTCTTGTAAAGCAATAGATATCCAAAGTTAATGATAAGCCTTGTTCTATTTGTCCTTTGGCTAAATTTCATTATCTCTATTTCTTAGATAGTTCTCATTCTACTTCTAAAATTTTTGAGTTGATCCATTGTGACCTTTGGGGGCCTAGTTCGACTATTGCTCATGATGGTCTTAAGTTTTTCTTAACTATTGTGAATGATTTTTCTAGAACTACGTGACTATATTTACTTGGCAGTAAAGAAAAAACCCAAAAGTGCATTGTGTCATTTTATAATCTTGTTGAAAATCAATTTGGTACCAAAATAAAAGTTTTAAGAAATGATAATAGTGTTGAATTCCCAATAAAAGATTTTTTTAACAACAAGGGCATCATTCATCACAAAACTTGTATTGAAACCTTTCAACAAAATGACATTGTTGAGAGGAAACAATAACACTTATTAAATGTTGCTCGTACACTTCGATTCCAAATTACTTTACCCTTAAAATTCTAGAATGAATGTGTTTTAACTGCAACTTACATTATTAACAGAATTCCCACTCCCATGTTATCAAACAAAAGTCCATATAAGGTTCTTTTTAATTCCAAATCTAACTATGCCCATATGAGAGTTTTTGGATCCTTGTGTTTTGCAGCCATCATTTCTTGGTTACCCCTTTGAAACCAAGAGATACAAACTCTTGGATCTCCACACTCAATCCATTTTTCTTTCTCGGGATGTTACCTTCCATGAGCACATTTTTGCTTTCCAAACATATTCATCTGATCACTCTCCATCTCCTCCACATGCCCATGTTTTTCATCCCAATTCTCAAATTTATTTTGATCCTCCCACTTACCTTGC
Organism: Platycarya longipes; assembly: GCA_036559045.1. Taxonomy (NCBI): domain Eukaryota; kingdom Viridiplantae; phylum Streptophyta; class Magnoliopsida; order Fagales; family Juglandaceae; genus Platycarya; species Platycarya longipes. Next base: position 15,396,127 of record CM071799.1, on the reverse strand, counting down.
TGACCAGACTACCTCGACCTTGCCTCATAGATTACTATCCTCATCCTCTCCTCCTTCTACACATTTTTCCCCTGCCCCTGTATCAGAACCCAATGTCATACCACTTTCCAACACTTCACTTGCACCTCTTAGAAGGTCCACCTAATCCAAAATTGCACCCAAATATCTTCAAGACTTCTATTGTTAGCAGGCACTTTTTAAATCATCTCACCAATCTAGTTCCAGCATGTATCCTGTTCACAATGGTAAGCATTTTCCCTTGTCTAATTTTGTTTCATATCACAACTTTAATTCCTCTTTTCAAGCTTTTAGTTCCTATTCTTCCATTCATTCTAAACCCACCTCCTATAAGCAAGCTTTGAAGGAACTTGGTTGGTATCAAGTCATGGAAGCTGAAATTGCTGCTCTAGAACAAAATCATACCTAGACAGTCACTGACTTACCTGAAGGGAAGGAAGTAATAGATTGTAAGTATGTTTACAAAGTCAAATTTAAATTTGATGGTAGTGTGGAAAAATTGAAAGCACGTTTAGTGGCCAAGGGTTATACACAACTTGAAGGTATAGAATATGCCGAGACTTTTTCACCTGTTGCAAAGCCTGTTACTGTGAGGTGTTTACTTGCCATTTCAGCAGTAAAAGGTTGGTTCTTATATTAGTTTGATGTAAACAATACATTTATAAATGGTGACCTAACTGAGGAGATCTACATGAAAAAAACCCTTGGCTATCACAAAGGTCAATCCAACCAAGTTTGTAGGCTACACAAGAGTCTTATGGGCTTAAACAACCCAACCAAATTTTCTTCATCTCTCATTGAATTTGGTTTTGTTCAATCTAAATCTGATTATAGCTTGTTCACGAAGCATGATGCTACTTCTTACACTGCTTTGTTAGTCTATGTGGATGAAATAGTAATTGCAAGTACTTTTCAGCATTCCATTAATTCACTTCGATTGTTTTTTAACAATAAGTTCAAAATTAAAGACCTTGACTGTTTGAAGTGTTTTTTGCGTTTGGAAATTGCTAGATCTACTTAGGGGATTCACATATGCCAACGAAAGTATGCCTTGGATATATTGGCTGATTCAGATATGCTTGGTTGCAAGCCTTTTAAGCTACCTATGGATCAATATTTTAAAATCAGCAAAATCGAAGGATAGCCTCTCAATGACCCTAGCTCTTATCGAAGATTAATTGGGAATTGTTGTATTTGACTATCACAAGACTAGACTTGTGTTTTGCTGTCCAGCTCTTAAGTTAATACATGGATAGCCTGACATCATCTCACTTGGCAGCAGCCTACAAACTTCTCAGATACATTAAAGCAGCCCTAGGTCAAGTCCTCATTTTCACTTCCTCTTCCACTTTATAGCTCAAGGCCTATTGTGATTCTGATTGGGCCTTGAGCTAGGTAATTCTCTTGTTTCTTAAAAGTCCATGAAACAAACAATTGTTTCTAAATCTTTTGCTGAATTTGAATACAGGGCTATGGCAATCACATGTTCAGAGTTAACTTGGCTCCATTATATCTTCACTAATCTTGGAATCTCCCATCCTCAAACTTCAAGGCTATAGAGCCGCTCATATCTTAATTTGTGAGGCTAATGGAGAAGTATGCTTGCTCTTCTTCTGCCTGCATGATGCTCTGTTAATATTTCACATGAGAAAAATGTATGAATGACATATTGAATTTTCTCTAGCTAGCATTATCCTGCTGCTGCAAGCCAATTTAAATTCTAAAAATATAATGAAGTGATCTCGTTTGCAAAAGATAGAAGAAAAATAAAAACTTACAATAAACTATTTATTATGTGAAATATAGAGTTTCGTAATAATTATTAACAATAAATCCCAGATAAATTATCAACAAAACGTCAAAAAAAGATGATTTTGAGTCTTATATATATTCCCTTAATTTTCTTCTTACAATCACTTGCCAGGCTTATTTTAGTAACTAATTGAATTAAAGGCATGCGCACTTAGATCCGTTGAATCGTCTACATGGTTTCCTTATGTTTCTGTTCATCACAGCTTGGTAAAAAATGGTTACTCAGCTGAATTTTTTCGAACTTGTCATTGCCTCCCGGCGAGAATTCAGACAAGTCTGAAAGCTCTCCAACAGCCTCGACGATGTCATTTGTTAAGGACGTATTCTGCAGTCTGGTTTATGAAAATCCCGACCTGACCGTAACCTGCAAAACAAGAACAAAGAGGGATCGGGGTCTGAGACCGCTCCGACGCTCAAGTTAGTTTTTAAGGAGAAAATATACAGACGTTTGCTTGAGAGAATTTGAGAATGTACCCCCTTTCGTCTTTTGTCTGGTGTTATTTATAGGTGTTCCCTTTGAAGGGGAGTTCCTGTGATAAAAGAGCTGGAAATCGGGACATCACTTGTTCGTCACCCTCGATAGGGAAAAATACTGATCCGACTGGGTCGGTCTCATCGCATTAATTGAATATCCCTTCATTTAATGCTCAATTAGACCCTTTTGGGAAGGGTCATTAAATGCCGCCGTGTCTTTTGCCAATCTAGCAATTAATGATGTGCATTTATAGCGTCTCCGCATTTAAGAGGGGAGATCTGTAGGCCGGCGGTTGTCTTTCGTTCATAAATGCGGGAGTGATCTTGATGTAAGGTGGATCCAGGAGACATATCAGTATGTGAACCGTCGTTCTGGCCTTAGCGTGTCCTCGAAGCCGATTCGATCTCATTCTGTCGAGATCGGGATAACCAGGGACTTGGACCGTCCCCGGTTTCAGTCTCCCTAGTTCAATCCGGACGCTGCGTGGTGGTGGGTGCAGATAACGGGCCTTGGGCCTGATAACCTTGTGGGCTCGGGTCTGGGTGAGTTGGACACCCTTTCAGTACCCCGCGAGTTTTTATCGAAGGTATTTCGATGGAAATTCCAAATGTTTTAGAGCTAGGGTCTTCCTTTTCTTTGTTTGCACTGTCCTTCAATACTGGGCAGTGTTCTTGTAATTGTCCTCCCGAGCGGAAATACGGGGTTGGATGTACTCGGGTGGTTCCTGTTGGTATGTCGTTTCGTTTACCGACCGGACTTCAGAGGGACGATTTGAATTCTGATCAATTAATGCTGAATCGTGACTTGTCATATTCCGTGTCAGGCATTTAATGCAGTTCAAAATTTAATTGTGTCGTCGTTCCGATTCCGGAACCGTCAGTGATCCGTGATTAAATGGTGATACGCACGCGCGTGACCATCATTAACTGACTTGTCATTTCGGCGCACGCTTCTTACCTTTGATTGGTTAGTTCAGGGCGTGCCTTCCGTTCCCAAGGGTCACGTCTGAGGTGACGGTTCCGGCATCGCTTCGTTTCCCGTTCGCTTAACTTTTGGCTTCTGGGTATAAATTACCCAGGGTCTTCTCACTGTCCTTGCTCCGTCGTTTGCTTCCCTGTCATTCTGTTGCCCATCTTTCTTGCTTTTGTTCTTCGCTGTTTTCCCTGTTCTTTCGTTGCTTTCTCTGTTCTTTCGTTGCTTTCTCTGTTCTTTCGTTGCTTTTCTTTGTACTTGCCCCCATGGCTTCTTCTGACCCATGCCCTTTCTTCGCCGGCAATGGTTGGATGTCCTCAATGCAGTCCTCCGATGTGGACACGCTCAGGAAGAAACATCGCGTTTCTTGGCGGCACACTTTGGAGGCCCCGGGGGATGGAGTTAGGCCTGTGAGCGCGACGGGAGGGCACTGAAGGTCGTGCTCTTCTCGCTCATGTTTTCGAAGGGTTTCCGCCTCCCCTTCATCCGGCCCGTTCGGGAAGTCCTACATTTCTTGGGTTTGGCCCCTGCCCAACTCTTGCCGAATGGGTGGCGTATCTTGTTGGCCACTTGCGTGGCGTTTCGGATCGTTCTGTCTGGGAAGAACGATCCCTACCCCGACTTGACTGCTCGGGAGTTTTTTTCGCTGTACCGGCTCCTTCATCGGGATGGGAACGTCGCTGGCTTCCAGATAAAGCCAAAGTGTAGGCTGATTCGAATGGAGGAGAGACATTCGAGTGCCCGAGACTATCACAAAAGGTTTTTCTTTGTCTCGGGCAGGGAGTGGGAGTTCCTGGAGGGAGAGGGGAGTGATTTCCCCGTTCAGAAAGATTGGGGCTTCCTGCCCTCCCAGACACATATGGAGATTACTCTCTCGGCCCAAGAGGCTGAGAGGGTGAAGTCGGTCCTCTCTTGGGGGGCAGAGGACCCCGACCGACTATGGTCCGACAGTCTCCTCACCGAGGAGAACATTGAGGAGTTTCTGACCCGACCAGACCGGTCCTACGCCGAGGGTCAAAGCTTCTTTAACGTTCCAGAAGAGCCTCCTACCTCCTCTCGCAAGCGGGCCTCTGATCGGGAGGTAGAAAAGGAGAGGCGCACTAAAAGTCGGGCCGGCGAAGCCACTTCGAGCCGTGGTGCCCGTCCCAAGAAGCAGAAGAAGGGGAAGGGCCCACGGACCGAGGATCCGGACGGGCGTGTTGTCCCCACAGACTCACCCGTTCGGTGTCCCGAGCCGGCTTCCTCATCGTCGTCCTCGGACGGGCTTCGGTTCCTGCAGACCGAGGGAATAAGGGCTGAGGCCGGGAGGATGGTCATGGAAGCCTAGATCGAAGCGACTGATCTGGCCGGGGTCGACTCCTCAGACGGAGAGGAGATAGATCGTGCCTTCCAGGAGGCTCTGGATCGTGCTGCCGACTTGACTCCGGGGGCCATGCCTTTCGCGCAAGTCTTCCGACAAGAGTCGGAGGAGCAAGTCGCCAGGGCGAATCAATTGCCCACCCCCCCTTCATCTTCCGAGCGTCACTCGGATGCTTCCGAGGGGGAAGATGAAGATTTTGGCGAGGAGGCCGACTCCGAGGGCGTCCGTGAGGGACTCGGTCAGCAAGAGGCTCTGGACGAAGAACACCGGGACGAGGCCGTCCCCGAGAGGTCGAGCGGGTCTGACATTCCCGTGGAAGGGAGCCCCGTGGAGGCCTCAGACGAGGGCGGTCGACCTGCCGTCGAGCCCGATGAATCTCCCGAACGTCCACCCCCGACTTTCGAGAGGGGGTCGACTTCGGGGGTTCATTCCGAGGATGTGCGGCCATCCCCGGACTCGGTAGTTCCTCCCCGACCCTCGTCTCCCTTTCGATATCAAAGTGGGGTCGCGGTGCTCGGTCGGTTCTTCGAGTCGGATCCGGAAGGAGGATATCAAGCCGGTGAAGCTGGTTTAGAGCGGCCCTCTCGATTTGAACAAGCCAAGGCAGATGCTTCCGACCAAGTGGCCTCAATGCTGGAGCCTATACTGACTCAGGTTTGGCCGATGGACTTTGTTGAATCTTGCATAGTCTTTTTTTTTTTTTTTTTCGAGTTGCTAAGTTCTTTTCCTGGTGTTCAGGTCGCCAAGGAGATATCTCGGGCTGTGGGTTCCGAGTTGGCCGAGCTCGCCGAATTCAACAGTGAGCTCGAAACTGTCTGCAAGTTCGGGCTGTACAAGTTGCAGCAGGCGCGGGACCAGCTCGAGCTGTCGCAGCAAACCTGCGGGGGGCTAATCAAGACGGTCGAGGAGTTGGGGGCGGACAAAAGCAGGCTGGAGAAGGCCAACTCCTCTCTTCGGGCCGAATTGGAGGCGACCCGGGAATCGCTGGCGACAGCCCATCGGAGGAACGCCCGCCTTGTGGACGCGAGATCGGCCACTGAGCAGGACAAGATCCTCCTTCAGTCTGAGCTAACTGCTCGGACGGCAGAACTAGCTGCTTCTTCCCAGATTCTTTTACTGCGGGAAGAAGAGCTAGCAATTTCCGAGCAAGCTCGGGTTGCTCGGGAGGAGGAATTAGCCGGTTCGGAGCGCGCCCGAGAGGCTTTGGGAGCGGAGCTGGCGCAGTCTGAGGAAATCAGGGCTGCCCGAGAGTCCGAGTTGGTGGGGGCTCGCCGTGCCTTAGAAGAGGCTCACTCGAGGATTGCTGATTTCGAGCAGCAGATATCTCAAGTGGTGGCGATTCGTAATTCCGCCTGGGGGCATGGTTATGCCGAGGGCCTCCGCCGAATAGGAGCCCAGCTTCTGGTGGACCCTCAGCTCGATCCTCGGAAGATAAGCGCGAAGTCTCTTCGTCCGGACTGGGCTGCGAAGAGATTCGTCAAGAAGATCGGGAAGCGTGGCTTCCCTCCTTTTGACGACCTGAATCCTCCTCCTCCCCCTCCTGAGGCTTGACCTGGTTGATGTACAAGTTGTTTTTTGTTTTTTTTGTTTTTTTTTTTCGTAATTGAACATGACGTTCGAGTTTGATTCGAGCGAGTTTGTATGACCGACTATATATGACATTCGAATTTAATCTTTCTTTAGATGCTTTGTTCGTTCTGTCTTTACCCTTCACATGCTTTGTTCGTTCTGTCTTTGCCTCGCGAAATTTTTTGGTTAAGTGTAAACTTAAGAAAAAAATTTTTCCAAGCGTACTGGGTCGATGTACTTAAGATCGGGGTTTAGGAGTTGTGAATTGCTTCGCGTGGGTGGATAGACCGACCCCGCGGGATTCCGAGGCGGATACATCGCGTGGGTGGGTAGACCGACCCCGCGGGATTCCGAGGCGGATACATCGCATGGGTGGGTAGACCGACCCCGCGGGATTCCTAGGCGGATACGTCGCGTGGGTGGGTAGACCGACCCCGCGGGATTCCAAATGTTTGTTGAGAACCTTATAATGCGTTGGATATGAATAACATCGGGCTTTTTATAATTTAAAGAAGTAACTTACATCAGTAGAAGCAAATTACATTAGTAAATGTTACACATAGTACCTCTTAAGCCTCTCACTGTTCCAGGGGTGGGGCAGGTCGGTTCCAGAACTGTCTTTGAGTTGGTAAGATCCGGGCCTGTTTGTTGCCGTCACTATGTAAGGCCCTTCCCATTTTGGTCCTAGTTTTCCTTGTGCTGGAGTCGTAATGCCCGTCTGTCTTAGCACTAAGTCCCCGACTTTGAAGCTGCGTGGCTTTACTCTTTTGTTGAAGTATTGTTCTGTCTTGCGCTTGTTGTTGGCAAGTCGGATACCGGCCTCTTCCCTGTGTTCTTCTAAGGAGTCTAGGCGTTCCATCATCTTGGCATTATTAGTAGCAACGTCATAGTGCTGGATTCGTAGCGTAGGCATCCCGACTTCGACTGGAATTACAGCCTCGCAGCCATATGTAAGGGCAAACGGTGTCTCGCCCGTGGGGGTTCGGACTGTTGTGTGATATGCCCATAGGACTCCTGGCAACTCATCGGCCCAAGCCCCTTTGTGCATTCCGAGTCTTTTCTTCAGCGCATTGAGGATGGTTTTGTTGGTTGCCTCGGCTTGCCCGTTAGCCTCCGGGTGGCCGGGAGAAGAGTACTTCACTTTGATTTTCAACTCGGAGCACCATTCTCGGTAATGACTGCAATCGAACTGCTTTCCGTTGTCTGATATAAAGCTCTGAGGTATCCCGAACCGGCAGACAATTGATTTCCATAAGAATTTTGTGATGGCTTGAGAAGTGATGCTGGCGAGGGCTTCGGCTTCTACCCACTTTGTGAAATAATCCATTGCTACTATAATGAATTTAGTTCCACCCCTCCCTACAGGGAATGGTCCTATAAGATCTAGTCCCCATTGATCAAAGGGCCAGGGGGATGTTATTGAAGCGAGTTCCTCCGATGGGGAATGTAACACTGGGCTCTACTCTTGACACTTCGGGCACCTTTTAACGAACTCTTTTGCTTCCTGGAACAAACACGGCCAGTAATACCCTGCGCGGGTGGTGCGGGCGGCTAATGTTTTAGACCCCGTGTAAGCCCCGCATATTCCTTCATGGATTTCGGCCAGTATATATTGTCCTTCTTCTTTCGTCACACACCTAAGCAGTGGTTCGGAGAAACCCTTTCTGTACAACGCTCCGTCAATTAGCGTGAATCTGGCTAATCTATTCTTTATCTTGCAGGCCTGGCCTGGGTCAGGAGGTAATGTGCCTGTCCGGAGGTACGCTGTGATATCGGTTGCCCAGTCGGGATCTGCAACAGCCACTACTCTGACTTCGCTGCCCGTGGAGGGAGTATCTACCGTTCTGATCTCTGTGTTTTTTGGGGGCGGGTGTTCATCTTTTCCTGATGCTATTTTTGCCAGCCGATCTGCTATATGATTTTCTTCCCTTGGGATCCACAGCAAACGGAAGTATCTGAATTGATCTCTCTCGATGCATACTAGCTCCAGATATTTTTTCAATTTTTCGCTCTTGGTGATGTATTGGCCAAGTACTTGATGAAACACTATTTGAGAATCAGTTTGGGCCTCCAGCTCTGTTGCCCCAAGGACCCTAGCAATTGTCATTCCGGCTATGAGGGCCTCGTATTCTGCTTCATTGTTGGTTACCTTGAAAGTTAGGCCTATACCGTAGTTGTGCTGGACGCCCTGGTTGGTGACGATGTGTACACCTGCTCCACCCCCGGCTCGGCATGAGGACCCGTCAACGTACAGCTGCCATGCCTGCCCCCGAGGTTCACTGGGGATCTCTTCTGGAAACCCAGTGTACTCTGCTACAAAATCTGCCAGTGTTTGTGCTTTCATCGCTGTCCTGGGCTGGAACGTTAGATCAAACTCACTCAGCTCGATTGCCCATTTGGCTAATCGTCCGGACGTATCAGGCTTCTGGAGAATAGTTCCGAGGGGCTGATCAGTCATTACTCTTATGGTGTGGGCTTGGAAGTAAGAACGCAGCCGACGCGCAGCTGTCAGCAAGGCGAATACCATCATTTCTGTACGGGGGTACCTGGCTTCTGCTCCCTGAAGGGCCCTGCTAACGTAGTATACAGGTTTCTGACCCTGATCGGTTTCTCTTGCGAGAACTGCAGATGTTGCATAAGGCGAGACCGCCAAATAAGCCACAAGGGTTTCTCCGGGAGCCGCCTGACTGAGTAACGGGGGACACGTCAGATAGCTTTTGAGTTGTTCGAATGCCTGCTCGCACGATGTGTCCCACTCGTGTGCTTTCCGGAGGACTTGGAAAAAGGGAAGGCATCGATCGGTTGACCTTGCTATGAATCGGCTAAGAGCGACAATTCGACCAGCCAACCGTTGAACTTCATTCAGGTTCCTCGGGGAAGCCATTCCAAGGATAGCCTGTATTTTCTCGGGGTTGGTTTCAATTCCCCGTTCAGAGACCATGTACCCTAAGAACTTCCCAGATTCGACCCCAAAGGTGCACTTGGCGGGGTTGAGCTTCATCTGATAATGCTGCAGAACAGAGAAGGCCTCTCTTAGGTCCGCCACGTGGTCGTTAGGGGAACGGCTCTTGACTAGGAGGTCATCGACGTAAACTTCCATATTTCTCCCGATTTGGTTTTTAAACATACGATTGACCAACCGTTGATAAGTAGCCCCCGCGTTCTTGAGTCCAAAAGGCATGGCGGTGTAGCAATAAAGTCCGCGATCTGTAATGAACGCCGTTTTTTCCTCATCGTCCGTGCTCATTTTGATCTGATTATAACCCGAATAGGCGTCCATAAAGCTGAGGAGAGAGTGCCCAGCAGTTGAATCTACAATGAGGTCGATGCGCGGCAGGGGGAAGCTATCTTTAGGGCAGGCCTTGTTCAAATCGGTGAAGTCAACGCACATACGCCATTTCCCGCTGGTCTTCTTTACCAATACTACGTTAGACAACCATTCCGGGTAGTGAGCTTCTCGGATGAACCCAACGGTCAGGAGCCTGTCTACTTCTTCTGCAATGGCGGCATATTTCTCAGCACAGAAGCTTCTTTTTTTTTGCCTTACTGTCCGGGCTGTCGGGTTGACACACAGCCGGTGTTCTATTACGGACCTGTCGATCCCGGGCATATCAGCATGCGTCCAGGCGAATACGTCTTTGTGCTCAATGAGGAGAGCCTTGAGCTTTGCATGTATTCTTGGATCCATTCTGGTTCCGACTCGCACTGTCCGATCCTGGTTGTCGCCATCGACCGGAATCAATTCCAGAGGCTCGTTGGGTTCCGCTTGACGCAATGTCGCTTCGTCCCTGACTTCATCGTCCCAAACTGCTCGGGGAGGCGCAGGCGGAAACTCGGTATGCTCGCCCTCCAGGGAGATCGTAGCCACGGAACTGACCTTGTGTTTCAATTCCCGGGCGTAGCATTCCCTAGAGGTGACTTGCTCTCCTCTGACTTCACCTATTCCTCTGTCGGTCGGAAACTTCATTTTGAGGTAGTAGGTAGAAGTGACTGCCCTCAAGTTATTTAGGGTTGGCCTTCCTAGGATGGCGTTGTAGGAGGAGGGAGCTTTCACTACCAGGAATTCGGTCATGATGAACATGGTCCTGGGAGCGGAACCCATCAAGACCGGGAGTGTTATCAAGCCTTCGGGGTGTATTGCTTCACCCGTAAATCCTTTAAGGGGGGCTTGGACGGGCTGAAGTTGACGGGGGTCGATTCCCATCTGCATGAAGGCTTCCCAGAACAAGATGTCGGCTGAACTCCCGTTGTCAATCAGTATCCTTTTAACCGTGAAATTGGCTACCAATGCTGATATCACCAATGCGTCATCGTGCGGAAAGGCGATCCCCTTTCCATCCTGCTCGTTAAAGATTATTGATTCTCCTTTGGGACCCAGGTTGTCCTGTCTCGGTGCTCGTCCCAGTGAGTAAACTTCCCCATATCTGGCTCTTCGCGCATGTGCCCTTTGAGAGGAGGACGTAGTCCCTCCTCGGGATGGTCCCCCAACAATGGTTCTGATCTCACCCGATGGATGGCTAGATATGGGTTCACCTCGGTGTCTGCTTGACTCTCGTTCCCGACGGAGGGTCCTTGACCGGGTTCTATCTCTTCGATCGTTCATCTGTTCATCCCTTTGTCTATTCTTCAAAGCCTGACAGTCTTCAGTGTTGTGGCCCTTAGACTTGTGATACTCGCAATACATATCCCCCCTTCTTCTTCTAATGGACTCTCGCCTCGATTCAGATCGGTTCTGATCTTCCACCGCCAAACTGGATTGAGGCCATGACGACAGTCTGTGTTCCCGTGGGGAGTCTCTTCTCCTCGTTTCATCTGGGAACTTCCTACCCCCTCGATGCCGGCTGGAACCTTCCCCGGCATTGGTTGTTTTCCGGTCATGCTGTCGGAGCTCTCCTCGTCATGGGGCTACTAGGGCTTCGAGCGTATCTTCGGCGTTGATGAATCCGTCAGCCTGGTCCATGAACCCGTTCAGGGTGGTGGGAGTTTTGCGGGCTATCTCCGCCATGAAGGGGCTCCTGGGCCATATGCCGCCCAGGAGGGCCGCTAGGGTGATCTTTTCGTCCTGGTTGTCGGTGGTCATTCTTTCTTTGTTGAACCGGTCAGGTACCCTTTCAGGCTCTCCTTCTCTCCTTGCTTGACGGTCAATAGGTACGCCGCGGGGCGCCTCCGTTTCCTACTGGCCATGAATTGGGTGATGAAGAGTCGGGCTAACGTCTCGAAGCTACTGACTGATCCCGGAGGAATGGTTCCGAACCATGTCCTAGCCATCCCCTTCAGTGTGAGAGGGAATGCTCGGCATGCTACTTCGCCAGGATAGCCATGTAGGCTGATATGTGCTTTAAAGGCTTCTAGGTGTTCCACGGGATCCTGAGACCCATCATACAGTTCTACTTGTGGGACCTTGAATTTGGATGGGAGAGGGACGGCCAGGACGTCTGCACTGTAGGGTGTCCCTATGCTTCCCTGTGAGGAGAGGTGCCCTGCTGCCGGGCTGATTAGTTTTGCCATTTCAGCGTACTTATCGCCTAACTCCTTTAGCTCGGTGTGCATCCGGCGTCGTTCTCCTTCAGAGGCCTCGCTCTCCTCAGGAAGTCGGGAGCTCACATTCTCTCCCAGATTGGTTTCGCCACGGGCCGATGCCTCTTCACGTGGTTGCCGGAGGGCGGCGTTCTCCTCCTTCAGCTTCCTCACCATTTCTTCCAATACTTCTAGTCTTTCTTCCATCGACGGGTCCGGCTGCTGGTCGTGCTTGGTCGTTTGGGACAATGGTAGGGTAGACATGCAGAAAGTACGTTTATCAGAGACAACAGGATCCCACAGACGGCGCCACTGTTAAGGACGTATTCTGCAGTCTGGTTTATCAAAATCCTGACCTGACCGTAACCTGCAAAACAAGAACAAAGAGGGATCGAGGTCTGAGACCGCTCCGACGCTCAAGTTAGTTTTTAAGGAGAAAATATACAGACGCTTGCTTGAGAGAATTTGAGAATGTACCCCCTTTCGTCTTTTGTCTGGTGTTATTTATAGGTGTTCCCTTTGAAGGGGAGTTCCTGTGATAAAAGAGCTGGAAATCGGGACATCACTCGTTTGTCATCCTCGATAGGGAAAAATACTGATCCGACTGGGTCGGTCTCATCGCATTAATTGAATATCCCTTCATTTAATGCTCAATTAGACCCTTTTGGGAAGGGTCATTAAATGCCGCCGTGTCTTTTGCCAATCTAGCAATTAATGATGTGCATTTATAGCGTCTCCGCATTTAAGAGGGGAGATCTGTAGGCCGGCGGCTGTCTTTTGTTCATAAATGCGGGAGTGATCTTGATGTGAGGTGGATCCAGGAGACATATCAGTACGTGAACCGTCGTTCTGGCCTTAGCGTGTCCTCGAAGCCGATTCGATCTCATTCTGTCGAGATCGGGATAACCAGGGACTTGGACTGTCCCCGGTTTCAGTCTCCCTAGTTCAATCCGGACTCTGCGTGGTGGTGGGTGCAGATAACGGGCCTTGGGCCTGATAACCTTGTGGGCTCGGGTCTGGGTGAGTTGGACACCCTCTCAGGGTGAGTTGGACACCCTCTCAGGGTGAGTTGGACACCCTTTCATCATTGATCCGTGCGGCAATTTCAATCAATAAAGAAGCTTGTGTTACCAGTGGAATAATCTCCATCAGTGGCGTTAATGTAACCACTACTGTTCTTGAGGCTGCCTCTATTTTGATCTCGTTTTCTGGATCAAATTGAGCTTCCATGTTTGATGGGGGAGTACTCATGAATAACTCAGGAAGGGATTTTAAGTCAGTTTGGAGCTCTTGAACTGCTATGTTCAAATCTCCAACCATGTAATGGATTTTAGACGATTTCTTCATGGTCTTGATACTCATTGCTAGCTCTCTTATGACACTTGATGCGCTGGAGCTTACTTTCAATGAACTTTTGCTTATATGCTTCTTTATATACTCTGGGGCCTGTTGCAGTTTTTGCAATATTAGTGATTCTCCACATGAAAGCATGCAGAACAATATTATATAGGATTGTTGGAACTGTTACGATATAAAATAATAAATAAAATCTAACTCTTCTTGTCAGCTTAAGTTTGAACTCTGATTTTACATTTTATTCCATTTAATTAAATATTTTACGTATTGAGCCACTCATTGATTGAGACTAGTCTAGCCCACATGTGAGTGGCCGGAGTATTAACATACATAAAAAAAAAAAAATCTACATTTTTTTTAAACTTTTGAGATAAGTGATGATTTTATGTGACTTGAATTTAGGTTGTAATTACTTGATTTTCTGAATTGATGCAACCATTGAGAGCCTCAATGCAATAGGCACAGCTGCGCATTGATGCCCCAATTTTGATGTACTGTCTCCATGGATGCCGAAAGCAGAAGCGGCCATGGGGTGGCTCCCATCTAGCAAAATTAGCCTGTGAAAACCAATGTCCATTGTTAGTATTTTTTTAATATATTGTATTTAAAAAGAGAGAGATTTTTGTGTCTTGGTCCATATTGATTTCATTTGAATATTAATTTTATTATAGTTTTCATTATATTATTGTATATTTTACTAACGCCCATTAATAATTTTAAAGAAAGATCAATCATAAAGCAAAGTTCAAAACATGAATATATTGCATATTGGTCCCGTCAATACCATAGATTCTTCTGCTGCCTTCGAACTTAGAACACATTTATAACCTTGCAGTTTCTTCTGACATTCCTTATCATAATCAGTACCATCAGCAAGGCTGCAGCCACCATCTTGGAAGTATACGGATACACAAGCTGAATATTGTCGTAAAAAACAGGTTATGATCAAGTACTAGTACGAGAAGTGACATTAATATTATAACAAAACAAAACAAAATTAATGTATTTGACAAAATACTGACCACCTAGGGAATCAGAAAGCTTGTCCATGTTACGATTTATTAGAGTATAGAGCTCTTGACCAGCCCAAATGGGGCAAACCAGCATGCTTACGATAGTGCACAACGAAGTGCCAATAATAATTGTGGATATTCTTTGATGTGCCATATCAAACAATCTATCCACTCGATAACCTGATACTGAAACAAAGCTAAAGGTAAGGATGAAGATCATGGCACCATAATCAAACCGGGTTTTCACCCAAGGAATGAATCTTGAAAAGGTCGCTGCAGAAGCTGAAGAAAAGATCAATGAATAATCACGAGTCAGCTAAGTAATTATCTAGCTATATAATTCATGAATGCAACAAGAAGAACACAATATTCACGGTGATCGATCAACTTTAATTAATTAAGTACAGACCTAGTAGGAAAACTGAGACTCCAACAATTACAGGTTCAACTCTCTCTCCCGATTGACTGGCAACCCAATGAACACCAATTGCAAGAAATCCAGCAAGACAAGTCCCGAACACTCTGTTCAAACATTTACAAAGTGTTGCACCTGTATTTCACTGAGGCAAAGTCCATAAACTGCTATATATAATGCTAGCTAGTAGTCAAGCACGTTGCTTTTCTACAAGGAGTGAATTTTAAGCACACAAATCTGCGAGGAAACAAATATATTTGTTTTTGCAAATAAGATGGGATGAGATAATCAGTTGAATTTAGATTAAAGTTAAAAATTGAATATATTTATTAGAATATATTTTTTAATATTATTTTTATTTTAAAATTTTAAAAAATATATAAAATTTTTAAAAAATTATAATAATTAAATGAGATAAGATAATATGATATGAGTTAAAGAAAGTTGTCAAAACAAATGAAGACTGTTCATCAAAAATCTTTTTATATTCTAAATTTGAGTCTCGAATGGAAGAAATTAGATAAACATAAAAAGTGATCAAATGAAAGAATACATGATATACTCTTTAGTCAAATGGTGGAACATGATAAGTTTATTATAAGAAAATTGTTTATATGTGGTCATATTTTTTTGCTAAAATAATTATTTTTTATTAAAATAAGTATGTTTTAATTGTAAATAATTATCATGAGTATTATAAATAATTTGTCATAAATATTTATATTTCTTTGTAGTGCAGGTTGTACAAGCGCCATGACATGGGTTTAAGGGTTGTGAGTACTTACCCACAGTGTTCTCAAACACAACCACGACAGTCATGATTGCCCACATAGCATTTCCTCCAACACCTTCGTACAGAGGCCTCGTATAGTAAAATAGTGAGACAACCGTGAGTGCCATCCCTACTTTTAGACAATGGATCACTTTTCTGGGATCATCTACCCCTAAGTCCCACGCTTTCTGAGAAAATTTGCGCACTTTAATGGCCAACCCCACAGTAAAAAGTTTTAGATCACCAAGCAAGCTGAAATTTCTGCAGGCTGCAGGCTCTGGAACCAAAGTCTGTGATGAGCCATCGGCCACCTTTATCCTCCACTCCACTCCATTGTTTACTTCTTTCTCGGGAGCCATTCTTATGTTTGCTACGAGAACAAAGAAGAAAACTTGATTGCTGATATATGATGATCAAGTCAAGCAACTAATCAAGCTGATCTGGGATAGAGAGAAAATGTAGCCAAGGTTCAAGAACCGGAATGGCATGCAATATTACATGGAAGGTGTTGGGATTGGCGGAAGCTCACAAATTTTATGGAGACCAGAATTTAACGTGGTTCGGCCAATTTAGCCTACGTCCACACCCACAGAGAGGAGAATTTTGTATTAAACAACAAACCAATTATTTACAATGGTTTCCCTCACTCTCACTGCCTCCAACGGACCTCACATCACGCTCATAGCTTCTCATTACAATCTTACATGTATTTATAGGAGAAATAAATAATGTGAACGTGTAATGACGGTGAAAACCGAAATTCCGGCGGCCTACATTTTCAGGCGGCGGCCTACATTTTCAGGCGGCGCCTACCTTCCAGCTGCATCTATTCGGTGCCTACCTTCACCTTCCAGAAGCCTCCAGCTTCTTCATTTACGTGTGTGTGTTGATTTCTAACAATCTCCCCCTCAACACCAAACGGAGGATATCCTGTCACATTTTAATTCAAGGTACTTAACCTGGCTATGTCTCTACATAGCTCAAGTTTTTCGTATGTGACTACCTTCGTTAACATGTCCGCTGGATTCTCCTTTGTATGGTTGCCGTGAAGAAATGCTGTCTTCACATCCATCTGTTCAAGCTCCAAGTCAAGACTTGCCACCAATCCGAGTACCACTCGAATTGAAGTTATTTTCACAACAGGTGAAAATACCTCATCAAAGTCGATTCCTTTCTTCTGCTGGAATCCTTTGACGACCAAGCGAGCTTTGTGCTTCACCTGCTTGCCATCATTTTTCAGCTTGAACACCCATCTGTTTCTCAGTGCTCTCTTATCGTTTGGAAGTTCCATCAGCTCATAAGTCTGATTCTTCTGTAACGAGTTCATCTCATCCTGCATAGCCTGCATCCATTTGTTGCTATCTTGATGAGATATTGCCTCCTGGAAGTTTTCTGGCTCCCCCTCATCTGTAAGAAGAATATAATCTGATTCCGGATATCTTCGAGACGGAATCAACAATCGCCCTCTAGAGGATCTGTCCTGCTGAGGTTGATCACCTGACAACTGTGGAAACTCTGCAGTTTCTGATGGAGAAGGAAACTGCTCCCCCTGCTCAGTAGTGGTTTCTCCGTTGTCAGCATCCTCTTCTTCTTCTGGGGAAACTTCCTATCTATCTTCAGTGTTTGAGGCAGACTGAAGTGGTAGTGAACTCGGAGCTGGTTTTAGAGCACTTGGAGTTGTTTGTTCTGATCCAAACATCTGGTCTTCATGGAACACAACGTCCCTGCTTCTGATGACCTTCTTCGCTTTTGGATCCCATAATCTGTATCCAAACTCTTCATCTCCATAGCCGATGAAATAACACGGAGTAGACTTTTCATCAAGTTTCTGTCTTTTCTCCTTGGATACATGTGCAAATGCTTTGCACCCAAATACTCTTAGATGAGAGTATGAAATCTTGCGGCCTGACCACACCATCTCTGGGACTTCGAACTGCAGTGGAACTGACGGTGTTCTGTTGATCAGGTAACAGGCTGCTCTTACTGCTTCACCCCAGAATGGCTTAGGCAACTTTGCCATACTCAGCATGCATCTGGTTCGCTCCACAATGGTCCGGTTCATCCGTTCTGCTACACCATTGTGTTGTGGGGTGTAGGGGACAGTCCTCTCGTGTCTGATGCCATGCCTGGAGCAGTATTCTCTGAACTCTCGAGAAGTGTATTCACCTCCATTGTCTGTCCGGAGGCATTTCAGCTTCTTGCCTGTTTCTCTTTCTACCATGGCATGGAAGTTTTTGAATTGCTCAAAAAATTGATCTTTCCCTTTTAGGAAATACACTCACACTTTTCGTGAAGCATCATCAATAAAAGTAACAAAATATTTGTTACCTCCAAGTGATTCAACTTCAAAAGGACCGCAAACATCAGAGTGTACCAAACTCAATAACTCTGATCTTTTTCCAGTAGATGTCTGGAATGAAACTCTATGTTGTTTCCCAAATAAACAGTATTCACAAGGGTTGAGAGCAATACCTTTGTTTACTGTAATCAATGCTTTCTTTGCAAGCATAAACACCCCTTTTTCTCCCATGTGGCCAAGTCTCCGATGCCACAAGTTTGGTGATGTATCATCTTCAGCTATGTTGAGACTGTTTGCACATATCTTAGCACTTGATTTGTACAAAGTGCCACAGACATGTCCCCGTGCAAAGACCATTGCTCCTTTCTTCAATTTCCAGGCATTGTTGCTGAAGATGCTCTCGTAACCCTGTTGATCAAGGGTTCTTATTGAAATCAGGTTGAGTCGGAGATCGGGTACGTGCCGAACGTCATTTAGCACCATAGTACAGCCAACACTAGTTTTTATTCTAACATCTCCAATGCCCACGATCTTTGAGAAATTCGAATTTCCCATCTTGACTGTACCGAAGTCTCCTGCCTTGTAAGTACTGAAGAAATCTTTACAAGGAGTGGCATGATAAGATGCTGCTGTATCTATTACCCACTCGGTCTCCTCGCTTGAAATGTGCAAGCAAGATTCTTCACCGGCGGAAAGGAGTACACAATCTCCAGAAAGCGTCACTGCAGCTTCGCCTTCTTCATGCTTTGACTGATTGCTTGGCTGATTCTGCTCCTTCTGCAGCTTTCGGCATTCCCTTTTAAAGTGGCCTTCAATACCACAATAAAAGCATTTTCCCTTCTTTCGCTGTTTACCGCGACTTTGGAATCTCCCTTTGCTTTGACTCCTGTTCCTTTCTCGACTTCTACCTCTACTATTTCTTTGATGCCTTCCTTCTGTTACAAAGGCATCTGTCTCGTCTCCTCCAATCTCCTTTCGTCTAGCCTCTTCATTAAACAAGGCGTCTATCACCATTGACATGGCGAGCTTTCCATCTGGAGCTGAATTACTGAGTGAGACCACTAGCGTTTCCCAGCTATCTGGTAGGGAACTGAGAAGTAGTAGAGCCTGCTCTTCATCTCCGAGCTTAAAGTCTACGGATGCAAGCTGATTTACAAGATTCTGAAACTCGTTGGTGTGTGCGGCCACTGAGATGCCGCTTTTGAGTTTCAAGTTGACAAGGCGTCTCATTAGTAATGCCTTGTTCCGAGCAGTTTTTGCCTGATACATGTTTTCCAGCTTTTTCCACAGCTGATAGGCATCCGTTTCCTGTGTAACAGGATGAAACACACTATGATCAATCCACTGCCGGATCTGACCAATAGTTTTCTTATTCATCTTATGCCAGTCTTTTTCCGCTACATCATCTGGCTTTACGCTTTTCTCTTCAATTGGATCGAAGAGATCTTTACAATTCAGGAGATCTTCCATTCGAGGTCTCCATAGTGCGTAATTTGTAGATGTTAGCTTAATCATCGCACCTGCCCCCGAATCCTCCATCAGTTCGGCTTTAATCTTTGATTTGACTGACCTTTTCTCAACGTTTGGAGTCGAATCTCAACAAACGGAGCTCACCGTTGCGTCCGGAACGGTGGAAAACCTTGGAAACGACTCTTGTCTCGTTCCAAAACGATCAAAATTGCACCAAAAACCTGAAAAAAATAAGAAAAATGGAATATTCTTTCTGAAACGG
Organism: Platycarya longipes; assembly: GCA_036559045.1. NCBI lineage: Eukaryota > Viridiplantae > Streptophyta > Magnoliopsida > Fagales > Juglandaceae > Platycarya > Platycarya longipes. The sequence goes on along the minus strand of CM071799.1, from coordinate 15,376,817 downwards.
AATATTCCCTGACGTCGCCGGAATATTCCTTCGCCTGCCGAAATATTCCCCAATGTCCACCGGAATATTCTCTACGGAACCGGAATATTCTCTCACCGGAATATGCTCGCCGGCAACGGAATATTCCCACGGTCACCGGAATATGCTCGACGGTGACGGAATATGCTGACGGAATATTCCTTCCCTGATGGGTTGCTGGAGCGGGTCGCGAACCGGGTCAAACCGGTTCGGGTCGGATCCCCCGGATTTAACGGGTCGGATCTCGTCTTCTTCCCTGGCGCGCGCGTGTGGCGCGTGGGGCGCGTGGCCGTTGCCGAGTTTGCGCGTGTGGAGCGTGTAGCTTCGTCCGGTGTCCGTTTGAGACGAAATTTTCACTAGAATTTTCGTCTTGACCTGAGGAATCTGATGGTATCCTCCAAACTTGATTTCGATCAAGTTTCAAAATGGGTCTTTTACGAAAATTCACAAATCCGGCCTCCTACCGGCTCTGATACCACTTGTTGGGATTGGCGGAAGCTCACAAATTTTATGGAGACCAGAATTTAACGTGGTTCGGCCAATTTAGCCTACGTCCATACCCACAGAGAGGAGAATTTTGTATTAAACAACAAACCAATTATTTACAATGGTTTCCCTCACTCTCACTGCCTCCAACGGACCTCACATCACGCTCTTTTATCTCATTACAATCTTACATGTATTTATAGGAGAAATAAATAATGTGAACGTGTAATGACGGTGAAAACCGAAATTCCGGCGGCCTACATTTTCAGGCGGCGGCCTACATTTTCAGGCGGCGCCTACCTTCCAGCTGCATCTATTCGGTGCCTACCTTCACCTTCCAGAAGCCTCCAGCTTCTTCATCTACGTGTGTGTGTTGATTTCTAACAGAAGGTTAGGCTTGGACGATGAAGATGGCCTGGTGACTATTGAAGTATTTATACAAAAAAATCGAAGTATTTAACATTTCTTACTGCAATGAAAAATCAAGTATATAATATTTCCTATGACGTGAGGATACTTCTGCTTTTTTCTGTTACTTTTTTAGGCCGACATTGCATGGAGATATATATAATGGTCAATTTTTTATAATTTTTGGGTAGGTAAGGTGGGAATGTTAGACTTCTCTCTTCTCCGGCATAATATTTATTGTCGATTCAAGACAGGCAAAACATATATATAGCCCTCAAATGTACAGTCAATCATCCAGGCATTAGTTAGACCGGCAGACCAGAGATCGAGAGAATCAAAGCCAAGGAGAAATCCATGCATGCAGTCGGGGCTATAAATGAATTAATCCGTACGATTATTCGTGCCCGATTTTCATTCAAATAAATTTGAATCGAACTCAACTCATAAAATAAAAAAATTAATTATAAAAATAAAATTTTGTTCGATTCGTAAATGATACATACTCGATTAAATTTGACTTGACTCAACTTCGTTAAGACTCGCTCGTTCATATTTGACTTGGCTCGTTAACTTGACTTGATCAGAGCTTATTTATAAATCATTAGATATGTATATAATTTATTTTTATATATTAGTATTCTTATACGTACACACATACATATAGACCTATTAAACTAATTAATAACATAAGTATAGTTATCTTGGTAATTAAATATGTAGTATGTAACTCAATTATTTATGCTTAGTCATTTATACTTATATATTGAATATAATTCATAATTATATCTTAGTTAATTAATAATTAAGTACTTAAGCGATTAATTATAGTATATATTTTATAATGTGTAATAGTTAGTACATAGGACTTATTGGTAATTTCATTATATACTACAATGTACAACCATATAAAAAATATATTTATACATATATAATTTTATAGTTCAATATAAACCATAAAGTTTATATATTAATTAAAATTTTCATTAGATTTAATGTTTTGTTTTGTAATTTGATATTTTAAGTATTCAATTTATTCAAAAAAATATATGAGTACAAATAAAACTCAAATAATAACTCGACCCAGCTCAGCTCAGTTTAAGCTCGTTAAAGAGTAGAAATAAATATCGATATATCTCAACTTGGCTCGAGTTCGTTATGTTTGATTAGCTCAAACTCAGCTTGGCTCGGTAAGCTGTCAACTTGAGCTGGGAACTCGAACTCAAGTTATTTGAGTCCAATTCGACTCAATAACCCAAAATGAGTTCGCTCATATCGATTACATCCCTAGCTATATGGTACTACAATTTTTCAAATATTTATTTTGTTAAAAGCTTCAAAACATGGAAAGCAACATTTAATGAATGCAAGAGAAAATCATTGCACATCAAATTCAAAAGCATGATCACTAGCTAATACAAGCATGAGGAACAAATATTATATAGTTGTTTATATTAAGTCTATATATATATATATATATATACACAGTACTGTCAGATGGCCTTCTAGAAGGAAAATCCAAATATAAGTTTTTCCTAAACTTTGAGCTTGCTTTCAGGAATGGAAATGAGGCAACATCATTTTTCACTTCTCCTGCTAGCCCTACTGATCAATTCTTCCCCAAAGCTAGGTTGGATGGTGATCTAAAACTTGTTACAAGTCTCATCAATTGTATATTCTTTTATTTTCTCCTTTGAGTACGAACAATATCTCAATTGCATTCTAATTGTTGCAATTAATAAGTTAGACTTCCCTTCAAATTCTTTAACAATAGTTGCCAAATCATTTTAAAACTTTGTATGAGCAGGTGACATATGCGTCCAACTATCAATATGATAGTTGGAAAAACGTCATAGAAGTGTGTATATGACTTAAATAATACAGTATACCACACTTTGTTCATATGTTAAACCCTTATTCCTCCTTTGTTCTAAGTGGATGTTGGATTGGATTCCTCTCTCATATGTCTCCCATGAATATGAATATTTCCTCAAAGAACTCCTGCAAAATTTATATAGCATTCTTATTATATATATCATAGTGTCATATGCATTTGTGAGGTAGCAGTCCAATGTTGTGAAACCAACGTTGACAAATAAATAAAACAACAATCACATACACAAAATCTATGTGGTTATGCAATGTGCCTACATCCACAAACCTGTAGGAATTTATATCAAAGCATATTACAATCACACACAGTAAGGTATGGAAATACCACTACTCACAATCTCAACTCTCACTCTCTATGCTTTTTTCACTCGCACAATATACTCTCACGCCTTTGCCTATTTTGTTCACTCTGAATTGCTAAACACACTCACAAAAGAACCAACATTACATATATATAATGAGAAACGACGCTAAAAATCCTAAAGGGCACAATTGGATTCTTCGTTCAAGCACGTCTCAAGGGAACAACCAATTGAACATTGGTTTGAGCAGTTTGTTGAGCGTTGCTCAAGCAAACACTAATATTAGTGCTTTGCTCGAGCCCATTGTCACATGAGCCTTGAGCAAACTCATGGGTTGGCTTTCACTTGAGCGTGCCTCGAGTAAACTCACGGATTGAGCTTCGCTCGAGCCAAGGTCGAGTGACAGTTGAGCGAATTCTCAATATTGGCCTTTTTTGCTAATAATTCAGACTCCACATAAAATCCAACAATTTCCTACTTAGAGACTAGTTCTCCATATGCCAGCCACTCTTTCCAGCACAAACCCTATCATCTTTGCACCTTACAGCTCTCGTATTAAAGCCAGAAGAAACATTGAAGTGTTAAATCTCATACCATTCTCCAAGACCAGCACACCCTTAGAGATTTTCCATACTTCTCTAGAAAGCGTTACTGCATGACCGCTGTCATCAAGCTGTCCCATAAAGATCAGGTTTTTCTTCAGATTTGGAATGTGTTTGACCTGTTTTAAAGCCCACACGCTCATATTCAGAAGTCGGATATGCACATCAGCCACTTCCACTACACTCAATGCCTCTCCAGCAACTGTGTACATCTTTCTAAAGTCATCACCAACATAGTTCTATATGATCTCTCGATGTGAGGGGATATGGAATGAAACCCCTAAATCCAACATCCATTCGTCAACTTGATCGTGCACTACAAGGTGCATCTTGTAATTATTCAGCTACCGCATTCACAGTCTCATTCTAATCAGCACTTTCCTGATTTTGGCAATCTCCATTGATGTGGCCTGGCTTTCCATAACTTTAGCAAGTAATCTATTGCCCAGACCTCATTTTACTCCTACCTTTGTTCTTGGAGCTTGACCTGTCAAGTCTCATACCCCGTTGATCAATGTTCAGTGCCAATCCCGAACCCAAGAACTCACCAAAGTCTCTTCTGCATACATTCTCAGCAAGAATCATGTCATGTACATTATTGTAATTCAATTTCATCTTGTTAGCTAAATTATTCATCGCCATCCTCAGAACCTCCCAACTATCTGGTGGCAATGCCAACTGAATCAATGCTTTGGTCTAGTCATCAACCTTAATCTCTACAAAAGACAATTAATTTGTGATCATATTAAAGGCATTCAAGTATTGGATCACAGACATACCTTTTGACATATTCAGATTGAAAAATCTCTTTATCAGATGCACTTGGTTATTTGTCGAGGGCTTTTTATACATACCTAACAAAGCCGTCAAGAGATCCATCGTGGTTCTCTCCTTAATAATGTTGTGAGCTACTGTTTAGACAAGGTCAGCCAAATAACTTCGAGAATCTGTTGATCCAATATATTCCACTCAGCATCGTCTATGCTCTCTGGTTTCTTTCTCAATAGTGGAAGATGTAGTCTTTTCCCATAGAGGTAGTTCTCTCTATGCATCCTCCATTACCCAAAGTTAGTGCCGTCAAATTTCTTGATCCCAAGTGCTTTCAATAGGTCTCCAGCCATCGTTCTCCCTCAGACCTAAACCTTGGCTCTTAATAATAGTTGTTGTGAACCAATAATGGCAAACATATAAAACAACAATCACATGATATAGCATTTACATGGTTTAGCAACGTGCCTAAGTCCGTAGAAATGCTGCGATTTTATCCCACGGAGATTACAATCACACACAGTGAGTTACAAGAGTACCACTCTACTCACACAATTTCAACTCTCTTTCTCTAGAGCTTTTTCACTCACAATATGATCTCACACCTTTGTCTTTTTTGTTCACTCTAAATTGCTGAACACGCGTACATCAGAACAAACATTACATATATATAGTGAAAAGTGGCATTGGAACCCTGAACGACAAAACTAGGTTCTCTGATCAAGTGAGTCTCAGGCGAATTTTAGGTTGAGCAGTCTGTCGAGCGATGGTCAATCCAACATTAGGGTTAGTGTTTCTCTAGAGCACACTATTTCGCGAGTTTTGAGCAAACTCAAGGGTTGAACTTCGCCCGAGCCCACTTTCGAGTGCTCCTTGAATGAACTCCTGGGTTGAGTTTCGCTCAAGCCAAGGTTAAGTGACAATCAAGCAAACGTTATGTCTTTGCATTTTCTGCTCACAAACCAGGCTCTACATATAACCCGACATTTAAGTCATTCAATTCTAGTCTGATCTCCTCATGCCCTACAATGAGAGGGGGGATTAATTGATAAATGGTACCCTAGCAAACTACTAATTACATAGGCCTTAGTACCCATCTCATTTTTCTAGCTGTCTTAGATACCATGTCCTTATCTTTTTAAATTTGTCATTTAACAAGATCCATTTTTGAAACCTCTTGGAGGTTTGCTTCCTCTGCCTATATTCCCTAATGACTGAAAACCTAAGTAGATTGAGACTCAATGTCACATATGATATGATCAGCATCCAACAAAGAAAATGTCCATATATAAATATGGCCTATACCTAAAGAAACTTTTTTGCAATGTGGAGAGGAGGACACACCCTCACACGTTTTGAAAAGGGTTAGATTTAAATTTTTAAACAAGTTCTTGCTACTCAGCAGTATACGAAGTACATATTATAACTATGTATCGAGTAATGATAAATACAAACTTCAAATAAATAAATTTCATATAAGTCATTCGTAAAAAAATAAATTCTACTAATAAAGAATAATTTTTTTTTTTTATACTTTTTTAACATAGAGTCTACTTTTTTACAATGATTTTTATATGACGTATTTATTTGGGGTTTCTACAAATGATCATCATGTACATGAAAAAGGGCAGGAGGGACGTGGTGAACTAACATCATTATACATGGGGGATGTTAGTTCATCATGTACATCAAACTGTACATGACAAGAGGAACTTAATATTGCTCTAGCTAGAAACTTTAATATTGCATGCATCATTTTATAATGACAAGAGGAAAGAATCTAACAAATAATTTAAAAGTGGTCCTGATCCTTTCCCTAGATAGCTGGCAAATTATTAGGTCACGAATAGGATCACCATCCAAATTCATCTTTAGCAAAAGTCGTTGTGCATTAAGCTGGTTTTGAATCTTCTGTTAATTACCCTTGAATGGAGAGAGCACTTATCTGCTTTTGCTAGAGCCTTTCCCCATAGCCGCACAATCTTGAAAGGCCAACTCAACTATCAAAAAACAGCTGCACACGCAATTGTCCCTATCACTATCTCTATAAACAATATCAAGATAATCAAATGCTTGTAGGCACAATATTAATCACTTTTGTCTAATCTCATGTAAATCCATCCAAGAGATGGATTTTATAAAAATAAACTCGCAAAGTGATGGTAGTGTATGGTATGTCAAATTGCAAATTTTCTGTTATTTTAAAATAGATACGAATCATATGAAATATATATATTTATATTATATGTGTTATTATAAGAAAAATAGGTTTTTGTAATTAATTATTTGTGATAAAAATATTATTTATGACTAATTTTAATTATAAATAATTATTTTAATAAAATTAATTAAATATAAATAAATAATTTTTTTATAATGAGGTCGGTTTGTAAATTTACTTTTATACCATAATTCTTTTGTGTATATATAATGTATATATGTAACCCTTCTCATTTTATAAACTTGATTTGATTGATCAGCATTGCCGACAGTATTGTATACTACCCGACCAAAGTAAACTTAAACGTGTCCATCAAAAAAACAAAAAACTTAAACGTGGAGCAAGCATCACCACATGCGGCCATAAGCTGGATCGATGCTATATCATAGGTTAACAGATGAAATAATCATTAAGAAAATGAAATTAATGAATTACTTATCGCCTAACTTTGTGTTTTTTAATATTTATGAAAGGAAGTTACATATAAATTGATATATATATATATATATATATGTACCTAATAACTGCTTAACCTAATGCCAACTCATGATATAGTGCATGATGATCACAGCTTATATATTGTAATGGACATTTAAATTAAGCACGTATAAAATTTATTTAATGCAGTATCTTTAACAGTATCGCAAACTCATGAGGCGTGACAGAGATCATCATGAGATGTTAGGCAATTCATGCATGCAAGAATATGCAGCATGGTTATAAAATACATCGTGATATTGTGAAATTTTTTTAAACAAGAAATTCTCAAAAATTATATATCAATAATATTGTAGATGATTAATGGGTATTATTTATGCTATTCATGTATTGGAATTTTCTTTTTCTTTTTCTTTAATAGTAAACTTTCATTGCTAGCTATGATCATAACAATATATGAAAATTCTGTCTCGTTATTTGTTTTATGAAGGAAAAAAGATAATTGTTCCAAACAAGTAACAGCAAGTGCATATTAAGGCTCCTAATGGTTGGGTTAAATACTATAGTACTAGTTCTAGTATTTTTGGATTTAGTACAAATCGGTTATTATAGTACTAGTACTCTAGCTAGTCTTGTGTTTTAAATTCTTCGTTTGTTTTCAACTTTGACCATTTAATCTTAGCGCATGTGCCATCATCCTATATATGTTATTTTCACTAAGAAAATGTTTTAGACATAAAAATATTTCACAAAAATAAATTTATTAATTAACGAGACTTAAAATTACTGTTATTAATATATATATATATATATAACATATCATATATGTGAAATCGCATCATTAATTTATAAAATTTCAACTAATGTGGGTTGATAGTGTTATTTTCGTGTAAACAAAAATTTTGTGCATAGTTATTTTTATGTACTTTTTTGTGTACTTAATTATTGTGATTAACTACATCATCTTTTTTTAATATTAAATAAATAATTTGACTAATTATATTAATAAAGTGTGAAAAGAGTGCACAAAAATAATTCTACTAATCTGTACATAACACTTTTATTTCACCAGAGACGGGCCAAGGGCCCTCCAAGGCTCTGACCCAAATATTAGATAATTTGTAATTAATTTGTATATTTTTCTTAGTTTTTTATATGTTTGTTTTTTATTCTCCATAATTCATAATTAGTATCGGCTAATGCTTGTAAATGACCAATCTTAAGGGATGCCTTGAAAATTATCAACAAATTTTTAATAAATTTTTTTCATATATTTTATCAAATTAGAATTTGATCTCATTAAAATGTTACGGTAACTACATTTTATTTTCCTGTTTTATTTCAAGAAATAAATTAGAATATAATATCAACATCAGATTATTTCTATTTTAAGGTTTATAATTATTCGTGTGTGAGGGGAGGCCCATTTGGATGAGTAGGGACCGGCCAAGCCCCGTATGGATGGACGTCTCTAGACTCTTTTCACATTAATCAAACCAATCATATAATGTTTCCCTGCCCAGGCGCCCATGGTAAAGGAGTAACTCGGAAGAAGGGTAATGTAAAGCGAAATCTAACACAGCACAACAGAAGTATGCCAAGTAGGACAGGAAACGTACATAGTCCATCACCATATTAAATGCTAAGCATGTCAGGGCCACGCTGCATTAAATCTCGAGTAGGGTAGAAGCGTGCTGAGTCCCTCGCCACATTAAATGTTGAGCATGTCAGGGCCATGCTTCATTAAATGTTGCGCATGGCCAAGGTTGGAAATCCCAGTCCCTTGACAGCAAAAGGAGACACCCAAGCACTTACCTGCTCACTATTAAACAATGAGATCAAAAGAGCTTGAAGAAGTATCTCGCTCGGTTTAATTGGGAGCGCATGACCATCGATGACCAAGACAAGAAGATCACCTTGACGGCTTTTTTGGGCGAGATATGGCCCAGATGCCTTTTCTTGGCCGAAGTCGCCCAAAAAATCCCGAACACGTTGGCAAAATTTATAGACCAAGCCGACCGGTACATTAATGTTGAAGGCACCCTTGAAGCCCCGATAACCTCGCACAAAGAAGAAATAAAGTGGGTAGGCAGATGGGCGGTAGGCCAGTAGGAAGGTCCCAGCCGGGACAACAGGAAAAGAAGTGGACTTGACATGAAGAAAAGATGAGACCTTCCTAGTTCGCCAATCAACCTCACCTACATGGAATGCCCGGCTAGAGAGAGGACGGTCTAGATAGAGGCGTAGCACAAGCTCGCAAAAGCACGGGCCGAGGCGCGAGCAGTGCAGAAGCCCACCCGGGGGGGAAGACCACTTGACAAAGTTCGAACAATAATTGGGGGAATCCCAAAAGGCGGGGTGACATCCTCGTCTTGAAAAGTGTATGCCTGGAAGGCCCAATACAAAAAGTTGTTCACTGTATTGAGCACTTAGCGGGGGCTCTCCAAACTCAAAATAACCCCTCGATTGTCTTCAATGAGAAGGACGAGGAAGGGATCCTCCACCCCCATGATGATGCTCTGGTGATAACCCTACAGGTCGCCAACTTCACCACCAGAAGAATCTTAGTCAAAAATGGCAGCTCGACGAATATCCTTGTTCTGGGAGTCCTTTGCCCAGATGGGTATCAGTCACAATTGACTATGATCAACCCAGCTCCCTCTCAAAGACTTCACAGACGATGTAATCCAACCAATGGGATTGTTCACACTGCTGGTGCTCGCCGGAACGGCCCCCAAGACTGCGATAACTATGATAGACTTCTTGGTAGTCAAGGCTCTGTTCTCATACAATGCGATCCAAGGATGGTTGACCTTGAACAACTTGAAGGCAGTCACCTCCACCTACCACCTCAAGATGAAGTTTCCCACTGATCGAGGTATAGGTGAAGTCATGGTGAGCAAGTACTGGCCCGTGAATTTTATGCACGAGAGTTGCGACACAAGTGCAGAATGGTCGAGACAAACGGAAAAATAGGTAACCTACCCCCTCCCCCAGCTTTGACCGAGTGGGACAAAGAAATACGAGATGATCAAACCCTCAAGCAGGCCAAGTCCAATGAACCATGGGAGCTAGTCCCGATCAATCCCAGAAAAATATAGTGTAGGGTGCAAATAGGCACCAAACTAGATCCGGAGCTGAAGCTAGGCTTAAAGCAGCTTCTCATTGAGCATCGAGATATCTTCGCCTAGACCCACGAAGATATTCCAGGGATAGATAACTCTGTCTTCGAGCCTCGCCTATGCATTGACCTTAGAGCTTAGAAGGTCAAACAGAAACGATAAAGCTTCTATGTAGAAAAATATGTGGCCATAACAAAGGAGGTTAATCGCCTCCTGGGAGCGGGATTCATCCGAGCGGTTTACTATCCTGAATGGCTATCCAATGTGGTGCTTGTAAAGAAATCTAGCGGTAAATGGCAGATGTGTGTCGACTTCACCGACCTCAATAAGGCCTACCCAAAGGATAGTTTCTCCCTGCCTTGCATCGACCTGATTGTTGATTTAACCGCTGGGCACCCCCTTCTTAGCTTCATGGACGCCTACTCGGGTTACAACCAGATAAAGATGAGCCCAATTGACGAGGAGAAGACGACATTTTTGACCGATCGGGGGCTCTATTGCTACAAGTCATGCCCTTCGAGCTCAAGAACGTTGGCGCCACCTACCAGCGACTGGTAAACCGGATGTTCAAACACCAAATGGGTTGAAACATGGAAGTTTATGTGAACGACCTCCTAGTAAAAATTAAACAACCCGAGAAGAACCTAGACGATTTATAGGAAGTGTTTGCCATCCTGTGCCAATATAAGATGAAGCTCAATTCAATAAAATACGCCTTTGGGGTGGAGTCAAAATAATTCCTGGGTTACATGATCTCTGAAAGAGGGATCGAAACTAATCTCAAGAAAATTGATAGAACCACCAAGATGCTTTCCCCACGCAACTTTCACGAGGCCCACCAGCTAGCTAGGGGAATGGCCCCCCTCAACCGCTTCATAGCACGCTTGATCGACCAAAGTTTGCCCTTCTTCAAAGTGCTAATGAAAAAGTAGGAATGGGATGTGGCTTGGGAATAAGCGTTTGGCAATCTGAAAAAGTAACTGACCCATCCCCCCTACTCAGCCAGACAGTGCCGAGTGAGATGTTGACTATCTACTTGGCTGTCTCTCTGCACGTTGTCTCAACGATGCTTGTCTGCGAAACCGACCAAGGGAAACAACTCGTATATCACACCAGTCGGGCACTCCATGGGGCTAAAGCCAGGTACCCATAGACGAAAATATTGGTCTTCACCTTAGTCACCGTAGCAAGATGGCTCTGACTGTACTTCTAGGCTCTTGGCATTAAAATGCTCACCAACCAACCACTCAAGACGGTTATGCGTAAACCAAATATGCGTGGAAAATTGACCAAGTGGGCAATCGAGCTCAATGAGTTTGACTTGGAATACGTGCCCCACACTATAATCAAAGGATAGGCCTTGGCCAATTTCATCGTTGAGTTCACCAACTTCCCTAGAGAAGTTACCAATGCACCTCAAGCAAAGCCCTAGCTGGTCTACACCGGCAGCTCATTTTGCCAAGTTGGTGGGGTTATGGGGGCTCACATGGTAATCGATAAGGGAGAAAAATGTGACTACACAAGAAAACTCACCTTCAAAGTGACCAACAACGAGACTGAATACGAAACGCTCCTAACCAAGGTGGAAGTATGGGCCGATTTCTAAGTGATAGTTAGCCAGGTGTTGGGACAATTCATCACCAAAGGGGAAAGGTTAAAAAAGTATCTTCAACTTGTGTGCAACGAGCACTTAGAATCTAGCAAATCCCAAAAGGGAAAACTAGAAGGCCGATTGATTGGTGAAAGCCGTGTTCGGACAAGAAGAGCTCCCCCTCCCAAATCATACCTTGGTCAAACCGATTGACACACCATCGATTGGGAGCAAAGTATCCAACGTGACAACAGCCACACCCAAATGGGCAATGGACATCAAGGAGTTCCTGAAGAATGGCAAACTGCCTATTGACCTAAAGGAAAGGCAAATAATAAGGAACAAGGCATCGCGGTTCACCGGTTGCTGTACAAAAAGGGCTTCTCCAATCCTCTCCTCATATGCCTGTCCTCAGATGAAGCCTTATATGTATTGGTAGAGATCCATGAAGGCATCTGCGAAAGTCATATGGGGGAAGAGCGCTAGCTGCGAATGTCGCCTAAGCCAAGTACCATTGGCCATGCTCTCTCAAGAATGCAAAGGAGTTTACCAAAAAATGCCAAGAGCACAACCTAGTGCCGCACAGCCCTTCAAAAGAACTAACATCAATCACGGCCCCTTAACCCTTCGTACAATGGGGACTAGACCTTATTGGACCATTCCTAGTTACTAGGGGAAGGGCCATGTTCGTAATGGTGGCAGTCAACCACTTTACAAAATGGGTCGAAACCGAAACCCTAACAAGCATCACCTTCCGGACCATCACCAAATTCTTATAGAAGTCGATTGTATGTCAGTTTGGGATACCTCAGAGTTTCATATCAGACAATGAAAAGCAATTCAACTGCACTCAGTACAAAAACTAGTATGCCGAATTAAAGATCAAGGTTAAGTACTCGTCTCTTGGACACCCACAAGCCAACGGCCAGGCAGAAGTAACCAACAAAACCCTCTTATCCATACCAGGAAAAAGCTCGGGACCCACAAGAGGGCATGGGCGGAGGAACTCCTAAGTATGCTACAAGCGTGCCAAACGATCATTCGAACCCTAACCAAGTAGACACCGTCTCCCCTCACTTAGAGGAGAGAATAAGTAATCTCTGTGGAAGTAAGGGTGCCCACTCTCTGGATCTATTACTTGGAACCAAAGACTAACGATAGGAAGCTGGCAGAACAGCTAGACCTTCTGGACGAAAGGCAGGAAGAAATAGCAGTGCGAACAACGTGCAACAAGCGAAAAGCATAACAATACTTCAACAGAAAAGTCAAACCGCTGGGAATTCAAGACAGGATACTCGGTACTAAGACAAACGGGGGTCACTACCCCTAAAGAATGAAAATTGGGACCACGATGGAAGGGCTTATATGTAGTAATCGCTAGCAACCAGCCAAACTCCTACTGCCTCAAGGACAACCAAGGGAATGAACTGCCCCACCCCTAGAATGTCAAACACTTGAAGAGGTACTATCTGCAAATATTAGAAATTTTGTTTTCATGTAACCTTCTTTGTCTTATCAATGAAGTCGAAAGGTGGAATCGGAAGTTCAAAAAATATCCTACTTTTTCTTTACTTTCAAAGTCTCACGAGGTCTAAGCCGGGTATTAGTCCGAACCCTCAGTAAACCCTCACAACGCCAAGTCTCGCGGGGTCTAGGTCAGACCTTACTCCAAGCTCTCAGTAAACCCTCGCCATGACAAGTCTCGCGGAGTTTAGGCTGGATATCAGTCCGAGGCCTCAATAAACCCTCGCAACACCAAGTCTTGCAGGGTCTAGACCAGATATTAATCTAACCCATCAATAAACCCTCATCATGCCAAGTCTTGTGGGGTCTAGGTCAAACCTCAATCCGAGCCCTCATTAAACCCTCGCAATGCCAAGTCTCACGGCGTCTAGGCCGAATACCAACCCGAACCCTCAATAAACCCTTGCAAATGCCAAGTCTCGTGTGGTAGGTCGGAGATCAATCCAAGCCCTTAATAAACCCTCGCAATGCCAAGTCTCACGAGGTCTAGGTCGAAACTTAGTCTAAGCCCCCAATAAACCCTTGCAATGCCAAGTCTCGTGGGGTCTAGGCCGAAGCTCAGTCCAAGCCCTCAGTAAACTCTCAGCATGTCAAGTCTCATAGGGTCTAGGCTAGATATCAGCTCGAGCCCAAAGTAAACCCTCACAATGCTAAGTCTCGCGAAGTCTAGGTCGGATATCAATTCGAGCCCTCAATTAACCCCCATAACGCCAAGTCTCGCGAGGTCTACGGCGAATATCAATATAAGCCCTCAATAAACCCCCGCAACCCCAAGTCTCATGGGGTCTAGGCCGGATGTCAATTCGAGCTCTTAGTAAACTCTCGCCACACCAAGTCTCGTAAGGTCTAGGCCAGACCTCAATCCGAGTTCTCAGTAAACCCTCGTAGCGCCAAGTCTCGTGAGGTCTAATTGGACATCAGTTCGAGCTCTCAATAAACCCTCGAAACGCCAACTCTCGTGGGGACGACGCCAGACCTCAGTCCAAGCCCTCAGTGAAGTTTCGCAATGCCAGTTCTTGTAGAGTCTACGTTGGGCACAGTCCCAAGTCTGAGTAATTCATTTGCACATAACATAAAACAAAAGCAAAGAACTTCATCGCTGAGAATGCAGACGAGGTTCCCGAAAAGGGGGATACCCAGGTTTCCCAAGATTCTTGGTAAAGTCCTTAGCAGCCAGGTTAGGAAGGAGAGTGCGCAGGTCAAAAATCTGTAAGTCCAGCCCAAGGTCGACCAGGAGGTATTCCCTTAGCCTTCTCAGGCAATGTTTTGAGTTTTGTACCATATCAGCCGGTACATCTAGTACATACCATACCAGAATAGTAGCTGGTAAAGAAATAGAGTTTGTTTTGTACCGGTTTATATACTGGTCATACAGGCCTGTACCGGTCGATATTTCGACTGTACTAATCATACCTGTGCCAACCGTACCGGATTTCAGGATTTGTTTTGTTTTTTCATTCTTACTTTTTTTTATCCTAATTTAGACTAGACTATTTACATATATATATATATATATAATTTATTCATATATTGACTATTATTTTGAAATATAATTTATATATGTATTTATATATATAATTTTTTTTTTATGTATAAACTATTTCGAAATGATATACGAAACGATAACAATACCAAAATATTTCATTTCAGTGCCTTAATCGATACGCCCACTGGTACGATATTCAAAACATTATTCTCAAGCCTTCTTGGTAGCCATGGCCCCAAGCCGAACTACAAATGGTTAGAGCACGAGACACTCGAGGTTCGAGCTCCTCCAGACGTTTGGTGGTCTTATCCAAGGAGGCTTGCACACTTGACAGCTCCATCTTTCGAGCCGCCCGCTTCCTCTCCAAGGCCTCCAACTCTGCTTCCTAAGCAGCCAACTCCTATGCTGAGGACTTTAACTCCACCTCCTGAGCAATCACCCTCGTTCTAAGATCTCCAAGGCTGCTTTTCAAGCAGCCAACTCCCTTGTTAAAACCTCTAATTCTGCCTCTTAGGCAACTCGCTCCCGTTCCGAAACCTCCAGAGCCTCCTCCCAAGCAACTACATCCCTTTCTAGGGTAACCCGCTTCTACTCGGATTCCACATTAGCATCTGTAAGATGCTTGCACTCTTTGATTGTATCTGCGAGATCAGAGTGAGCCTCATCAAGCTTCATCTGCAAGATCAAATTGCTATCCTCCAAGTTAGAGACCTCCTTCTTTAATTCTTGAACGGTCTTGACTAGCCCTTCACGGATCTCCTTGAAAGCATCAAGTTGGTCGGACACCAACTTCAACCTGACGAATCCAAAGTGGGACACTGTGTCGAGTTCTTGATTGGATTCTTCAAGCTTTGCCAATTCGAACCCAATATCCCAGACAATTGATCCATAACCTGAACATAGAAAATAGTCAGCAAAGTCACCATTGAAAGACACAAAGTAAAGTGCAAGAAGGAAGTTATAACACTTACTTGGGCAAGGAATGGCTACAGAATCTATGTGGCGCGCTTGGTGGTAGCTGCCCGAGCCCAATCGAAACTCGAAGTTGCGATGGAGGCCGGATCCCGCACCGAACCCCGACTTCTCCCCACCCCAGGGTCTGACTCGAAGAAATGGTCGAAAGCGGCTACCCCACTGCAGCAATGAAATGGGCAAGGAACATGAAGAGGCGTTTCAATGTGGGCACCAAAAGCCAATCCCACCTTAAAAAATGGGAAATCTCCATCACTAATGATCTTGACCAGGACCTACTCCTGGTCCCCAACTTGTCACTGATCCGGGACCTCCTCCTGGTCCCTAAGCTCCTCCTGTTCTTGGACCTGCTCTCGGTCCTCAGCCTCCTCCTAGTCCACGACCTCTTAATCGATCTGGCCTCTGACTTTTCTAGACTCTTCATCAACATGGACTTGGGCTTCACTGCCGTTAGTCTCCGCCCCCTTCCACTCGCTGCCTTCTCCAGCCTCAGCCTCCTCTGATCAATTGCTGGCCTCTCCAGCTGAGGCCTCAGCATCCACATCCCTCTTCTCAGGTTCCTCCCAAGAACGGGAGCTTGAGGAATCAAAACTCAAGGGAGAAAGGAAAGAGTCTTCCTCCTCAGGCTGTTGGCAATAACCTAACCCAAGCGTCACATTCCTCCCTCTCTTAACGCAAAGTTTCCTCAAAGGACATGAAAGGCACAAAAGCAGAAGACAAAGGGGATGCGCAAGTGACTCCAGGAAAGCAGCATTAAAGTCCCCCTCTTCTATGATCGAGACGCTGTCAAAAACTGAGGCACCAGCCATGAAGGGGATAGAAATCGAGATAGCTGAGGATGTTGAAGCGCCTGCCGCCTACCAAGAATGAAACTCAGCATAAGCGGCCTCCCTTCGGAGCTCAATATGAGCAGCCTCCCTCCAAGATTTGGCAAAAGCTTCCTTCAAAGCCCGGTACTCGGCTGATGATGTCGATGAATGACCTCTTTGGCGCTTCTAAGCACGTTGGGACCCTTCAAGAGCCAAAGAATCATGGTGAGCATTTGTCTTTTTCCCGCGGCGGTCAGGGCGTCGAGAAGCCCACTCACAGGATCTGGCCGGCAGATCCTTCAAAACATTCAAAATATCTTGGCCTTCAGCATATGACCAGTCTGGCTAGGTTAGGAACTTTAAGATGTTCTTGTCCAATAGAAGGACGTCCCTCCATAACAAATCGAGGTGGGCACAAGCCCAAGCCACCACGACATCGACTCGGTTCTTCTCTTTGGCGGTCAGCATGAAATCAAATCTTTTTATGATAGGGAGGTAACCCCAATTGACTTGAATTGGAAACTCCCCATGGTCTCATTCTCAGGAAACTGCCAGCTGGTTCCTGAAACGAAGAAAAACTTCGTAAAATAGTCCTTTACACTAGAATGATTTTCCTCGATCTTTGTCAACTCCCAACGACCACTCTTGACTTGAAAACTAGTCATGTTTCCATCACTGTCGATTAAGCAGTAAATGGAGAAAAACTCTTCAAATCGGGGTAGATGTCACCCCTCTCCAATAGAGCCATTCGGAAGATAACACAGCTGGCTAACAACAAATGCCAACCGTTCAAAAGAAGATGTGCAGGGGCCTAACCAAGGAATTACAAAACCTTGCAAACTGGGCGAATAAAGGAAAACTAAAGGCTGCTGGCAAACATTGCTGAGTAAAGTACTACCTTCTTTGTTCTCCCATGAGCGTCGCAGGCATGCTCCACTCTTCTGGGTAGCTCCAAGTTGATACGATAGGAGATCTTATAGCGGTTTCACAATGTCTGAAGCTTGGAGGGGAGGAGACCAGACACCCAATCGTACCCTAAAAGGCAAGCGTCATGCTGGTTGGTGCCTGGACAATTGGAACAAAACCTTCGAAAGCCATGGAGGTTAAAGGAAGGTGAAAGAAGAAGAAGAAGAAGAAACTTCACACACGGTAAAGAAGAAGCAGAAATGGAGACTGAAAGAAGGCAAAGGCAGACAACAATCTAGCAGGAAAAAAGTGAAGTGAAGGACGAAAGAGGCTTTTTTAGCCAAGGGAGGAGTAAATGCGCATAAGAAACCAAGCGATGTGACAGCCCACGATTCGACCCATAAGAATGGAGATCGATGTGCCAGGTGCGTAACCTGCACGGCCTAATAAGATTCGAGGAGCATGGGCAGTAACTTCAAGCATGGCAATCATGGTGAAAGTGTCGGAGGCACAGACCAATCACCACCCCAGAACATGTGAAGTGCGGCTATCATGCAAGCCATTCATTAAGAAAGCCGAAAGGGCAAAGACATGCAGAAAAAGCCATTAATTGCCACACCAGACAACTGGCATCTAGAACCCAGGGCTCGGAAGATCAATGGACAGGCTGGAGGGCCCGAGGCTCGAAAGATGAATGGATAGGTTCGAGGATCTGAGGTTCGAAAGACGAACAGACAGGTTCAAGAATTCGAGGGTCAGAAGAAAACATATAGGAAACTCTCATCAAAGTACCTTCGCTAAAAACTTGCGAGGTACTATGAAGAGAGGCCCATCTAGATGAGTAGGGCCTAGACTCGTGTGGGTGGACCTGCCCGAACTCTATTCATGTTAATTGAACAAATCAAATAATGGGCACCCGGCCCAGGAGCCCACGGTAAAGGAGCAACCCAGAAGAAGGGTAATGTAAAGTGGAATTGACGTAGCACAACAGAAGCATGCCGAATAGGGCAAGAAACATACTGAGTCCCTCACCACATTAAATGCTAAGCATGTCAGGGCTACACCACATTAAATATCGAGCAGGGCAAAAGTAAATCCCTTACTGCATTAAATGCTAAACATGTCAGGGTCACACTGCATTAAATGTCGAGCAAGGCTGAGGTTGGAAATCCCGATCCCATGGCAGCAGAAAATAGTGAGCCTGTATGGCTCAAGTGGGGTGTTCCCTCCACTGGCCTTCTCGATAACTCTGCCCGAAACGAATCAATCTCCTTTGTCACCATCGACCGAATAATAAACGTGCTAAAAGAGCAGATCTTCTGATCATCACTTATCAGTAGGCCTGACTTGGGAGATCCTATAAATAACGCCACTCTCTCCAGAATATAGTTGACATATTCAAAACTCTTAAGATTATTTATCTTCCTACCTTTCTCTATCATCATCTTCCTCAACTGACTTTATCATTGGAGTGGTCTTGGACCCCGATCCCTCCTCTCTCTTCTATTCATCTGTTTTGCATGTTTGGATTATTTGGACCATGATAAGTGTAATTTTTATATAAATTTATTACCATTTTACTTATTAAAATTGTTAGTTTTTATTTTTTTATTTTATTTTATTTTTATTTATATTTATTTATTTGTTTGTGATGAAGGAATGAGAAGAAAATGGAAAACTTTTGGACTTTGACCTCATATCATGCACTTTATGGGAATACATTGGTTTTAACGTCATATGGGCTAGTGTTACAATGAATATGTGGAAGTCACACAACTCTAGCAATCGCACTTTACGTATTGGATAAATTTCAATTCAGTTTTATTCAAATGGGACTTCAACCTTGTTTTATCCAATTGAGAAGAATCGCATGATAGAGTGCTAAATGGAATCGCACATATGTTTTCGTTAAAGGGAGCGCAGCACTGAGATGCAAACCGTGGAGATATGGAGAACAAGCTGAGAGGTGCAGGATTTTTAAGGAGATTTTCTTTGGAGTTTTTCTAAGGAAAGGGATCTGGAGGACAGGGGCGAGAGCTGCATGTTCATCAACCGATTCTAATGAAAAATATAAGTTTTATTTTTTTCTTTTTAATTTTATTATGAACTAAATTTTATTTTCTAGAACGTTGATGTAGTCTAGCATTAAACACACAATTTATATTCCGAATTATTTTATTTTTAATATTTCCATGATTGATTATTTAATTCTTATTCTTAATGCTTACGATTTTTTTTTTCGAATTATTGTTTGATCAATTGAATTATAATGAGACCGAGAGGTGATTTTTGATTTAGTTCTAGAATTAAATACCATTTGTTAAGCGAAAGTAGAAATGCTTTACCTCAACTAGTGTGATTTTTTAAAAAATTCAAAGTACGTAATGAGTCTCCATTTAATTAAATTTGTATAGAGAAATGGAGTTGTTAGTTGGAGATATTTTTAATATTATTCGAGAGAAGATTTTGAATAATTAAGGAATTTTTAATCGTTAACGGGAGATTAGTGAAATTTAATAATTAGGAAGAATAAATTGTGTGGGTTTTGCTAGGTGAAATCAAACGCTCTAGATCCATTCTCATCATTTTTTTTTTACACTTTTAGATTTTAAGTTTTGTTATTTTTGAGTCGTAGATTTATTTTGTTAAGTAGTTTAATTTAATTTAGATAGTAGAATCGTTAGATTTAATTTCGGTTTTCTAAATAGTAATTAATTTAGTAAATTTCGGTATTAAGTAACAATAGTAATTATTTTTGGCGCCGTTGCTGGGGATTAATTTTTGTTATTGATATTGATGCTAGCTAGATTTTTTACTACTTTGGATTTTATATTTTTTTTTAAAATGTGCATCTGAGTTTGTTTTCTTTCGTTTCAGGAATTAGAAGTGTATGCCCCGATCTAAACAATTAGATCATACACTTTTTGATCCCAAAATTGAAAAAACCTTAGGTCATATCAAGAAAGAAAAGAAGAAAGAGGCCAACACACCCTCATCTAATATGGCCAATCAAAAGCAAAAGGCGTTAAGAGATTATGTTATGCCCTCGGTCAATGGGGCTACATCGAGCATAAGGAGGCCAGCCATACTAGACAATAATTTTGAGATCAAGCCAACTATCATCCAAATGATACAGCAAACTGTCCAGTTGGGGAGGCTATCACAAGAGAATCCTAATGTTTATATTGCAAATTTCTTGAAACTTTGTGATACTTTTAAACATAATGGAGTGACAAATAATGTGATTCAACTAAGGCTTTTTCCCTTCTCACTTAGGGATAAAGCAAAAACTTAGTTGAATTCATTACTGCCTAGCGTCATCACTACTTGGGAAGAGTTAGCACAAAAATTCTTGGCAAAATATTTTCATCCCGCAAAGATAGCAAAGCTAAGAAACGATATCACCACGTTCATCCAATTTGAGGGTGAATCGTTATACGAAGCATGGGAAAGATATAAAAAATTATTGCGAAGATGTCCTCATCATGACCTTCTAGCATGGCTTCAAGTGCAAGCATTCTACAATAGTCTGGGAGCTACAAACAGATCTATGGTTGATGCAGCAGCTGGAGGGGCTTTAATGAGTAAAACTCATGAAGCAGCCTATGAACTTCTGGAAGAATTGACATCCAACAACTATCAATGGCCTACGGAGAGAGCAACGTCAAGAAAAGTGGTTGGAGTTTTTGAACTTGATTCTATTACCGCATTGACGGCACAAATGGCAACTTTGTCTCAACAACTAGGTAAGATTAATGTTAATGCTATTCAAACTAATGTTGCTTGTGATCATTGTGCAGGAAATCATTCAAGTGTAGATTCTTAGGTGGGGAATCCTTTTGCCCAATCAAGTTATGGACAAGCAAATTACATGTCATATTTCAACGTAAAAATAATCCATACTCGAACACATACAATCCTGGATGGAGGAATCACCCCGACTTTTCATGGAGCAATAATCAAGAGCCAGTTAGACCACCTCAACAACTTCCACAACAAGAGAAGAAGCCAGCACTCGAGGACATGTTCATGCAATACATGCAGAAGACCAATATAGCAATCCAAAATAACACGGCTTCAATCCGCAATCTTGAGGTGCATATTGGTCAGCTCTCAAACATGCTTACAAAGAGGACCGCAGGGACGTTGCAAAGCAATACTGTCACCAATCCAAAAGAACGTGTCAAGGCAATATCAGTGAGAAGTGGGCGGACATATGAGGAGCGTAAAATAGAAAATGCCAAGAAAGATGAAGCTGTGGATAATGAGGAGCCTAAGATGAAGGAAGCCGAGTTAAAGAATAAAGAAGTGGAGCAAGCTAAGAAGACTAAGGAGAATCAAAGGGCTTCAAAATCCAAAAAGTCTAGGGAAGTTACTTTTGAAACATATTCTTCTTCAATTTATGATCCACCAATTCCTTTTCCGTAAAGATTAAGAAAAAATAAAATAGATGATCAGTTCTCTAAATTTTTGACATATTTAAGCAATTGCATATTAATATTTCTTTTATTGAACCTTTAGAGCAAATGCCTAATTATGTTAAATTTTTGAACGATATTATATCAAAGAAGCAGAAGTTGGAGGAGCATGAGACAGTAATGCTAACAGAGGAGAGTAGTGCAATTTTGCAAAAGAAATTGCCGCCTAAGTTGAAAGATCCAGGGAGTTTCACTATGCCATGCACTATAGGAAAATCTTATTTTGATAGAGTTTTATGTGATTTAGGGGCAAGTGTTAATCTAATGCCTTTCTCTGTTTTCAGGAAATTGGGTTTTGGATAAGTAAAGCCGACCATCATCTCTTTACAACTGGCAGACAGATCTATTAAATACCCGAGAGGAGTCATTGAGGATGTATTGGTAAAAGTTGATAAATTTATCTTCCCAGCTGACTTCATTGTGCTTGATATGGAGGAGGACGCGGAGATCCCTTTGATTTTGGGTCGACCTTTCCTTGCGATGGGAAGAACCTTAATTCATATCCAGCAAGGAAAACACGTTATGAGAGTTGGCGAGGAACAGATTACTTTTAATGTATTTAAGCCTATAGAGGTCCCTTCTGAGGTACATTCTTCTTTTCAAATAAGTAATCGAAACATGGCCAATGAGACTTATGAAGCAAGATTTCCAAAGCTAACACCTGAGAAAGTGGAATAGCTAAATTCACCTCGGCCTACATCTCCAAGTAAGGAACCACCCAAACTTGAGCTCAATCCACTTCCATCAAATTTAAGGTACGCTCACTTAGACCAAGACTCTACTCTTTCAGTTATTACTAAAAATTCTTTGAGTGATATAGAGAATAAGAAGTTGCCAAGAGCTTTACAAGAACACATGAGGACGCTAAACTTAGATTTTCAAGCGACTAGGGAAAAGAGAATATTGCAACTCAACGAGATGGATGAGTTTCACAATGATACTTATGAGAATGCTTAAATTTACAAAGATAAAACTAAAAGATGGCATGATAAGCATATTCTGAAAGGAGAATTTGAAATCAGGCACAAAGTTTTATTATTTAACTCAGAAAAGTGTTCCATCAATCTTGCCAATGATAAGGGATGAGATAATAACATCTAGTTACAGACGTTAAATAAAACGCTTTTAGGAGGCAACCCAAATTTTTATATTTCTGTTTAGGTTTTATTTTTTTTCTTTATCTTATCGTTTTGTTTTTATTTTTTTTTTAGGAATAAAAAGATCGAAGAAATCTCCAATGGGTACACGGCTGCACCTCAAAAAATAAAAAATATTAAGTTGGAAATCAGGGGAGCATCTCTTATCCTTTCTCATTCTTTTCATTAGTTTTTCTTCTTTTTTTTCCATCGAGAACAATGTGATATTTAAGTTTGGGGAAGGGAATTTATTTATTAAAAAAAAATTGTTGTTTTTTTATTATGTTTGGTTTTGAAGAAAAAAAAGTGCCTATGATAAGAATATGGTGAAAATTCCTTATAATTTTTAGGAATTATTCTCATTGCTTAAGTCCAGCTGCTAATTCTTTACTTGATCTTGTGTAATTTGATATAATCTTTAATCATTGTGCATACCTAGAGAATTTTTATGTGAATTTTGTGAATTTCGGTGGTTTCTACTTACTCTAAAAATTTATTTGATTACTCTTGAGGCGAAATCTTGTACAAAATATTACTTAGGAAGTGATTTAGGCATTTTTTGAATCGATTGAGTCTTTCAACCTTATCTCTTTATTATCGTTATCCCTAGTCACCCATTTGATATATTCATAAAAAAAAATGGTTGAAGAAAAGAGAGTGATAAATAAATAAATAAATAACGTACAAAGTTTCATTTACTTTAATGTTTTAAGTTGCTTAGTAACTAGGAGTATTCATTACCAATGTTTACTCTTATGTCAAACCGTGACTTGAAATATGAGTATGCAAAATGTACTTTAAGTGTCTAACTTGTTGAGTAATTGGCTGCATCTATCACAAATGACTGCATTCACGTCAAAAGACGAGTGATACCTTAGATTTCAAAAAAAAAAAAAAAACACTTCAAGGTTGTGACTTGTTAAGTAACTGGGTGCATTCATCACAAATGTTTGCATTCACGTCAAAAGATAAGTGACAACTTGGAGTAAGAAAAAAAAATGGAACTTTGAAAGAGCGGTGAAAAGATGTGTGATTTAAAATATTCAAAAGATTGAGAAGAGTGTATGTTTTAGAAGTGAGAGTGGCCTATTTATATAAATCTTATTTTCTTTGAAGCCCTCACCTTAACCATGCATCACAAGCCTAATAAAGACCTATTGATCCTGGATAATATTTTGTTCTACATTAATAGAAAGTGATTTGAAAATCAAGCATATAAAGTTTGTAGAGATCTATTTTTATTTACTTGTTTGCATAAAATCATCCAGGGAGCTAATGATGAAGTGAGAATGATAATGCAATGGAGTTGAGTTTTGAATTAACTTTTAGACTTGATTGATTTGGAATAAATCATTTAAATTATAAGATTTATGCAATCTTTGAGGCAAGAAATGGTTAAAAAATTTTCTTTTTCTTTGCTCGAGGACTAGTAAAGTTTAAGTTTGGGAGAATTTAATAAATATAATTTTTACATGAATTTATTACCATTTTACTTATTAAAATTGTTAGTTTTTATTTATTTTATTTTATTTATGTTTATTTATTTGTTGTGATGAAGGAATGAGAAGAAAATGAAAAACTTTTGGACTTTGACCTCATATCATGTATTCTATGGGAATACATTGGTTTTAACGTCATATGGGCTAGCGTTATAATGAATACCGAAGTCACACAATTCTAGCAGCCGCACTTTACGTATTGGATAAATTTCAATTCGGCTTTATTCAAATGGGACTTCAACCGTGTTTTATCCAATTGAGAAGATTCGCATGATAGAGTGCTAAAAGAACATGGCACCTCAACATCACACATATGTTTTTATTAAAGGGAGCGCCGCACTGAGATGCAAACCGTGGAGACCTGAATAACAAGCCGAGAGGTGCAGGATTTTTGAGGAGATTTTCTTTGGATTTTTTCTAAGGAAGAGGATCTGGAGAATAGAGGCGAGAGCTGCATGTTCATTAACCAATTCTGATGAAAAACATAAGTTTTATTTGTTTTCTTTTTAATTTTATTATGAACTAAATTTTATTTTCTAGAGCGTTGATGTAGTCTAGTATTGAACACACAATTTATATTCCAAGTTATTTTATTTTTAATATTTCCATGATTGAGTATTTAATTCTTATTCTTAATATTTACAATTTTTTTTCGGATTATTATTTGTCAATTGAATTATAATGAGACTGAGAGGTGATTTATGATTTTAGTTCTAGAATTAAATACTATTAGTTGAGCGAAAGTAGAGATGCTTTATCGCGACTATTGTGATTTTTCAGAAAATTCAAATGACGTAATAAGTCTCCAATTAATTAAATTCACATAGAGATTTGGAGTTGTTAGTTGGAGATGTTTTTGATATTATTCGAGAGAAGATATTGAATAATTAAGAAATTTTTAATCATTAACGGGAGATTAGTAGAATTTAATAATTAGAAAGAATAAATTATGTAGATTTTGCTAGGTGAAATCAACCGCTCTAAATCCATTCTCATCATATTTTTTTTACACTTTTAGATTTTAAGTTTTGTTATTTTTGAGTCGTAGATTTATTTTTGTTAAGTAGTTTAATTTAATTTAGATAGTAAAATCGTTAAATTTAATTTCGATTTTCCAAATAGTAATTAATTTAGTAAATTTCGGTATTCAGTAAAATAGTTAATCCATGTGAGTTCGATATCCATTTTCTATAAAATACTTTATTACTTATTACGATTCTATGTACTTACAGATTATTTTTTGTGAACAGACTATTAATAACTAGCTCAGGCTACGAAACACGACATCAACACCGTGAAACATATTAATAAAAAAAAACCCCATGTTCACTCAATTGCTGTTTACGTACAATACAATTGCGCTACTTATGAACTTTAAATTATATAACCATTACAACAAAATGCAAAATTTAGTTTCTAGTTTACATATATTACCCCTTTTTTATAATTCCTAAATCGATTGTAGTTCAACCTCTTTTCATAATTGCAATATACAAAATGCATAGATATAAAATTACGGGTATTCATGCAAGACTACAAGTTTGAAATTTATTTAATTTTTCTTTCAACTTACTTTTTACTTAACTTTTTTTTTATCAATTTGTTAAAGGTGTTCCTAAAATTTTTAATTCAGTTAGATGTGATTGTTGTTATTGGGATTAATAGGAAGATAAAGGACTAATTAAATGATCCAATTGAAATGACGCTAAGTAAAAAAACTTAAAATTGGAATATCAAAAGCAATCTTATAATAGTCAAATAACAACCCTAATAAAAGTGCTTTTCACGTTCATATTATATACATTTCAATTGATTATTTAATATTTTCTTTTTTTTCTCAGAATTGTAGATCTCCAAAAGTTATTTTCTAAAAAAATTTGCCATGGACAACCAAACATGATGAAGTAGTTCACATTAAAACTAGGACTGGGCAGAATTTTAAAATCTAACTCCCAATCCAACTCCAACAAAGTGGAGTCGAAGTCAGATTAGTTCCTCACTTTTTAGTCAGAGTCGGAAGTGTCGCTGGACTAACTACAACTCTGACTCCAACTCCAAAATTGAAATTCATTTTTTATGAAATTGCATTGATTGATTGCAGTATATAATATATATATATATATCATTACTCCTTTTATTTTATTTTATTTTATTTTATTTTGTCTTCTTCTTTTGCTCCATCTCATTAAGAAGGAAAAAATAGAATATAATAGAAGAACAAAGACAGCACCCCTGCTTGATGGGGAAAATGCGTGTCACTTTGTCTTCTACTGTTTATTAGGGTGATTAATAATGGATTCCCATTAAAACATAATTCCAAACTAAACTCATAAAAGAATTGTCATATAGGTTCAGGCTTTCAGGATTATGATCGATGGTAATCTTGATTACGGATAATTCATAATTCATTTGAGGTGAAAAGAGTTAACTTTTAATATTTAAACGTATAATGTTTTAGTTTTGATAATTTAGAGGTAAAATGTAAAAGCCCTATGTCTCAGGCAGCCTTTACATAGTGATTTCTCCCCACGAAAAAACGTAAATGAAAGAATAAAGATTGAGAACAAAGACAAATTCAAAAATTGAGCCAAGATTCCGTTGAAAAATCTTGGAGAGAATTTTTGAGAAAATTCTCGTAACCTCCACAATCACCCTTCAATGTCTTTCGATATTGTAGAACAACAAACACCTTTTTGCTTATATACTTGCATGAAATGTGTTTATTATAGAGTCAAAACACAAAATTTCGAATTAGCAATAAAAAACAATGAAAGAATAAAATGCACAACTTAGCTTCCCTTTCTAAGTAAAATACATTTCAATCTGCACTACAATGCCTCTTTTTTGTTCCTCATTAGAAAACTTTACGTGCAAATTAGAGTCCTTTTCAATCTTCATTTTGCAGCTAACTACTAATAGATCTAGGAAGTTATAAGTATTTCCTAATTCTACTAGTATCTCCACAGAATAAGTACCAAGCTTATGAAGCAATCTCATAGCATTATTACCATGGAAACCAAAGATTGTATGGATTCAAATTCTCACTTCCACAATTATGCTCAAGGACACAATCTTGCACTATTGTTGAGAAAGCTAGAGGAAAATCAGGAGGCGTGAATTATGGAGAAAGGATGGCTATTGGTGCAGTCTATGTAATGGTCAAACTTGAACTTATTTGGAAAGACAAGCCCCTAATTTTGCAAGGAAACAGAGGAGTTGCTTGCTGTATTTGAAAACCTACAATGCACATTATAAGGGATAGATGGCAGCTCTATAGTTTTATGTTTTCAATACATTGAATAGCTTTATTTTATTTCTTTATTTATCTATGTGTATATATATTGATAGGGGACAATTTGCAACACATCAAGGTAAATATACAAACTTCTTGGCAAGACCAAATTGGTAGCCAACACCAAAACTCTTCTTTTTGTTGTGGTATCAGAGCAAGAGCTTTGAATCTCTTTGTTCTACCGATCCTGACATCAAAAACCTTCTCACACCAAAACCCCCTTTCCTACTAACCCTCATCATGGCCAAAACTCACCAACTTGAAGACCCTTGTTTTCTGCACCATGGGGAGAGTCCTGGACTTGTCCTGGTCTCACAGCCATTAACTCCCCACAACTATAATGCTTGGAGTAGAGTTATGTATATGGCTCTCTCAACCAAAAACAAATTAGGCTTCACCAATGGCATGGTCACTAAGCCTGCCGAAACAGATGCCAAATACCAACAGTGGCAACGATGCAACCATATGATCCTATCATAGATCACCAATAGCCTTTCATCCAAAATTGGTAAATATATCATACGGTCTTATTCCACACCAGTAGTGTGGAATGAGCTCAAGAAAAGGTTTGCAAGATCAAACAACAACAAAATCTTCATGCTTGAGCAGCAGCTGTCAACAACCAGGCAAGAGAAGAACCCAGCAAGCGTCTATTTTTCAAAGTTAAAGCTCATATGGGAAGAAATAACGAGGTATGAAGAATCCTTTAAATGTTCAGCACTAGATTGTGGTGTTGTTTCGATGCTGAACAAAAGACTAGAAAGGCGACAGATTATGCAATTTCTTATAGGCTTGGATGACACTTATGAAATCAGATTCTCTTGAAGGATCCATTGCCTTCACTAGAGGAGGTGTTCAACCTTGTTCTACAACGTGAGGCAAATCACGAGCTCACCAACCCAAACCAACATGTTTTAGATTTTGCAGCGATGATAGTAAACAATGGCAGGCCTTAGAACCAAAAGGGAAACACCAAGAAAATAAAAGGAAACTACAAGAGAACAAGCCATAAGGAAAGAGCACCATGCACGAAGTGTGGAATGACAAACCATACCGTTGAAACTTGTTGGGAAATCTACGGGTACCTTTCAAACCATGAGCTTTATAAAGTAAGAGCTAGAGGAGGAAGCCAACTGAAAGTGACCAACAATGCATCCTCAAGTGAGAGCTTGGGAATGGCAAACTTGAACATCTCACAAGATCAGATACAACAGCTCATAGCCCTGTTACAATGCCAAAATCCCAATCCATCCACCAGCAACCTAGAAAACCAAGGTATGATTTTGTTGTGGGATAATGGTACGTCTCTTGCTACCTCATCTATATCCTCAAGACACCCTTTGAGCTACACAAATAATATTACCAATAAAAATGCATAGATTCTTGATAGTGGGGCAACTGATCATATCATAGGTTCCCTTAAGCTACTCACATAGAAAAGACCTTTAAGAAATGCTTCAGTCAACTTACTGAATGGCACAATGGTACTCATTTCACATATTGGAATGGTTATTATTGCACCTTCTCTTACTCTTGATAATGTTCTTCATGTGTGTAACTTTCATTACAATCTTATTTCTACAAGTCAAATTAGTTGAAACCTAAACATTTGCTAAACAATGCTTTATTCAGGAGCTAGACAGTTGGAGAATGATTGGCATTACTAGAGATAAACAATGGCTCTATTTTTCAGCTATTTTGACACCCGAATTGTGACATTTACGTTTGGGACATCCTTCTTATCAACGCATAAATTTGCTGTATAGTGTAGAGCCTAATATCCCTCATTTTGTTGACAAATATCAATGTGAAACTTGTCAGATGGCCAAACAAACCCACTTGCCCTTTCAGAAGAGTAAAACAATTTGTAGATGCACCTTTTAATCTAATACATATGGATATTTGGGGCCCTTTTTCCGTAGTTCACTCAATGGCGCTCATTATTCTTTTATGATAGTTGATGACCATAGAAGAATGACATGAATTTATCTCATGTGTTATAAAGGGCAAACAAGGCAAATCATACAAAGTTTCTTCTATCTTATTGAAAACCAATTTCAATGTAGGATCAAAGGGATCAGATCCGATCAAGCAAAAGAATTCTAAATGACCAAATTGTTTGCTTCCAAAGGGATAGTTCACCAACAAAGTTGTATCTATACTCCCCAACAAAACTCCATTATTGAAAGAAAACATTTGCACTTATTGAATGTTGCGATAGCCCTTAGATTTCAAGCCAACTTACCATTAAAATTTTAGGGACAATGTGTTGTCACAGTGACATATTTGATAAATAGAATACCCTCTCCAAATCTTCAAAACTGATCCCCATATCAAATCATTTTTTCAAAAATTCCCTCATACTCTCACCTAAAGATTCTCTTATGTATATGCCAAGCATCAAACCTCAATCCACACCAATCCAAGTTTGATCCAAGAGCACGAAAATGCTTATTCATAGGATACCCGAATAGGATTAAAGGCTACAAACTCTTTGACTTAAGAACTCAATAAATCTTCACTAGTCGAGATGTCATCTTTTATGAAAACACCTTTCCTTTTCTACATGCAAACCCACTACCATCACTCTTGCAAACACCTTCTCCTTCAAGCTTTGATAATCTGCCTATTATACCAAATCCCATATCTGAATATTATGATCCTACATCACCAATGCCAAGTACCAACAATGACACCACTTTTGAAATCCCTTCACCTAAAGAAACATCCCATACCAACACTTACCCCCAACCAGAGCCACTCTTACACTTACCAGAAGACCAAAACCTCAAGCTGAGACGATCCACTAGACAGAGATGGCAACCTGGCTACCTCCAAGACTTTCATTGTTGACTTGTCACCTTTTAAGCAGCGCCCCATGGTTCTCCTACTATCCAAGACATGGATGAAGATAAATCTCACGCTCTTTCCTCAATCTTAAATTATGATAATATGTCTTCTACTATTTCAGCTTAGCCATCACCATAGAACCCGAGCCCACTTCTTTTACCACAGCTGATTTTTGCATCTCTCTTGGAAAGGCCTTGGTCTCTTGGAAATCAAAGAAACAAATAGCAGTATCTCGATTATCAGCGAAAGTTGAATATCGCTCAATGGCCTCTATGACATATGAGCTGGTTTGGTTTCGGAGTCAATTGCAGAATTCCGGTGTTACACTTAACCAACCTGTTCAATTATTTTGCAACAATCAAGCTGTCATTCATATTGCATCCAACCCCGTTCATCATGAAAGAACAAAGCATATTGAAATTGATTGCCACGTTGTTCGGGAAAGGATTCAAGAAGGTTTTTTAAAACCATTTCACATTTCTACAAACTTGCAAGTTGCTGATATATTAACCAAGGCAATCGGCTCTAAGCAAATTTCATTATTTGTTGAGCAAGATGGGAATCGACTCTATAGCCTTTTCATTTTGAAAGAGAGTGTTGAGAAAGCAAGAGGAAAATCATGAGGTATGAATTATGAAAAAAAGATGGCTATTGGTACAGTCTATATAATGGTCAGACTTGAACTTATTTGGAAAGACACGCCCATGATTTTGCAAGGAAACAAAGAAAGTGCTTGTTGTATTTGGAAACCTGCAATGTGTGTTATAAGGGATAGATGGCAGTTCTGTAGTTTTATGTTTTTAATACATTGTATAGCTTTATTTTATTGCTTTAGTTATCTGTGTGTATATCTATTGATAGGGGACAATTTGTAACACATCAGAGTGAATATACGAACTTCTTGCTTCTTGGCAAGCCCAAATTGGTAGCCAATACCAAAACTCTTCTTTTTGTTAACTACTTCCACAGATTCTTCTCGATTTCTCATCCCTTCCATAGAATCTTCAACATGTAAAAGATAGACTTTAGTGCTCTTACAAACATAAGATGGATTCTACTTTTCATCACAATGATAAAATAAACCTTTCCTTTTTCACCCATATGTGAAGAAAAGATTCTCTTAGTTCGAGTATTACTTCTCAACAACTTATTGCCCCCATCTACACTTGACTCTATTCAGCCCTTCTCAACACTGCCACCATACTGTCTCATTGCCCTTCTTGATGATGTCAACACATACCTTTCTTAGATTTTAAGATTTTAGCTAATCAAAATGATGCACTAACATTGATGGGATTAAGCATTTGTACAAGAAGACGAATCTCATCCTTCAACTCACTCAAAAAGCAATGAGTTTATTCATTTTCGAGAAACCCTTAAAGAGTCTATTTGATAACCCTTCAAACTGAGTTTTCTAAGAGGCCAAAAAAGTTGTTTGTTTCAAGTCAGGTCAAAGCTTCCATGGGGTCATAAGTTGTTGGCTCAAATCTCACTTGCAAACATTTAACAAAAGAATCTGAATCCATAAACTGTCCAGAGTCTAAGGCATTTTGATACCATACTAATGTCTCACCCTCCATATAATAAGAAGCCACTAAAGGCTTCTGATTTGAGGGAGTTTGGTGAAAATATAAATATTGGTTGTTTTGAAAATTCACCTTGTTGGATTATTCCTATCAAAGTGAGGGAAATCCAAACGTACTCCCCTTGGCACAAAGCCTCTTTCTTCTTGCCCAACTATCCTAGTCTCATGATATTCATTCTGAGACTGATCATCTTGTCTACTTTTAACTAAAGAACGAATCGTGTCAGTAAGTTTATCCAAACTTTGAGAGATACCTTGAATAGCATGCTCATGATTCTCCAACTGCCTTTGTATCACTTCTTGATATTTTTGAGACATTTCTTGCTGTAACTTTATTGTTGCTGACCACGTACCTTCCGTCATTGTAGGATCGTCTTCAATATGATACCAATTGTCACTGGCAGTCTTATACTCCAGTGACTTCTTCTTCCCACGAAAGAATGTAAATGAAAGAACAAACACAAATTCAAAAACTAAACCGAGATTCCATTGACAAATCTTAGATAGAATTTTTGAAGAATTCTCAAAACTTCCACAAACACCCTTCAATGTCTTTTGATGCAGAACAATGAACACCTTTCCGCTTATTTATATACTTGCGGGAAATGTGTTTATTACATAGCCAAAACGCTACATTTCAAATTAGTAATAAAAAACAAACAATGAAAGAATGAAATGCACACCTTAGCTTCCCTTTCTAAGTAAAACACACTGTTTTATTAAGTTTTTTTACAACAAAACGTACAGTTTTATTAAACCAAACGCCCTGTTTCACGTCGTTAAAGTAGTTGATCTCCATGACACCTTAATAACTGAAGGATACAAAGTGTACTTTTCTTCTTTGTTATTCTTTCCCCTCTGCGCCTGATCCTCCCACTAGGACTTTCACATCAACGGTTTAGATTGAAAGAAGAAAAAATTACACAATAAATACAATGGTTTAGAAGCAGCACTTAAAATGAAACGTCCAATATCTAAAATTCTTTCTAATTACCATATAATGGGATCAAGATCCAAGATCTCAACAGAAAGAGGTAGAAACAAATACAAGTTAGCCTATCATAAACTGATCTATCAGCTTAATTCACGCTATAAACAGGTTATGACAGCAGAAGCAACCCAAAGCAAAAGACAGAACAAAAATGGTGCAGCATCCTTCAGGTCATAGTTTGAAAACCCAACCTAAACCCCGGCAATTATATGACCAAGAAGCCTGCGGCATCATTTTGCTTTTTGCACAACTCTCTAATTGGAAACTACTCGAGAACCAACAAAAACTCTTCCCTTCTTTCTTTGACGGTATATCCTATCTAGTCTATCAACCCTATGCACATACGTTCCCATTTCAAAGATGGCAGAAATGGGATAAGCCAACTCCTTGTTCAGGTGTGGCTCTTTTAACTTTCAGAACACCCATCATGGCAGGCTTTTGATCACGTGATGCTCAAGGTACTTCTGAAACTCTCATGCATAAGCTCCATGATCAGCACCCGAGCGTCTCGGCCAAGCTTATGGGATGCAGGAAGTTTTGTTGCTGGTTACTGTCCAACAGAGAAATCCCAACACCATCAATGGCGTTATTAGATTCATACACCGTACCCTTCGAACAGGTGGTCGTTTGCTTTAGAAGCTGGACAAGTGACAAAAATATATCTAGCCTCGTTACGTGACTGCTTGCCTGTAACAGAATTTGAGAACAGTAAACAAGTAAGAACCACATAAGAGGATTTGATTTTGGAATGAATGTGACGTGGTCTTATTATTTCGTTGTATCTTATTATCTAGTTTACCTCAACAATGAAGCGTGCCCAAATTTTATCATCTCTAGTTTCCATTACTCCTTTCAAGATGTTCAACTGGAAGCCCCGGATTATATCTGCTATCTCAAGAAAATATCCCTGTTCCTCACAAAGCATCTGCAACAGGAAAATGAAAATACATTGGTGGATTGCCAAGGCTGAAAGTAGACTTGAAGGAGCTTTTTTTATTTGCCTTCTGTACCTCTATAAGCATTTGGCCAGGTGGGTTGTCCTCAACTATAATGGGGCAAACCATCGTTTGACTTCCCACTTCAAATGCCCATGTAGAACCACTGCTTCCCCCGCCCATGCTGTTGTCTCTAAGAACCACTCCATTCTCTTGGCCTATCAGCTACAGCATCCAAACAAAAATTGTTTCGCATTAGAGAACGATAAACAAGCATCGATCCTGTGCTTTTAAACCTTGTCCAAGCTAATCAAAATACAAAGTGAACTAAACTAGTCACCTTTGGCTCATCAGATAGTTTAAGCCTATCTGCATATTTTGTCATGCCTTGCAAGAAAAGCATGTATTTGATGGTCCTATCCAACAGAGAATCAATGCTGCACTGTTTCATCATAAGACCAAATTAATCATCAGCAACAGATACAAGATGCTACAAGATGCTAGATAATAAAAAATGGGGAATGGTTAAAAAAATCTCAAAATATAAGAATAACTTGCATGATCCTCAAGTGATACAAGGAATTTACTTTTCTCCCACTTATCAGACACTTTGTTCCCAAGATTATATGTCAACAAAAAGACTAAAAGATTTAAGTACCTTTCCACCGTGAGGGATGATCCCCCTCAATTCTTTGATACGGTCTTGGATCTGCTGCCGGTCTTTAGGCCTTGGTCGCATACTCTCCCCTGGCCTAGCCCTTTTTCTGGTTGCCTTTGTTGGTTCCTCAGGCTTCTGAGGTCGTGCTAGGCCAGTGTTCCCCACATTGACGCTATAGCCATCATCAATCCATAAACCTACCTGTGATTTTGAGAGAACTTCTTTCATGGGAACGTTATTTTTCTTCTCCAGGTTGTATCCAGGTTGCATTGTGTTCATGCTCCCATTAGAGCAAGCAAGAATAGCCAACTGTAATTGATTGCTATTCACAGATGAACTATCAACCCTGGCTCTTTTGGTGGTGGGTATTTTTTCCTCAAAAGTAGATTTGGCAAAAGACTTAGAATTACTTATGCCTTCCAGAAGTTCTTGAAGGCCTAATTCTGAGAATAACCCCTTCCTGGGGCCAGCCACGGAACTGACATCCAACTCTGAGACACATTCTGACAGACAAGTATCATTGGCAGCACTCATTACCGGCATTATGAGATCTTCCCCAGATTGATCATAGCCAAAATCCAGTCCCAAATTGTCAAACAGACCATTTTCAGCACCATGCATAATTGCAGAGTTCTCTTTTCCATCAGAGTTGAATGTACTAGTGATGGAACTTTGAACAGAGTTACCAGGATTTTTTGATGTAAAATGATTAAAGACATCGTCTCCAACCAGAATAGA
This sequence comes from Platycarya longipes, assembly GCA_036559045.1. Classification (NCBI taxonomy): domain Eukaryota; kingdom Viridiplantae; phylum Streptophyta; class Magnoliopsida; order Fagales; family Juglandaceae; genus Platycarya; species Platycarya longipes. Next base: position 15,341,112 of record CM071799.1, on the reverse strand, counting down.
TGATGCTGAAGTAACTCCTATTGGTTGTGAACAGTCATTACCCAATAAAGTTCCTACCCTATTGAACCCATGTGCTGGTGGGGAAGAAAACCACTGAGACAGATCATCCCCCAGACACAGTTCAGAGGCTTCCGTAGTAAAATCATTTGGCTTAAACTCAGAAAAGTTATGCGTGCTAGTTGCCGTTTCTGGAAGTTTGCCTTCGTTTTCAAGAGTTGATGGACAGAAATGCTGAGACAAATCATCCCCCTCAACATTGATTACGGTATTTCTGCAAAGGTCAAGACTACTTGCTTTCGAAGTAAACAGATTTGAAGAATCCTGAAACCTTGATTGAGATGCTAACAGTGGGTCAAATGAAGTCAACATAAAATCTTCAGTACTCCCTGTACTAATAGGCGAGGTAGACTGTAGAAACACTTGCTGCAACTGAGTACTAAGCTTTTCAGATAGCAAGGTTTGAGTTTCTGTACAACCTGTAAGCAATCTATTTTCCAGATGATCCCAGTCTCCGAGGATGGGAGCCATCCTTCCATCATGAATCTCCAACATGGTATGCGAGGACTCATTGAGAATTGTTGCTGAAGAAGATTCTCCCAGCACCTCCTTATGGCTGTCATAACACACGGCATTGAGATCTCCATTTCGTGAAGTTCCAGATGAAATTGACGAATCAAATAACCCATTTAGAACATACGTGTCAATGTTCAAAGAGGATAATGCCTTTTCCGATGGAATGGACTCCTCAACATTTTTCAACTCTTGAAACAATTTTTTTGTTTGATCCAAAAATTCTGATCTCTCCATTATCTGCAACAGCAGTAGCAGCACTTTCGGTCAGAGCTATTCAAGCATTCCACAGTACACATGATAATTTACTTCCAGTATAAATGAACAAATGGATAGAGGTAAAACATAAATGAGAAACAGAATGAAGATTGAATAGAAAGGTAAAACCCATTTCAACTCTTACAGTCAAGTTTTACAATTTTCAGGTAACAATTTTCAGTTTTACAATGAACTTTTTGTTACATTCTGTATGGAATCCTACAAACTTAGGAAAATCAATGGCTAGTAAGTTATTTCAACTGACATAATAAAATAGCCTTCTCAAGTTTATTCATGAAGCTGAAAAGTATTTCATCCAAGGTCCTCAAACTAACCTTTTGCGTGGATCCAAACAGTACCACTCCTTGTGGTGCCACAGAAATCACCACTATTGTCTGCAAATTAGATTGCATTGTGAATAACCATGTTAGATTGATACTTAGATGGTAAGAAAAAACTCGCAAACAAGTATCGTATTTTCAATGATAAACAGGGGAATAGATTAAATAATTTGCTTTGTACTATGTGCTTCGTGTATAAAAAGGTACCTTAATTCCAGAGGAAAATTGGTAACGAAACTCAAAACCATCCTGCGGAATGAAAGAAGTTTTTACATAAGTGAACAAAAACAAGACTTCTTCTGGACAAGTAAGTTATTCAACAGCTGAAGGAGGAGGATGAGGAGGAGAAATACCTGGAATATATCTTGACTTTCAAAAGAACCAATGGAATCCCAGTCTTCACAAAGAACATCTGCAAACATCCATCTATGTTTTCCACTGAATGCGGCTTGGCCAATTACACTAAAATACAGAATAACAATGAGATTACAGTCGCATTCTCTCCAATGCTTAACTTTGAGCACTAGTTTAGAACAAATCATCTTGCCACAAAAATTGTGGTGAATATGGAAACTAATGCTAAAACTCAAACGGATCTTAATCCAGAACAAAAGAACTAAAGTAAATGAGGCGTACCCTTCACCCATCATATGGACCTGGGGAAGCATGTCAACCATTGCCCCTACTTGCTCTTGGTAATAGGCATCTTCAAAAGTCAACAATCTGCTAGGATATCAAAAGCACAAGTTATACATCCAAACTAATTCCAAATATCAAAGGCATTAACTAAGTTTCAATGACTAATCCAAAAGCCAAATGCTAAAGAATACACTTGTTATAACTTCAAAATAGGCTAAATCTCATATAGAAAACTATTAGTTTTGGCAGTCATTTGTTAATATAATGAGAATAAATATAAAGAAAGCTATTTACAAAACCAGATTGCATTACAAAACTTAATTACTTCAAATTGTCAACCCAAAAAAATCACTTTCAACCATCCTAATTCCTAAAGCAGTTCATAGTTATTTACAAGTGCTGGTCATTGCAATGTGTGTGTAATCATAATAATCAGCAAAGCAGAAATCCAAAAATCATGGTATATAGAGGAAGAAATTACTAGCAAAATATAGGAATTGAAAAGGGAAAAGAAAATTTTGATAAGTTCAAAAGGAAATAAAAATAATAATTACAACCCCCTCCAGAAGATTAAAAAATTTATGATAGTAGGGATTGTAAAAATAATAAAATGAGATTTCGGAAGAGTAAATGTAAAGAGTAAACTAGAAGCCGATCAAAAACATGCCAAGACACAATCAAAATAAAATCAAATAAATACACAGATAAAAAACCCAGAAATCTTTTTAAAAAAAGGAAGAACCTGAAAAAAGAAAGAAAGGATATTAGCTTACAAAGAATCACGCTGACCCAAGCGCCAGAAAACCCCATAAGACCATCCATCACTGCAACACAGAAGCTTAAGCGTTTTCTTCAGCGCCGAACTTGACTTTGCTTCACCCATTTCAGTAACACTCAAAAGAAATATCTGAATATATCTAACTTCACGATCCCAAGCGCATCACACAGACTCGAGCAGGTCCGGTCCGACTCAACCAGCTGAACTCAGACGCGTCAAATGCCAAGAAATCCACTGTCTTCTTCGAAATAAACAATATACACGAACGTTTTTCTTGCGACCAAGCAGGTTTGGAAGAGACTCCGAAGTGTGCAGAAGAACAAGGGCAGAAAAGCTTTGTTTTATATAAAACAGAAGCCTGTTGTTGTGAGAGAGAAACGCAAAGTGGTCGGTGAGAGAGTGAGCGAGAAGATTAAAAGCTAGTTCTTTTTTTTTTTTTTTATACATACATATAGCAAAGCTTGTAGAGATATACATATATATGACTCTATGAGAGGGATGTTTTTGTTTACTCTCTCTCTGCCTCTCTCTCTTGCGTAGTAGTAGTGTCTTTATGGACGAAAATGAAATCAGATCCCCAGCATTTACTGTCTAAATATCTGTCTCTGTACCGGTTTTCTAGTTCAATTTCTCGCGAAAAACTTTTCGAAATAGCGTGAGTTATATTTGAGTTTCGAAATCTTTTGATTCTCGTGTTAAATGCAAAATTATGAGAGTGAATATTATGGTATTGAATATTGATTTGAAGATTTATTCCAAATTATATTGAAATATGTTAAATTAGTTATTATGGATGGGATAAAAGTAAAAATTATAGGATAATCACAAATTAACTTACCTATTTTATTTTTTATCTATTTTATATTGGGTGTGATTGTTTGTAATAATTAATGACCATCATTGCAACAATTTCGTAAGTTTTGTTTTGCTAAAATGCATTAATGTTTATGCCCACATAATATAATAATATTAGAATTTATGATGAGGGTTTTTGGGGTTTGAATTTTGATACCCTAAATTCGGAACATGTACATTTTTTTTTCCTTTCACATGTATTATGTATTTAATAATGATGATGATTAAAGTTATATCGGATTAAATTTTCTCTAATTATCTGTACCATATGTCATTCGTGATGAATAAAAATATTAAATATAGCATAATCCACATATCATATCTCTCCTAAGATAACATTTATTCACTTTTACATAACAATTATTCATCTTAAATAAGAATTATATTACCAATAAGAAGTGTTAAGATAAATAATAAGAATAATAATAATAACAACATTTACATTTTTATATTAGTTTAAATTTTTTGGATAAGTGGTAATTTTACATAGTATCAAAACAGAGATACTGAGTTTGAATCGTGATTTTACACTCTATTCTATTTAATTAAATACTTCACTTGTTGGATTTATTAATTGAGAAGAAATTTAATCCACAAGTAAAAAGAAGTATTAAGATATAAAAAAATAAAATTTACTCTTTCAATCAATTTAAGCTTTTAAAATAAATAATAATTTCACAAGAAATAATTACAAACACAAAAGTGACAAACAAAAAACTCATGTTTAGTGGCAGCAACTATTGACCCAAGCTCAAAATTGTCCTATTCCAACTTTAGTCAATAATGAGGTTGCTTGGTGCCATGTTATAAATACCATGTTCTAATTATGAAGGAAAGTGGTAGCTAGGTCTATCATAATTAACAAAATAAAATATAATATAAAAAAACATTTACACTCTCTACATAGATATATCTTATCTTATAATAAAAACAATTTTACAATCAACATATACTACATCAAAACACATTAATTTATAAAATAATTTTTTTGTAATTATTTTTATAGACCAAGTACTTCTCAATTATTACCCACACTAACCTATGATTTTAACAAATAAAAACTTCCCTGTATTAAGTGTTCTGCATCGCCTATATATGCTATCTATTGGCACCATATATGTAAATGTTCAGTCCAATCATGACGACCCAACTGAACTTGATTCAATGTCACTACTAATCATGATCATTTGAAATAGAGTGAAATTCTCAAGTTCCAATAAAATAGTACTCCTCCTTTTTATAAATAAATAATAAGGTATATATATCAAGATTACAAGAATATTTTATCCAGTTAACCTATTACATTATCCTAATTTTTATTTTTATTTTTTAAAAATCCACATTTTAGATCCCAAACCCACTTTCATTTACTTATTTAAAAAACTATTTTATGTGAACTATGAAATTCATTTTCTTACCAAATGCATATGATATTTAGGGAGAAAGTTTAGTATATAAATGCTAAATAATTCTCATAAAATGTGACAAACAAGTTTAGTGTACATGATTACCTTTTCTAGTGTTGCATTAAATATTATATTTCTTCTGATACGGCATCAAAAATCTGCTACCCTTTTTCATCCGTGGTCCTTGCAAATATTCAAACCCCCATATTAATTAACCTGTATTTTTAGTTTTTTAGCACCTTTTGATGTGTTAAAGTTCTCAAACCTAGAAATAATCTGGGAAAAAGCACCGAAGATAACATATATATATATATATATGTAAATTATAATATTAAAGAAGCTAGCTGCAACCTAATCAATGCCATCCCAAATATAATGATTCAGCTCTGCATGGTGATGATTCAGGCTATTGGTCGTATATATATATATATATATATATATATATATAGAATTAATGTACACTCTCTTTATACAAAGACGTTATGCTAGGTACAATTTTAAGTTGTGCAAACTTCAAATATTCTATTTAAAAAATAAAATATAAAGAATTTATCAAATTTATACACTCTAAAACTATATATATATATATTCTTTCTCATTTATATATTAAAAAGAGAAAATGATGAAGCTTGTTATTTTTACTCAATGCATGTCATTGTCATTAAATCTTGAAAAAAAAAAATGATATTAAATAGTTTGTATTATTGTGTCTATTCATTAAAGAAATAACAATTATTCACGTCCCTATCGTTAGATCTCATGAGTGATCTAAGACAACTAAATTACTAGTAGATAAAGATAAATGCATAGTTTTTTTTTTCATCTTTTAATAAATTTTATTGGAATCATTAATTTTTAAAACATATATATATCAAGAGGATAATAAAATATATAATCGTAAAATGCATACCGTACAAATATTTTAAAAAATAGTAGAGTCTATTATTATTATTTTTTTATTTATGAATCACATATTTATTCATTTCTTTAAATGTTTACGCAATATTTTTATACTTCACGATTATAAAATTATTTTTCTTATCAAAATAAATTAACTTGTATTAAAAATGACAAATTCAAATAAGAGAGAAATAATTTAGTTTTATTTATTTTTAGAGATGAGATGGTATAAAAGTTAAAATAAGAATATAATATTGTTATAATATATTTTTTTAATATTAATTTTATTTTATAATTTTATAATATAAAAAAGTTGAATTTTTTATTATATTTTATTTAAAATTTTAAAACAAATTTAATAATAAATTTAAAAATTTTAATTTTGTATCCAAAAATAAACAGGCACTTAGTATTGCAGAGATCTCTGTCAGGAGTACTCAATTACTTCGTTACAGACATACATTGAATGCCAAAAGGTGCTTTCAAAATTGCAGAATTGGCTCGGCTTGAATGCTAAAATAAGCCATGGGCGGTGAGACCTTTTTATCCGCCTGATGTAAACAGCCAGCCCCGTGAAAAAAGTAGACTACCTAATTGAGTAAACTCTAAGGCATATATTTTAATTTTTTAATAATAAATCCTATTATTATTTTTCAAAAGAAGATTTATTACTAAAATATTTTGATATAAACTTCATTTTATTTCCTTTAAGAAGGAGTTTCTATTTTCTGCGTAATAAAAAGTTATTTCTAAAAAATAAGACTCGATTTTGATTTATAATTCATCTCAACTTATTTTTATTTTATCAGTATATTTTTTTAATTTTTTATATAAAACATTAATCTTTATATATATTTTTTAAATCTCAATATATATATTTTAAATTTTAATTTAATTTAATTTAATTTTTTAAATTTTAAAATAATAATAATATTAAAAATTTATTTTAACTTATCTCTTTGAATCCAAACAAAATCTAAGTGTGCCAAAACATACTCTTATCTAGCATTTGTTTTTCCCAACAACAACCATGTCAATATAAACTTTTTGTCCCAAGATGTCCGACTGATGTATTTATTTTTATAAAATTGTGTGATTTTTTCCATTTTATTGGCTAATCCTCGTCAAGCCGAGAGAATAGTCTGAGATGTGTCCCTAGTTCTAGTTCAAGACCTTGGGAACTGAAATATTAGAAAGAGAGAACTAGAAGGAAAGAAACAAGGAAAGGGAAGGGTGGGGGTGGTCACTACCGGAAAGTCTTGGAGCTGTAGATGCGGGGTTTGTAGGGATCATTTTCTGATTCAAACCATCTTTTCATTCTCACAACTTAGTTCTTGTTTGGTTCAAAATTTATTTTATTTTATCTTATCGTATTTTATTTTATTTTATTATTATAGTTTTTAAATTTTTTATATAAAATATAATAAATAATTTTATTTTTTTAATTTTAAAATAATAATATTATTAAAAATATTATTATAATAATATTTTATTAAATTTTTAAAATTCATCTTATCTCAACTCATTATCCAAACTATACCTTAATAATATTCATAAATTTTGTTTGCATAACTTAGAGATAACATTTATTTTAAGAAGAAATCATACTTACAGTTTTTGTTTTAGAATGGATAAATCTTGCCCACTTTTTTAAATTGATACGTTTGAAATATATAAAAATGAATATTTATTTAATAATTGATCATATTTTTTTTTTTCAAAAAATGTACAAATCTTACGCACTCTAAAATTATATCTAGTATTACCAACGGCTTGTGGCCTGATGGAAGAAGTTTAATGTTTCCAATATGGAGATAATGGGTTCGATCCCCCCTTCCCCCAATATATAAAATATATATATATAGCATTATTCTATCTTAAATAAAGAGAATTAATTCCACAATTAAATAAAAATAATAAAAATATAATCGTATAATTAGCTCATAATTTAATCAATTTTTGTTTTTTATAAAAATTCATCGTATCACTTGTTACTTTCAAACTAAATTGTTAGGATTTGTATGTCTATCTTATCATTTCATTCATACTTTATGAGAATTTTGACTATGTAAAAAACTTTTTTTGATCCTTGAATTTAGGGATGAAAGTTGGTTGGTCCGGGCTAGAGAAACCGATCGAACTAGGCGGTTCAATCTGGACTAGACCAACCCTAGACTGAGACCAGTTGATCTCAATCCGTGAATCAACAAACTAAAAATTTTCAATTGAACTCGATCCTGGGTTTTCTCACTCGAGCGAACATAACTAATCACAAATATATATTATTTATTATTTATATAATAATTGAATAATTAATTATATAATTATTATCTCATCAGTTATTATTAACAATATAAAATTTTAAATATGTTATTAACAAATCAATATTCTATCAATCAACAAATTATATAATAATTATATAAATTTTAATAATGTATTTTTATCAAATTTATTATATGATTTTTTATTATGTTTGTTACATAATTTATATTAATAATTTGCTTAATTTTAATATAATATTTTAAATACTTTTTTATTAATTTATTGTTTAAAAAAATAATAATTAAGCCGCACCAAACAGACCGAGTAGACCAATAGCTACCAGTTCGATCCAGTTCCTAGGGATATTTTGGTCTATCACCTTTTGAAATCGGGCCAGACTAACTGAACTGATTTACGCCCCTATGTGGCACCTTATCCAAATGATATTCTTTATAATTTTCATGCATAAACATCTTGCAAAATCTATTTGTATTGTACAACTTAGCTACATATCAGAATGTATTACACCTTGATCCTCCGACTCCTAAAAACCAGAACTTATTCTACATTGTCTGAACAGAGGCTATCTTATAACACAGCTAAACCAGAATATCTTGGAGCAGTATATAATATTCTCTTCCCTTTCTCTTTCATGTGTAGGGTATCCAAGGTCCAAAATCTAAAAGCTTAGGGACATCCATTATTGTTCATAATAGAATGAAAGGAATGTTGGTGCAGTACCACTAATATGGGTCCCCATCTATACACCAAAATCTACCTCTAGTGTGAGAATCTTGACTTAGCAGTACCGTACCTCTAATGCTATTACACCCACCCTTACCTCTTTTGGATTTTCCACAATAAATTCATTCCATTACTCCATTAATAATCTTAAAGCAAAGGACCTAAGCTTGTTTCGTTATCTGATGATTAATATTTTGAAAAACAAATCATGAGAATGTGTAAAAGATGATTAAAAGTCAGTCCAATGTGTGTTTTTCTTTCAAAACACATTCATTTTGATGTCAACATTGAGAATAATAAGGTCTGATCTCTGGGGCTGTAAACTACTCACCCCCCCACTTTTCTGTTTGTGGGAATGCCTGAGAAAGAGGACTGAGAGAGATCAGAAAGACCCACAAGTGATTGCAGACGCAAAGTTAAACCCATTATTCTTAGCATCTCAAACTAATCCTTTTAGCTAGCAAAGCTTATGATTCTGTCTCCTATAGCCAACACACGCTTCATCATAGCCGTTGAGGGCGAAGTCAACTGCATCAAAAAGTTTTGCTTACAACTTTTCCAATCTCCTTTTATGCTAAAAGTGCAGAATTAAATCCAAAGCTAAGATTTAGCTTTGCTCATTTCTATCTTCTTTCTTTTTTTCATTAACTTTTTGGTGTTATTAAAAGAAAAAAAAAATCTATCCACAAAATGATTACATAATAACAATTTCATAAATTAACATAAATTAACGTAACTTAATATGATTTATTTGATAATAAAATTTCTTTTATAAAAAAAAAAATTTAATGAATTAAATAAAATCAAATTAATTTTTTGATATTAATAATTTTATATAATTTATTTGTATATATAACAGTCTTCTTTAAAAAAAAACTACCACTCGAATGAAACTGTTGGAATGGTAGTAGCACTGACATTAATACGAGTCAAGCAATAGTGAAAACATGACTCAAGAGGTCTGGCCTACATTATATATATATATATATATATATGTATGTATATGTATATGATGATTGAATGAACATGAAAGATTTGCTCAAACATCTTAATTATGGTGTCATAGTATGCAACTAAATAAGCTTTATTTCGATCTCAAGCACAAAACATGCTTTGCCCTATGAATAAAGGGCAACGGGGCCATTTTAATGGGGTATCGGACAGAAACCATTAATGAGAGCTATAATGGCATCCTCTCTTTCTGCTAACAGCGGCACATGTGATTATATTTTTCGACTTTCCCTGTTTTGACTACCGGCCGTAAAGGAATTTTAGAATATCTCTCGGGAATAATAACAATAATAATAACTAGAAGAAGAAGAAAAAATAACAACAATCACAGTATTTTAGAAAAAAAAAAAAATTAATCAAGTCATTTTCGTTCGAATTTTAGTGGGAGCATAAAATAATAATAATAATAATTATTATTATTATTATTATTATTATTAAGAGAAGATATCCCCGATCTCTAACTTAACCATCCGAGGCATGTCCCACTAAATTAATTCTGAATAAACTATATTAAAATAATGAAAAATCATTTCAGATTGCTTTATAAGTATCCTGGAAAATCAAAGACTTAATTCAGTCAAGACCTACATGCAGTCCTAAATTGTGAACTAATATGAGAGAGAGCCTTTAATTAATAAAAGAATGACCAATGGATGAGCTTATTATTGCTGTCTCAAATGACTTAAGCCATCCTGGTCTTATATAAAGTATTTGACATGCAATTTCTTTGCTTCAATCAATGAACTTTATATAGTGGAAACTTATCTCTCTTTATCATATAATCCAATGAAAGGGAAACGGGTTTCGGCTACTAGAATTAACATGTCTTGGACTTCTCTTGGGATAAAGCTTTCAAGGAATCTCTCACCTTTATTGGGGAGCAAAAGCTGACAATATTGCGATTGAGATGCCACATAAGCTTTATACTGCCCAATAAAAGTGTAGCATAAAATGCTAATCTCACGGACCTTTCCCATGTTACCAATTCACTACAAGAAACTACTCTTTTTGCAACGCTAATTTTTGCCGCAGAAGGTAGGAAAAAAATGTCATGAAAGGTCATTATCGGCGATATTAAATTGATGCACATTGGTTGAGACGGTATTAAATTTTATGTGTAATTCCAGCAAACTGAGAAAATCACTTCAATTATATGTCCTTTTGTGGCAAGTAAAGTACTTGGCCACAAATAACATAAATCTGTCACAAATAACTTGTTAACCCTAGTTAATTTAGCGTCACCACAAATACTTTTCTAGCTGCAAATAACATAGACGAGCGTTAACACATGAATAAAATAATAGAGATGACCATTAAAAGAAGTAGTTATGGAGTCACATGCATCTAACATGTCAAATAATATCGAGCCTATATGAAGATGGCCAATAGCAAATTATTTCATACCTGAGTCTAGCTGCACAAGGATCAAAAGGCTTTCATTTCCTTTGCTCACAAAAGTATCTTCCAAACATATCTAAAAAAATATCAATAATAAATCACTTGGAGTTATGAAAAAAAAAACAATTAGTAAGTAATTTACATCTCATACTATTACATATATCTGCAAATATTTAGATTGACAATTGTGAGGGGGGTTCTTGCTCGGGTAACTGGGTCTCGAGCCGAACGTTGGAAGGAGGACCCGAAGGGAAGGATGGGCCCAAGGCTAGGAGAGGCGAGCCCAATATTACAAAAGGCGACCAAAGACTAGGCGAGAGGCGACAAGCATTGCGGGTCAAATCATAGTCAAAACAAAATCAGAGAAGCACCCATCCTCATCCCACATTTAATGTCGAAACCTGCTACAACTACGACGCATTTAATACTAAACTCTACAGAAGTGCCTGAAGCATCTGGACGCCTATCCCAGGTAAAGACCCCCTCTCACCAGATTAAATGCGAATCAGGAGTGCAGGCATGCCTCTGTGATGGAAATGGAAGTTGGCACAACACAGGATAAGATATAGCACATCGGGACAGAATCTCGGAGGCAGGAAGATCCACTCAAACTAAGCAAAAAGAATGATGGCCTGACAAATGAGAATGACGACTACCATACAACCTAGACTATTGAGTTCGGGGCTTGTCAAGTCCTATAAATAGCCAGGGATCTACCTGTGCGCAAGTTAAGTGATTCATCTATATTACTCTTACACTTAATATTCATTCACCTCATTTGCTAACTTTGGTATTGAAGTAATCTCAAGGCACCTTCGCCCACTCATCATCCCCCTCATCAGCATGGATTGTTCGGACATCGCCGAATTACTCAAGTCGCGGAACACGGCACCAACAACAATGCATGAATGCATGCCTCTTTTTTCCTTCTTTGTTAATGTTATATATGGTGCATCAACCTCAAGCTAGTTGGTTAATTTCTGTCTAAAGTCTAAACCGACCAAGAGTCAATATGGCCACCAATAAAAGCTGGTGACCAACACTTTTCGCCCCAACCCGAGCACACTCGTAAAACATTATTTGCCTCTCCATCAACGAATCGCGGGGTTGAATCAATAGCTCTTACCCATTCCTAAACTCTCGCACCTAGATCAAGACCACAAACAAATGCAATTGAGCAAACCAAGACCCTTGTCAAAATCTCTATCGAAAAGCTTCCGATAGAGATACGCAGGGTAGTAAGGGCATAATAGGGGAATAGGAAGAGCAAGACAGCACAGACAGCATTAAAAAAATGGAAATGAACAACGTATTTCATTAATACTAAAGGTACATTACAAGTAAAGAGAAATTGACAAAGGAAAAACAAAAGAGGAGGGAAGGAGGATTGTCATTCGGGAGGCGGGGGCTCGCGCGGATTGCAATCCTTGAAAAGAGGATAGCCTGGGGTCCCGATTCACTTGGCAAAAGACCGAGCGACGGCATTGGGGGCAAGATTGCGGGGATCCATGCCTTCCAAGTCAAATGAGGGATTGCTTGACACCTCCTCCCTCAACCTTCTAAGGCCCTCCACGTAGCTATAACCCCGTGCCAAGACACTGATGACACGGGACCAAAGTACCTGGGGCCTAAACGCCTCCAGCTGGGCATTGGCCTCTCCCAGAGCAGCCCGAGCACCATTCAACTCAGCTTTAAAGTCCTTATACTTTAAATTAGATGATTCTTGATTAGTTCGGAAGGTCTCGATCTCGGCCCCCCTAGCAGCCCACTCCCGCTCAGAGACCTCCAAGTTGGTCCACAGTAGGGGTGTCAAATCGTGTCAACGGGTCGTGTTCGTGTCGTGTCAAGACATGTATATTATACTATATAGGTCAATCCTAACCCGACCCATTAAACTTATCATGTCAAAATCTCAAACCTTAACACGGCCCGTTAACATAACGTGTCGTGTCGTGTGTCAGCCCGTTATGACCCATTAGTGAATATTACAAAATAAATTAATACGACAAAATATAATACGTCTCAATATGTTTATGTAAATGTGTTGAATATGTCTAAAATTAATCTGTTTGATTTAATTAAACTTAGCATGAATTGTATAATTTTATATAAATGTTAAAATCACAATATCTATAAAAATTATAATACTAACTACAAGTATGAATTATAATATAAATAATAAAAATATTAAAATTAAAATTCTAACAATTTTACCTTTAAATGTAAGGGTATACTTGTAATTTTAACTTTCTTAATGTATCATAACGTGTCATAGCGGGTAAAACAAGTTGACCCGCTATCAACCCGTTAAGACTAAACCCGTTAAAACAAATCAACCCGTTTTGACTCGAAACCCTTTAAGACTAAATTATAACCCGCTATTATCGTGTCGTGTTCGTGTATTGGGTTAACGGGTCGTGTGACATATTGCCACCCCTAGTCCACAGGGACCTAACGTTTTGAGTGGCAGTTGCAAGGTCGTCCTCATAGTGAGCTCTCGGCGAGCTCCAGGCCACAGTTGGCTTCACCGCTGGCAAGCTCTAGGGAACGTGCCTCTGCCTGCAAAGCTGCAACCTCGCACTGCAGCGTGGCGTTGCTCCCCACCAGGTCTGCGTTCCTCGCTTCTAAGGCAACCTTCTCCCCTCAAAGGTCGCCTTCTCGGCCTCCAGGATAGCATTACTCACCTCCAACTAATCTCTCTCATCCGTTAGAGTCTTGGCGACCTTGCCCAGTTGCTAATGCTTCATTTTAAGGTCCTTGAGCAGTGCCTTAGACCTCTTCAGCATGTAGTGGCCAAGGCGACACGCAGAGCCGAGCTCTTGATTATACTCAACAAGCTCGGTCATCTCAACACCAACCGCCTCAGCAATTTGACTAGTGACCTGTGAACGATGAAGAAGGTATAAATGACTCACTTGGTTAAGGAGAGGCAAGAGCAGACGTGCAGCATTCTCGATCACCGCAGCTTGAGACCACTCGTAGCAAGAGAAAGGTTGCTCGTCTATGAAGACCTCCCCAAGCAAAGGGGCCCCGCACTAAGACCTGAAGGGCGAAAGGAGTTGTGACGAAGTAGGGGAGTAAGGAGGCGAGGGAATAAGGGGCAGCGACTGAGGGAGAGGGAGAGTGCGAGGAGGACTCTCGTGAGGGGAACTGGGGGCCCGAGGGGGGGGGGAGGTTCTCTCATGATGGGCTCCCGAACTAGACCCGATCTCCCTGGTCACCTGAAGTCGTAGGGAATCGTCATCACTGATCTCGACGTACGCCTGCTGGGTTTTGGCGTGCGTTTGCTAAGCACTGCAACCTGAAGGCCCACTGCCATTACTCAAACCACGGTCGCCCCTAGTCTCACCGTCGGAAGGGACATCATCCCAGTTCCTTGCCTCGGCCTTACCATCGAATACCCTGGTCTAACTTCCTACATCCTCCCCGCTAGTCAAACCCCCAACCCCGACTTTTGTGTTAGAGGGTATCTCACTCGTACCCTCAAGAGCTTCACCCTCTGCCTTGGCCTAGTTCCCCAAAGCTTCTCCACCTGCCCCCTCATGACACTCCACCTCAACACCCCTCATTGCCCCCGAATGAGTGTCATCTCCAGCCAACTGTCACCCGAGCCCACCCTGGGAACCGGAGTGGGCTCTAGAGCCTTTCTGAGCGGAGAGGGAATCCTCTAAAGCGCCCAGAAGCTGCTTGATGGCAGTTTTGTGATACTCCTGGGGTTGGGCAAAGCCCCATGCGGAGGAAGCAAAGTACGAAGTATCTGCGGCAAAGGGCGGAGGATGAGCCAAAGCATTGAGGAAGGCGAACTCCACCTCATTGACCTCGCCCTCACCTGCCTCTATTGGCTCGGGCTAGACCTCAGACACGAGGGGAGGCAGTAGGGGTGGGCTCCGACTCCGACTCTCGTCGGAGCCCAAAATACCCTCCGACTCCGACTTCGAAATGGAGTGGGAGTTCGACTCCGATCAGAGTTAGAATTCCGATCGAAGGTTGGAGTTCCGACCTTCGATCGGAATCCCTTACTCTGTCGCCGACGAAATCCATAGCTTGATACCACCATCAACTTCACACCAAGAATTCATAGATAATGTACTCTTCCACTAATAAAGAAAATAAGCAACCCCTAAATATTACAAATATATATATCGATCAAGATGAGTATGAATTTCAGATAGTATTATTTCGGCATTTTCAGGAGGTATGTGAGAACGAGATTCCAATGTGAATTCATCCAAGGAGAAAGTCGAAATGTACTAACAACGGAACAGGTGAAGGACCCCTCTCCCGATCCTCGATCATGCTTCTTGCCGAGAACACAAAATGACCAACAAAAAAATGAGAAAGATACCATCTATGTCTCAAGAACGATGTAAGGGAACGAAGATAGAGATGGACCAGAAGTTCTCGGCATCGACAAAACCAGGTTTGCTGGTCTAATAGAGTTACAGAAACGGGGAGATGGCTGGAGTTGGGAGGGGGAGCAAAGAGAGAACAGAGAAAATGTAGGGTTAGCCAGTTAGGATTTTTTAAGAATGAGATGAATATACCACCATCTGGACAACGTCATTTAAAGTAGTTTGGTGTGAAAATTTAAAAAGGGCAAAAGCATAACTCACTACTCGAACTCAAGATCTAAGACTTATTTTAAAAACCCATTTTACCACTAGGCCATTTAAGCATCTGCTACTTATGTTACAACATATAATATATAATCTCTAAATGTAGGAGTTCGGAGTTGGAAGTCGAAATCCCACTAGGCTCTAGCTCTGAAAATCGGAAATCAGAATTTTTGCACACCCCTAGGATGCGGATTTGATAGAATTTCATTAAGGACTGCCTCAACCTCGTCTTCCTGCTCCATCCTTTCGCTCCCAGGCAAGCTCGGGTGAGATTTGCGTGGGCGAATAGGACTCCACTCCTGCCTTCCGGTGAGCTACAAAATTAGTCTCTACCATTAGTCTTCTTGTCTCCTCGATGATCGCCTTTTCAGCATCGTCCCCGGCCTCCTGATTTAGGAAGGCGAGGGTCGGATTAAAGTTTGGGAAGGGAAGAATTGTATATTGACAAAACCCTCGGCGGACGGAGAGGCTTCCCGGTCGCAGCGAGCCTTTAACGGCCTCTCAGGGAGTTCGCGACGAGGGGCAGCTCCCTTGTAAGGGCGGGTCTGAGGCCCCAACACATCATCCTAGGCGCCCCCAAGAAATTCTGAAACTCGGCCCAACCTCGCATTTGCTCAATTAGGAACGATACGATATTCCCCTTGGTCAACAGCATGTTCCCCTAAGCAAGGGCTATTGCCTGTCGAGCACGCTCCTAGAAATTGAGTTGGGTGTCCAATATTGAAGCAGGCGGGAGCTCGCCCCAATTGACTTATACCGGGAACTCCCTTCTAACATCGTCATCAACAAATTCCCAACCCCCCCCAGAAATATAGAAGAACTTCTTCTCTTAGTTCTTGGTGTGGGAGTATTGGCCCTCTAGTGTGCACAACGTCTCCAAGTTTTCCTTGGTTTGAAAATCGATTTGGTTCCCCTCACGCTGAAGGACACGGTAAAAAGACAAAAATTATTGAACTGTTAAGTCCGGGTAGGCGTCACCCAACTCAAGTAGGGCAACATGAAAAACCACACAGCTTGCCAACAGCAGGGGCCAGGTGTTCGGGAGTAGCTAGGCCGACTCCAAGCCCAGATAATGCAGGACTTTCAGTACCGGGCGGATAAACAGAAGACAAAGCCTGTAGTCAAACATGTGCTTGTACAGTAAGACGTGTTCTGTCTTTCCTTCAATGTCTCAAGAAAAACCTCAAATGGGCTCCAACCGACGAATTGGAGGATTTGGTACCAGACGTGAATCTCCTTGATGACAGCTATTGGGAATGCCGCCACCGAAGTATGCCCAGCAAAGCGAGAGGAGTTTGAAGCCGCCATTGATAACTGAAACGATAAAGTTGCAAAAAGAAGAAGAAAAGTCTGAGAGTTGGAAAAAGAAGAGATGCAGAGTAACGAGTAAGGTGAGGAAATGGAAACTGGGGGAGTCCAAATCCCTATTTATACTCAGGGGGAAGTTAATGGCTACGGAAAACAAAATGACATGACATCACACGTTGTATCCAAGAACCATCGGAATGATGCACAACAGGCGTGTGTTCCGAACGGACCAATGGGGGCCATGGGGCGTGGGCGAAAACTCCAGGAAAATAATGATGGCCTAGAGTGTAAGGGTCACGCATCAATCAGAATCCGGGAATGTCAAATGTCTGCTCGAGAAGCCAAGGGGGCATACGTACACAAATTGCGCAATAATGGCTAACTGACAGATCACCATCAGGAAACTCAGACGGTCACTCTGGAAGTACAGGAGACATGCATACGCAGACTGCGCAATGATGGCCAGCCATCAACTCAACCCACGGGAAAGCCAAACGTCCTGTCAAGAAGGACAAAGGTCATGAACGGGCGGGCCACCTACCCGCCCAAGTGTCCGAATCTGGACCGATAGTTAATTGAGTTGCTCGCCCGAGAGATGAAAGGGGGCATCAAAATAATTTTCACCTCCATCCCCTCAGTACAAATTCGTAGGGTACGGTGACGGGGGTCCCACCCAGGCGATTGGGTATCGGGCTGAACCTCGGAAAGAGGACCCAAAGGGAAGGATGGGCCTAAGCTAGGGGAGGCGAGTCCAAGCTTATGGAAGGCGACCAGAGACCAGGTGAGATGCGACAAGTTTTGCGGGTCAAATCACAGTCAAAACATAATCAGAGATGGAGGAGTGCATGCATGCCTCTGCGATGGAAAGAGAAGTTGGCACAACACAGGATAAGGTAAACACGCCGAGACAGAATCTCAGAGACAGGGAGATCCACTCAAACTCAGCAAAATGAATGATAGCCTGACAAATGAGAATGATGACTACCATACAACCCGGACTGCTGAGTTCGGGGCTTGCCAACCCTATAAATAGTCAGGGATCTCCTTGTGCGCAAATTAAGTGATCCATCTCTATTACTCTTATACTTAATATTCATTCATCTCATTCGCTAACTTTGGCATCATAGTGATCTCAGGACACCTCCGCCCACTCATCATTCTCCCTCATCAGCACGGATTGTTCGGACATCACCGAATTGCCCAGGTCGTAGAACATGACACCAAAAACAATGCATGAATGCATGCCTCTTTTTGCCCTGTTTGTTAATGTTATTTATGGTGCATCAACCTCAAGCTAGTTGGTTAATTTCTGTCTAAAGTCTAAACCGACCAAGAGTCAATATGGCCACCAATAAAAGCTGAATAACCCCAACTCTTCAAGGCTTTTACTACTTTGGGAATTAACAATAGTATGTGTGTCTATATATATATATATATATATATATATATATATATATCTAAGTTTATGACCTTAAAGTATTAGAGCTGGAGGCATTGAAGTCAAAACCAACATAATTTCTAAACTTCAGCTAACTAATCCCCAGCACCAAATGTTAGTTTAAATTTCACTTAATCTAACTAATCCACATGAAGTGCTTAAAAATCGATGAATTTGGAATGTACCTAGCCCACTGATTATATTGCCTAAGAAAATTAGTTTAGATAATAATATTAGAGATGACACGTACACACATGATTTGTACTATAAACCCTTAATGAGAATCAACTCATATTACGATTCACTACAAGCAAAATAGGTAATAGTGACGAAACATTTACAATCAAAATGACTTTTAACAACTAAAATGGACTATTTGCGACTAAAAAATGATAGCAAAAAACCAGTTTTCTTACATTGATTTTTACTACCGTGCTAAAAGCTTCTCAATGTGGTATCTCAGGGTTAGCAAATTTGATGCAGTGTATCTCCTCCCTTTCAAAGTTGCATAAATTGAAACACATACATACATGACTCTAATTTCTTTCTTTCATAGTACGATAAAACTAATAACTGCATCAATATTAATATTAAGATAGTAGTAACTCAACCTCAAAAAGCACTAATTATATTGAAATTGATGAGTAGTATTTGCTAACGGCTAGAAGTAATAGTGGTAAAATAATCAGTTATAAAAGGACTTCCTCTGATTTCATGAATCAGTTGTAAGCAGATGGAAACCTGTGTTTGTTCTCAAACACTGCAAAAATAAAAATAAAAATTGACATAAATTGGAGAAGAGGAAAAAAAATGATCATTCACTGGGTAAGGTAGAAAAGTTGAAGGTTATATACGTTTCACAATAAAGGGTGCTTTTGGAGACAATGGCTCGCTTGTTGATGAGGATGATGAAGAAGATTGGCTCTTTTTGAAATCATTGCAAAAGCCCTACTTCTTCATGAAACGCAGACAATACCCTTCCATTATTAGTGATCAAATTCATGAGTCACATACAATCAAGAAATCTAACATTTGTTCCGACACCCCACACACATACATAGGTGCAAATCATAAGAATCACAAAATTTTGCTACTAAAAAAATCCTAATCCTCTGTTTTCATGAAACCCTGACAATAAAAATCTCCCACACATGCTAAAATCAATATAGTTATTGTACAAACATTTTGATTGTATATATCAGGTTGATAAATACAAGAATTCACGAAATACAAACTAAAAATGACCAAAACAAGAGAGAGAAAGAGGGAAAGAGAGACGAACGAAGAGAGAAAGAGAGAGCACATGAAGAGAGGCAAACAAAGAGAGAGAAAGAAAGATACTCACTTGCTATGAGAGGTGACGACAGTTCGATAACAACACAGCGTGAAAATGGGCGGCAGTCCACAGTGTGAGAGAAAGAGAGATATATATTAGGGATTTGAGGAAAAAATACAAACCATCCAGGGGTATGCATGCCATTTTTTAGTTTCTAAAAGATTATTTTCTGTACTTTCATATCACCGCAAATAAGGATTAATTAATCACAAATAAAGGTTTACCTATTAATTTTATTACGAAGACAAATAGTCACCACAAAAAGAAGATTTGTTGCCATTTTTCTCTGTCGACGAAAAGAAAATTGCCACTATAGTGAAAACATTTATTGTGATGACTAAAACTATCACAATAGCAATAAAAGTCGTTGCAAAAGATTATACATTGAATTTTCCACTAGCATTCGCCAAATTTACGTTGGAATTTAGTGACAAAATGAAAAATGTTGCAATTAAGGACTATTGCAATATCACAGAACTAGAAGGTTTGATAAATAAATGTGAAGCAAGACTAATAATACAGCCTTAATTTTACAGCTAATATTAGAAGATTGGTAATCTAATTTGAAAGTCTAGATTCCGCGCCAGAAAAAAAACTCCTCCTCAAAGGAATCTCACTAATAATTATGGCACTTCTTGTTGGATTGCACGCTTTAGCAATGTGGGAGCTAGGGAGAAAAAAACATAAAATAAAACAAAGTGTTATAAATATAAAGAAATTATATAAAATAAATCTATAATTTAATATAATTTTATGAAATTCGTTAAATTTATATTATGATAAAAATAACTTTACAATTTGACATATTATATTAAACTATATCAATTTGTTAATTTATTTTTGTATATATAATTCTTTATAGCTAAAATATTTTTCCAAAAGAAAAGGTGGAAACTGGCCTGCAGTACTTGAGGAACCAAATTGCAGCATATATAACATGCATGATTTTATATTTTGGTCGTAGATAAACATGTATGATTAAATTAAACATCTTGATCATATGTTGTTATAGCTGCCCTCCAACAAACCGAAATGAATATAATGTGCATGGTCATTAAATGTACGTTAGTAGTACTACGTACCTATATATCTACCTAAGTGCTACTGTTGGAAAAATCTTAAAGCACAATATAATTTTCCACAGAAATTTGAGAAAAAGCATCCTTTTTGGTGAACCTAATTCGCATTTGCTTGATGCATGCATTAATGCTTATATATATATATATATATATATAATATCTTGTTATAAAGCATTCGAGGATGGAACATGACAATTTTTTACGATATTATAATTTAAAATAATTTTATAATTTAAAATATTATATTAAATCATATTAATTTATAAATTTATTTTAATGTAATTATTTTATCATTATTTTTTTAAAAAAAAAAACTTTCACATTTTTAAAAATCATATTTTCAAGTGATTTGCATATATTCTTTAAATTTATTTTCCTGCCTATATTAGAAAAACTTGTATTTATTAATAATTATTACCAAAAAAAAAAGGGCAGGAGTTAGGAATTAAGGTGCTGAAAATCACTAATGATCTAATCATGAAATGCTGTATTCGAGAAGGTGGTCTCTTCTCCTCTCCTTCTGCTGGGTTGGCCCACCTCGGTAAGCAAACAGACAAAAAAAAAAAAACCCTTACCCTACACTACACCTCCGACAATCATTTTCCCACCTCGGCAAGAACTGTCCAACAGAGAATGTCTACTCTCTCCACTACAACACCTGTCTACCTAATAGCAAAGATTCTCTGCGTTCACGCTCTCCCAAAACTTCTATGCACCACCTCTTCCCTTTTCTCAACCACAGCAGTCAACCACGGTCAATCTAAATTCAAAGCATTATTATTTTTATTTACTTTTTCTTTTTCTTTTTTAACTTTTTAGAATGCTGCTTTCCGAGATCATAGATTCGAAACTATTCATAAAAGAGTGGCCATTTTTTTAAGCAAATCCCAAACTGAAATGACACAAAGTTGATTGAGATTAGTGATGGAGGAACCTCCTCGTCTTACCCTTTTGACGTAATGATCCATCTATTTTCTAGCTTCGATCACAATGCAAATATTATCGGGGCATGTCAAACTGTTGCTTGGCATATTCACTTCAAAGAGAAAAATGTTGCCAAATGTATGGAATCAATACACTTTCTATTATTCAATTATTTATATTTTGCGTTCTACAATATCAAATTGCACATTCCATTATCAAAAATATAAAAATTACAATTTCTATCTTCTTTGATACTTAACTATAATTATTGTGACATGCTACATATTGTGTGTTTATCTTAAAGTTTGTAATTGAAATAGGGTATGAATTATTATCTGTTGGTAATTTAATCAAGCAAAAATTTTAATAGTTTATTAAGCAAAATATAATGTCTACTCTAAAAAATGAAATCATCTTAACTTATCTTGTGATATATATATTTTTTCTTTTTTGGTCCAAGGAACGAACCTAGTCTAGACAATAAAGAAAAGTGGAACAGGTGGCCCATTCTAAAATGAGTCGACCCATCAGCCAAACCCAAAGGAGAACTAGCAGCATTAACTATTAGCACTTACATGAGACAAATCTGTATAAAATACTTCATAGCACAACCCACACAAATTAGTAGTAGCACAAGAGAGCAGACTTGTCATATTGGAGCACCCTCTAAGCAATGCCAAACATTTGAATATTTGTCTAACCAAGTGATTAAGGATTGAGGAAAGGTTTTGATCTCTTGACAAAGAGGCATCAACAGACGATAAAAAAAACCTGCAAAAAGAAATAGGCAAGAGAACCACACTGTATTAATGGTGGCACAACCCGAACCAGACTACCATATTGTATATATAGCATGCTCTTAGGTTCGAAGAATCCCTCTAAGCTATCATAATATACAAATCTTCAAAGTATTTACTAATTTAAGTATTAGAGACTCCCTAATTGTAATGGCTGTCCTCTCCCATCTTCTTCTACATTTAGGGGTGGCAATATGTCACACAATCCGTTAACTCAACACGAACACGACACGATAATAGCGTGTTAATGTTTAGTCTTAAAGGGTTTCGGGTCAAAACGGATTGGCCCGTTATGATACGATTGCTTAATGGGTTGATAGTAGGTCAACCTGTTTTGACCCGCTATTACACGTTAGGACACGTTAAGAAAGTTAAAATGACAAGTATACCCTTACATTATTGTTAGAATCTTAATTTTAATATTTTTGTTATTTATATTATAATTCATACTTGTAGTTAGTATTATAATTTTTATAGATATTGTAATTTTAACATTTATATAAAATTATGCTAAGTTTAATTAAGTCAAACGGATTAATTTTAGACATATTCAACATATTTACATCAACATATTGAAATGATCATATTTTGTTGTGTTAATTTATTTCATAACGGGTTGACACGACACGACATGTTATGTTAACGAGTCGTATTAGGGTTTGAGCTTTTGATACGATAAACTTAACGGGTCGGTTTAGGGTTGACCTATATAGTATAATATACATGTCTTGACACAATATGAACACGACCCGTTAATACGATTTGACACCCCTATCTACATTATTTCTACAAGTCCAATCTAAAATATCTGAGTTGTTGGAACTTAGCTCAAAGGAGTGCGAAAGACAGGGTTAACTCGTCTTATCTAATTATTACATATTTTTCAAACTTTCAAATAAAATATAATAAAAAATTCAATTTTTTTAAAATTTATATTAAAAAAATAATATTTTATTCAACTTTCATCTCATCTCGTATTTGACTATTTGAGAATATAACACATTTCCACATATGTTTTGAAATATAACCTTGAATATGCATTTAACTCGATAAAAATATAGGTTGAAGATTTATCTTAACACTTTTCAGCTTAAAAAATTAAGAGAATTCATATTCAGCCATTTTTTGTTACACAAAGGCTTGATGAACAATGGTTAGATAGAGCAATCCCAATGGCTCTTCTTAAATATACATTCCTTTATAATATAAAGAAAATCTCTCAAAATCATACTCCATTAGATCATGTAAAATACAAATAAAATGTATTTTGTTATAATATCTCGCTACATATCCTAAAATCATATTCATCACTGTAAAAATATTTTATTCTTTGTTCTGTGTATCTCATTGTTCCCATGCAAGACTGCTGAATGATTGGCCACTTCTCTTCCACACCTTCACCGCTTGTCAGATGGGACTGTCACGAAAGGAAAGAAGCGATCGCAGTCGCCATTACCGTTGAATGTGGCAAGAGAGATGGCTTTTACTTCGAATGCATTGCATTCGTCGTTCGCTTCAAATCTCAGTATTCGCTGTTAGCTTCAAATTCTAGTAGTCATAGTTGGGAAAGAAGTCACTATTTCAACAAAATAAAAAAATTAAAAAGTATAATATTTAAATTATACGAAGGAAAAATAAATAAGTTTATATATAGTACATTATAAAAGTCATTATATATAAAAAAAAAAAGAGTTTTAATGATATGTTTTAAAAGATGAAATAGAACTCTTATAAGTGTTATAGTGATTTTTTTCAAATATTTAATTTTTTCTTAACTTTTACACATATGATTGATTGAAAAAATAAACTGAAGAAATAAAAGAAAGCGGCTATTCAATTGGTTAAGCCTAAAATGCACACACAATGTAGGCGCATAGAACCCAGAACTTGGGTCATTGTGTGGGTATCGACCATCGGCCAGAAGAGCTTTAGGTTGGGACCATTTTTCACTTTTTTCTTGTTTTGGTGCGCGAGGATCGAGATGCCGGTCTTTCCACGTAAAGTCCGACACGTGGCTATTCGTCGACGTTGATTGACGTGTCAATCAGACGGCGGTTATTTTGAGGGTTTTTCATGCTGGTCCTAAAGGGCGCAAATAGCCGGACGGTTCAGAATCCTTTTGTTTTTGGTTGGTTGGGTGAGGGGCTCGACTGTGGTGGGGACCAGCCTCAGGACTATGTGGTTCCTATTGGGTCTTGTGCTGCCACGTCGCATCATGTTTTTGGGTGGAAATGATGACTCTGTTCTCAGTGATCATGATGCCATCACACGTCATCACTGGTCCTTTGTCGATTTTTGTACTTTATTGCTTGCCTTTCCAATAATTTTTTTACCTATTTAATAAAAGAATATATATATATATATATACTTCCTCCTAGAGAAAAACAAATTGTTAAATATTTTTAGAATATATAAATAAATGAAAAAAATTTAAAGGTTATTTATCTGGAGAGGTGAAATTTGAATAATTTATTTTGAAATAATAGTTTGAAAGATTTTATTATTAATTTTAGGTCAGGAGATTCTGTTTTCATCAATACATACAGAAATTGTTGGGTATTGTGGGCTTTATAACGGGGCCAGTTCCCAACTTCAAGTATCCCAGCCCATAGCGCCCAGAAAAACTGGGCTCGTATCCAAGGATATGCCCCGGACTTTGTGGGCTTTATAAGCACTCGCAGCATATTTTGGGGAGGAGCTTATGAGAATTTACGGCAAGTCCTTGATTTCCATGAAGATTAGAGTTTGCCTTTTCCTTTTTGCTACAACTTGAACTTTGATTATAAGGCTTTGACATAATCTGATTTAAAATATAAAATATAAAATAAAATATAAAATTTTAATTTTACAAATCAATTTATGCTACGACAAGTCCTTGATTTCACTTTATTTGTTACACACACACAAAAAAAAAAATCTTAAAATTATATTTATGTTATGAATTATTGGGGGCGGCCTCCGCCCCCTTAATTATTTTATGAATGATCCCACCACCATTATTTTAAGTCTTGCATATTAACTTGCATAGTAATTTCAACGCCTATAAATATAAGTTTCAGTTATGAAATTCATAAGAAAATATATAGAAGAAAGAAAGTTTCAGAAAGTTTCTTAAAGTTTCTTAAGAGTTTTTTTTATATTTCTCTTGCAATAGTAGTAGTTTTCTTTTTAGTTTTATAACACGTTATCAACACGAGGTTCTACCGATACTGAAGCTAGTGGTTTTCTACTTCAAGTAAGTTTTTCAATATATTATTTACAGTCCTCGAAATAAATATTAAAGGTAATATTGCTGAATATTACTTGATAAAATTTTACTTTTATTCTCATGATAATGTGAATATATTTCTTAAATTCACTGATTTATTTTTGTGATATAATATCAAATATTGAGATTTATTACTATTGACATTTCTGAAAAAAAGTTATTTATCCAGGATCCTTGATGAGATCCATTTGGATATGATGATGAACTTGGGAGATACAATCATAGAAAAAAAATCATGTGTCCCTGAAGGACCGTGTTGTGTATCTCATGGTGAAAAATCATCTTACTGTGTGAAATGAATTAAGAGAGAGATATGAACACCAGAAGATGTAATCCTCTCAAAAGATCATTATGACTTATTGCACCTGAAGATGCAAGATTTTAAGAGTGGTATTAAATATTCTGCACTCTTTAAAATCAGCTCAATATTAAAATTATACAGTGAGAAAGTCACTGATGATGATATTTAAAAGAAGACATATTATTTTTCATACCTCGAATGTGCTCCTGCAGTAGCAATATCGAGAGTGAAAGTTTAACAAATATTCTGAATTTTTATTTTGTCTTCCAGTGATTGAGCTAAATAATAAGTTTTTGTTAATAAATCACCAGTTACGTCATATTAATGATATTGAATTTACACCATTCCCAAAAGTGAACGGTGCATCCTTTCAAAGGAATTAAGGGCGTAGACATGGTAGAAAAACTATATAAGTGTTGGTCCCAAAAGTGACAACACTAAAGATGATAAAAAATATATCGTATCACTAGAAGTGATCCAACTCAGAGAAGGGTAAAGGCCCTCAGAATAATTTTTCATACAAAGATGAAGATATTTGTCATAGATGTGGTCTGACTGAACAGTAGTCACGTACCTGTTGCACGGCCAAGCACTTGATTTACTTATGCTAAACTTTTATATATAAGCTTATTAATATTTCATCATGTTTTGAAATAATGAAATTTCGGTGCCTGAAGCACGACAAGAAATTACTTGAGATAATAAAGCCCTGTCTAAATTTGATTCTCTTACAAATAAATGTGAACCAGAAATTCAGGGGATTATCTATCTACAAAGTGTTGCAAATCAATTACATGATGTATTTACTGACACTAAAGGTGTTGTAGAATCATATATTACTGCTGTTAATGCTTAAGCAAGAATTGAAGTCCCTGAAGGACAAGTTGTTAAAACAGCAATAGATGAGTCTAAAATACACCTGAAGTGTTGAAGACTATTGATGCAAAAGAGAAAAATGAAAATAAATCGGTGCTCCTGAAGAGACCGTACCTACAAAATAAGATCTATCTAAACTTTCTGTATAAAATACAAATCTCTTGAAGAGGAAACTCCTGAAGAGTACAAAGCTCCTGAAGAGTACAAAGCTCCTGAATAGGAAACCTCCTGAAGAGTATAACTCCTGAAGAGAAAACTCCTAAAGAGTATAAATCTCCTGAAGAGGAACTTCTTGTAGAGGTGTTTCATGAAATGTTTTCTCCTGGAGAGGAACAGGTACCTGAAATAATGAGATCTTAATACATTTCACGAATACTGGAGAAATTCTGGATAGAAATAAAACTGTTGTTGACAACATATTTTCATATATGATGTCCATTGACATTACCAGAAGTAATGAAGAAAGTGAGCCAAAAATCGTCGAAGAATATCGACGTAGAAATGATTGGCCAAAATGAAAAGCAGCTAGAAGCTGAATTAAAATTGCTAGCAAAGTGAGAGGTATTTGGACTTGTTATCCAAACAACAAAGGGTGTAATGCCTATAAAATATAAGTGAGTATTTACACAAAAGCGTAATGCGAAATGAAATTGTGCGATATAATTTGTCGTACAAGGTTTCCTGCAGAAACCCAAGAGCAGTTATAAGGAAACATATTTCTTTGTTATAAATGCAATCACATTCATATTTTTAATCGATTTGGTTATTACGAAAGGATTAAATATGCAGTTAATGAATGTGGTCACTGCATATTTATAAGGATCATTAGATCATTACATATATATAAAGATATACGATACTTGAAACATCTAATCCAAGTACATTTAGGAGTATGTATTTTATAAAGTTTCAAATATCTTTATATAGGTTAAAGCAATCCGGACGCATGTGGTATAATTAAATCAACGAGTATCTATTGAAAGAAGGATTTGAGAATAATCCTATATGCCCATGTGTTTTATCAGAATCCTGATTTGCCATTATTGTAGTTTACGTTGATGATTTACCTTGTTAGAACTCCTGAAGAGATCACAAGGGCTGCTATAAATTCA
The DNA here is from genome assembly GCA_036559045.1 of Platycarya longipes. Taxonomy (NCBI): domain Eukaryota; kingdom Viridiplantae; phylum Streptophyta; class Magnoliopsida; order Fagales; family Juglandaceae; genus Platycarya; species Platycarya longipes. The sequence continues at coordinate 15,312,895 of CM071799.1, read as the reverse complement.
AGGAATGCATTTGAAAAGGAAAGATCTTATTATTCAATTGATAGATGAGTTACAAGAATTTGAGACTTCTAGCCTCATCTTTCAAATGCATTTGCTCTTCATAAAGCAACATATCATCCTTATCTAAAGGATTAGGTAGTCGAAATGAAGAGGCAAGTAAGGATTTTAAATCCTTATTCTCTTGCTTTAAGTCTGAAATTTTTCTGTCAGACTCTTGAATGAGTCGTTGAAGTACGGAAACCTTCTCGTTAAACTCCTCAATATCACGATTTTTGGATTGTAATCGGTTGGAAAATCCGACAATAGAGGAGGAGTATCGGGTGCCAAGAGTCACCAGTTCATAAACGGCTTCACGATCTGACTTATTAGCCAGATCATTCGCTTACTGCAACATAGTACCTACGGAAGATGCAGAAATAATTTGTAATTGAGGTGAAGGATACCTCATATGTTGATCGTGAAAAATATTGAAAGGAAATTGATGAGCCATTGGAAATTTGTAGAATAAGAATGCAAATACAGATGAATTATAGATATGAGAAGAAGATTTGATGCGTACTAAATGAAGCTAAAGACGGTTCTTATAGAAATGGAAATAAAAACAAGACAAACCATCATCTCTTCATATCTCACTTTACAAGATATGCTGGATGCATAATTTCAAAAGCCAGCGAGATTAATTACAGCTATCCCTATTTTCTTGTAAACGCTGAACCTCTGCCGTTAGCTGTTGTTGTTGACTTTGTATTTGAGCTCTCTCTCGTTCCAACTCTTCTACTCGTATTTTCAGGTTACGAGAATACCAGTTTACAAATTTCTTCAGCTCCTTGTTTTCTTGTCTTAAATCTTTATTTTTTCTATCTTTAGTTGCAAGCGTTTGATGCAACTCAGATATTTGATTTTTAAGATGATCAACTTCACTCGTTCTCGCTAGTAGCCTCTGAGACATGGTTGTAAGAGAGGCTGCATATTGAGCACTGAGGGTTCTTGATGCTGCAACAATTTCATGATCAGATTTACTAGAAAGATATATCTCTGCTTCTATCATGATATTTACGGCCTCAGGAGAAAATATAAGTGGTTGAAGTATAAAAGGTTCATGGTTCAAATCTGGGACATTAGAATTTCTATCAGACATAATGTCGTTATGGATGAACAACAACTAAATCTATGAGGAATGTGAGATCTTTTTGTTGGAGTAAACCAATGGTAAAATTGGTTATATTTAAACAACAACCTGAAGCCTTCAAATCTCTTCAAGATCTTGTTTGTCAACAATGTCAAGCAGATTTGATTTTCTGTCAAACCGATAATATTAGATCTCAAAACTTTTACAGCTTTTATCATACATGGATGGTTTCCAATGTTATTTCTACTGTATATAAACAAGTTTTCCCTAATAACGCCGAATGAGGGGGATAAAATTTTAGATAAAAATATTATCATGTTCTCTCTAATGCATTATTTAGATGGAAATCATGTTTGAATTCGTAATCTGTTATATATGCTGAAATAATGTTTGTTTATTACTTGAAATACTAATGCATATTATCAAGGAGAATTTAAGTATTACTGCAGGTATCAGATTTATACTAAGTTTGTCAACCAGATATTATCTTCTACATTTTCAAATCACTCAGAAATTATTGCAATTCATGAAAACAAGTTTAGAGTGTATTTTGATTGAGATCAATGATTCTACATATTCAAGAAAAGTGCGATCTTCCCATAATCAATGATAGTCCAACAATTTTATACGAAGATAATGCTACTTATCATTCAAATTAAATGAGGATATATTAAAGATACGATCAAGTGATAATTTGGCAGATTTATTCACGAAAACATCACCAACTGCGACATTCAAGAAAATTGTGCTAAATATTAAAATGTGAAGACTCAAAAATCTATCGTCATGCACTTTTCAGGGGGAGTAAAAAGTCCTGAAAACTTAGGCTGATTGTACTCTTTTTCCTTCGCTAAGGTTTTGTCCCACTGGGTTTTCCTTTGCAAAGTTTTAATGAGACAATCTTAAAGCACTTGTGGATACATAAGAAGACTGTACTCTTTTTCCTTCGCCAATGATTTTTCTTCCCACAGGATTTTTCCTTGGCAAGGTTTTAACGAGGCAGATTCTTTTTGGGTGGTCATTCAATGAGGAGTGTTATGAATTATTGGGGGCGACCCCCGTCCCCTTAATTATTTTGTGAATAACCCCACTACTATTATTTTAAGTCTTGCACAGTAACTTGCATAGTAATTTCAACGCCTATAAATATGGGTTTCAGTTGTTATGAAATTCATAAAAAAATATATAGAAGGAAGAAAGTTTCAGAGAGTTTTTTTTATATTTTTCTTATAATAGTAATAGTTTTTTTTTAATTTTATAACAATATGATATTTCTCTAATAACAAGAGTGATAATAATAGAGCAAGATGTGCATATGCCCCACTGCCTAGCAAACTTGTCCGTGTCAAAGTCAGGCAAGTTGCAGGAAGAATAAAACAAGAAAATTGCCACTTTTTTAGACTTTTGAGCCTCTCATCCTTAAAAGCATATGCATTATAACATTATATTCCTTAATTTTTGTAAAAATCTTTAGGCTTTTTGCAAAAATTCCTCGCCATCCGGTTGCCTATCTTTGGAGAAGGTTTTAAAATTTAAACACCGGCTCCTTAAATATGGGAAGTTATTGTTCACTCTTAAATTATATATTTTTTTTATAAATATTTTATTGCAACTAATAAAACAATTCTTCTTTTAATTATTTACACTTTCTCTCATGCTCATACATATTATAGTTGAAATTTGAAAAACATGTCATTATTAAGATGATCCAATATATTGACCATTTGTGAAAATATGATTTTTTTTTTAAAATATTATTATTATGAGAGCGCTAATTTAACAAGACATCATATTAGAGAGCTAAGTAGTTTTAAAGAATTCGTTACAAATGAAAAAGAATATGGATACAATAAATAATTAAATAATTACGGAAATGCGAAAAAAAAAAGTTAAAAATTGTTGGAGACAAAAACAAAAAAAAGAGTAGCTAAAGATGTACAAAATAAATTAATAGAAAAAATAATAAAAAATATTACTTTAATAGAATAGAAAAAGAATAGGAAGTGAGATCTAAGAAATCTTAAAAATATGAGTAAGATTTAGAGAAATACGATTTTTGCTAAATTTTGATTAAAAAAAAAAAAAAAAAAACGTTTGCATATGTGAATGCTCTAAGTAAAATCGGAAGGCTATAAAAATCGCACATCCAATCAGACTTTTCATTTTCTTTATTCTTCATTGTGTGTCCCATTGGGCAAGGAATTTTCGTCTGTCCACAAACTCAATTACATTTATGCATAATCTGGTCATACAAATCATTTTAATTTACCTCATTTAATTATACAGTTTTTTCAAACTCTTAAATAAAATGAAATAATTAATTAATTTTTTAAAATTTTAAAATAAAAATTATATTAAAAAGTTATATTCTAATTTTTTTATTATTTAACTTTCACCTCATCGGTTCATCTCATCTCATCTCATCTTTATAACTAAATGACACTTAAAAGAAGAGAAGAAGAAGAAAAGAATCTGCCTAGTTCCTCTACTTAACATGTTCAACTATATGATTCCTCTCTATTTTTAGTCCCTCTTTCTCTTCTAGGTCTATGATTTGGTGTTTTCAATTAGGAATGTAATCAGTCTGATTTAATCTAGGATCACATATTGAAAATTTTGATCTATTTTTTTTCGAATTGGATTGGACCGATTACTCCGAAGGATTAGAACAAACCATTAACTATCGGTCCGTTCAATCCAATCAATCCAATTTGGTTCATATGTGCAAGGAAAATTTTTTTCCACTTTCATTTTTGGGTAGATAAATTGATACGAAAAAATTAATTATATTAGTAAAATAAAAATTAAGTGAACTCTTTAATGTGTATTATGTAACAAATTCTTTAAAAATAATTGATTATAATTATATTTATGATGTTAAGAATTACTAACTTAGTACTTTTGTTGAGTACTATGTATTTTCATATAATAGTATATATAATCATATTATTTATGGTATGATACATTAGTTAATTGATAGTACATATTATTATATATTTTATATGATTAGTGGTGATAGGTTAAAAAAAATTATATAACTAACTTATACAACTATTATAAATAATTATTATATAAAAAATATTTATAAAAAATCTATATGCATGTGATTCAGTCGGTTTTGGTCCGATCTAATCCGATTAAAAAAAAAACCACACCCCGAGAACGGACCGAAAACTGAATTTTGGAGACATCATGATCTAAGATTGAGTAGGGATGAATTCGATCCGGTTTGGTCCTGAGACCTGACCAAACAATTCGATCCAGTTGATTTTTTCAATTTGGTGGAAAATTCTTCACCCCTATTCTCAATAATAAAGACATGAGTTGTTTAGATTAAAAAAAAATCTTAATTCATTTCGTCTTATATAATTATTATAATTTTATCAAAGTTTCAAGCAAAATATAATAAATTGTATTAAAAAATTATATTCTATTAATATTTTGTTTAAATTTCATTTAATCTCATATCATCCCAACTTGAGTTATTATTCAAATCTCTCCTTGATAAAAGCCAACTCTATCAATCATTTGTGACCTACTTATGGTTAATGTTCCAACGTTCATGTCCTCGAGTGTATTGTCCGACTTAAGTGTATTGTCCAAATTTGTCCAAACAGTATTCATTTCCTGAATTTAGAACAACAATTTTAAGATTTGGAAAAGGTTTTAACTTATATAATCTCATTTTTTTTTTCCAAACATCACTCAAATACAAATATTTTCAAACAAATTATATTTATTACAACTTTTGAAAAAGGATAGAGCCACCGAAAAATTGTACACATATTTTGTACTATATTATTTATTTAATTAATAGTCAAGGAAGTTTTTTTTAGTTTTTTTTTTTTTTAATTTTTAGAAATGTTTAAAAAGGGTTAAAGATGGTTGAAGAAAATAGAAAGAAAAAAGAAAAATAATGTACACCATTCCGTACCCATTCAATATTGAATTTTCGGTGGGAGTAACACCGCTCAAGATTTTTTGAACAAATCAATATAATTTTTTTTAATTTTTATATAAAATAAAATAAAAAAATCAATTTTTTTAAAATAAAAATAATATAAAATATAATATTTTAATAATATTTTTTTATTCAATTTTTCTCTCTTCTTTCTCAAATTCCAATTAATACTTAATTCAAATTATCTCACTATTATTCATGATCATCTTATCTTATCACATCTCATCTCATCTCATCTCATCTCATCTCTCAAGATTTCTAAATTAAAAAAAAAAAATTGATCTATAATATTCATTGAGGTTTTTGATATTTCCAAAGATACAGATAATAAATTTGTTATATGCCTATTTATATAATAAAGGAGTACCATTGACTATATATATGATGATATTATTTAATATTTATTAACAATATATAAAATATTAAAAAGATCACTTAATTTTATTAACCATATATTTACAATAAAAAATTGTTCATATGAGATCGATCGACGATAGCTAACGATCGGATCAGATAAAAATGATGGATTTGAATTTTCGATCAAAACTCTTTAAACCGATTACACCCTGAGTTTGCAGTGTTCGAAGTCTCGCATTTACATGTAGTAGAAGGTTGTATCTGTCATTTGGAACCCTCACAAACAAGGTTGAATTCATTGACAGTCCCCAATATCTAATGGAGGCCTTCAAAATATGTATTCAGGAATTTCATAAGCATAGGCAAATTAGCTTCAAGTAGCATTTTTTTTAAAAAAAAAAAAGAAAAGAAAAAATTTCTGGTGTTGAAGCTTAGCTTACAGGTCAAAAGCTTTTTCATAGGTTACCCATTTGGAAAGCTTTCATCTTCAACAACATCCACTCTGTCGTCTTGAATTCATGCTCTTTATTCATTTATGGTTGGGCTTTTGATTTTTCCCCAAATATTTTTTAGGTCTTGGGACACAACATCTAATAGAGTATCTAATTCTTATTGAAGCCTAGGGGGGAAAAAGAATGTGGGAAAGAAATGTTGGGTTATGCTCTTGTTTGCTCTGACAAAGAACGGCCTGTTTCAAAAATTTACTTGCAAAGATTATTAAAACATTAATAAAATTCACATGGAACTGGCAGAATTCAATCGGACCACCCGTTATTAGAAATTTTAGCTTTAGTATGTAGGATTCCACTTGGTTAACACGAGAGTGGTGCGGAAAGTTTAGGTTTTTAAGTCAAGTCATGTTCAGCTTTGTATAAGTTTCATCATTAATAGGTTAGGGGGAATAGGAAAACTGACTTAGGGCCTGTTTGAAATCACAACTGTTTTCATATTCTCAAAACTATTTTCAAACTATTTCAATGTTATTCACATATATTCCGAGATGTTCATAGTCTCCAAACTTAAAACTCCTACACTATCATAGGAATGATGGATTTTCTCGCTAGGCTGGCACTAACTTGCTTAATACATGATGCATTTGATTTGCCAAGGTCTAGCTTTCATTTGCGTTAAAAATACTATATCAAAATATATAACAGAAGCGATATTATCGTATTGGAAATATCTTAAATTTAGTGTGGCGGTTGTTCCACAGATTATCCGATCTCATTGTTCATTCAAAATCTCACATCGATGGTAGAATATGCTACGTGGTAATATCAAAGCAACACCCACAAATTTCATAACCTAGATGTCGAGATTAGAGAGACCTATTTTAGAGAGAGCATTTGTGATTTCTATACACTGTACCTATCCAAGGGGGGAGAGAGGCTATATAAATAGACTCTCTAAATGTAACCCTCGGCTTGTCATTAAGGGTCAACCATCAAGGCTCAAGATCTACTTCATAACTTCCAAGAGGAGAAGGTGAATGGATACCTACTATGGGTGCCACTTTCTTACGTCTCCTACTCATATATAGTGGGTAAGATCCCAGGTCTGTATCTCAATATATTCTCAATCTTGTTCATATTGACAAATAGGTCAAGTGACCATTAAGCATAGCTGTAAAAGAAAAATAGGAGTACTATACTAAATCTTTCTGAGAGAAGACCAACATAGCAACACCCCTAAAAGTGTCTCGTTATGCTCCGACTCATTTGGTCACATCATACTAAGCATCCATAATCCCTCTCAAGTCCAAATGACTTAGAGCAATACTTAATCTCCATAAAATATAATGTACTCACATATATGTTGTAACTCCCATAAAGCAACTCAACTTGCCGGCAATGAGTACACACCATAATTGATGTGTTACTAAATAATTTTTCCTTCACCTTCATGTCATTTAGTTTCAGTCTAGTTGTTTTTCCAGCAATGTCTCTTTAGACCGCATCATTCATGATCATAGATAACATGTCAAAGTAGCAAATACCAAAACATTAATCTCGTGACATAGTCAAAGGTCTCCTAAGGGTATAAATAAATTAATGTCACCAATATGACCTATAGGACTCACATGGTGAGAAAGCATAGATTTATTCGCTCACCTCTACTTTTGGTTGTAGAAGCACATGTAGTATGAAATCCAAGCTATGATGGAACTCACTTTTCGAGTAAAGTGCGTATATCTATTCTTAATACACCGTTAGTCTAGTCGCTATCTTAGCGCCTAACCTGAGTCCCTCCATTTGCTCACTATTCGAAACGCTAAACAGGATCTTGCATCTAACTAAATCACAGGTTACATGGATTGTGGGTAACCATGCACGATTCTTTTAAATATGATGGACCTTATCTTAGCTCCCACTAAGGTGACATATATTTTGTATCTTACAACTTATCCCTTTCTGGACAAGTACCAAATGACACATTGTTTCATCTTTGCTCGCTACTCCTTTGTAGCGCCAAAGATGATCGCTTATGTGAGTTAGCCGATCTAAGGTTGTCGACATACTTTTTTAACCATAACTCTCAAATCTATGGTGACTATGTATGCTTATCAATATATGCTTCTAGTCACGCCACATGATAACAAAACACATTAGTGTCATATACACAATGAGCAAAAATATTACGAAAAGAATTCACATGGTTAACTAAAAAATAATCAGACCACAACTCTCAAGTGGCGTATGACCATTTCTCTTCATGCAAAATTTCGTGTGTAGTAACTTTATAACAACATGCTTCTTCCAAAAGACTTTACTTTTATATAAAAGTTATTTGCAAAACCGTGAAGTCAACGATGACTCATCGCGAATCTCGTTTAAGGTCAAATTCAACCTTAGATTTTAATCAGTAAGTCCAACTGTGACTTTTCCTAATCTACAAGGTGAGTACTTATTCAGCAAAATAAATTTGATACTTCAATATTTCATATAAATCTCTTGTACTCAATGAAAGCATGTGAGATAACTAATTTTATTTTTATTAAGGGTAAAACAATTAGAGCCTTTGCTCCCAAAGACAATCATAATAGTCTAGTCATTACTATTAATGACAATCGCATCACAAATTCACTTACCAAGTAAGTTATATTTACCCTCTGGTAAAATTACAACCTCTGACTCCCATGAGTAAATCATAATGGAAACACCAAATACTATAAGCAAAACTAGATTCTTTGTATTTTCCATCTCATTAATTTTCTATGAATTTTGAATAAGAGCTAACAGAAACTATTTTCTTATACACACTCTCACAAGACGTGAAGTTTTTAGCTACTTTTTACAAATTTATGTCAATCACCTCATAGTATGAAAAACCTCTCATTAGGCAACAATTAATAATCTAAAATAACTGGATCGTCATTTTTCTCAAGAAAGACACTTTTCTGAAAATGTCAACAACATTCAAAAAACTCCATTTTATTAAGTTAGTCGTTAATAAAAAACGACTAAGTACATTGGATATCTTTGAATAAATTGTTGGTTTAGGTCGCAAGAAAATAGTACTAGCAGCATTCATTCGCTTTGTATACCAAAATAGTACAAGCAACAATCATGCACTCAAAATATTTTATGCCTAAACTTCACAAAAACTAACCATCTAATTCTCTTATGAGAATCAGCTATTTAACTCTTTCAAGAAAAAGTTTCAACAAATCTACGATCAATGATTATCTAATTGCAACTTAATTAGTGCTAGAAATGGATCTATACCTTTATCAACTTCATTTTTCTTGTATCAATCAAACCAATAACTCCAGGTTAAGATCATATAAGTGAAATGAATCTAAAATTTTATTTTCGGATTTCAATTATATGAATTCAATATCTTTAGCAGAGTTATATTACAAATATTCTCTTCTAATCTCTGAACGATAAGAGAATACTGATATATAGCAACCACGCTATTTATGAGGATCTTTAAGAATTTTGGGAGTCACTATTACTAGTGGTATACCATCACTCAAAGGTATACTCACACTAGTTGAATTACTCTCATTATTTTCGGTGATCATTAAAAAAATTTAAAAAATATTAAGGTTAAGGTAATGTGGAATGAAACATAATAAAATGTGCTTTCTAAACAAAAAATGTCTTAAAAAAATTCACAATTCCCCACCATCGCCAAAAATACAAGTAATTTTCTTGACTCAACTAAAAAATGATCAAGTTTAGATCATCTAGAATTCATATTTGCACAAAATAGTCATCTAGTCTTTTAAATGCGAATGAACTCAAAGTAAGGACGACAAATTAGAATCTAAGTCACAATTCTATATTACATCACTCTAAAAATTTTCATTCTTAGCAAGTCATCAAATTACGAGATTATTAATTCATACGATTACGATTTTGAAAAATATTTTAATTGAAAAAACATATTTTCCTTGAGAAAGTTGGAATCGTATACTAAAACAATATTTTTGTCATCCCATGCCCTTAATGTGCACGTTTAGGAATCATAGAAAATACTCATATTGTCTTTTCTATTTGACTCTTCTAAATAACGGAGAGGGATCACATAAACAAGAAAAACTTCAATTTCTCAAGCATCACACCTATCATCCTATGCTTATGCCTCAGCGGCACATTTTAGTATATCATCTCTCCACCCAAAAAATAATATCATTGAGTCAAAAAGTGACCATCCAACATCAAACTTCTAGGAATTCACACTAACACCACTATTTTCAATGAGTTTTAAATCAAATTAGGTCTAGACTTCTCTAATATCGCATTAAAAGCGCTAATAAAACATCACTTTGTGCAACAAATGAAATATGTGACGTTTAGTAGCTAAGTAGCTATATCCCAATTTCTCGCATACTCAATATTTTTCATATTCTCCAATCTACTGTAGGAGAGAAAAGAAAAAAAAATGGGAGAAATTATATTAGCCTAAAATCTATCTTGCTTCAGTGTAACCATGAGCAAGACTTTTTAGGCTTAATCAAGTCATACCTAATTATTCGGACTTTTTGCCATATTTACATTGCAAACCTCTAAGGTGCTTAGTATTACTCTCAAGGAGTGCTCCAAAAATCATATATCCACAAGAACCTATTTGTTCTAGCTATATACAAATAAAACTTAAGTAAAGTTACCAGTGCTAATACCACAAAGAGGTACATTGATAAAACTTTAAAATGAATGTGCTAATAAAGAATGTCCTCAACATTCATGCACATTCAGATTTTAATGTTCCTACTTGCTAAACATACTAGCCAGTTTTAGAGAGTATACTTATATGTGAGTTAATTTAAATTGCTTCAAGATTATAATGCTCAACTTCAAATATAGGAGCAATTAATCTTTGTGTTACAAAACAATACGCAACTTTTGTTACCCACAAGATTCTCAATGGCAAACTAGTGGTTTAGTTCTATTTGATAATTGAACCTATTGTTGAATTCAAGGTTTCAAATTTCGTATCTACGTGTATATTTTGATGATAACAAATAAATTTAAGTCTCAAGTTCAAATTATTTACGCAATGGAGCGAAGCACACATCAAGCATAAAAGAACAAGTCTACAAATGAAGATCATAGATTATTTTTATCCATCTCTTGATAAAATTCGAAATTGGATTAAGGCTCCAAATTACTCTTTTTTCTCATAAAATATCAAATTACTTTTTTCACATATGCAAGACATCTTTAAATGTCTTAGTTTTGAAAATTATATTTTTCACATGTGTATAACATCATCAAATAATAAAATTTCAAAAATTTTATTTTTTTATATAAAAATTTGAATTTGTAAGATGATTGATTATCATATTTGACATGTGCATATTTTGTTTGAAAGTCTTGAAGGGTGGTTGTGTATTTTTTTGACAAATGCAAAAGGTAGATGATTTTGTTTGAAAATCTTAAAGGGTGGTTGTGTGTTTTTTTGACAAATGTAAAAGGTAGATGATTTTGTTTGAAAATCTTAAAAAGTGGTTGTGTGTTTTTTTTTTTTACATATGCAAAAAGAAGATGATTTAGTTTGAAAAATAAATCATATTCATTTTGTCATGTATGAAAAGCAAAAAGATTATATTTAATTTCTTTGAAAAATAAATGGAGTTGTCTTTGACAAATGCAAAAAGGAAATGCTTTTATTTGAATTTTTTGAAAAGTGAATAGTACTCTTATTTGACATGTGAATCTTTTCAAATTTGAATTGAAGACTCATTTGCTTATAAATAGCTTACTTGAGTTTTACAAAAATCACAACAAGAGCTTACACATCTATTGCTAAGTCTTACATCATTCTTTCAAAGCTCTCATTCTCTCTTTTTTAAAGTTTTGAGTCTTAATTCTTGTTTGTTTTTAGAGAAATATAGGTTGCACTGTATTGTTTCTATCTCACTCATTGAAGAGTGTACTTTGATAGTCTACCTACTATCAACTCTTGTATCAGTAAGAGGGTGCGTATAACCCTTGTGTGTGTAGAAGATGTTCTACATAGGGAATAGTTAAATCACCAAATGTGAGGTGATTGGAAGAGTAGAGGGTGTTCTACACAGATTCTTTGGAGCGGTGCTACTCAAATGTGTAATAGGTTTCTATCTCCACCTAAAAGAGATTGAATAGTGATTTTGGGATACTTAAGGGGTAGCTTGAGGTGAGGACGTAGGTAGTGGAGCTGAACCTCGTAAAAATACCGAGTTTGCTTCTTCTTACCCTATTCTTTACATTTCTTGCTGCTTTATATTCTGTTTACATTTTATATTGTATATTTGATTTATAAGTGTTAATTTTTATAATATAACCCAATTCATCCCCCTCTTGTATTAGTCATTTGGGCAACACCTATCAATTTCTATGAAAAATTATAGTGCAACTTTGCAAGCGTCCTACGCGCATTTTCAATTTTTCTTTAAATTTTTCAGGGGTCTAATAATAATGATCATCTAAGATCTAATGATGGTCTAAGATTATTCATAACAATCCTTACTTGTTTCTAACTATTACTCATGGAGGAGATTAATGCGACAATTAAGTGGCATACATAATCTCTAGGCTTTATTCTCGTTTATCTCAAAGTTACTACTAATTTATGTGCATCTAGTTGCACACACAACTAAAAAACTTCTCGCGTTAATCTAAGTCAGAACAAAAATAATTAATACACGTCGCAAGATCGAAAATTCGCTAAGTTTCTTAATTATCTCTTACGTCTCAATGTCTATTTATTAATTTCTAACTTAATTTTCACGCAAATTATATCATATAGGAGATTAATTCTAAATCAATCTCAACTGTACTCCTACTAGGATAGGTAATCTACTGAGTTAGTCACATGCAAAAAATAATTTCTTCGTAGATTGAAGAAATCAATTTTGAGTCAATTATAGGCATGTACAATCCAAACTCCGACTACTTAAACCTTTATTTTATCACATCTAACAAATATTTTAAAGACTAATTTCTAAAATTAGCCTAACAATATAAGTGATAAAAATAAGATTATACAATGACATGTAACTTAATACATGCACAAAAATAGTCATATCATATTTCATCCAAAAATAATTATTCACAAAGAATAATAATATAGGCAATTTATAACATTAAATAAAATGCCTAAGAAATGTGACAAAATAATATCATGGCAAGCATGTATTCAATAATAATAATCATGCAAACAATATTTTAAATAAATATTCTATGCCATAATAACATGCTGAATTTAAATAAATAAAAAACAGCAAATACACTAAAAATGGACCTCAACCTAACAGTTAAGTTCATTACACAAGTGCTTGAGGTTTTTGGAGTAAGAAACAACGAGACCTTTTTTTTTTCTTTTTAATTAAAAAAAGTGGTTCTAGTTAAAAATTAATGGGCCAATCTTAAAAACTTAAAAAAACCAAACACAAATAGGTCTAAAATTACCAAACTTGAGAAGCAAGTTATGGATAGATCAAACAGAAGCATTGTTTTTTTTTTTAATCGAAGAGCTGATAGCCCCACTCATAGTGGCTCAATCCCAAGTTTATTAAAAAATCCTCACTTGTAACAGAGGAATACCGTGGTTACAACCCAGACTAGCTTGATCTCTTTTATGTAACAAACCAGATTGCTTTAGCCTCAAACTAACCAAGTAAAATGAGTACTTAACCTTCCTTCATAATACATTAAAACATTCTTTGTAGCCCTCCATGCATGCGGAGCACCTCCATTTCCAAAGACTCCATGTAAGAATACAAGGAATCAAACCAATCAAATCTTCAACCATAGAAAACTTTTTTGTTCTTTGAAACTAGGCCTCAATTGTTGTAAGCCAAGATCGATACTCCACATAAGGGACTCCCAAAAATCTAGAGCAAACATGCCAAAACTTGGAAGCAATCTGACCACCGCAAAGGACATGACTAAGGTCCTCGAATCCTCCCAGGGGGCAGCATTCACACTTAAAAATAATAGGAATTTCAAGGCGACGAATTCTCTCATCCATACTCAGACTATTCGTCTTTTTTAAGTTTTTAAGATTGGCCCATTAATTTTTAACCAAAACCACTTTTTTGATTAAAAAGAAAACAAACTTAATCCCAAGTTATTTAAAAAACCCTCACTTGTGACATAGGAATACCGTGGTTACAACCCAGACTAGCTTGATCTCTTTTATGTAACAAACCAGATTGCCTCAGACTTAGACTAATCCAGTGAAACGAGTACTTAACCTTCCTTCATAATACATTAAAACATTCTTTGTGGCCCTCCATGCATGCGAAGCACCTCCATTTCCAAAGACTCCATGTAAGAATACAAGGAATCAAACCAATCAAATCTTCAACCATAGAAGACTTTTTTGTTCTCTGAAACCAGGCCTCAATTGTTGTAAGCCAAGATCGATTCTCCACATAAGGGACTCCCAAAAATCAAGAGCAAACATGCCAAAACTTGGAAGCAATCTGACCACCGTAAAGGACATGACTAAGGTCCTCGAATCCTCCCTGGGGGCAGCATTCACACTTAAAAATAATAGGAATTTCAAGGTGACGAATTCTCTCATCCATACTCAGACTATTCGTCTTTTTTAAGTTTTTAAAATTGGCCCATTAATTTTTAACTAGAACCACTTTTTTTAATCAAAAAGAAAAAAAAACTTAATCCCAAGTTTATTAAAAAACCCTCATTTGTGACAGAGGAATACTGTGGTTACAACCCAGACTAGCTTGATCTCTTTTATGTAACAAACCAGATTGCCTCAGACTTAGACTAATCCAGTGAAACGAGTACTTAACCTTCCTTCATAGTACATTAAAACATTCTTTGTGGCCTTCCATGCATGCGGAGCACCTCCATTTCCAAAGACTTCATGTAAGAATATAAGGAATCAAACCAATCAAATCTTCAACCATAGAAGACTTTTTTGTTCTTTGAAACCAGGCCTCAATTGTTGTAAGCCAAGATCGATTCTCCATATAAGGGACTCCCAAAAATCTAGAGTAAGCATGCCAAAATTTGGAAGCAATCTGACCACCGCAAAGGACATGACTAAGGTCCTCGAATCCTCCCTGGAGGTAGCATTCACACTTAAAAATAATAGGAATTTCAAGGCGACGAATTCTCTCATCCATACTCAGGCTATTCGTCTGGGCCTTCCACATTATAACAGAGAATCCATTCCCATGCATTCTGACCATAGTCGCCTTGGAGCTGAAATCCGAACACAATCCCATGCACTTCTTGTCGAGAAACTACCATCCCTGTTCTCAAGCCATATCAACATATTCGAACCATGTTTAGTACCTCCAAAATGGGAAAGAATGTCATTGGCAAGCTCCTAACCCACTATCTAAACAAGCATGTCCACATCCTAGCTATTTTCAATTATGCAATCCTTGATCTTTAAATAAGGAAAATCAATAATAGGAAAATCCTTGCATATAGGACCAGGGCTGCAAATGAACAGAGCCGCTCGTGAACAATTCGAGTTCGACTCGTATAAATTCGACTCAGACTCGGTTCATTTAATAAATGAGTTGTTCGTAAACAATAATATTAGTTCGAATATTAAATGAGCAAAACTCGTATAATCTCGACTCAATTTGATTTAGACTCGTGAATAATATTCGTATAAACTCGATCCAACTCGTTTTGAGCTCGTCATAATACTCGTAATAATTCTATATATATATATATTTACATATATACTTACATATATTCTTTTATTACATATATTTTAGATGTTATATATATTATTTTTAATATTTTGTATAAGTAATATATATTGTTACTTTAAGTTTATATATAAGTAACATATTTTATTATTTTACAATAATAATGTATTAAGTTCATAAAAAAAAATTTGAGTCAAATATAAAATGTTTATAAAAATAAGCAACTTTAATTGATTGCAACACTTTCTTAACTAATTTTATTTTGATTATTTGGCCATATGTAATATTATGACAAGGATAATTGAATACTTTAATATTAAATTAATAACTTTATCATGTAATTTTTTAAATGACTTTAATGTACTAGGCATTCTTGATGCCACATGTATTGGAAAGTGGCAATGAATCAATGTTACATTAATATTTGATAGGCTTATATTATAGTATGTGTATGTGGCTCATATTAAATGAAACATCAAACACCTCATACATGTATAAAAAAGTAGGGTTAGGATCACAACTTACATTTGTATGGCTAGAGTTTTTTTTTTTTTATTCGTTTGGGAGAGGGGGATTCGAACTCCATACGGACTATATAACCCCCATTTTGAAACGTTGGAGTTCTGCCAATCAGGCATAAATACTTATGATGTAATAATATAAGCCTATTTTTCAGGTAAACTTCATGGTATTTTATAACAACTTATTTGTTAGTAAATTAGTAATTACTACCTCATGTCTCTTACTATCTCGATTCTTTTTGCTCCGCTTTTAATTAATTAATTAATTAATTTCACTATTAGTAGTGACTAGTAGTAAAAATCTATAATTTTTTCTTTTTTTTTCTTAGTGATTAAATCTGGGTCCGGTTATATAAACCAAGTCTCAGATGTAAAATCCGGAGTTTGGATTTATATATTGCGAAAAAGTCCCATCACCAATAGAGTCTACTAGCCTTAATGATGACAACGAGGTACCACCCCTCACACTTTCATAGCACCCCTGCAAATCTCTCTCTCTCGCTCTCTAATGGAGTCACTATAAAAAATTCTGATTTTTGAGATAAATTTTTTTTTCTGCGAATACAATTTGTTAGAAAATAATGACATTTTGCCACAAAAAACTATCTGTGAGAAATTTTCTGTCAGAAGTTTTCTGTCAAAAATAATTATAATGGACTATTTTATTTCTGACGATAGAAAAACTATGAATATTATTCAATTTTTTCAACAAATATAGAATCATAGGAAAAATTTGGCAGATAATATTTTTTTCTTACGAGTTATGAAATTATTACTGACGACACCAATTAGTAACAAAAGAAATACATTTTCCAATTATAACTTTGATAGCAAATAAGTATCTTTTTTTACTTAATTCACATTGTCACAAATCTTGTTGTCCCAAATAATTATATTGTACAAATTTATTTGTCACTAATTATAATACATGAAAATTAAAAGTTTTTTCCACCAATTAAGATCATCAGAAAAAATTACATATTACATATTTTATTTTTTCCCATGAAATCAATTAATGATAAATAATTGGATTGAACTATAAACTCTGCATAATTTTTGTTTTCTCCTCATTTCTCTTCTCTCTCTCCTCCCTTTCTTTGTAACACTCGAGTCCTATTACATAATTTCATATGTCATTTTAGTATTTTATTTTTAAATAATAATAATAATATTTTCTCTTATTATTTTATAATAGGGACTATTAAATAATATTTTATGATAAGGGTGTTTAATTTTATAATAAGATTTTACAAGATATATTAATATGGGGATATTATAATTTATTTTATTTTACTCTTTCTCCTAGGTCCTTCAACTCTTAAGAATTTAAAAGTGGCCCTATTAATCTCCAACCATTAGATGTGGATAGGTGGGAAAATATCTTGTAAGATTCAATCCTAGCCATTAATTTCACTTTATGAAAGAAAGATATTCTAATTACAAAAGTGTCATCTCTCCTTTAGTAGTCGGCCAAGGTAACCAAGGAAGTTGAAAAGTTAAAATTATTTCAAATTATTTTCACTCATTTCTCCCTTTCTCCCGTTGGGCTCAAGATAGACTAAGGTAAGCCCTAACTTTCTTCCACTTCCATAGCCAGCCTTCTCTGCTCCTCTCCTCATTTCTCTTCAAGAACTCAATATTTTCCTTCCATTTCTTCTAATCTATGCGAAAATCACAAAGTGGGAGCTCATCCATCTCCTAGGCACACGAGTTCATCCTTCTAGCTTACCCATTCGGTTTCCACTTCCAATCCAAGAGAAGAAGCTTAAATCTTGTTCCAAATGGGTTGAGTTTGAAGGTAATAGAGTATAAAATTCATCCTACCTCCTTGTTTATGGGTTTCGGATTTTAGCTATATTCTCACTCACATATTTCGATTTTGACTCAAGTCTAATAGAGGGGCTGTTGTGGGTCTACTAATTCCGGCCATACACTCATTTTTGTCACCTATCTCTTTTTGGGAGCACTTGGAGCTTGAGGTAAACCCTAGATTTTTATTACTTTGATTTTTGGTTGGTTTGGAAGTAGAAATGAGTCTTTTAGCTAGAGTTTGGGTGTGTTATGATTTGTATATGCTTTTTTCTTTAACATGATTTGTATATGGTTTGGAAGTAGAAATGAGTCTTTTTCTCTAACATGGGTCCTTTTTTCACTACAGATCTGCCCAGATCTTGAGTTCCATTGTCTATGTGCGTCTCCGATGTCGCTGATCTTCTCTTTCCCGACCACGACCTCCTAGACCCTCTCTCTGTTCTCGCACGACTGGGTATGGAACTCTCTCTCTTTTTTGCGTGTCTAGGTATGGGTCATTTTTTTTTTAATTCTTTCATGTATATATTTACAATGTGAAGGATCCGTCATGGGAGACAAACAATAGAAGCACACACATCATGTATCTTGAGTCATTCATCATCCATAACCCTAAAAAGAAAAAGGAAAAAGAGTGTTATTGAAAATAAAAGAAGGAAGAAACAAACGAGAGAATAAGTTGGGTCATCATGTTAACTATATATAGGAGTGTGTTTGTGTATGTAAACATATAATAGCCTGTATTTTATTTTATCTGTTGCCCACTTGTTCAAAGAAAACTTATAAACTGAAATATTATAACATGTAGAAAATCCTTGATAGCAAAGTAGGAGTTTTTTTTTTTTTTTTACTTCTTTCATGTGCTTTTTGTGTGTTTTTTTTTCATATATTGACGAATTTTTATATATTTGGAACCTTGACAGTGGAAATTTTAACATTAAGTTGAACAATAATCAAAAAACATTTCTTGGCTAAATGGTAGAATTCATTTGTTTTGGAGATGGCAAACATGTTTAAATTTCCATTACTTTTCTTGTTACTACATGAAAGTATCCTAGATGTGTAATAGAACATATTAAACTTACATCATTTTACTAATTGGGCTCTTGCAACAATAAAGGCTAGTTTGAGTAAAATAGAATTGAGGTAGCTCAATGGACAAGTTTGGAACCAGATTATGGTTGCATTCCTTCAGCTATTTAATAAAGATGATAGATTAAGCATTTTATAAACCATCAATTAGAGAAGAGTGGAAGAACTCACTTAGATTTATTTCAAAAGGTTTGTGACTGGAGGATTGATGGTTTGATAAAATCTGCACATATGCTTTGTTTTTTGAGTCTGTTCAGCTTCATTTCCATGCAATTTCTATATCAAGTTTGAGTTAAACAACTAACTATTTTAGATTGATGTCTGGGATTCCGATTGTTGTATGCACTAATGCCATTGAATGATACTGTGCTATGAGTCGATAGCTTTTTAAAAATAAATTATAAAAAAATGATCTCATTTTCCAGGTCCAAAACCCGAACCCGCTTGAACAACCTTACAGAAGACACGGGAATTGGTTGGCATTGCTTACTCAATTGTGTGGATTTCGAGACACGAGAATTTGTAAATTTAAATTGGGTTATTTTTGTAATTAAGCTTTTGAAGCTACTTAGTATTTTCTTTTTGTAAGTATGTTGGAAATTGTAATTGTAATTAGTGATTTACTATTTGAAATCATAATTTATTATTTTTATTATTTTTTTAAGTTTGCTAGAAATTGTAATTGTAATTAGTAATCTATCATTTGAAATTGTAATTTATTGTAATATGATATCTTAGATGTTGGAATTATTATTTTATTTACCTATTTGTAAGTTGTAAATTAAATTTGTAATTATATTGTGGCAAGTGATGAATTATTGATTTATGTCTAGTAAACATTAAGAGCTCAATTTAATATATATTATCACAAATCTAGTTAAAATTGATTAAGAGATAATCTTATTTATTTATTTAAAAAAAATCTTATTTGTACTTAAGCCAATCCAAAAAAAAAAAAAAAAAATTATGGATCAAATTTAGACGAGCTCGAGTCGAGCTACTCGAGTTCGAGTCGAATTCGATCATAATTTACATTAAATGAGTCGAGTTCAATAAGAAATTTTCAATATTTTTCGAGCTCAATTCGAGTTCGAGCATATATATATACTAAACGAGCTCTTGACCTCCTGTTCGAATTCGATTCGATTCGGTTCGTTTGCAGTCCTATATAGGACCAAAATCCAGCCATTTATCATGCCAAAAGGATAACTCGTCTTGTTTAACACTCTAAAGAGATTTTTCAATAACAAATGGAATGGATTTCATAATCATCTTCCAAAAATGGGAGTCTTTAGCAGGATCAACAAGAGAAATATGATGATTTTTAACATATTTGGACTAAAAAAAATTAGTCCACAAAGTATCTTCCAATAGCAACTTCTAAGCAAATTTAAAGTGCAACGATTTATGGACATCAGCCAAGTTCCTCAGTCCCACACCCCCTTCATCAGTGGGCTTGCAAACCAAATCCCAACTAACCCATTTTTTCTTTAGTCTACCTTTTGATAAGCCCCCAAAAAATGTGCTGAAAATCCATTCTAACTTATGCAGTGTTTGCTTGGGAACAAAGCACACATATAGTAAGTGAACCAAAAGACTTAAGAGGACATGTTTAAGCAAAATCAATCTTGCTCCAGTCAAGAAAAGTCTCATTTTCCATCCTTTGATTTTCTTAGTAATTTTATGCAGCAAATCATCAAAGAAATACACTTTGAGCCTACTTGAAACAATAGACACTCCTAGATATTTCACCAGAAAGGTCCCCCTCGAGAAGCCTGAGATTCTAATGATCTCCCGACGTCTAGCTTCTGTGATATGGTTGGAGAAGAAAATAGAAGATTTATAAGCATTAACAACCTGGCCGAACCACTGTGCATATAAGCTTAGAACTTCTAAAATCTTCTTCACAAATTTCTTGCCACCATTAGAAAATATAACCATGTCATCTGCATGGAGCAGGTGCGAGATCAAAGGGCCATCTCGAGGTTGTAAGTAGTAACCAATATTGCCAGATGGGAAATGTTTGTGCAAAAGTCTATAAAAAAACCTCCTCCGCCAATATAAATAAACAAGGGGATAAGGGGTCCCCTTGCCAGAGGTCCCTACCACCTTTAAAAAATTCCTTAAGAGTCTCATTCATAACCACAGAGACTTGTGGAGAAGAGATACAATTATAAATCAACCGGCAAACTGTCGGGGAAAAACCAAATGCTCTTAGAACATGCATAAAAAAATCCCAATTAATAATATTGTACGCCTTAGTCATATCTATCTTCATCATAATATTGCCCTTCTAATCGGTTTGTTGATATCTTGAGTCAATTCTTGCGTAAGACTTATGTTCTCAAAGATACTTCTTCCTGGTAAAAAAGTCCATTGTTCTTCAGATATCAAACGAGCCAAAACAAACGTCAATCTATTCACCATCAATTTAGCACATATTTTATAGATCACTGAACATAGGCTTATAGGCCTAAATTTATCGAAGGAGCATGGATTTGGCACTTTAGGTATCAAAACAATAAAAGAGGCAGCATAACATCTAGGTAGCAAGGTACCTGTAAAGAAATCTCAAATAGCCTCCACCAAATCATCTTTGATCAGCTCCCAACAATGTTGAAAAAATCTCGAATTAAAGCTATCAGGTCCTGAGCTACTGTTAATAGGAATAACAAACAAAGCTTCTTTAATTTCCTTCTCCGAAGGGCTCCTGCAAATATTCAAATTTTCGGATTCCATCACTTCCTCCTGATTCAAACCCGTAAAATTCGGAAACCAGAGTAGTCCGTCTACTACATAAGAAATCAGGAAAATGTAAAACTATCTTGTTGTGAATTTCTTTCAGAGTAGACAACAATCTTCCATCCGGAAGTTGCATTGATGTAATAGAGCTGTTCTTTTTTGCTTGTAAGGCTGCAAAAATAGAAGCATTGACTTCCCCATGTTCTATCCACGTCTTTTTAAATTTTTGGGCAATTCTGACTTCTTCTTTTTTCAACCAACTATTTACTCTGCTTGAGCCTCCATTATTTCTGTTTCTACTTGAAGTGAGGAATTATCTTGCAACTGAGCTTCCCCTGCCTCAATCTTATCTTCTAGGCGTTTAATATGAGAGGTGGTCCATCCAAAAACTTCAAGATTCCACCTTTTAAGAGCCAATTTCATCTTTTTCATCTTGGCGGCAAGTTTCTATAAACCAAAAAAACCCACCTCTACCTTCTAATTATTAGAAACAAAATCTCAAAAATCTTCATGTAAAGTCCACATCTGCTGGAATCTAAAAATATTTGGGCATACTTAATCTTAGAGTTTACCAACTGAAGAGCCATAGAAACAGAAGTATTGATAAACCAAGATAAAATATTGCAATGAATACAATGCCAATGTTCAAGTCGACATGCAAACACATCAAGGCTCTCACCATCTTTTTGTATAGGTTCAGGGATATCACCAAAAACATAGCACCACAATTTTTGCCCTCTAAAAAAGACTCCATATTTTAAACCCACATAGTATAATTGGAGCTATCTAAAATATTATCAATAGGACGAATAATGGTATCAAGGTTGGGAGAGGGGTGAGACACGCTATTAGAGGTTTTTTTTTTTTGGCTCAACGACTGAAAGTCAAAGTTAGGGCAGGGTGGGTCAACGGTCAGGACAGACAATATTCGAGTCGATTTACTTGAAGGGTTTGGGTGCGGCTTGGCTTGGCTTGGCTTGGACCTAGATTGGGCTAAGGGAATTGGGCCTAAAACAAAAGGCTGAAATAGGAAAGGGTTGAGGATTTACTTGGGTTGGGTTGTCGAAATGGGTTGGGCTTAATTGGGTTCGACAGGCTTAGGATTTCTAAAGTGATGAGTGGCATGTGGGTTGATATGCAGAAAAATTATCGGTGTGTAGAGGTGCGCGCTTGCGATAGCGGATTGGAGTAATCTTGACAATGAAACATTAGAAAATTCTTAAGACTCCGTTTACGATCACATTTGACAAAAATTGAAACAAAAAGTGAACGTAAAATCACGAAAATCCCATTTTCAATGTAGGAAATATTAAGGTTGGTGTGGAACAAGGAAACAAAAAGATAAGAGTTGTGGCTCTGATGTCATGTAGAAATATAGAGAGAATTTTAAAAAATTATATATTTGTAAATTTCTCTGTGTTTCAAATTATATAAAAGAGACATATATATATATATATAATGAAATAAGGTCAAATTCTAATAAAGAGATAATTACAATATTAATCCTAATAAAGAAACAATTACAATATATAAATATATACACTAACAGATACATTTCCATGTTGTATGTAGGAAAAGGGCTCAACAATTCTTAACATATAGATTTCTTTTCAAAATTTTAAAAATTTCGTTTATAATTAAATGTTTGGTCAGTATATGTCACTTTTTAAAATGTGTTAAATAGCTAAATACTTGGATAATATTTATGTGTTGGTAAAAAATAAAAATAAATACTGATATGACTATCTGAAAACTTTTCAATTTTGTATCATCACGGTTTCCAACTAAAGTAATATTAGATATATTTTTAAGTTGTGGAAGAACTGTGCATTGTTTTTTTTTGAAAAAAAAGATTTATCTACTTCTTTTTTAAAGAAAATATGTGATACTTGACTTAAAATTGTAAATATCACTTTTCGTCAAATATCATAAAAAGTTTCACCAAGGGGTGGAATTATCCTTAGGCTTAGAGGTTTTGAGCTTCTCAAAATTCTTAAAATCTGATAAAAATAAAATGGATAACCCAAACCAGATTTTCTGGTTTCACCACATTATTAAATCCAGGGCATGATCTCTGTGTAGGTGGGATACGAAAGTGTGGACACCAAAAACATGATGATTTTTTGGTTTGGAACCTCATTGTACTACTGTTCCCATGTATGTTTGCCCACCAACCAGACCTTTATTAGGTTAAAGTACATGTCATTGATGTCTCGGTAGATACCTCCCTTGTTGCAGGCTGTTTCCCACCTCAATTTGGGGTCGGCGTGGACAGATAATAATATACCCATAATTATTTATAAGATAATAACATCTAATTATTTTTTAAGACAAGTTTGGTACTAACAACCTCTTCTTGAATTTCCATTCCAATGATTCCATTTTAGTCGGTGCGTTTCGGATTAGCTGGTTGGTTGGCTGGTTTGAAAACAAAAAGCTTTCCTTACAAATATTAATATTTTCTTTAAACTCCGCTATATGGTCTAGTATTTCATTAATTATTATTTTTTATTTAATCATCCCATATTTACTCACTTTTTATAAAATAATTAAAAATATCTTTTTTAATTTTTATCTTAATTTAACTCATTATCCAAACAGTACTTAAATTTGTTATATGCCAACAATATAATTAAAAGTGGTGCTCCACCGTTGAGGGTGTAGTCCGAGAATGGGTCTCGATAAGACTGTCTTATTTTTCATTATTTTTTTATATTTTTAAATATTTATAAAAAACTTACAATATTATTAAAAATTTATTTCTTTAACCACTAGATTTAAAAAAATATATATCGAAATCTATCCTCAGAACAACTAGCGTTCCTTATAATTAAAACAAATAATGATTACAAGAGATTATACTTTTCACGTAAAAACAACTGCTCGTTTTTCATTTTTCTAAACACTATATATATATATATATAGACAAATACTAGGGGGCAGACGGGCTGCCCCCCTCCACCAAAGTAGCCTCGCCGCCTCCAGTGGCGGTGGGCGATACCGCCCACGCCATCGGGACCGGCGGACGTATGGGTCCGAAACGGGTTGAAGGCTGCCGGGGGCACACCGGAGCTCGCCAGAGCTCGCCGTCGTAGGGGTGAGATCGTCTGAGTCCGCCAGTCCCGATGGTGTGGGTGGTGTCGCCCACCGCCACCGGCGGCAGCTCCGTTTTCTCCATGGCCGAATTCCCTTAAATTCATCTTCATTTTATTTTTTTATTGTGTTTTTTATTATGTTTTTATTGTGTTTTTTATTGTGTTTTTTATTATGTTTTGTTCATTTTATTTTTTTAATATATTTTTAATCTTTATTTTTTTATTTAATTATATTTTTTATTTTATTTTCATGTATTTTTCATCATCAAGCAGCCCAACTAACTAACGTTGGGCTGCTTTGGACGCTGGGGACAGCCGGACCGGTCCCCAGCGTCACCCATATATATATGACACTCTAAATTATTAATATACTCATTTCGCATTATCCATTTAAATCTTGATTTATTTATTTATTTATTAGACCTATCCATTTAAATCTTTAAGATTGTGACACACGGTTCTTTTTTATTTATCTCAACAATTAAATCTTAACAAATGGTGTAAACGGAAAAATATAAGAAGTTGACCATGCAAATAAAAACTTTGTAAAATTTGGGGCGAAAATTAAAAAAATAAATTGTTTTTTTTTTTTTTCATTTGTGAAAAAAGAGAAGGCAACAAGGACTAACAAGATAGTAACCTTTCTTGAACGTGATCATAAAAATTCTTTTTTATTGTAGAATATTTGATTTGAGTCATAGATATTATGCCAAAGACTTATTCCTTAATGTAACACTCAAAAAATATTCAATTGGTCCAAAATTATCTTATGACTTAAAGATCAAATTTTATTATTATAAGTAAAGTTCAATTTATGTCTTGACTCAAACTCTTAATTATGAAATTATGAAAGAGAAAAGATTTATACAATCATAAATTAGGTAACCGTCACACAATCATTTTTAAAAAAGTAAATAAAATATGAGATTCACATGAAAAAATTAATTTTTAAATAATAAATTTTATTTATTTTTAAAATAATTATATAATATTTATATACCTTACGATTATATACAATATTACCCATCATAAAATATCATTTTATACCAATTGGCTACCACCTTGTGGTAAATTATTGAACAGAAATGTGTTGATTATCCTGATGATTAAAGATTTTAAATATCATATTTAAATGAGCTTGCCATCTTAGCACACTAAAAAATCAGATTTTTTGGAAAAATAAAAGAAAAATACCTAGACTTCGTTAGAGTTCCAAGATTGCCCCTCGGGTGCACGGATAGCCCCTCTCTCCTAGTCCTAATAGGGTATTTCTAATTAACATCTTATTTATTTTTACAAATATTTTTATTTCTTTTCATTTTATTATTATTATTTTCTCAATTCTTTATATAAAATAAAATAAATAATTTAATTCTTTAAATCTTAAAATAAAATTAATATTAAAAAATTATATTATAATAATGTTTTATATTATTTTTAATTTTTATTTCCTTTTATCTTATTTTATTTATTTTAATTTTATTTTACTCATTTCTCATTTCATATATTTTACATATTTTAAAATTATATTTTTATTTTTTATTTTGTAAAATTCCAATTAATTATATTCTTGTTAAACATTGAGTTATTTTGCTTATTATTTATACCTTATATATTTATTATAATAATAATAATAAAATAAAATAAATATGATGTATAGTATGTGAGAAATTAAAGTCTCGTTTATTTTTAAATAACATCTTATTTTATCTCACTTATTTTATCTCATTATTATATATATTTTAAATTCTAATATAAAATAATATAAATATTTTAATATTTTTAAATTTTAATACAAAAATTATATTAATAAAATATTAATTTTAATTTATGTCAACCTCATCTCTAAAAATAAATAAAGGATAAAATGACAAGTGAATTATCAATTATTCATAATAATAACCAGTAAGAATAAAAGCTGAAAAGTATAAAAACAGCCCCGTCTCCGAAGTCTTGTAGTTGTATCCCTGTGAAATTGTGAATCCCCTTCCCTTCTTTCCGCAACATCAACACGACAGGTCGACGATCGAGTTCTATTGTAATAAACTCTCTGGTTTTGGAGTATATTCGTCATTCTCTTAAGTATTCTTCTGTGCGAGAAGGCCGGCGAACAATGTACGTAAGGGCGGTGCCACCGACGGATCTGAACCGGAACACGGAGTGGTTCACGTACCCTGGGGTGTGGACAACCTACATTCTCATCGTCTTCTTCTCTTGGCTTGTCGTCCTTTCCGTCTTCAATTGCTCCCCTGGCATGGCCTGGACCATCGTCCACCTCTCCCATTTCCTCGTAACCTCTCTCTCTCTCTCTCGACGGTCCTTTCCCGAATTTGGATTTCGGTTTTGTGTTGAACGTTGTACCAATATGTTTTACTTATTATCTGATTTGATTATTTTTATTTTTGTTTGATTCGGAGGATGGGGTGAGGTTATTAAATGATTTAGGGTTTGGGGTGAATTAATTTAGGTTTTGATATAGAAAGGATGAGATTTGATTTGTGTGATCGGTTTTTTTCGTTTATGAAGAAAAGTTCTTTGCTAGATTTACTTCTTGCTAATAAGAGTAAGGGAACCTTGCCTCTGTTTTCAGCTGAGTTATTCATAGAAGCCTTTAATCAAATTGGAAGAGGGTATTAATACATTAGTGCTTGTCACTCATTATGGTTAATTTGGATTCAAAAGATAGAAAACTTCTGACAATTATGTGGGAAAAGTTGTGAATCTGTAACCGTAGTCTTTGTAGGTATGTGGTATATTCTAGGGTGCCAAGATGGGCGTTGAACATTTTTTTAAAGCATTGACGAACAATGTGTAGTTCTTACTTTTGAATTGAACTGCTTTGGCTTTTCAATTCTGCTCCAGTTAAATTAAGAAAGCCGTAATCAAAATCGTAACCGTCAGGATAGGCTGCGTGGATCGTTTACATCACTGAGCTCAATCTTGTCTCATGTCCCCATTTACCTGTCTAGGTTCTTTCCATCATTTTAGTAACTTACAGATAGGAGACATTGATCAATATAGACCTAGATATGTTTATAGAACAGTAGAATATTGACCATAGAAATTGTATTCCCTACATCCTAAATAAAATTTACTATCTTTTGATTTTAATTTGTAATGTCTTAAGGAAGGCCCAAGCCACATTTGAACTTATACTTCAGGAGGATTAGTCAATAGTATAGTTGGAGCCCCATTGAAAATATTATAAAGAGTAAGACTTTCTCATTTCCAAGCAAGGTGGATCTCATAAACCACCTACCCTTATCACTTATCAGTTAGTATAGGGTATCACAATCTTCCCTTTATAAATTCTTGATGTCCTCATTGGGTCAGTTTGTCGTTGATGGCATGGCTCAAGTCTCATATATATGGTTGGAATAGTCTCAAATACCATTTGTAAAACTCTAAGAAATGACCAAGTCACATTTAGGCTTATTCCAAAAGGACTAACCAATGATATAATTGAAATCCTATTGGAAACAGTATAAAGAGCAATAATTCCTCATTTTCAAGCGATGTAGAATGCCATACACAACATACCCTTATCACTTATCAGTCAGTATGGTGTATCACATAATCTATTATGAGGAGTTGTGTGATCTAACAATGTTTTTTGGTGTATGAATCAATGTGTTTTCAAATAGTTGGTCACACTCGAAATCCTCAAGAGGAAATGTTCCTTGTGAAATATGGAGAATATTGAGTTTTGAGAAACATGTTCCATTTCTATTGGAAATTGTCTGGAGGAAGGAATTAAGATAAATAGTCAGTGGTCACCACTTGGTTTTTCACTACCCTTGTTTTAAGTAGGACTATGAATTTTATTGCACAGTTTTCTTCACTCCAGATTATGTTGTTTCCAAGTCAAGTATCTACTTGGAGGGAAATGGATATTTGTATATAGTTATTCCCTTCAATGATCTATACAAGAATTTATGTGTTCATGTTCCCTTTGCATGATTATGACCTTTCTGTAATCACTTTTTTGATTTTTTTCTGATTAAGATTTTTAATCTTCATTCATCAGGTCACGTACCATTGCTTTCATTGGAAAAAGGGAACACCATTTGCCGATGACCAAGGCATATACAACAGGTTGACTTGGTGGGAGCAGATAGACAATGGCAAGCAACTCACTCGCAACAGAAAGTTTTTAACTGTAGTACCTGTTGTCCTGTAAGTATTTACATTTTGTCAATTAAGTTCTTCATTAAGTGAAATATGAAATACAAGTTTATTTATAGCACCTATATCCTTTCAGTTTGGAAAAGAAAAAATTCATTTGGTGCATGGTTTGGGAGATGGAATCTGCATGGGATATTGCAGGGACTCTATAAGCATTGTTGAATTAAGTCTGATTTAACTTTTGCCAAGCAGTTGATGTCTAACTTATGGTGCCAATACTCTTTTATGTTATCCCTTTTCCTCCAAGGCATATTGACTTGATTTTCTAGGCAAACCGTGCAACTCCCTCAATGATTCTCTGTGTGTGTGTGTGCGATTATTGCCAGGAATAGTCTATACGTTTGTGGCTGCACCCAGTTCTTTGCTTTCCATGACGTGTTCATTATGAAAAACAACTTTGATTATAGCAACTATATACTTTTAGTTTGGGGAAAAAAAAAGTCATTTGGTGCATGGGTTGGGAAATGGAATCTCTTGTGGGATATTGCAGGGACTCGAGGCATTGTTTAATTAAGTTGATTTGTTGCCATTGCTCATCTATTTATCCCTTTTTTCCAAGGAATATTGACTTTATTTTCTAGACAAACTATGCACCTCCCTCAAATCTCTCTCTCTCTCTCTCTCTCTCTGTGTATATGCATTATCGTTAGGAATGCCCTGCATCGGTGACTGCACCCAGTTGTCTGCTTTAGCCCTATCTCTTGTACGAAAGTCTTTGTTTGTTCATCACATGCTTTATCAGCTTTTAAGGAGTGTTTCTTAATACTTACGGTTCTGCTGTGTGAGAACTGCCATGCTCTGTTATATGGATATAACTTGCACGGCCTCCTGGATTCCTTATTATAAAAAAATGTGTATGGAATGCTTTAAACTAATTACGAATGAGGATATATTTGTTGAATTTTTAGATTACCGGGATTATGTTTTTGAAATTACTACCATCTTAATAATATACAAGAAATAGCTACTAATTAATACCAGTTGCTTCATTTCGCAGGTACTTGATAGCCTCGCACACAACTGACTACCAGCATTCAATGCTCTTCTTTAACACGGTGGCAGTTTTTGTGCTGGTTGTTGCAAAGTTTCCACACATGCACAAGGTCCGTTTATTTGGAATTAATGGTGATCTCTGAACAGTGAACAGATTCATTCCAGTTTGGTTCATTCCAGTTCTTTAGGTTGATAATATTGATATTCCAATTGAGATCCCTGTACAGATGTTGAACTGGAAAGGGTGTAATGTTTTTCTTTATCAAAATTAAAATTCACATATTTTACTGTTCCTCACATTCTGGCAGAGGTAGTTCTAGCGTATTTTCTCCTTGTACCAGCTATTCTGTTTTAATTCAATATTTATACTGATGAACTCAGTAGCTATTCTGTTTTAATCCATTATCACATGAAGCACATATCTTTTAAGTTCGTTCAAAGAGAAAAAAAAAATGCAAAGAGTGTTTTTGGTTCCTTCCGGACGAACATAAATACATACATAGATATATATACATATATATTTATATATGTCCATATATGATACATATATAATCCTCTCTGGTATGTTGCGATCCCAAAGGTGTAGGGTTTTAACCCTTGCCATGGTGATGAAATTGTTGCTTTGCCAAGCATGGATGACATTGAAGAATGATGGAGTCATGCCAAGTTGATTGATGAAGAGGAAGCATTGATCAAGAATGCTGAGGGAAGTGTTTTCCTCTAACGACGGGGGGCGCTGTTTCTCTTTGTACAATCTCTAAATTTTTCTCTCCGTACAACTACCTTGCTTTGCCTGTTTCTTTGTTTTCCTGTACCAAGCATCATCTATACTTCAACCATCTCCAATGATTGGCTCAGTTTTAGTGTTCTTTCATTAGAATTTATTATGGGTCATATTCGGAGGTAGTTATTGAGTCAAAAAGATTGATCATCTCTAATGACGGGGGGCGCTGTTGTATCTTTGAGAAGAGATGGAAGGTGGTGCGTAAGGTCCTTCTTGGGACTGCTTCAATGCAGTAGCTCATCAAATCGCTGGAGGAATGTATCAAAGGGGGAAGGAACAGCGATGTATACTCAACAAATAGGATTGGATATAGCAGCTTCATTGCCCAGTGATGTTCCAATAACAGAGGACGTTACTTGGAGCTCAGTGAATACAGTCAGGATGGGAGGAGGAATGTCTTATGCTTTCCGGAAGGGGCCGGAGGATAGGATTGGTGTAAGATAAGAGATGAGCTCCTGGTTTGGCGTAACCAAAAGGGGGAGCATCAAAATAATACCAAACCCACCTATGGTCGCTGGGAAAGAGGGGAAAACTCACGTTCTTATAAGAAGGCACTGGCTTCTGGCGTTTCGACGCAAAAGGAACCAAAATCGGTAGGTTTTCCGACGCCGAAGGAACTTTTTGGATTCCTGGAGCAGAAGATGACCGTTAGGAAGCATAGGGGCGATAAGAAGAAGACGATACAGGTGAAGGACCCCTCGAGCCACGCGGTTGACAGGTCTGAAGCGTGGGAGATACGCATGCTGCTGAGAGAAGTACAGGATGAAATTCGGCAACTGAAGAAAAAAATGGCCCCGGTGTCACAGCTTGTCGGTCTATTTCTGGAAGGAGATGATTGGCGCAAGAGAGCTGAGTGGGTGTATAAGAGCTCGGGACAGAATGAGGCTGGGCCTTCTAATACCAAGATCTAGTCAAAGCCCAAGAAGAAGAGAAGGTGGCAAATTAAACAGAATGGGTCGGGGCTCAAAGGATCGACAACAAAGGCCCATCCATTTCTGCAAAAGGATTGGCAGCAAAGGCAGCAAACGGGGCCTCAATTGAGAGCCCATGAGAGGATGGGGCCAGCCGTTTCTGAAACAGCCCACAGACCCGATACATCCATCGCCGATCCATTCCAAGGCGACGGCTATGTGCCGGAAACGTCACCGTCCAGGGTGACGCCGTCGGTAGTGGCACAAATAGTGCCGACGATGCCAATGGTGCTCTCCGATGAGCATACGGAGGCAGCGGGAGTGCCGGAGAAGGAGACCTTGGTGAGCGGGAAGAACGAGAACCCCTTGAGGGCATCTGAAAGCGCTGATACTCTAGGGGAAACTCAGATATTGCCGTTTGAGGGAGGTGGTGAGGCTACGTTGTCCGCAAACCCTTCCAGACACCCTGAATTTGGTTTCGAGCTGTCGGACTTGGAGGACCTTACTGCTTCGGAGGATTTTATGCATTCGGTTGAAGAAGATTCTATGCAGGGGCTAGAGGAGCTTTCGATTGATGAAGAATTCCAGAATCCAAATCCCCTAAACTACTTCTTTCCAAACCAATCCGATTGGGTGTTGCAAATGGCCCAAGGGATTCACCAACTGATTGAGATTCGGTGTGTTGGTTACGAAGAACAATTCATGGCATTACTTACTGCCATTGAGTCAGGATATAACAAAAACCGTAGAGATAACTTAAGGCAAATCAGAGAGCTGAACTGGTTGACATGGTCATTGAACTCTGAAGGTCCTTTCAATAAGGGAATGTTAAAAGGAAAGGGGCTGATCATTTCTTAATGCAGCCCAAAATTGTGTCTTGGAATGTCCAGGGTCTTAACAAGGGTAATATACGACTTCGGATTCGTAACCTTTTTCGGAAGTGGAAGGCTGATATTGTGTGTCTACATGAAACTAAGATGCAAAATATTGATAGGAGTCTGGTGAGAAGTCTGTGGATGGGTGTTCATGTGGATTGGGTGTATATGGCTTCCTCAGGGGCGTCAAGAGGAGTCATCGTGCTTTGTTTGGGATTCGAGGGTGGTGGAAAAAGTGAATGTGCATATTGGTAGATACACGGTAGCTTGTTTGTTTAGATGTGTTACTGATAATTTCTTGTGGGCTTTTACAGGTGTATATGGGCCTAATATGGATGCTGACAGACGACTTCTATGGGAAGAAATAGCAGGACTACATAGTGTATGGAATTTCCCTTGGTGCATAGGCGGAGATTTCAACATAATTCGTTTTGCCAGTGAAACTTTTGGTAATAGAAGAGTGAGGCTTGCTAGCTTAGAATTCTCAGAACTTATCTCTGATTTAAATCTAGTAGATCTACCGCTTGTTGGAGATCCAGCCACTCAGTCAAATAACCAGACATGGTCTAGATTGGATCGTTTTCTCATTTCTTCGGAGTGGGAATGTCACTTTCCAGATACTATACAAAAGCGTCTGGATTGTTTATCCTCTGATCATTGGCCGATCCTGTTAGACTGTGGTGGTCTTCGGAATGGGAGGCGATACTTTAAGTTCAAAAATGTGGCTGAAGTCAGACGATTTTGTTGAAAAGGTTAAACAATGGTGGTCCTCTTATCACTTTGACGGTTCCCCCAGCTACATCTTTACTAATAAGATGCGAGCCTTAAAGGGAGACCTGAAGTTGTGGAATTCGCAATCGTTTTGAAACTTAGGAGAAAATAACAATGCATTATGGAGGGATATCCATGAACTAGATAGACTTCAAGAAGGGCGGACCCTCACGCAGGAGGAGCAATTGCATAAGACCTCTTTGTTAGCAAATCTTGAGCGGGTCATTCTTATGGAAGAAATTTCTTGGCACCAAAAATCAAGAGTTCTGTGGTTACAGGAAGGGGATCGATGTACGAAATTCTTTCATAAAGTTGCAAACTCCCATCGCAAGAATAATAACATTGAGATGCTTAAGATTAATGGTGTGGAAAGTAAAGATGAAACGGTTATCCGTAGTCACATTATCAACTATTATGAGAACTTGTTGGTGGAACAAGAGGACTGGAGACCTAATTTGGATGGTCTCGTTTTCGATACTATTGACCCAAATGATGTGGCTCGTTTAGAGAAGACACTTGAGGAAGAGGAGGTCCTTAAGGTCATTCGTAAAATGGCCAAAGACAGAGCGCCTGGACCTGATGGTTTCTCTATGGGTTTCTTCTAGGAATGCTAGGAAGTAATCAAAGAAGATCTCATGCGGGTGTTTCAGGAGTTTTTCTTACACCAGAATTTTGAAAAAAGTCTCAACTCTACTTTCTTACCTCACATACCCAAAAAAGTGGGGGCCATAGAAATTAAGGATTTTCGACCTATTAGCTTGGTTGGAGGGGTCTATAAGATCATATCGAAGGTGCTGGCTAACTGTCTCAACGAGGTTATTGGGAAGATTATTACTAAATCTCATAATGCTTTTGTGAAAGATAGACAAATTCTCGATGTTGTTCTAATAGCAAATGAATGTATTGACAGCAAAATAAAAGCGGGTGGGAATGAGATTCTGTGTAAATTAGATATGGAAAAAGCCTATGATCATGTGAATTGGAAATTTCTTTTGTATCTTCTTGGCAGATGTGGTTTTGGGGAAAGATGGACGGCGTGGATAAGGTGGTGCATATCCACTCCCAGATTCTCAGTCTTAATAAATAGTTGTCCTAAAGGTTTTTTTCCTAACTCTCGTGGCTTGAGACAAGGTGATCAATTATCGCCGCAATTATTTGTTTTGGTTGTGGAAGCGCTAAGCAGGATGATGTCGGCCCTGGTGGATAATGGTTTGGTAAAAGGGTTTCCAATCGGAACACCACATTGAGGTTTTGCTAATATATCCCATCTGCTGTTTGCAGATGACACTCTTGTTCAGTGCAAGGCGGAGTTAGGTCAGGTGCAAGCCTTAAAGGCTCTCTTACTTTGCTTCGAAGCAGCATCGGGGTTAAAAGTGAACTATAATAAATCTGAGATGGTTCCCATTGGTGACGTGCGTAACCTGCTACAGTTGGCTGGTTCCTTCAGTTGCACGACTTCCTTTTTTCCATTGACATATCTGAGACTTCCACTGGGTTCGTCATCAAGGGCGATTGAGATTTGGGATACAGTGTTTGAAAGAATGGAAAGGAAACTAGCAGGGTGGAAAATAATGTATTTAACTAAAGGGGGTTGTGTCACTCTCATCAAGAGTACTCTTTCCAATTTACCCACGTATTCTCTCTTTCTCTTTCCAATCCCGGCTAGGGTGGCTGGCCGCCTAGAAAAGCTGCAACGGGATTTCTTGTGGGGAAGATTGGGGGAAGAGTCCAAGTTTCACTTAGTCAAGTGGGAGAATATGTGTCGTCCTTTATCGGAGGTGGTTTGGGCATTCGTAATTTGAGGTTGTTCAATCGAGCGTTGTTTGGTAAATGGTTATGGAGGTATCATCAAGAACCAGAAGGTCTGTAGAGAATAGTGATTGATCATAAATATGGGGAAGCATGGGGAGGGTGGAGCTCCAATGTGGTCAAGGGATCGTGTGGTGTAGGGGTGTGGAAAAATATTAGAAGTGGATGAGATATTTTTCATCAGCACACTAGGCTTCTTTGTGGTGCAGGTTCAAGAATTAGATCTTGGAAGGATGCCTGGTGTAGCAATAGGGCCTTGATTGACTTGTTTCCTTCTCTTTTTCAGGTAGCTAGTGCAAAAAACATCACTGTGGCAGAGGCGGTGGAGGCAAATGGAGGCCGTCTACATTGGAACGTCAACTTCAACCAGGCGGCACAAGATTGGGAATTAAACTCCTTTGAGGATTTTTTCAGTCTCATTTACTCACAAAGACCGAACCTCCAGACTCAAGATGACTTATGGTGGAATCTTGAAGGCAAAGGAAAATTTACAATCCGTTCTTTCTATAAGGTGTTTAGTTAAGGACTGGCGACGCAATTTCCTTGAAGGAATATTTGGCGACACAAAGCACCCCCAAAAGCGGCATTCTTCGTTTGGACAGTTTCATTGGGGAAGATTCTTACTACAGACAACTTGAGGAAAATGGAAATTATTATCATAGACTGGTGTTGTTTGTGTCGCAATGGGGGGGAGTCGGTAAATCATCTCCTTTTACATTGCGAGACAGCTAAAGCCCTTTAGTGTGCGGTCTTTAGTAGGTTGGAGTTAGCTTGAGTTATGCCAGAGACCGTAATGGCAACAATGACATGCTAGAACTTCATTAGAGGCGAGTGGCATATCAAAGCTGTATGGAAGATGATTCCCATATGTATCATGTGGTGTCTTTGGTTAGAACGTAATGAGAGAACGTTCGAAGACAAGGAGAAAACCAAAGAGGAATTGATTGCTTCATTTTTAAGAACCCGCTGTACTTGGTCCATTGCCATGGATTTCAACGGCATGGACCAACATGACTTCTTAGCTTCTAATATGCCTAGTGGATAGGACATGACTTTCCTTGTTTGTAATTGCCGTAAATCTTTGTAATTGGCTTTTGCCTGGTTTAATAAATTTTTACTTATCAAAAAAAAAAAAAAAAGAATGCTGAGGGAAGTGAGGAAGAAGTCAAGTAGAAAGGGGAGAGAAATCTTATTGGGAAGATCTGTTCTGAACGTGTGGTCAGGAAAGATATCATCTCAAAAACTATGGAAAAGATATGGAGAATTAGAAAGCGTGCCATTTTCCAGGAGGTGGATAGAAATGTCTTGGTTATAACATTTGCTACTCATGCAGATAAACAAAGAATTTTGGAGGGGAAGTCATGGTTGTATGATAACATGTTATTTGTAATAATACCATATGATGGAGTCATGCAGCTTGGTCGAATAAAGTTTGAGGTTGAAGCATTCTGATTGCAATTGCATAACTTGCCATTAGGTTTGATGACAAGAGAATGGGGTCTTCAAATAGGTTCTTTTGTGGGCCATGTGTTAGAGGAGGATGTTGCAGAGGTTGGGATTGGGTGGGGATTTTTTTAGGGTTAAAGTGGAAGAATAGCTGCAGAAGGCTATTGCTTGGGGAGATTCATTTGTGTGCATGGTAAGAACATCTGGATCCTTTTCGAATATGAAAAGCTTCCTAGGATGTGCTTTTTGTGTGGTTGATAGGTGCAAGGGGTTCAAGGGTGTACAAAGGGACGAAATGGCCTGGGAACTGAAACAATTGTTGAAATGCAGTTCGGTTCATGGTTGCGTGCAAAGGATAGTTTTCGTCAAAGGTCTTCATTTTCGTCAACTGTTGGCAATTCTAGAGATAGTGGGAAGTCGGTCGGAAGTACTAAAAATGGGTGGCTATCGAAGGTTTCAGGCCAAGGACACAACGTGCATAGCAAGTCCACGGCACTGTCGTGAGCACCATGTCCTTGTTGTTGGCCACCACTTGGACCGCATGTACCTTTTGCTACCCTTGAGGTGTTTTCCCAACTACCATGGCAAGCACAAGCATAGCTCTAAATGAACCAGGCTACTCGACAACCCGCTCTGTACTCTCTCGGTTAAATTTGAATCATGAAAAAAAAAAAAATTCGCTCGTGAAAGCAGATACCCGCCTGATCAGTAAATGACACATACCTGACAAAACTCGACTCCACTTGGCTAAAGTTCGTGAAGACTCACTTATTTATGCTCGAGTTGACTCATTAGTTTGATTCGATTAAAATTCATTTATATATTGATAAATGTATACACATAGATATATGTTATATATATGTATTGCTAATAATATAAGTATAGTATTTTTATAATTAAATATGTAATATGTAATCTTATTACTTACATCTATATGATGAATATATTTCATAGTTATGTTTTATAATTTGTACAATAATTAGTTTATAAAATTTAATAATTTCATATATTAGTACGGGAGAAGCATGTGAAATACGTATATGCTATCATATTATGTGTTTTATTAATAATATATATAAGCATATAACATATTGTTATGATGAATAAATATCAACTAGTTAGATATTAAATATTAATTTTTTTATTAGTTATTTATTTATTTACTTTTAAATTTTATTCAAAAAATTAAAAAAAAAATCGAGCTCGAGCTTGAGCTTGAACTCAGCTCGACTTGAATTCGTTTGTGAAACGAGTTCGAGTTAGAAGTTTAGTTTATGGAGTCGAGTTCGAACAAAGAATAAATAAAAACTCCAGCTCGAGTTTGAACTTGAGCTCGAGTATTTGAGTCGAGTTCGAGCTCGACAAATTAAAACTCAACTCTATTACAGCCCTAAGCACAAGATGTCCCCAACTAGTACTAGGCCATCCAGCACCTTGCTTGCCCACTCAAGTAGTGGGCATGCACCACAGCTTAGCCAAGGCTCCTAATACACTGATACTTTATATAGTAATACACCAATACTATATATAGACTTAAAGTGGATTACTAATATTATTAGTATTAAGGCATAAAATGTAATTAATATATTACAAATATTTTATATTTTAAATAGATGATCAAATAAATTTTCATGTTTAAAATTAAAATTTTATGTTATAAAATATAATATAACATTATTTCAGATATAATTATTAGTATAACTAATACTATATTGATTGATATAATAATTTATATATAGATTTAAACTGGATTATTAATAGTAATTTAGTATTAGTAATTTAGTATGATGCCATAAAATGTAATTAAATTATATTTAAAACATATGATTAAATAAATATTCGTGTTTAAAATTAAAATTTTATATTATAAATTATAATACAACATTACTTCATATATAATATAACATTAATTCACATATAATTATAATTTATATGTATATAACATATAAATTAAGAAATATAATATATAATATTAAGAGATTAATTAAAGAGATATAATTATGCGAATCAGTCTAGTTTGGTCCGTCTGGTTTTAGAAAACATAAAAATAAAAACCGAACTAGTTATTAAAATGGAGAAATCGGTCTCAGACCGAACTAGTCTAAAACCAGACCGAACCAATCAGTACATGCCAGTTCGGGTTGGTTTTTCAATTCTTCGATTTATTTCACAGTCCTAGCCAAGTTGGGTCCCTTGACTCGTTGTGACTCAACAGTCAAACATAAGTCCCTTAACTTATTGACCTGAGCGCTACAAGTCAAGTCACTGGACTTGCCGTGACCCAACGGTCAAATTCAAGTCCCTCGACTTGTCGACCCTCACGCTATAAGAGTTCCTAGACTCACCACGATGTTGTGGCTGGGCACTCATTATAGGACTTGCCCAAACGATCGTTTGACCCTCACACTACAAACCAAGTCACTAAACTCGCCGCGACCCAACGGTCTAATACAAATCTCTCGACTTATTGACCCTCGCGCTACAAGCCGAGTCATTGGACTTACCGTAGCCCGACAGTTGAATATAAATTCCTCAACTTGTTGACCGTCATGCTACAAACCAAGTGTCATACTCAAACTATAACCACTACTAGCAAGTTACATTCGGCAACAAGCTTTCGAAGTTAACAGGTCTTCGAGCTCCACAATTATCTTGCACAGATTATCTTTGTGAACAAGTCGATGAGTTCGACAACCACCTAAAATAGGCCCCCTAATCACTTTGCGTGGGTTACTTCACACAAACTTTGACACAATGACACTAACAATAAATTGAAAACAAAAACATCAAATAAATATCCACTTTTCAATAACAACATGCATACGTACAACGCACCGCCTGACTACACATCATACACGCTCAAGTATGCCTCCCACCACATTCGAGCTTTGCACTCATATCGCGGTCGATTACGCCTCCCCCCACATGTGAGGTCAGTGCTTGCATCGTAAGCGATCGAGTATGCCTTTCCAAACTTCGTGCTCGCACCATATGTGGTCGAGTACACCTCCTGCCACATTTGAGTTTCATACTCGTATCATAGACGGTCGTATACCCCTCTCGCCACATCTGAGTTTCACACTTGCATTATACGCGGTTGAGTACACCTCCTACCACATCCAAGCTCCCTGCTCGCATAATTCGTGGTCGAGTACACCTCTTGCCACATTCAAGCTCTCTGCACGCATCATACACGATCAACTACACCTTTCATCACATCTGAGCTCCGTCCTCTCACCTTACCCAATTGCACGCATCTCCTGTCTAAATTTGTCCCCAAAGGCGTTTATCACTTAATGCAAGCAGAATGGAGAATGGAGAATCCGTTACTGAAATTTGCTTTCTTATGGACAACCTCTATCGCATAATTTATCTTAAAGATTCTCCAGTTCTTTATTTGAATAAGTTGCCCTTAAGAATCTTGGGCATCTGTAGAGGACAAAATATTTAACCAAGGTTAGGCTCAGCCCACCAAACCATTACTTAGAGACAAAATAGAGAGGGAAGGAGTGGGGGACAAAAGAGGACTATGGGTGCAGGTGTCAGGAGGTGTAGGATGGGGGATTCAAGAAAAAGTGGAAAAGAGAAGTGGTGGTTAGACACACAAAGAGACTAGTCACATCATGGCAAGCAAGCACGCACAATTTGGGGGGGAGGGGGGGTCAGATAAAAGCAAGCAGCCGGACAACTAGAGAACTTCTTTAACCTCTCGAGAGAGCGCTCCAAGGGGAACATCTTCTCGAGCCAGTACATTTCTAGCTTCCATTATAGGGAGAGCATCTCCACGCTCGCATCATATGCGGGAGGTGCATATCTTCCGCACTCGCATCACACACTGTTGAGTACATGATCTCCCGTCATATGAGAGCTTTGTGCTCATATCATACGCAATAGAGTACACCTCCCACCACATTTGATCTCCACACTCACATCATATGTGTTAGAATACACCTCTTGTCACATCCAAGCTTTGTGCTTGCATCGTATACAGTCAAATACACCTCCCACCACTCAGAGCTCCTCGCACACATCATACGACCAAGTACACCTCCTGCTACATCTGAGCTTCGTGCTCACACCTTATGCAGTCGCACTCATCTCCTGCCTAAATTTTCCCCCAGAGGCATCTATTGCTTAACACAAGCGAAATGGAGAACTGAGAACCTGTTTCTGAAACTTGTTTTCTTTGGACAACCTTTATTGTACGTTTTATCTTAAATTCTCAAGGTCTTTGTTGAAATAGATTGCCTTTAAGAATCAAGGGAATCTATAGAGGATAAAATATCTAACCTACCAGCCCCCACTAGGAGACAAAATAGAGAGGAAAAGAGCGTGGGATAAGAAAAAATCATGGGTGCAGGTGGCAGGAGCTTTAAGAGAAGGGAGTTAAACAAGCCTGAGTAATTGGGGATCAGATAAAACTAAGCGGTCAAACAACCAAATGACTTCTTCTTCAACCTCTCAAGGAAAGCCCTAGGGAAAACATCTTTTCAAGTCAGTAAATCTCCAACTCCTATTGTACAATAGGAAATGAGAAGTTATGAGAGACTGTAAACAAACGTATTATATATA
Organism: Platycarya longipes; assembly: GCA_036559045.1. NCBI lineage: Eukaryota > Viridiplantae > Streptophyta > Magnoliopsida > Fagales > Juglandaceae > Platycarya > Platycarya longipes. The sequence continues at coordinate 15,271,714 of CM071799.1, read as the reverse complement.
GTAAATTTTTTTCTCCCCAATTGCTAGTGGATGTAAGCAATATGTTGAATCAAGTAAATCTATATGATCATTTCTCTTTATTTTCTCGACACTTTTCTTCTATTCACTATCACAGATGTACGAACTATCACCGTACAGTCACATCAGACCATTGTCAAGGGCTCTAAATAATACTGTCCAAGGCCCAAGTCGTCATAGCCGGCCGAGAATGATTATTTCTTTTTATTGTGCCATTTTTCACACATCAACAAGAATTAGTTTTTGTCTGTTTTTTGGCACACCGAATACTTATTAGTGACATCCTTTGTTTTAGCAAGTGAAATATATCTTTTAATAAATTCCACGCTCAAAATGATGCTCAGTGTTTCTTGAAGCAAAAGACAACCGTACCTACGTGAATATTATCAAAACTTGAATTTTGAGAATCATCAATTAATATTCAACATCAAAATATTTTGTAAAGGCAAAGCCTTTGCATATCCACAAATGTTGATAAAAGTATTAATGCAGTGCATCATGTATTTAGAGAAAAGAACATTTTTCCTTATGAAATCAACAAAAGCTAGCAAGCTTACCTATAGTTAATTAAGTCATGGGAGATCGAGAATTATAGGTATAAAACATTTGGTTGTTGATGATGAAGCTGATCTCCTTATCAATGCTACTATATTAAGCGAAGCCTAAATAATTTATCTTTAATGGAAAGAGTGTGGGAATCCCAATGCAGAGAGAGAGAGAGTGAACGAGAGATACCCACTATAGGTTCTAATCTGGATGGGTAATAGCAAATAAAGCATCCCATGCAGGCTCTCCAAAATCATACCTAATTAATAGATTATATTATTGTTTTTATTCAAAATTTGTTGAGAACAATAATTGAAGGAGAGTGGGGCGATGAATGACCCCCTTCAACGACTTTTGTAAACGTGCATAGTAATTTGCACAGTAATTTATGCTTATAAATATGAACGTTTTCGTTCAATTTTATACAATGAAACAAAATGAAGAAAAAAAAAAGAGAAAAAGGAAGAGAAAGGAAGAAAGAAAGTAATAGAGAAAATTTAGTTCTTGAGAAATAAAAGTTTCAAATATTTTCTCTTGGAATAATAGTTTTATTTTAATTTTATAACACGTGATCAGCACGACGGTTCTACCAATTTTGAAGTTAGTGGTTTTTTTCTTCAAGTAAGTTTTTCAATATATTATTTGTAGTTCTCGAGATAAATATAAAAATGTAACATTGTTGAATATTACTTGATAAAATTTTACTTCTATTCTCATGATTATGTGAATATATTTCTTAGATATATATATTTATTTTTGTGATTCATATATGTAGAAAATATTAAATATTATAAAATTTAAATTTATTACTATTAATATTTCTGAAAAAAGTTATTTATCCAAAATCCTTGATGAGATCTATTTGGATATGATGAACTTTGGAGATACAATCAAAAAAGAAAATCACGTGTCACTGCAGGACTGTGCTGTGTATCTCACAGTGAAAAATCTTCTTAATATGTGAAATGATTTAAGGGAGAAATATGAGCACCAGAAGATATAATTCTCTCAAAAGATCATTATGACTTATTGCACCTGAAATTGCAAGATTTTAAGAGTGGTAGTGAATATAATTCTACACTTTTTAAAATAAGCTCAGTACTAAAATTATGCAGTGAGAAAATCACCGATGATGATTTGCTAGAGAAGACATGTAATACTTTTCATGCCTCGAATGTGCTTCTGCAGCAGCAGTATCGAGAGAGAAAGTTCAAGAAATATTCTGAACTTATATCATGTCTTCTAGTAGCTGAGCAGAACAATAAGCTTTTATTAATAAACCACCAATTGCGCCCTACTGGTTCAACATCATTTCCTGAAGTGAATAATAATAGGTTTGCATAATTCCTAGAAACAAATAGTGCATCCTTTCGAGAAAATCAGAGTCATGAATGTGGTAGGAGAAATTATAAAAATGTTGGTCCCAGAAGTGACAACATTAAAAGAGATAATAATATACTGTATCACTAGAAGTTGTACAACTCAGAAAGTGGTAAAAGCCCACAAAATAATTCTTCAAAGAAAAGTGAAGAGGTGTGCCATAGCTGTGGTATGACTAGACATTGGTCACGTACTTGTCGTACGGCCAGACACTTAGCTGATTTATATTAAACATCTATTAAAGGAAAGAATAACAAACTTGAAACAAATTTAGTAGAACCATCAGATGATTCATTATATATAGATGGAGATGATACTACTCATCTTGATGTTTTGATTTATTTGAAGATCTTGATGGTAGAATTGATCACTTGATTGGAGATGGAAGTGTTCATCCCAATTAATGTATTTTCTTTATATTTGTAATGAAAATTTTGTATAAATGATACTTTATTTTCTTCACAATCTAGAAAAATTTATTAAGATATACAAAATTTTCTTCAATAGTTACTACTCTTTCTCTATCTTTCTCTATCTTTCCTACTCCTCTCTACTGTATGTATGATTAAGAGATTAGTTTATCTTTCTCTTCAAGAGTGTCAATCACTAAACCATTATGTAAGATGCGTGTAAAGTGAGAAAGAGATGATGTGAAAGCTCAAGATAAGTGACTCCAAAATCCTTTAGAATTATTAAGAATCTATTCAATTAACCAGAGATAGTAAAGATAGCTTTCATCTAGATCTCGTCGGTAAAGAAAGCTTTCAAGCTATCACCTAAGCCTAGGCCTAAGGACTCATCAGAGAAAAAGTTTGATTCACTTATACTAAACTTTTATATATTATAGTAAAAAAAAAAATTTATATTTTGAAATAACGAAAAGTCGGTACCTGAAGAACGACAAGAAATTACTTGGGATAATAAAGCTCTGTTTCAATTTGATCCTCCTACAAATAAATGTAAACTAGAAGTTTAGAGGATTATTCATTTGCAAAGTATTTGCAAAGTCAGATGTATTTACTGATACTAGAAATGTAGTAAAATCATATATTCCTGTTGTTAATGCTCTAACAAGGATTGAAGTCCCTGAATGATAAATTGTCGAAACAGCAATAGGTGAGTCTAAAACACACCTGAAATGAGAAAGACCTGTTGGTGCAAAAGATAAAATTTCCCTAAGAAAAATGATACAAAATGAATTTGGTGTTCTTGAAGAACTAATACCTACAATACAGGCTACAAATATAGTTGATGCTCCTGAAAAGATTAAATCTTCTATCCCAAAAACTATTGAAGAGTACAAACCTCCTGAAGAGGAAACTCTTGAAGAGTACAAACCTTCTGAAGAGAAAACTCCTGAAAAGTACCTCCTGAAGAGGTGTTTCATGAAATGTTTTTTCCTGAAAATGAACAGGTACCTGAAAATAATGAGATCTCAATATATTTCATGAGTACTGGAGAAATTTTAAATAGAAATAAAACTGTTGTCGACAACATATTTTCATATAAGATGGCCCTTGACATTACCAGAAGTAATGAAAAAAGTGAGTAAAAAACTATCGAAGAATGTCGACGTAGAAATGATTGGCCAAAATAGAAAGCAGCTATTGAAACTGAATTAAACTCGCTAGTAAAACGAGAAGTATTGGACCTGTTGTCCAAACACCAAAGGGTGTAATGCCTGTTGAATATAAGTGGGTATTTGTACAAAAACGTAATGAGAAAAATGAAATTGTGCGGTACAAAGTACGACTTGTCGCACAAGGTTTCCTATAGAAACTCGAGATTGATTATGAAGAAACATATTCTCCCGTTATAGATGCAATTACATTCAGATTTTTGATTAGTCTGGTTGTTACAAAAGGATTAGAGATGCGGTTGATGGATGTGGTCACTGCATATTTATATGAATCATTAGACCATGACATATATATGAGAATCCTTGAAGGATATAAAATGCCTGAAACATATAAAATGCCTGAAGCATCAACAAGTACATCTAGAAGTATGTACTATATCAAATTTCAAATATTTTTATATGGGTTAAAACAATTCAGACGTATATGGTATAATTGCTTAAGTGAATATCTATTGAAAGAATGATTTGAGAATAATCTTATATGCCCATGTGTTTTTATTAAGAAATCAGAATCTGGATTTGCCATTATTGCAGTTTATGTTGATGATTTAAATATTGTGGAAACTCCTGAAGAGATCTCAAGAATCGCTATATATTTAAAGAATGAATTTGAAATAAAAGACATTGGCAAAACAAAACTTTGTCTCGGGCTACAACTCGAGCACTTGCCAAATGGAATTTTTATTTATTAATCCATGTATACAGAAAAGTCCTGAAGCACTTTTATATAGACAAATCTCATCTCCTGAGTACTTCAATGATTGTTCGATCACTTGATGTAAAGAATGATTCATTCTGTCCTTGTGGTGACGATGAATAAATTCTTGGTCCTGAAGTACTATATCTCAATACAATTGGAGCCTTGATATATCTTGCAAATTGTACTTGGCCTAATATTACATTCTCAGTTAATCGGCTTGCAAGATATAGTTTTGCACCAACTCGAAAGCATTGGAACGGTATTAAACATGTCCTTCGTTATCTTCATGATACGATTGATATGAGATTATTTTATCAACATAGATCAAGTCCACAATTGATTGGGTATGCAGATGCATATTATCTTTCAAATCAACACAAAGGTAGATCTCAAATTGGATATATATTTACTTATGGAGATACTGTCATATCATGGAGATCTGTCAAGCAGACATTATCTACTACATCTTCAAATCACTCAAAGATCATTGTAATTAATGAAGCAAGTCGAGAGTGTATTTGGCTGATATCAGTGATCCAACATATCTAAGAAAATTGTGATTTTCCCATGATCAATGATAGTCTAACACTTTTATATCAAAAGTGACAGAATCAAACATATTTCACCTAAATTCTTTTATACTCATGAACTTCAAGAGAAATGTGAAATTGATGTCGAGCAGATACGATCAAGTGATAATCTAACAGATTTATTCACAAATGCATTACCAACTGCAATATTCAAGAAAATTATGCAGAACATTAGAATGCGAAAATTCAAAAACCTATCGTCATGTACTTTTCAGGGGGAGTAAATGTCTTGAAGACTTGTGCTGATTGTACTCTTTTTCCTTCGCTAAGGTTTTGTCCCACTGGGTTTTCCTTTGCAAGGTTTTAATTAGGCAATCTTAAAGTACTTTGAAATACATAAAAATACTGTATTCTTTTTCTTTCGCTATTGGTTTTTTTTCCCACTGGATTTTTCTTTAGCAAGGTTTTAATGAAACAGATTCTTTATGGGTGGTCATTCAAGAGGAGTGTTGAGAACAATAATTGAAAAAGGGTGAGGCGATGAATGATCCCACTCCAACAAACCCATGTGATCCGTACCCACCCTCAACGATTTTTGTAAATGTGCATAGTAACTTATACAATAACTTGTACAGTAATTTATGCTTATAAATACGAACGTTTTCGTTCAGTTTTGTACAACGAATAAAGAAAGGAATAGAGAAAATTCAATTCTTGAGAAATAAAAGTTCTAATATTTTCTGTTACAATAATAGTTTTTATTTTAATTTTATAACAAAATTCGTTTTATTTCATTTTATTTTATTATTATAATTTTTTAAAATTTTTATAAAATATAATATACAAATTAATTTTTTCAAATTTTAATTTAATTTTTTTAAAACTCTAAAACAATAATAATATTAAAAAAATATATACTAATAATATTTTATTCAACTTTTAACTTTCATCTTAATTTGATTAAGTTAATCTCATTTCTCAATCCAAACGCGAGATTATATATCATTTACTACAAGAAAATAGACTATTTCTGATGATGTTTTATTTGCCGAAAATATAATCGCCGTGAAAGAAGATATTAGAAGCGATTTAAAATTCGCTGTTGAGTTGGCAAGTTAATTTTACGATCTGACTTTTTGCAGCGAATTATATGCTTTAGTGGCGAAAGAAATCGCTGGAACATTTATTTCCATTTTGACGGCGAATTTGTTTCATTTCAATTGTGTTTTTAATGAATTTTGTAGCGATTTGCTCGTCTTTTAAACTGAAATGTACCTTGTTTGTTACGGCAAAAAAAATCACTGGAATATATCACTTTAATGAATGCGCCAAAGTCCCTGGGATATTTCCCCCCACATTTCCCTTTCTTCCCCAAAATATGAACTCTCTCATGTCCTTACTCCAATCCATCAGTAGATATACCACCCACCCCTAAATGGCACTGTTCTTCCACTGGATACCGCCATGAGACCTCATCGCTCCCTCCACGCTCCCCGTTTTTGTCGCTTGCACAAGAATTTCGCCTTACATTTCCTCATAGCACGGTAAATTGTGTTCTCTTGATGTCCCGTTGTCTTCTGCGATTTTATTCTCTTGAAGATTTTTTTTTTTCTAATCCTATATGGTGTTTCTCAACGAGATCCTTTTACTGGTGGCCAAGGATTTTTGTCACTTATCAACCTCAATCGCGTCATTTTCTCGATCATGTTGCGATACTTCATCCGTGGTAAGTGCTTCAATTTTCTTCCCACTTATGTAAAACCGTTTAGGTCAACTTACTGTTATCATGTAGGTTTAACATTTAACAATCTTTTCTCCATTATAATAGTTCCTGCATCTTGCCTGCATAATCCTTGACTGATGTTTAATGCTAACTTTTGATTAGTTTGGTCTTTTTTTTTTTTCTTATGCAATTTGCTCTGTATTCTCCATCCTAGCACTGTAGGAATTCTGAAATTGAAAGGCCAAAAGGTTAACTAAATTTCCTAGCATTGTTAGTTCAAAAGCAAGCAAGAAAAGATTTATTGTTCTCTTATAATCAACCACATGAGCTTTTTTTTTTTTGGAAGAGCTGGTAGCCACATGTCCAAGAGTGGCCCCGTCCCAATCTATTTGGTGCGTTCTCTGATTTTGTCGTTCAGCTTTTTTTTTTTGGATTTTAAATTGCAAATTCTTTCTTTTCTATTTATAAGAAAAAGAAATGAAAAGAAAAGGCAAATAATGATATGTTATAACATCACCACACATTTAACTCGATAGTTGAAGCTAATTTATATGGTTTTGGATCCAAGATATTATATTAGCTGCTTACTTGTATTAATATTATTATTCAAAATACGGGATGTTGCAGTCAGACTTTATGATGAAAATAGCATCAACAGAAGAAGCATATATATATATATATATATAGTATATGTAGAAGTTTTTAGTACTTTGGCTTTCAATGAAGCAAGTACTCAGTTTGTAAGTAGCAGAACTCCACTAATACTAAAACTTGCCATTTGAGCTGGTTCCATTTGACCTGCAAATTATTTTCTTCTGCATTTTGGCTTGTGATGGCCAATGGATTACTTTTATTCTCTTTCAAGAAGGAAGTACGATGTTGTTGTGAATAGGAAGTATGATTACTTTTATCTAAATTTTCATGTTGTAATGAAATTAAACGATAGGAGGGACGGTTGCCGCCCCCTGTCCCACCACTAAAATTATGTGAATGACCCCACCACTATTATTTTAAATCTTGCATAGTAATTTCAAGGCCTATAAATAGGGGTTTCAATTGTAATGAAATTCATAAGAAAATATAGAGAAAGAAAAAAGTTTCAGTTCTTAAGAGTTCTAAAGAGTTTCTTATTTCTCTCTTGCAATAGTAGTTTCTTTTTTTAGTTTTATAACACTTTATCAGCACGACGGTTCTACCAATTTTGAAACTAGTGGCCTTATTCCTCTGTAAGTTTTTCAATATATTATTTGCAGTCTTTAATATATTTTATTGATGATTATCTGTATGAATTTATAAATATAGTTTTTAAGATACACATATTTATTTCATTATTTATATGTGTAGAAAATGACAAATCTTACAAAATTGGAATTTGTTGCTCTTGACATATCTGGGAAAAATTATTTATCCTGGATACTTGATGCTAAAATTCATCTTGATGCGATGAACTTGGGTGAAACGATTAAAGAAGGAAATCAAACGTCCTTGCAGGACCGTGCTAAAGCAATAATTTTACTTCGCCACCATCTTCACGAAGAATTGAAAACTGAATATCTTACGGTAAAAGATCCCTATATTTTGTGGAAAAGTTTAAGGGAGAGGTATGAACACCAGAAGACTGTCATCCTCCCAAGAGCTTGTTTTGATTAGTGAGTATAATTCCGCACTTTTTAAAATAAGCTCAGTACTAAAATTATGTGGTGAGAAAATCACCGATGATGATATGCTAGAGAAGACTTATACTACATTTCATGCCTCAAATATGCTCCTGCAGTAGCAGTATCGAGAGAGAAAGTTCAAGAAATATTCTGAACTTATATCATGTCTTCTAGTAGCTGAGCAGAACAATGAGCTCTTATTAGCAAACCACCAGTTACGCCTTACTACCTTAATATCATTCCCTGAAGTGAATGGTAATAGGTTTGCATCATTCCGAGAAGTGAATGGTGCATCCTTTAGAAGAAATCGGGGTTGTGGACGTGGTAGGAGAAATTATAGAAATGTTGGTCCCAGAAGTGACAACATTAAAAAGGATAATAATATACCGTATCACCAAAAGTGGTACAATTCAGAAAGGGGTAAAAATCCCCAGAATAATTCTTCAAAGAAAAGTGAAGAGGTGTGCCATAGATGTGGAATGACTGGACATTGGTCACGTACTTGTCGTACGGCCAGGCACTTAGCTGATTTATATCAAACTTCTATTAAAGGAAAGAATAAAATGCATGAAACAAATTTAGTAAAACCATCAGATGATTTATTAGATTCAGTAGATGTAGACGTTACTCATCTTGATGTCTCTGATTTCTTTAATCATTCTGAAGGTAGTATTGACCACTTAATTGGAGATAGACGTGTTCCACTCAATTAATGTATTTTCTTTCTATTATCTGTAATCAAAGTTTTGTATATTTTGTAAAATCATGGATCACATTGATGAGCTTTTTATCTCTGAATTGAATGATAAAGATATATGTTTGGTTGACAGTGCTACAACTCACACAATTCTCAAAGAAAAGAAATATTTTCAAAATCTAACACCAAGTAAAGCCTATATCCATACTATATCAGGTTCATCAGATTTAATTGAAGGCTCCAGAAGAGCTTATGTTGTATTGCCTAATGGCACCAAATTTTGTATTGATGATATTCTATTCTCTTCACAATCCAGAAGAAATTTATTGAGTTTCAAAGATATACGTCGTAATGATTACCATATTGAAACGACCAATGAAGGCAGTAAAGAGCATCTTCTTATTACTAAAACAATATTGGGCCAAAAGCTCGTATTAGAAAAACTACTTGCTCTATGTTCTGGGTTGTATTATACAAAAATAAGAACAATTGAGTCATATGTGGTAATGCACCAGAAGTACATTGACCCCAAAATATTTATGACTTGGCATGATCGCCTTGGACATCCGGGATCTATAATGATGAGACGAATTATTGAAAATTCGCATGGGCATCCCTTAAAGAAGCAAAAGATATTTCTACCCAATGAATCTCCGTACTCTGCATGTTCTTAAGGTAAGTTGATTATCAGACCATCTCCCTCAAAAGTCATTGTTGAATCTCCATCCTTTTTACAAAGGATTCACGGAGATATATGTGGGCCTATTCATCCATCCAGTGGACTATTTAGATAGTTTATGGTTTTGATTGATGCATCTAGTCGATGGTCACATGTTTATCTGCTTTCCACTAGAAATGTTGCATTTGCTAGACTTCTTGCTCAGATAATTAAACTACAAGCACAATTTCCTGAGTATCCAATTAAGACCATTCTATTGGATAATGCAGGTAAATTTTCATCTCAAGCTTTTGATGATTATTGCATGTCAATAGGAATAGATGTTGAACATCCTGTTGCCCATACACACACACAGAACGGTTTAGTTGAATTTTTGATCAAAAAGTTTCAACTAATCGCTAGACCTTTACTTATTAAATCAAGATTACCTGTTTCTGCTTGGGGACATGCTATACTTCATGAAGCATCTCTAATTCGCATTAGACAATCTGCATATCATAAATGCTCTTCATTACAGCTTGCATTTGGTCAACAACCAAATATTTCTCATCTTCGTACTTTTAGATGTGCTGTATCTGTTCCAATTGCACCTCCACAACGTACAAAAATAGGCCCTCAATGTAGACTTGAGATATATGTTGGTTTAGATTCTCCATCTATTATTAGATACCTTGAACCCCTTACAGGGGATATGTTTAAAGCACGTTTTGAGGATTGTCATTTTGACGAAACCAATTTTCTATTAATGGGTAAAGAAAAGTCGGTGCCTGAAGCACGACAAGATATTACTTGGGATAACAAGCCCCTGTCTCAATTTGATCCTCCTACAAATGATTGTAAACTGGAAGTTCAGAGGATTATTCATTTACAAAATGTTGCAAATCAATTACCGGATGTATTTACTGACACTAAATGTGTAGTAAAATCTTATATTCTTGCTGTTAATGCTCCAGCAAGGATTGAAGTTCCTGAAGGACAAATTGTCAAAATAGCAATAGGTGAGTCTAAAGCACGCCTGAAGCGTGGAAGACCTATTGGTGCAAAAGACAAAATTCCCAGAAGGAAAAGAATACAAAATGAATTGGTGTTCCTAAAAAACACGTACCCACAATACAGGCTACAAATATAATTGGTGCTCCTAAAGAGCTCAAATCTTCTATTTTAGAACTTTCTGAAGAGGAAACTTCTGAAGAGTATAAATCTCCTGAAAAGGGACCTCCTGAAGAGGTGTGTCATGAAATGTTTTCCCCTGAAGAGGAACAGGTACTTGAAAATAATGAGATCTCAATACATTTCATGAATACTGGAGAAATTCTGGATAGAAATAAAACTATTGTCGACAACATATTTTCATATAAAATGGCCCTTGACATTACCAAAAGTAATGAAGAAAGTGAGCCAAAAACCGTCGAAGAATGTTGACGTAGAAATGATTGGCCAAAATAGAAAGCAGCTATTGAAGCTGAATTAAATTCGCTAGCAAAGCGAGAAGTATTTGGACCTCTTGTCCAAACACCAAAGGGTGTAATGCCTGTTGGATATAAGTGGGTATTTGTACGAAAACGTAATGAGAAAAATGAAATTGTGCGGTACAAAGCACCGCTTGTCGCACAAGGTTTCCTGCAGAAACTCGGGATTGATTATGAAGAAACATATTCTTCCGTTATGGATGCAATCACATTTAGATTTTTGATTAGTCTGGTTGTTACAAAAGGATTAGAAATACGGTTGATGGATGTGGTCACTACATATTTATATGGATTCTTGGACCATGACATATATATATGAAAATCCCTAAAGGATATAAAATGCCTGAAGCATCTACAAGTACATCTAGAAATATGTACTCAATCAGACTACAAAGATTTTTATATGGATTAAAGCAATCCGAACGCATATGGTATAATCGCTTAAGCGAATATCTATTGAAAAAAAGATTTGAGAATAATCCTATATGCCCATGTGTTTTTATTAAAAAATCAGAATCCGGATTTGTCATTATTGCGGTTTATGTTGATGATTTAAATATTATGGGAACTCCTGAAGAGATCTCAAAAACCGCTATATATTTAAAGAATGAATTTGAAATGAAAGATCTTGGCAAAACAAAACTTTGTCTCAGCCTGCAGCTCGAGCACTTGCAAATGTAATTTTTATTCATCAGTCCATGTATATTGAGAAAGTCCTAAAGCATTTTTATATGGACAAATCTCATCCCCTAAGTATTCCAATGATTGTTCGAATACTTGATGTGAAGAATGATCCATTCCGTCCTTGTGATGACGATGAATAAATTCTTGGTCCTGAAGTACCACATCTCAGTGCAATTGGAGCTTTGATGTATCTTGCAAATTGCACTCGACCAGATATTACATTCTCAGTTAATCTGCTTGCAAGATATAGTTCTGCATCAACTCGAAGGCATTGGAATGGCATTAAACATGTCATTCGTTACATTCATGGTACGGTTGATATGTGATTATTTTATCAACGTGGATCAAGTCCACAATTGATTGGGTATGCAGATGAAAGTTATCTTTCGGACCCACACAGAGGTAGATCTCAAACTGGATATTTATTTACTTATGGAGATACTGTCATATCATGGAAATCTATTAAGCAGACACTATCTGCTACTTCTTCAAATCACTCAGAGATCATTGCTATTCATGAAGCAAGTCGAGAATGTATTTGGCTGAGATCAGTAATTCAACATATCCAAGAAAAGTGTGGACTTCCCATGATCAATAATAGCTCAACAATTTTATATGAAGATAATACTGCTTGTATCACTCAAAGCAGAGGAAGATATATCAAATGTGACAGAACCAAACATATTTTACCTAAATTCTTTTATACTCATGAACTTCAAGAGAAAGGTGAAATTGATGTCAAGCATATACGATCTAGTGATAATCTGGCAAATTTATTTACAAAGGCGTTACCAACTTCGACATTCAAGAAGATTGTGCATAACATTGGAATGCGATGACTCAAAGATCTATTGTCATGCACTTTTCAGAGAGAGTAAATGTCCTGAAAACTTGTGCTGATTGTACTCGTTTTCCTTCGCTTGTCCCACTGGATTTTCCTTTGCAAGGTTTTAATGAGACAATCTTAAAGCACTTGTAGATATATAAAAAGACTGTACTCTTTTTCCTTTGCCATTGGTTTTTCTTCCCATTGGGTTTTTCTTTAGTAAGGTTTTAACGAGGCAGATTCTTTATGGGTGGTCATTTAAGGGGAAGTGTAATGAAATTAAACGATAGGAGGGAAGGCTGCCGCCCCCTGTCCCACCACTAAAATTATGTGAATGACCCACCACTATTATTTTAAATCTTTCATAATGACTTGCATAATAACTTGCATAGTAATTTCAAGGCCTATAAATAGGGACTTCAGTTGTAATGAAATTCATAAAAAAATTTAGAGAGAGAAGAAAGTTTCAATTCTTAAGAGTTCTAAAGAGTTTATTGTTTCTCTTATAATAGTAGTTTCTTTATTTAGTTTTATAACATATGTCTTTTTATTTTTTATTTTTTCAAACCCTTAAGAGTTATGTCAATAGGAACCAAGAAAAAGAGCTATCAATAGCACTACAACAGTAGAGAAGAGAAATCTTGTAACGCTATCTCCAATAATGCGAGTTGTCTTGTTTTTAGATGTTGGAAGACAGCCCATTTGAAGTGAAAGATGAAAAGGATGACCAATGATGAAGCTCTTAACTAAAATAAATAATTCTTGTAACAAAACAGGAAGTTCTTAACTAAAATGATTAGCTCAGGTATAACAAACACCAGGGGATTTTTAGCCAATCATATTAAATTATAATTTGATTACTAGTTAACATATAATTTGTAGAATTATAAGCTATGAAAAAAAACTTAAATTAAAAAAATATATTATTACTATATTAATAATATTTTATAATTATTTTAGCTAATAGATTAATTCTAATGTGGGAAAAGATTTTGAATGTAATATCCAAATACAAAATTACGTGATATTATTATACAAATTATAATTTTACATTTGCATAATCTACAGGGGATGCTCTTAACACTATTTCCTCTCACTTGGGAATGTATCTATGTGGTGGGAGATAGTGAGAAGCAAATGGCAGAGTATTAATTGGTTTAGCTTAAGCTATTTTGGTTTTGGTTTGCATGTTGATTGATTCTGTTATGGGAACTTAAGATGTAAGGAAGTTGAAGTGGATTATTTTCTTTGTTGTAAGTCTGAAAACTAATTGCTTTGTTGTAGGTGGTAAGATGTTGCCTTAAGCATGCAGCCCGAACCAGTGCCTGCTGGCAATCCCATGGACAATTCAAATTCTGTTATGATGTTTTTGAAACTCATGCCTTAGTGTTATTTCTTGATTGATGGCAGAACATATGGATATTATCAGAACGTATGGATTGAAGCAGATTAGATGATTTTGAAGAAGACAGTTTATGTTTGTAAAAAACATTAGTACTCAAAATTTCCTTTTATTTCCTGCCTTATTGTGGACAGTTTACGTACAAACGAAGACAGTATGTAGTACTTACAAATTTCTTTTTAGTAATGCACCCATGTCTTACTTACAAATTTCCTTTTATTAGTAGTTATACTATTGGATTAATATTGATTATATGCTATTTTACATTTCAATTTTGGTTTTATCTTCTATTTTTGGTTTAGCATAACAAATATTGTAGAGTTTTTGTTAATATTATAAGTGCGTTGGGTATATATAGAGCCAATAAATAAATAAAAAGAAGTTTAAAAAAAGTACTACAGCAAATGAAAATTGTCTCTATAACTTTAAAGAGTAATGCTAGAGTAAATTCAACACTCATCACACTCATCACACTCATTCACATGAACAATACATGGTGTACTATTCATGTAAGTGAGTATGATGAGTGTTGGATTCACTCTATATTTTCTCAACTTTAAATATGCAAATCGTGACCATGTTCGGCAAAAAGAAATTCGCTGTAAACAAAATTAATTGTAGTGATTTAATTTGCTGCAAACATCATTTTTAACCGCAATTGATTAATTGCGGCGACACAATGATAGTTATGCAGCAGTTATTGTCGTTGCAAATAAAGTTTTCTTTTCGTTGTTTCCAATTAAAGAGAACTTGAGGTTTGGTCCGACCGAATCTCCTCCTACTGCAGCCCTGCCGTCCCCGGCGGCGGTGGGCAACACCGCCCACCGCCGCCGGCGACGGCGGAGATTGGGTAAAGTTGAATTTCTCTTAAAAATCTATCTTCAATTTATTTTTTATTGTGTTTTTTATTATGTTTTTTATTATATTTTCTTCATTTTATTATTTTATTATATTTTTTATTGTGTTTTCTAAATTTTATTTTTTTATTATATTTTTTCTTGTATTTTTTAATATTTTTATTGTATTTTTGTACAAATTATAGGAATTTCAGGTTGGGCTGCATTCACGCTTAGTAAACCCGACTGCACTCCAGCATCTCTTTTTAAATTATAAGTAGTATTTAATAGTGACGAAAGTCCAGTGTAAGAAAATCGCGACAGATGCTTATTTTCAGCGAGAATATAGGTTATTTGTTTATTGCCGCAGTCGATGTGTTTTCTTTTTGTGATTCCAGGCAACCAAAACAGGACGAAGAAGTTCTGCTCCCATTTTTCCCTTCCTTTTATAATTATTATTTTGCTTCAATGGTCAGAATAAATTTTTTTTTTTTAAAAAACTTGAATTGAACTTGTGCAAGCCAGTCTTGGTGCTCTAGGAATATTATGCTTTGTCATCTTGGACCAAAGTAATATTGTACATTTGGGTGGCTGGATATTCTGCCCTAAATGTGGTAGGAAAAAGACCTCCATTATATATATTATATCTAAATATATATAGGAGGTGGTACATCTAACATTTGCTGCTTATTATTATATATGCAGTAGTACTTCAGCAAGTGGCTTACAGCACAGAACTAATTAAATTAATTTAGGTAATTTAATTTATAAATATCGACAGTCTAGATCTGGATGTGGATCGCCTTTAGTGGGGTGTATTATTCTTCAGCACACTTGCCAAGGGGAATGTTTGTGGGGTCCGTCCCAGGGGCCAGGACCAAAGAACGGGGGGCCTGGTTTGTCAGATCTTTCTCAATCTTCTAATTTGAAAGATAAGGGAGGGTTGGCATGGAATAATTAGCTAAATGATCAATATTATTAAAGTATTTTTATTAGATTGTTTAAAATTATTTTTTTAAAAATATAAATTTACATATTTATTAAAATAATTTAATTATATTTAATCAAAAATAAAATAAAATAATATAATATAATATAATTTTTTTAATATATAAATATAAAAAATAATTTTAAACAATCTAATAAAAATATTCTTATTATTCGCTAATAGTGGCCTGCAAACCGTGAGGCCAGAGTTTTCAAGACTGTTAGATAAAGAAACGGCCTAGTTTGTTTAGACATACGATAAATTAGTTGAAAATAAATTTAGAATTTTAAAAATAATTATTAAAATTTTATAAATAATTATTTATTTTATTTTAAATAAAATTTAAATAAATTATAATAAAATAAAATAAAATAAATTATGAAAATAAACAAGGTCTATTAATTGAGCTTTCGGTTGAGGCAGGTTCAGTTGTTATAATTTGGGTTAATGTTTTTCTGAAAACTCATGTTTAGTACAAAATCATGTAAAATGGAGCATTCACAATAGACTTAACAAAGTTATGGTTTAGCCAGATTTTGGCTAATAAGCATTAAAATAAAGTTGTAAGTTCAATATTTTGAATATCGTATCAGTAGATGTATCGATCAAGATATTGAAACGAAATATTTCAATATCAATACTATTTTATATACTGTTTTGAAATAATTTATATATAAATAAATTATATATATAAATACATATATAAATTATATTTCAAAATAATAATCAATATATGAATAAATTATATATATATGTGTGTATGTGTGTGTCTGTGTAAATAGTCTAATTTGAATTAGGGTAAAAAAAAAAACAAGAAATGAAAAAAAAAAATTGAAGAAAAGGTAGAAAATCGGTATGGCCGAAACACAAGCCAAAATGTCGAGTAATACATCCAAAATATCGATCGGTACGACCAATACTAAATGGTACGGTCAAAATATCAGCCGGTACAAAATAACTATATTTTTTTTATTGGATAATTAGTCAGTACGGCATATTTCAACTATATTGATCGGTATGTACGAAATTAAATTTATGGCCGCAACAGCCTCAACAAAAATTAAAATTGTTTTCATGTACTTCACTCAACAAATATGGCTAGCCTTTTGAGCTAGCCAAATTAATTTTTAGAATTAAAATATTGAGTCATCCTGCGCGTACTACTCTCCCGTTCAAACCAAAATAAACTGAGCCTTTATTTTCGTTCGGCTGCTTCAATTTCTTCTCTTCCCGCTGCTCCTCTCTTATTCTCTTCACGCTGATTCTTCTCTTCAAGTACTTTCATTCAGCTCCTCTTCTTTTCTTCAACATTTTTCATTCGGTTGCTTGAATATCAGGTTACGAGCAATCGAAACTTGTTAGTTTATTGTTACATTGGGGTTCAATCAAAGGCCAAGTAGAATTTTTTGTTATGTTTTTTTTTACATTAATTCAACTTATATTACTGTTTTGACAGTTGGAGAAATATAATTATTAGAAAAATATGAGTACCGTTAAAAAAATATATATTCATTAAGAATAATTTGAACATTAAAAAATTAATGTATATTTTTTAATAATTAATAAATAAATATTCAAATTTCAATTAGAATTAAAATTAATAAAAAGTTAAAAATTAATATTTTAATAGAATAATTATTAATTTATTAAGTCTATTATTTAGTATAATAAACAATGTCTAATCAAAATTTATAAAAATAAAATTTTTAACTAAAATTTGACTAAACAATAGCTCCACTATTGTAAAGGATCAATTTTCTCACCTGGCTCTTCTTCTCAAGCTAGCTGCCTGCCAACTTCTTCATGGAGAGTACGGGAATTATAATCTATGTCCTACTAATTATGAGGCTTTAATACCTGTTTACAAACAGCAATGGAGCAAAAAATAAAAGTAATAAAAATTGAAATGAAGAATTGAAAGGCTCCATTGTTATATATTGCAGTGTTGCACCATGCGCGCGAATTCTGAAATAATTAACAACAATTCATGTCTGCTAATTAGCTGAAAATTATTATAAACAAAGGGTATTAATCATCATCCGTGAAACGTCTAATTACAAACTTGTAAATTTACATATTTTGGATGGAAAAGTACTTGAACAATATCCGACAAGCTTTTTCATACCATAATGAGAGTACAGAAAGTAGTGGGTTTCTCCATCTGCTCTTGTTTTTTTGGGATAGAAGAAAATACATAAAATAAAGGGCATGGTGCATGTATACCCTTCTTATGATCTACTTGTTAACCCTAACAAAATCCGGGCATGTCTTCATCTCTTCTTCTATCCTTGTAAAGTATGCGTATCCCATGCCACCCCGATCTTCTGAAGCCAACCTAAAATAAGCTTCAAAACCCCACTCTGCTCATTGAGTAAATTACAAGATCTTATTAATTCGTAATTGGAGTAAAACAAGACGATTAATTGGGATCAGGAAAATATAGAGAAGCAGAAGGAGAAAGAAACCGATGTATCCTATTTGTTAGTTATGAAGAAATCCAAACACGTAACCCAGCATGAGAAATTAATAAAAACCTAAAACCCATAAACAAAAAAAAAAAAAAAAAAAAAAGAACAGAAAAACCCAGATTATCTTCGTTTACCACGATCCTTCTCCTAACACCCCAGTCCAAAAACCAGTTGAATCTCCTTGTTCTTTGTTTTGTTCAATACCACTTGTATTATTAGAGACTTGTTTCAAATCTTCAAATGGAAACAAAAGCCTCCCACTTGTCTCGTGAACACCATGGAAACTCCCAAAACCAGTACTTCCAAGCCCATCCAGAGAGAAACTCAAAGTTGGCGCCTTGAAATCTTGCAGCGGAAACCCAGAAGTATAAACCGTGTTCGGATCTGGAACAGGCATGGGCATGAATGAATTGAAACCCCTTGAAGTAAGCCCAGAAAGAAGCTCTAAAGCAGAAACCTGAGAGGTAGTAGTGGAAGTAGAAATTCGGTTTTTATTGCAGTTTTCAATGCTGGGTACTTGAATCAATTCAGAGATATTTCTGAAATCTTGAGCTGCTGGAAAAGCCAAATTAAGATCTTGGCCCTCACGGATCTTAGGGTTTTGAGAGGAAGACTGTGGAGGTATCACCAGATCATGAGGAAGCTTTTTCGATGAAGAAGAATTAGAAGAGGAAGAAGAAGTGGCTGATCTCTTGTTCTTCCTTGAACCCCCTCCAACGGGAATGTTTCTAAGTGTTGGGATCGGCGGAAGCTCACAAATAATAAGGAGACCAGAATTTAACGTGGTTCGGCCAATTTAGCCTACGTCCACACCCACAGAGAGGAGAATTTTGTATTAAACAACAAACCAATTATTTACAATGGTTTCCCTCACTCTCACTGCCTCCAACGGACCTCACATCACGCTCTTTTGATCTCATTACAATCTTACATGTATTTATAGGAGAAATAAATAATGTGAACGTGTAATGACGGTGAAAACCGAAATTCCGGCGGCCTACATTTTCAGGCGGCGGCTGACATTTTCAGGCGGCGCCGACCTTCCAGCTGCATCTATTCGGTGCCTACCTTCACCTTCCAGAAGCCTCCAGCTTCTTCATTTACGTGTGTGTGTTGATTTCTAACAATCTCCCCCTCAACACCAAACGGAGGATATCCTGTCACATTTTAATTCAAGGTACTTAACTTGGCTATGTCTCTACATAGCTCAAGTTTTTCGTATGTGACTACCTTCGTTAACATGTCCGTTGGATTCTCCTTTGTATGGTTGCCGTGAAGAAATGTTGTCTTCACATCCATCTGTTCAAGCTCCAAGTCAAGACTTGCCACCAATCCGAGTACCACTCGAATTGAAGTCATTTTCACAACAGGTGAAAATACCTCATCAAAGTCGATTCCTTTCTTCTGCTGGAATCCTTTGACGACCAAGCGAGCTTTGTGCTTCACCTGCTTGCCATCATTTTTCAGCTTGAACACCCATTTGTTTCTCAATGCTCTCTTGTCTTTTGGAAGTTCCATAAGCTCATAAGTCTGATTCTTCTGTAACGAGTTCATCTCATCCTGCATAGCCTGCATCCATCTCTTGCTATCTGGATGAGATATTGCCTCCTGGAAGTTTTCTGGCTCCCCCTCATCTGTAAGAAGAATATAATCTGATTCCGGATATCTTCGAGACGGAATCAACAATCGTCCTCTAGAGGATCTGTCCTGCTGAGGTTGATCACCTGACAACCGTGGAAACTCTGCAGTTTCTGATGGAGAAGGAAACTGCTCCCCCTGCTCAGTAGTGGTTTCTCTGTTGTCAGCATCCCCTTCTTCTTCTGGGGAAACTTCCTGTCTATCTTCAGTGTTTGAGGCAGACTGAAGTGGTAGTGAACTCGGAGCTGGTTCTGGAGCACTTGAAGTTGTTTGTTCTGATCCAAACATCTGGTCTTCATGGAACACAACGTCCCTGCTTCTGATGACCTTCTTCGCTTTTGGATCCCATAATCTGTATCCAAACTCTTCATCTCCATAGCCGATGAAATAACACGGAGTAGACTTTTCATCAAGTTTCTGTCTTTTCTCCTTGGATACATGTGCAAATGCTTTGCACCCAAATACTCTTAGATGAGAGTATGAAATCTTGCGGCCTGACCACACCATCTCTGGGACTTCGAACTGCAGTGGAACTGATGGTGTTCTGTTGATCAGGTAACAGGCTGCTCTTATTGCTTCACCCCAGAATGGCTTAGGCAACTTTGCCATACTTAGCATGCATCTGGTTCGCTCCACAATGGTCCGGTTCATCCGTTCTGCTACTCCATTGTGTTGTGGGGTGTAGGGGACAGACTTCTCGTGTCTGATGCCATGTCTGGAGCAGTATTCCCTGAACTCTCGAGAAGTGTATTCACCTCCATTGTCTGTCCGGAGGCATTTCAGCTTCTTGCCTGTTTCTCTTTCTACCATGGCATGGAAGTTTTTGAATTGCTCAAAAACTTGATCTTTCCTTTTTAGGAAATACACCCACACTTTTCGTGAAGCATCATCAATAAAAGTAACAAAATATTTGTTACCTCCAAGTGATTCAACTTCAAAAGGGCCGCAAACATCAGAGTGTACCAAACTCAATAACTCTGATCTTTTTCCAGTAGATGTCTGGAATGAAACTCTATGCTGTTTCCCAAATAAACAGTATTCACAAGGGTTGAGAGCAATACATTTGTTTACTGTAATCAATGCTTTCTTTGCAAGCATAAACACCCCTTTTTCTCCCATGTGGCCAAGTCTCCGATGCCACAAGTTTGGTGATGTATCATCTTCAGCTATGTTGAGACTGTTTGCACATATCTTAGCACTTGATTTGTACAAAGTGCCACAGACATGTCCCCGTGCAAAGACCATTGCTCCTTTCTTCAATTTCCAGGCATTGTTGCTGAAGATGCTCTCGTAACCCTGTTGATCAAGGGTTCTTATTGAAATCAGGTTGAGTCGGAGATCGGGTACGTGCCGAACGTCATTTAGCACCATAGTACAGCCAACACTAGTTTTTATTCTAACATCTCCAATGCCCACGATCTTTGAGAAATTCGAATTTCCCATCTTGACTGTACCGAAGTCTCCTGCCTTGTAAGTACTGAAGAAATCCTTACAAGGAGTGGCATGATAAGATGCTGCTGTATCTATTACCCACTCGGTCTCCTCGCTTGAAACGTGCAAGCAAGATTCTTCACCGGCGGAAAGGAGTACACAATCTCCAGAAAGCGTCACTGCAGCTTCGCCTTCTTCGTGCTTTGACTGATTGCTTGGCTGATTCTGCTCCTTCTGCAGCTTTCGGCATTCCCTTTTAAAGTGGCCTTCTATACCACAATAAAAGCATTTTCCCTTCTTTCGCTGTTTACCGCGACTTTGGGATCTCCCTTTGCTTTGACTCCTGTTCCTTTCTTGACTTCTTCCTCTACTATTTCTTTGATGCCTTCCTTCTGTTACAAAGGCATCTGTCTCGTCTCCTCCAATCTCCTTTCGTCTAGCCTCTTCATTAAACAAGGCGTCTATCACCATTGACATGGCGAGCTTTCCATCTGGAGCTGAATTACTGAGTGAGACCACTAGCGTTTCCCAACTATCTGGTAGGGAACTGAGAAGTAGTAGAGCCTGCTCTTCATCTCCGAGCTTAAAGTCTACGGATGCAAGCTGATTTACAAGATTCTGAAACTCGTTGGTGTGTGCGGCCACTGAGATGCCGCTTTTGAGTTTCAAGTTGACAAGGCGTCTCATTAGTAATGCCTTGTTCCGAGCAGTTTTTGCCTGGTACATGTTTTCCAGCTTTTTCCACAGCTGATAGGCATCCGTTTCCTGTGTAACATGATGAAACACACTATGATCAATCCACTGCCGGATCTGACCAATAGTTTTCTTATTCATCTTATGCCAGTCTTTTTCCGCTACATCATCTGGCTTTACGCTTTTCTCTTCAATTGGATCGAAGAGATCTTTACAATTCAGGAGATCTTCCATTCGAGGTCTCCATAGTGCGTAATTTGTAGATGTTAGCTTAATCATCGCACCTGCTCCCGAGTCCTCCATCAGTTCGGCTTTAATCTTTGATTTGATTGACCTTTTCTCAACGTTTGGAGTCGAATCTCAACAAACGGAGCTCACCATTGCGTCCGGAACGGTGGAAAACCTTGGAAACGACTCTTGTCTCGTTCCAAAACGATCAAAATTGCGCCGAAAACCTGAAAAATACGAAAATGGAATATTCCCTTGATGTCGCCGGAATATTCCCTTGATCGCCGGAATATTCCTTAGCCTGTCGGAATATTCTCCTCAGTTACCGGAATATTCCTCTGGAACCGGAATATTCGCTGTCCGGAACAGTGTAATCTGTCACCGGAAAATTCCCACGGTCGCCGGAATATACTCGTCGGCGACGGAATATTCTGCCGGAATATTCTTTCTCCGGTGGGTTACTGTAGCGGGTCGGAACCGGGTCAAACCGGTTCGGGTCGGATCACCCGGATCTAACGGGTCGGATCTCGTCTTCTTCCTTGGCTCGCGCGTGTGGCGCGTGGGTCCCGTTGCCGGCGCGTGGCCGTTGCCGAGTTTGCGCGTGTGGAGCGTGTAGCTTCGTCCGGTGTCCGTTTGAGACGAAATTTTCACCAGAATTTTCGTCTTGACCTGAGGAATCTGATGGTGTCCTCCAAACTTGATTTCGATCAAGTTTCAAAATGGGCCTCTCACGAAAATTCACATATCCGGCCTCCTACCGTCTCTGATACCACTTGTTGGGATCGGCGGAAGCTCACAAATTTTATGGAGACCAGAATTTAACGTGGTTCGGCCAATTTGGCCTACGTCCACACCCACAGAGAGGAGAATTTTGTATTAAACAACAAACCAATTATTTACAATGGTTTCACTCACTCTCACTGCCTCCAACGGACCTCACATCACGCTCTTTTGATCTCATTACAATCTTACATGTATTTATAGGAGAAATAAATAATGTGAACGTGTAATGACGGTGAAAACCGAAATTCCGGCGGCCTACATTTTCAGGCGGCGGCTGACATTTTCAGGCGGCGCCGACCTTCCAGCTGCATCTATTCGGTGCCTACCTTCACCTTCCAGAAGCCTCCAGCTTCTTCATTTACGTGTGTGTTGATTTCTAACACTAAGGGACCCACCTTCAGTCCAATACCTTCTACAAGTTTTGCAGAAGTATCTTGGTTGTGTAAGGCTGTAGTTGTTGTAGTAGCAGAACTTTGTGTTGGTTGAATTGCACCGTGGACAGTTTAGCGCTTGCTCTTTCTGAGGTCTTACTTTCCTCTCTAAAGCTCCAGGCTTTGGACATGTGTTGGTCAGTATCTCTTCTATTGGCTTCACCACGATCTCCTAACAGAAGGAAATGAAAATTGAATTGAGACATAAACAAAAAAATAACATCAAGATCAGAGAATTTGAATAACAAAGGAGGAAAGGAGAGAGGAAAGGTTTCTTTCCGGCCTTATCAAATAACCAAAAGAGAAAGATAAAGTGAAAGAAGATGAAGAACTGATAAGAACTAAACCCAATTAGGTGGGGACTTGCACTGAGCACTAGAGACATGAACATCATACTTTTTTACCAAAAAAGTGACCCAATAAACAAGAAAAACAAACTAGGAGTCTTAAACTATTCTCATGAAAAGTCAGACCCAGATCAAAGAAAATCATAGTCTCAGAGTGAATCAAGAACCATAAGACCAAGTATTGGATCTATGATCTACCTGCGGCCATTGAGCGGTGTCCATGGATGCAGGTACTGGAAGATCAGGACACAAGGCACGCGTGAGCATATGATGCCTAGCCTCAAAGAGGGTAAACTGGATTTTTTGTCTTGAAACTGGTTTTAAAGGCAGGGAAAACGAATGTTTAAGACGGTTTGGTTGGCCGTTCTATGTGGGTATCATCCTTGTCCTTTGCTTGCTTTATCTGCTGTCAGTGTGCATATAAGAAAGATCTAGGGAGAGAGAGGGGATATATACTATAATATTCTTCCTTATTTGGGAGCATTTTAACTCAGAATTCTGGGTGTATCGGAATATCTGTCTGTAAATTTAAAAAACCTGATATGGCGTTTGGAATACGATCAGTGTACGAGATTTAAACCTAGGATTGTTTTTTTAAATTATTTTATTTCATCTTATCTTATTTTAAATTTATTATTATATTTTTTTAAAATTTTATATAAAATAAAATAAATATAAAATATTATTGTTATAATATTAATTTTTTTTTGAAAATCAAACAAATTTATAAACGAAGTATAGTACTCATCATCTAATACTATATATTTTATATATTTTAAATTTATTTATTTATTTAATTTAATTTTTATTATTATAATTAAATTATTCTACTTATTAATTGAGTTATTCTACTTAATTATTTTATGTGCGTATATCTTGTTGTGACAACATACTCTAAAAAAATTATTTATTTATAATCAGTTATTTTTTTTATAAAAAATAGTTATTTTTTATTCAAATAAGTCTATTTTAATTATAAATAATTATTTTTATCTTAAATAATTTATCATAAATAATATTTTTTTTGATGTGACATAACCTTTGAAAAGTAGGGGAAAGACAGATTTATTTAGTAATTTTCTTAGTCAGCCAGATGTAATATAGAATTTCTCTGCTCCTTGCGAGTGGCTTAATTTTCATCATTTTTGTCCGATTTGGCTTTAGAGACAGGATTAAATGAGCTTTTTAATTTGGCTGGTGCCTAGCTAGCAGTCGGCTTCTGGAAAGAAAAAGGCGAAACCAGAAATTAAGATTATTAATAAAAAGCATTAGTGTACAATATTTTTTTAAAATGATCAAGGGAAATTAATTAATGACATTTAGCTGTTTCATTTAATGGGGTTACAATTAGCTGCTAAAAGATGATGCTGACATCAATCAAGTTTTGAGACAAACGGACTTCAATAATAATTCTATTATGAGTACACTACGAATTAGTACTACTCAGCTAGCTCTATGCATGGAGCATTTGAAAGTATTAAGGCTTTCGATGTTTCGATGATATAAGATAATATGAAAAGTCTGTTAGTAGTAAAATTTTTTGAATTAAGATGTTTTATAAAAATTTTATAAAATTAAAATATTATTAAAATATAATATTTATTTTTTGATTTGAAAAAATTAAATTATTTTTTACGTTTTATTTAGTAATTTAAAAAAATTATAATGATTAAAAAAATTAAAAATCTAATATAAAAAATTAAAATAGATTTATATTTAGGTGATGTTTGGCTGAGATGAGACACTTACATCCAAACTAAGAATCCCCGAGTATGTCAGCTAGCTATAATTAAGCTGCTAAGCTATATATGGATTGACTTCAAAAAAAGCTATATATGGATAATCAGCTCCTCGTTGCTGTAGGGAGTGAGAAATAAATAGAGAAATAACCTAGTCATAAAATAATTACATAAAAATAATTTTAAAAATTAATACATGTGACTTGATTATGTGGTAATCCGTAATTTGTTAGATTCTCAAACTATTTTTATTGTAAATTAGTAGATCTCATATATCATATAAAATTACATTAAATTTATAAAATTATTTGTGTAAATTCTTTATGATTAATGTAACACTTTACAATAAATAATAGGGAGGCCGGTACGTATTACTATTGCAATGAGAAATATATAACTGAGGTGATCAGCATGCACCACTTTGGTCATAGCTAGCCAGCCATTCATCATATGTATATATACATGCACGTACGTACGTACGTATGTATAAGACGCGTCTTATACACTGCCCATCATGAATATCATCAAATATAAGGCATCTAATTATATGCACCAAGTCTTGCATAAATATTTATTAATTAATTATACCAACAATATTATATATATTTACTACAAGAAATACCGTGTTTTTTCCGGAATGTTTTTTTGTGGCAAAATGCATCATTTTTGTGGATATAAGTCATGACTGTACAAAAGATTTTATCTATATAAGATCCGAATCGTGAGAAATACTTGGATATTCCCATGACAAATCTCACACAATATATAGGCTTATAGCCTACTTAGAACATTCTCATTTGGCCAAATAAAAAGAATAGCCAAAATTTAGATAATTTGTGTCAAAAAGACTCCACATTAGATCGGATATATCTAAAATAATTTAGATTTCATCTCAAGTGATTGGTCAAAAATAGAAGATTAGAATTGGTTCTTCAAACATTAAAATACTAGTTTCTCACTCCAACCAAATATTAAAATATTAGTTTCTCAATTTTTGGATATTAGTATTAAAGGACTTTTGAAAATATGATTTTATTAATATTAATCTAATTAGCATATAATTATTATTAATATCAAATTGGTAGAATAACAAAATGTGATGAAAGTAAATTAAGTAAGAAATAATTTTAATTAGATTATAATTATTATTAATATTAGATTGGTAGAATTAAAAAATGTGATGAAAATAAATCAAATAAAAATTATCAATTTAATAATATTTTATTATTATATAGAGAGTGAATGGCTAATCCAATGTAAGGATTGAATTTAAATAGAAAAGACAAATGAAAAAAAGTATCATATTTACTAAATTTTGAAGATGCGTTTAACTGATGCAATGAGGATGCTCTTAGCATATTTAGTGGAATAGGCATAGTTAAAAAAAAACTTCTTTTTCACTCTTATATACACAATGCAGTAATGAACCCCCACATTAAAATAGGCAGAATTTTCAATATCTAACTTTTGCTACAGAAACTATTGTAAAATAATATCTATCTTTGATCTACACTATTCATCAACCAAGTCTTATTTTAATCATATTTCTTTACACACTCTCGCTCACATTTCTCAATTTAAATTAGAATTAATAATTTATTTGGAAAACTTTACTATTTGGATGGAGAAAAGTATAAATTTAATTTATAATTAAGTAATTTTATATGAATTTTATATGAGTTTAATTAGACGTTTGTGTATATTGGCATTAAATGAATATTAAAAATATGTTTTTTTAATTAATCATTTAGTTAAATTTTGATTAATAATTAACATATAATTGATAGAATGCTAAAAAAAAAAAAAAAAAGATAAATGTTGTTTTGCAAACTTGTGAAAGAATTGCCTCCAGCTTGCTTAATCTGCTACAATATATTGCAATGGATATCTGAAAAGATCACCAGGAAGAAACTCTTTTACATCCATTCAATAAGGTTTTGACTATAATTGGATAGAAGAAAGTTTGGCAAAAAAATATATTTGGATAAAAAAAATATAGAAATTTGATTTGTAATTAAGACATTTATATATAATTTTATACGTGTTTAATTAGAAATTTGTGGTTATTAACATTAAATGACCATTGAAAATATAATTTTTTTAACCAATAATTTAATTAGAATACTATTACTAATTATCATATAATCGGTAGAATAGTAAAATATAATAAAATTAAATAAATTAAAAATTAAAAAAAATATTAAATGAATGTTTTTATTATTATATAATAAATGAAGGGATAATCCAATTTTGTGAGAATTTCATGTGAATGAAAAAATTAAAATCAAATTTATCTCATCTTATTTTATTATTATATAATGAATAAATTAATAATTTAATATACAAATTTGATATAAATGAAATAACCAAAGCTAGATTCATATCCTATCAACTAAAACTGGTTGGCTTTGGATATTCTAATGAAAGTGCTTGCTCACCGCAAAAGCACGTTTACTATCGTTATTTCTCATGAGAATAGGACCTGCAATTACCATGAGAGGTACTGGTGGGTATTAGTATCACCCACTAGAATATTTGGCGCAAAAAACTTCTTATAATACAAAAATTGTAAATATATATATAATTTCTTTAGTCGCCAAATATTGACAGATTTCTTACCATACATGCACAAAATTAAAGACTTGCACAAATTTTGTAATTAGCTTATTTTTAGGACTCAATCAAATCAGTCCACTTACTTTATGTATATTTTCCATACATAGCTCATTATACATCTATTTATTTGTAAATCTCAATACAAAATATATAACAATTCAGTCAAAATATTTCTTTTCCTCTTCCATCTTAACACCAAACGTGATTTCGTGAAGAAAAGTTGATTTTTTTTCACGGACGTAGTTTGTAAAATCAGGTAAGCATTTTCCACCAACAAATGTATTTGAGAAAAGAATTCGTGGGAAATGGAAAATTTTATTATAATTTGTTGTGGTGATATTTATGTTCATATATAATTAAACATTATTAATAATGCATCAAATCTTTGAGTCAAGCGGATTGATGATAGATGCACCAACAACCGCATTTTTACATCCCCTACAAAGTTGAATAGACAAGTGTATTTCTTTCAACATAGAAAGTGACTCCTTAACATCATCGAATCAAAGTTTGGTGGCAGCCAAGTAATCAACTGCATAATACATATTCACATTAGCTAGCTAGGCCATGCATTCAATCAATGTAGGTTCGGCTTTTCTCAGGAAAATCATTTTTCCCGAGAAAGTTAAATATTATTATTATCAAAGGCGTTAAGCGGTGAGGATCTTTCAGTTTGCTATTTGCTAATATTGTAACATTACCTAACCTGCTCTTTTCTGTAATCACAGGTTCAAAGCTGGCGTCTATCCTAATCTGGACAATGAAATGGAGATCTTGTCTTTCCTGTCACATCTGGGGAAACATTTTTCTGTGTGTATATATATAACAGAAGATCACCTTCCTGATCATGAGCTGCAAATTATGTATTGAAGAGAAATATTGTTAAATCTTTTATAAAATCTCTCCATTAATTCTTTATATTTTTTACTTGGTGATAAAGAAGTATTTTTTAATGATATTATAATTTTTTTAAAATATTTTAAAAAAAAAAAGAATAAACAAAAATCAGAAAAATGAAAAAACAAAAAACAAAAAATTACACTGTATCAAGAGATGTCAAGAGATGACTCCTCTTGTACTGAAAATACCATTTCTGTTGCGGGTACAGCTCGACGACAATTAAAAGCGCTGCCTACCTTATCAAGGGGATGCTAGAGATCCCATTTTGGGATCCTTATTGTATCCCCATTTTATTATTTTATTATTTTTAATTATTTTTATATAATTTTTTAATAAATTTTTTTAAATAATATTATAAATTTTTTTATAAAGAAAATTGGGATCCCTACTCACGTAAGAACAAATAGCATTTTCCCTATACCAAACTATAAAAACGAAACATTAAAAAGCAGTAAAGTACTATTCGGTTTATATTTGTTCTTGGGGGTATAATAATCCATAGGTTAGAGGGTTAGCATCAAATATATTAAATCTTTTTTTAAAATTTGATAAAAAAATACAAAATTAAAACAAAATTAATATCTTCACATCCATTACTCCATATTAGATACATAATTTGATTCATCAAAATAATAATATAATAATATTTTTTTAATAAAATGGGAAGAAAAAAATGAAGAAGAAAATAAATATATTAAATAATTAATTTTGAGTGTAAATAGTTATCCTTAAAAAATGAAAGAAGAATATAAATTACTGTAGTTCAAAATTTGAGATAATGAAATTTGATAGATCCAATGTGAGATTATTTTAGGTAAAACCATTAAATTTATATTTGATAAGTCTTTTGGTAGATCTAATGCCAATATTCTTAAGGGACGAGATGTTATTATGCATCTTCAATTTATTTATTTAGTGTGCTTTCTAGTGTAATTTACACTTTTTTATTTTTTTCTATTTTATTTCGATATTTAAATATTTTAAAAATATATTAAAAAAATATCAATACACTAATAATTACTTCTTTCTTAACTATTAAGCAATTTTTTTATAAAAAAAATAATAAATATATAAGTAGTCAAAATAAATAAGTAAAGTGAAATAGCATAATAATATTTTTCTATGTCCTAATTGCATATATATATATATATAATATGTATAAATGTATATCTATGTATATATCAAGTATGTATGTATATTGTAGCGAAAACAAGCAATTCTAGACAACTTTGATGACGTCATATGCATGATTATGTAGTGATATAATTATTAAAGTATTGGCATTTGATTAGCCAAATATTTTCTTTAAAAATATAATTTTGTACGTACAAATATAAAAAAAAAATGTCATATTTGATCAAAAATGACACTTTTGAATGTGACAAAAGATAAAAAGTTACTTTTTGTTTTAAAAAATTAATAGTAAAACATCAAAACTCTTCAGATTTTTTTTATATTTGTGTAAAATTATACTTTATAAAGAAAATATTTAGATTATGAAGAGTTTTGATATTTTACTATTCACTTTTCAAAACAAAACACTTAAAAGTGTTATTTTTTATCAAATATGATATTTTTTTTTTATATTTGTGTAAATTGTACTTTTTAAAGAAAATATTTAATTAATCCAATATCAATGCTCTTAATCATGTATCATACATACATGGCAGGTATGTCATGTCGTACATGGATGATGATGATCATACATCAAATGAAGAAAATGTTACGCAAATTTCACTATAAAGATCTTGAGCATTTTTGTTAAATTGTTTAAACTTATTTTTTTTTAAAGTAGAAATTTGTATATTTATTAAAAAAATTTATTACATTAATTTAATTTTTATTAGATAAAATTTTAATTTTATTATTCACAAAAAATATTTTTATTTTTATTTTTTATTTTTATCTCTTTATTTTTGATCAAATGTGATCAACTTTTTTTTGTAAAGGTATAAATTTATATTTTTTAAAAAATAATTTTAAACAATCTAATAATGCAATAAAGATCGAATTGATGATGCAATAAATATTGACTTGATTTATTTTTCTGAAGTTACCATGATTTGATTGATATAAAACGCATGGGTTTGTAAACTTCCGTAAATCTTACACTTCTTGCGTTACTCGATCAGTACCAATATTTGATCAAAGGCATCTCAATTTGTCCTCTAATTATCTAATAGGGCCGGTTTGGATTGAACAGACGAGCTTGTGTTAATTTATTTTAAATTTATTATTATAATTTTTTAAGTGTTTATATAAAATATAATTTTTTTAAATTCTAATACCCATTTTTTAAATCCCAATTCAACTTTTTTAAATTTTAATACAATAATAATATTAAAAAATAAATTAAATTCATCTCAACTTATCTCATCTCTCAATCTAAATTAAGAGTACTCAAAAAGGTTATGAATTTTGACTCTTTGAATTTTGATAAAAAAATTAATAAATTAAGATTTTAACTTATAACTTAAATAATAAATTTTATTATTAAAAAATTATTTATTGGTTGATAACCATATATATATATATATTTGATAAAAAGACTTTTATTCATTTCAAATGAGAAAATTATTACAGACATTAATCAAGTCAAATAGCTCGAAAAATGAAGTCTGGAATACAATCTCACCACATTTGAGTACTCTCAACAATCCAAGCAAACATTACGCGCAAGAAAATGCGCAGCCTTATTGTCCTTCCTGTAAACAAGATTAAAGTAACAATAAACAAAACTACCCATAATCCATTTAACTTCAGCAAAAAGAGCTCCTAGCAAAGAATCTCCCATATTGTATTATTGAAGCGGATGAATAAGTTGTTGATAATCACTTTTCACAATAATATGAGAAATGCCTATTGTAGAACAAAGCTGCAACCCTCGAAAAATAGCTAAAAGTTCAATTGCTTATGAATGCTCCACTTTGTTTTCTAGTATGCTAAGCAGCCATGATAACATTGCCACTTGAGTCTTTTAGAATAGCACAACCTCCTGCTTGTTGCATATCCTGAAATAGAGCCCCATATATATGTATTTAACTTGACAAAGGATTTAGGTGGGGGTTTCCAACCATAGTGTGATCGTAGTTGCAATCTATTCTTCACCTTTACAGCTTTGAATTTCTGCAATAACTTGAAAGCATGATTTATGACATGTTTAGGAAGCAAAGAGACATGCTCAAACTCCCTCTTATTTCTTCTAAACTAGAAAGACCAAGCCAAACAAAATAAAAATTCCAGCTTGTCAACTTTGTTGTCTTCTATATGTTGTAAGAGGAGTGCTACAGCTACAAAAAAAATCTACATAAAAAAGCTCACAAACTGATATGGTTTGATGTGATTTCATTATAAGAAAAATAGGTCTGTTAGATCTGCTTTACAATAAAAATAACTTTACAATCTGACGGGTCATATTAAACTATATCAATTTGTGAAAATTTATGTGTGAAATTATTTTGTAATTAGAGTATTTCTCTTTTTTTGAAATAGAAATGATGATTATTTGAATTTTTAAATTTTATGACTATATTTTTAAAAGTTTAAATTTGTAATTATCTTAAAGTTATATAGATATTTAATAAACAACATTTTAAAATTTGAATTATATTATCCATTATTCAGAAAAGGACGTTTGAAGAAAAACATATGATTTTTTTCAAACATAATTTTTAATTTATTTTGAGATTAAAAGTACTTTAATATCCAAACAAATTTTTTTTTATTAAATATCTTTTAAAGTCATTTAAGCACTTTTTAATACTCTATCGAAATATGTCCTTACACTAAATAAAATAAAACAAAAGAGGGCAAAAGCGACTTTATGTTACCTATGGCATGGACAATAACTAATAATTAGTTATCGTTTAGTGTGTGTAAATGCTCATGTCTAGTTTAGAACACATGGCATGGACAATCTTATTATTCCCTTGGATTCATCAAAATTGGAACTTCTGATTTTTTCAGTTTCAGTCCGATTTTGTTCATTTTTTTTGAATTTACGAGTCATCTATATTAATAACTATTTATATTTATATGAAATTTACATATATTAAACTATCTGTCTATTTATATTATAATATAAATATATTATTTTATAATAGTAGACACATACTAGTATGGTATTGCAACTAATTATAGTCTATATATATAAGTTCTAGACTTTTTATTATACAAATATATATGATCAAATGTGTAAAAATTTATTTATAATAATAATATATATTATAATTTATTATGCTAAAATATGGTTATCTTTAATATATATATATATATATAGTACATATGTATATATATATCGAAAGTAAGTTTATATTAATAATTTATCATCAAATGTTATATTAAAAATTACAATATTAATTTTATGCTATACCAAGTGCTATATTAATCACTATACTTACATATATAATCATTATCCCACTTTGACAATACAAAAAAAGAAAAATACAACTTTTACAAATTTTAAAATAAAATATAAAAATCAATACAACTTTAACAAACTTCAAAACAGACTATTAATATTCAACCATTATATTCAAATAATTTTTTTAATTTATAATATTTTTATTCTATATTTTTTTCTCTCAATTCCTAAAATCTAATTAAATATATTAACTCAAATCATTTTAATACTATTCATAAAATTATAAAATAGTACTAATCAAAATGTCTAAACTAGTTAACCTAAAGTCAGAAGGTTTCAAGAGTGAGTTAAAATGAGATGAAAGTTGAATATTAAAATTTTATTAGAATAAGTCTTTAACATTATTTTTATTTTGGAAATTTAAATTATTTGTTATATTTAATTTAAATTTTTTTTTTTTAAATTATAATAATTAGTTGACATGAAATGATTTTAAAAACGGATCTATATATAATTACTTTCTTAAGAAAAGGAATGCCTTTTGACTCGAATAATATGCATGTTTAAAGAGGAAATATATATGTAATTATGAATTGAAACACTGCTACATGATCATTTTAAAAAAAGTAAATAAAATATGAATCTCAGATGAAAAAAAATAATTTTTTAATAATAAGTCATACTATTTATCAAAACAGTTATGGGATGATTAGATACTCATGATTTATTTATTTGTTTATTTATTATTTTTAAGTACTCATATTTAAAAGGAAGGACATTATAAATCCGGAGAAAATATAGTACTCGTTGATAGTTTTGTCTAACCAAACCGACATGAACTTTAATATCAACTTGGGTTTTCTTGTTTGGTTTGACAACAACTGAAAACTTGATTACCAAGTGATCATCTCCAGCAATTGTTTTTGTCATTCATATTCACATGCGTTGCCGTACGTTTTTGTCACTTGTCATCAGGCATGAACTTTTTGTACGTAGTAATATCGATGGTTAATGTTCTAGCATTCAAAGGCAAAGGCAAAGGCAGAGCCAGCTACTAATTACCTTTAATTAATTTGATCCATGGGATATGCATTAACGTATATATATTTAGCAGAATAATTGAAGGGTCCTGATTGGATTGAATTTGCCATGTAATCATGGCCTTGATTGATGAAATATCGGGGTCTCTTTAAACCCATCATGACTTATAAAAGGTCCCATCTATGCACATTGGCATCTTTTTTAGCAAACTGTCATGATATCATTATCTAACGTAATCATGCTCTTCCCCCGTACAGCTCCACCAAATGCTATGATTATAATAGTACACGTGGAGAGCATCCGATGGCTTGAGTTCATCGATCGTCATACCCCCAAACTTGACGAAAAATCATGAAAATCCCATCATACATTATTTTTTTTTCTAAACCCATCATACATCATATGGTTGTACTAGTATTATATATTTTCTCATTAATTACATCATTGAAAACAAAACGCGACAAAGTAATTACACTGTATGAAATAAGGTTTTTTTTTCAACAGTCTAAATCATCGCAAATATTCTCATAATAACTTTTCATTTGCCTTTATTACTCTTCATATTGTGATGATATTTAGTAATCATCTAATCAAAATGTGATAGTAGTGAGTTAAAGATATCGATTTTAGCATTTTATACTCCTATTTGCTGTAAATTTTCATGATGATATTCGAAAGAGAAATTTTATTTGTAATTTTAATTAGGAGACTACATTATAATTTCATTGATAAATGAAGATGAAAAAGGAAGAAATCTTATTTTTAAAAAAATCTTATTGTAATTTCATTTTTTTTTTTTAAACTAGACTTGTACTCCAGTTTCCATTTGAGAATTATATATAAACTAACTCATGTTTGAGATGGGTGCCCTATACAAATAGTACTATCAAAATAAAGGTTGAATTTGACTATCAATTCTCATTTTAATCAATTAATTAAATATTATACGTGATGCCGGCCAACTTATTGAAGGGAAGCCTAGTGTATATATAGTGAGAAAACTAGTGTTGAAATATATAAATAATCAAAGAAAAATTCTTTTTACAATTATGAGTAGGAGATCATTGATGTATGAGGACAAAAAGAGAAAAAATATCATTTTGAAAATGATCTTATTATAATTTTAAAGAAATTATAAATATAACTAAATGGGATTATATGAACAGTACTCCCTACTTGAAGATTGTATATAGAATAACTTATAATTAAATTTACCTATTTCTAGTACTTACACTTATAAATAATAATTTTACAATATATAATTCATGTATCCAAAAAGCGTTTAATTAATTAATTAGTGATATGCAACGCTATCAGCAACTTAAAGATGCATGCATATTTCATTGAATTTGAATCATGCATTATTGGAGACTTTTTTATTTATTTATAAAAACTCGTAAATTGATCATCATGATGATCAAAATGGAATTGATTGTGCATTTTTATCATTACCTACTAAATTAGTGTGTAAAAAAAGTATAATTAATCTACAAGTGAGTTGATTTGCTGCTCATTATCTCACATATTATTCACTATATTTATTTTTATTTATCTTTATTCTTTTTTAATTTTTTGTTTGTTTTATACTTCTTAATAATCTAATCAAGTTCTTCTACTCATTATCTATATACTATATATTTGATAATTGAGAAAAAAATATATTATATGTAATATGTAGTGTGAGAATGATAGTAAATTTTTCTATTTATATGTATAATTGCTCCCGAAACCTCTAAGAGTTATAAATTTTTATTATCTAGTCTTATATAGGGACCATATTACACCTAACAAATCTTGATAAAGTAAAAAAATTTCGAGCAATAATAATAATAATAGCAATAATAAAGAGTCTCTCTCTCTCTCTCTTTTAAAAAAGAAAAAAAGAAAAGAAAGGTATTGAGAGTAACCACTATAGCATTAATCCTTTTTAGATGTGATTATAGGAGCCTATATCTAAATATTCGGTTTGAGTTATAGCTTATTGTTTAATAGGCGAGTTCATCACCACAGTCCTACCAAGATGTTAGTTGGTTCAAAATTCATTCCATAGCCTAAAGGCTAGGCTTTATTCTCACAAGTATATAGTTTTAATTTATATTATTACTCAAATTTCTGATCTCGAAGTTGTAGAATAATAATTCCTACTAACTGAATTATGACCTTGGTGGTGGCGCTATGTAGTCTTAATCAGCATGTGTATAAAAATAAAAACACTTTCAAGATGCGGCCATGAATAATTTGCCGATCGATGTAAAGAAAATTATGAGACGTCATTTTCCTTCAAGTTTCAATACAAACATATGTTTTAATCACTACAAAAAAAAAAAAAAAAAACCAAGCATGGATGCAGTACTAGTCTCTCAAACAAGAGACGCAACAAACACCTCAAAATCTCTTTCTATAAAATATATATACATCTTTTAATGTACAAAAATGCTTAAAATTCTCAAAATAATTAATTGTCACTGTACACCATGCTTTCTCTATTCTCGTTTTGCATTTAATTGGCACAAAGATCTCCTTTCTATTCAAGATTTCAAATCGCTCAAATACTCTACATAAGTATATTTAGAGTACTGTTACATTTATAAAAAATTACAAAAAATTAATTTTACAAACTAAAGTAATTTATTAGATTTATTTTATAATCTGACAAATTATATTAAATTATCAGATCAGTTTATAGAATTATTTTTGTTTTAACCTCTTTGTAATTAGAGTATTTTTCTAATAATTAGCACATTTAAAAACTGTATATATATATTTATATATGTATGTATGCACAATGCTAGGGGCTGCACAGCATATATTATATATATATATTTCAGATATTTAAAAAAAAATACACTCATATACTGGTAAAGACTTTCTTAATTATTAAAAAATAATAAAAAAGTTAAAATACACTAACAAGAACAAAATCAAGCTGAGGCTGGTTAGGTCAAACAATATATAATATTATATGCCCACATTATGATCATGATTACAACATTTTCCATTAGCATTAGTTGACATAAATAGACACATTGAATAAAATCCATTTTTTTTCTTTCGATTTTAAGATCTTAATTATTGAATGTTTGAAAAATGAGACAAAACGAGAAATTTGTGAATAAGAGTAATATAATTTGTAAATAATAGTAAATTGGTTTTAATTATGATATTTTATGAAATTTTAAAAAATTAAAGAAAGAATTTTAAATAAAAATATTATAAAATTAAAAATATTGGTAGAATATAAAATTTTAATATATATTTATTTTAGAATTTTTAAAAAGCTGTTTTTTTTTATATATATATTTTGTTTGAAAGTTAGAAGTTTATACTTACTAGTTTAAAAAAACTGTAATAATTAGGTGGAAAGTGTTTCTTTTTCAAAACTGCTAAATCACCCTAGTAAGTCTTTCTATATAATTTTTTTCAATTTTTTTTTTATTTAGTAATTAATGAAGTATTTTTTTAATGGTGTTGTGAGTTTTTTTCTTTTTTAAAAAGTATTTAAAAATATGAATAAAATAATCAAAGTTAAGTTAAAAAAAAATTTCTTAATCAGGAGAAACTCGTTCTACATCCTCGCGAGACACATAACACTACTTTTCTTTTGTAACGATGTAGAAATAAAATAAAATGGGACGAGATGATTAATCATTACCAAATATCCCCTTATAACTCACTCTAAGCATTCTATATCACTATTATCTATCTTATATTTTAATTTTTAATTTTTAATTTTTAATTTTTTTTAATTTCTATATATTGGAGGAGAGGTAGTTTCAAACTCAAGACCATCATTTAGAGTCTTAGACAGCTGAAAATTATATCATGCCTTTAGCACTTATCTATCTTATTATTGAATAATAATACACTTATAGTTATAACTCTTTTATAATTATTTTATAAATAATCTTGAAACAATAAATAAAAGTATACAGTTGATTTATTAAAAATAAATTTTAATATTATAAAATTACCGTCTATTTCCTCTAGAATTGTAAACTAAGTATAAAATATTCTAATTATATCATTTTTTTTTATAGGAATTATCATTTTTATTTATTATTATCACATGATATCGAAATGTTTGGTACACAGACTACAGAGACCTGCTTTGTGAAATCAAAAGACGAATTAGAACCGTAGAAGTGGGGAAATTGGCGGCCATCAGACCCTGTCAGATCAGATTGTGAATAGTAATAAAAATTAGATAATATATAATAATAAAATATTAAATAATAATAAAATAATAAATAATAATAATAATAAATAATAAATTAATATATTTTAAAAATATTTAAAATACTTTTAACTGCCAAACGTAACCGTAGATGCCACTTGCCATCTTCTTCGGGCGGGACCCACCAAAAGCTGCAACCCCGATTGAATTCTCCGGAGAGAAAGAAAAGGGCAGGCATGATGGCGACGATCCCCCCCAGATGGGTGGGGCGGTGAAGATGCGGGTTTTGTGGGGGTCGGCTCGTAGGCCCCGCCGTAATAACAAAACAAAACACGCGCATTCCTGCTCCTATTTGTATTTTTTTTTTTCAAATTTGGAATCCAACCCTCATCCGTCCGATCAGCATCATCGTACGACTTTTATTAAAACCTTACCTAAGCCGATGACGTCACGTGGCGGGCTCTCTCCTTTTCTGCCTTGACGTGGACCGCATGTGCTTGTGCTTGACACGTCAGCAAAACATAGCAACTTTGGACGCCTCTGTCACAGACTCACAGCCCCCTCGCTGTTCTGTAGTCAAATTAAGTGTGAAGTATTGATATATCAAAAAAAATAAAAAATGTGAAGTATAGATCGGATTAGATGACGGCCGTTGGATTGGAGGAGAGAGTGGGGTTTTGCAGCTTTGCTTCGTTGGTTCGGCTCTTGTGAAATTCCGTTGCGGGACCCACTAAATCTCAGTTAAATAACGTGGCCCACTTCCTTTTGTCGTGTTTGTTTCGATGTGAATAGAGAGGGCATCATATTCTTTTCCAAATCTCCTCCGACCTGAACAGAGATATGCTGTTCCAGTTCCATTGCATTGACTCCAACACAATATTCACGTGGCATTTTCATTTTTTTTTATAAATAATTCTTTTTATAGTTAATATTTATTAAATTGCATTATAGTCCATATAAAAATTTTATTTCATAATTAAATAAAATAAATTTTTTAGATTTTTAAAATTTCATATTTATAAATAAAAGTGTTTTAATCAATTTTATTCTAAAATAAAGATTTTTCTATTTGTTTATTATTTGAATTATAAAAGAGTTCAACTTTTTAGACTATCTGTAGCATTATTTTTTTTTTTATAACGAGGATTGACACACGAGATAGTATCTTGTATTTTATAAAAGAAAATGCTACACTACATTTTTATGAATTAAAACATCATTTAATTCCTATGTTATTTTTATCACGTGTTTAACATATGATCTACGCTTTGAGAGATGAAAATTAAAAAAAAATATAGATGATTGGGACAACATAATTGACCCCTAAACTCATAAGTGTGTTTGAGATGGGAGTTGTGCAGCACACAAATTTGAATTATTAAGGCAAACGCGGGAGAGATTGGACTTTGGAGCGTGGAGTGGGCATGATTATTGATTACAATAGGGAAGGCCGGCGCCTAGTAGAAGGGACCACTGCACCTAATATTATTCTCCCAAAAGGAGCGTACTTCACCGAGAAAAATGAAATAATTAAAACTTCAGCTAGGCTGGTTTTTCTGGGTATGATTTTGAAAGCTAGAACATGTGACATGTTTTCATTGTTTGGCAAAATGTTATTCGAATTGATTCAACTAGGTAGTTTGCAGTCCTGGGATTTATGGTTGAAACATCTGGGATCACTTTCTGGTTTTCTAGTTTCAGTCATCATAGAAAGGCTGTATTTTGCTTTCCCATAATAGAACAATTTCCTATCATATTATCAGCATTTATTTCTATTATCAAAGGACCTGCCTGGATTTTTATTTTTTCGTTTAGTCAACCGAGGTTAGAATTTTATAAGTAGTTAGATAATTTGTAAATAGTTGTGAGATAGTTTGAGTTGAGTATTTTGTAGGATTTTGAGAAATGAGAGGAAAAAAAAGTAAATAAAAATATTATATGTTAAAATATTATTTTATAATATATATTTTTTTTTAAATATGAGAATTTTGAATTATTTTTTATTTTTTGTTTAAAAGTTTAAAAAAATATAATGATTAATTTAAAAAAATTGTAATGATTAAATTTCTAATGCTTGTATTTAAATTATATTTGGAAAAGAAATGGAATTGATGAGATTAACTAGATGATATGAGAATTTTAAAATGAGATTTATTTTTAAAATGAGAATTGAGCAATCTCATCACTTATATATCTTGTTATGAATGCAAGAGTAAAGTCTACCAAGACTCGGTCCCAGAAGATTGAAAGGTTGGTATGCATCGGTGCAGTAAAGAAAGGTGGGAAGAGATTTTTATCGAGGAGTAATGTTATGTATAGTCTCCATTTAGAGACTATTAATGCAAGTTTAATTGATTTTATCTTTGAAATTTTTTTATATTACGATAATACCCCTCTTAAAATGATATGTTACTTTTTTACATTTAATGAAGGGTATACATATATATATAT
This sequence comes from Platycarya longipes, assembly GCA_036559045.1. Classification (NCBI taxonomy): domain Eukaryota; kingdom Viridiplantae; phylum Streptophyta; class Magnoliopsida; order Fagales; family Juglandaceae; genus Platycarya; species Platycarya longipes. Next base: position 15,230,636 of record CM071799.1, on the reverse strand, counting down.
ATATGCAATTTCCAAATAGAAATTGTAAATAGAATTTCTCTTTATCGCTACGGCTTGAATGAACATAAAACAATGATATTGGGACATGAATAATTTGAAAGACAAGATAGAAAATAGGGTGGGGATAGAACGTAAAATTAGGAGGGAGATTGAAAGACAGAAAAGTGAGAGAAGGGGGTTGGATTAGTAATTGGAGAAAACCAACATTAAAAGAGCTATGGACAAAATTAAGCCATAGAGTTTTAAGGTTTCTCCATAAAGAACTCCTTTAGAGTAATTGTATAGAGTTTGATGAGAATGGAGCGTGTAAAAAGAAAAACAAATAGGGCCGAGACATTTATTGCACTAACAAATAAAAGGGTGGGGGCACTTAAATTAAGGAATAGTAAAAGAGGATAGGGTGCAGGTGTAGGGTGAATGGGTGATTGATAGGAGACATGATGTGAGTCAGGGTATGGACATAATGTCAGAAAAGAAATGCAAGGAAAGAAGGGAAATAGTCGAAGGAAAAAACAAATGACTGACACACACAAAGTAACTTTGGACTTATCACATCACCGTAGACCAAAAGTCCTATATAAAAGGACTCGACTAAATGACAAAGGGGGCTCTCTTTCTCCTTCAATCTTGGCTTCAAGTTCTTCTTCCTAGGGATGCTCAGAATATTCTTTAAACGGGATTTTCTTCTCAGCAATTTATATATTTTCTTGTACAATAAGATACGAGATATAGTAAAATATTTGTTATAATAGATTCTTCTCTCCAAATGCCTGTGGACGTAGGTATTATGTCGAACTACGTAAATTGTAAGTTTATTTTCTATTTATTTAATCTATTATTCACATGTGCGTCGTTACCGTACAATCGTACCGAATCATCGTCAGGGGCCCCAAACCACACCAAACGAATCTCCGATTGCCTCATGAGTTGAGAATGACTATTTTTTTCGTTCCGGTCTATTGGCTGATTTTTTTAGTGTCAACAGTGATGTCGTCTATGAGATCTAACGACTTTGTAAGTCGAATGTGGGAGAATGATGACTTTCTGGTGTGCTAAATAAATCTCTAGACGAACCATCAAGTTTCCTCCAGATAAGTATATCCAACTACTCTACTTTCATTTTTCTTTATTACTGACATCGCAACAATAAGGCTCCCGCCATAAAACCTCGGGATTGGCAATGTGCGGGCTCTTATCTCTGAATCATTCATCTTTGATTTTTCTCACTCGGGATATAGTTTGTACATGAGTCACAAACACCCGAATGAAACACATGCAAATATTGTGCACTTAAGTGCACAATACCTCTAATATTGGAAAACATCCACGCAGGGCGTGAAAGGCACTGTGCACTTAGGTAATGGCCCCTCACGTCCACTATGCATGGCACGCACAGTGCCCTGCACAATACACGTAAGTTGTATGGCATTGTCCGTGCCATGCACGGTGCACCATGGGCACGCAGCGAACTCGTCTGGCACTGTGCGTGCCATGCAACCATGTAAGTTGTATGGCATTGTGCGTGCCATGCACAGTGCACCATGGGCGCACAGCGAACTCGTCCGGCAACTCGTGACGTCCCTGCCACTAGTTCGGTGGTTGCGCCAGCGTCCACCATATGGACTGCCAGCAGACTCTGGCCCCATCGCCACGATCCCACCTCGAAGGGCCATGAACAGTGGTTCTCAGAGGAACCACGTCAGGTGAACTGGAGGGAGCACGTTGTGCCAAGGCCAAAAGTCCCTCAGACAGGCTATATTGTGGCTAGAAATGATAGGTAGATTTATCGGCGGCCACTAGCGAACCACTGGCAGTTTTTGTCGGCAAGGGTTCATTACCCAGCTCAAAACCAACCCCCAGGTTCCCCTCCACGACGTGCATGAGCTCGATCACTAAGAAGGGTTGATCGAGACTCACTCCCGAACCCAGGGTTGCACCATCCACTCGGGATTCACTCCCGAGCCCAGGACCACACACGGGACTCCCCTCATAGACTCAGACCCAACCGTTCGGCTCAGCAACATGTATGAACTCCTCATCACATTGGACTTGGGACCCAGCGCGTGGACTTTTCACCTTGGCTCGATACGCATGGAGCATGAACTAACTCGACAAACTCTCATGTCACACACGAAAAATCCCCTGCAAACATTGGGCCCAGATATACATGGACTTAGAGGTTTACTGAGCCCCACCCTCTCCATGCCTCACCACCACGAGCTCAGTTCTAAATTCTTTTTTTTTTTGGCACTTGGCTCAAACACAGCACCATGCCTCCACTGGGCTCAGATCAGAAGTGGGCTCAGATCAGAAGTGCCAATGCACTACCATGGCCTCCACTGGGACCTTCATAGCTTAGCACTTCACTTGGATTGAGCATCAACTCGGATAGCACCCCACCAGCTCCAACCTCCCTTCATTAAATTCCCCAACGCATGCATGAGCTCGAACACAGACCCTCCATGTGCAAGGATGGCAGCTCCCATGTACATGCACTAAACTCATAAGATACTCTTCATTGGTTTGGACCAACTGCGAATTATAATGCTTGGAACTACCTACATGGTATAGACATCATTGCTTGACAAAAAAAAAAAAAAACCAATTTGGACACGACAACTGCTTGAATAAAGGGACTCGACAAATATAGACTTGGCTCGGACTATACATGTTACTCGAACTATGCATGAGGCGGACTCGACAAGCACAGGGGTAGACTTAACAAACCATGGACTTACAAGAAATCGAATCCAGCAGCTACAAATCTTCGGTTTGTCTTTTTCACAATGTGTAAGTTTATTTTTACTAACAAAGTTGTTTTCTGTAGCACAAAATGCTGGCGCACGGCCCTTCGCCCCAAAAAAGCAACACAGCACGGACAAATAGACTCCATCAACACCTCTTCCGAGGTGATGGTCAGGCACTAGTCCCGCGCCCTTAACTCACACTCACGATGACATCTCCTACGGGCTAACGGTCGGGCACTAGCCCCTTCGCCCTCAACTCATCCTCGTGATGACTCCTTTGCGGGGTAATGATCGAGCACCAGTCCCATGCCCTCAACTCACCCTAGTGATGACACCTCCTGCAGGGTGACAGCCAGGCACCAGTCTCGCACTTTCAACTCACCCTCGCTGTGATTCCTTCCGCGAGGTGATGGTCGGGACCAGTTCGGCACCCTCAACTCACCCTCATGATAACTACTCCTATGGGGTCAAGGTCGGGCCGTCCCCGAGCTTCAGTAATCCCTCACAATGAAAAGCAAAACAAAGACACCAAATAATCGTACGCGATCGAGCCAATCTCTTGTCATCTTAGAGCTATGCGCTTCCACGTTCGCGGTTGAGTCTATCTCCAGCCACCCTCGAGCTCCGCACTCCCACGATTCACGGTCGAGTCTATCTCTCGCCACCTTCGAGCTACGCATTCCCACGTTTGCAGTCGAGTCCATCTCTCACGCTTAAGTACCATGCTCCCACATTCGTAGTTAAGTCCATCTCCCGTCATGCTTGAGCTCCATGCTCACACTCTACGCGATTGGAAGCTCTTGAATACTAGCTTTTATTTCAATTTTCTTTTTAATAGCTTTTGTTGCATATTCTATTTTTAAAATTCCTAAGATCCTTAATTGAGGCATACGGCCCTTAAGAATCTCGGAGTATTGTGAAGGAAAAAATAAGTAGGGTCTAGATATTTATTGCACTACCAAATGAAATGATGGAGGGCGCTTGAATTAAGGAATAGTAAAAAGGGATTAGGGTATAGGTGTAGGTGATTGATAGGAGACATGATGGGAGTCAGGGAATAGGCACAATGTCCAAAAAGAAAGGCAAGGAAGGAAGGGAAATGACAGAAAGGAAAAACAAATGACTGATACACGTAAGGTAACTTCAAACTTATCACATTACAGCAAATCAAAAGTCTTGTATTAAAAGATCTCAACCAGATGACAAAAGGATCTCTCTCTCTCTCCTTCAATATCGACTTCAACTTCTTCTTCTTTCCAAGGACGCTTGGAATCTTTTTTGAATAGGATTTTCTTCTCATCAATTTATACATTTTCTTGTACAGTGAGATATGAGAGACAATAAAATATTTGTTATAGTGGATTATCCTTCCCAAACGCCCATAGATGTAGGCATTATGCCGAATCATATATAGCCGCACCGAAACACCGTTAGGGGCCCTAAATAATACCGAACAAAGCTCAAATCACCTCAATGGGCCAAGAATGACTCTTTCTCTAACCTTGACTTATTAGCTAATTTTTATAGCGTCAACAGAGAGATTGTAACAAATTTGATTTATAGTAGATTTATACTAAATTTATACCCAAAACCTGTAGATGTAGGTCTTAATGCCAAACCTTATAAATCAGTGCCTAACTTATTCTCAGTTATTTATAATTAAGCAAGTCATCAATGAGAGTTCTAAGCACATGATCACCACAACGTGAGAAAAGAGAGAGACATTCCATTATATTGCTGGCATTCAAACCTTACCCAAAAATTCTCCAAGATAACTAATTTGAAAGACAATTGAATTCAAGCCAAACTAATTACAAATTACGTGCTAAAATATTACAAGGATCTACCATATAATACGTTTACTCTTGAATTGATTCGTAAGATTTGCCATCACTATTTTCCTTCGCCTCACTTCATAAGAACAATGAGATTATGGATATGACTTCCACGGCTAAGAAATTATTAAAAGTCATTTCCATTTGGAAAGAGAGTTGGTTTTGAATTTTTCAAAACATGAATTTATTTGATTGTTTTCAATAGTGCATGATAATTATTTCCCACTTCCCGTTGGTGAGGCTATGTAACCATACAAGTACAATGAAATAAACATGGCATATATAGTGACATGGAATTCTCGGAAATTTCCCAATCCAATATATGTACATTCATTCCAACATCAACCTTTAATTATGACAAGATTTCTTTGCTTTGGTTGGTAACTTGGTATTCCTAGCTAACACGTTTTTATTAAGTATAGCGCACTACGTAGGATTTGTAATTGTTCTAACTAATTAAGTTTAATTATCATAATCTTGATTCCAGCACTTGGTTGGCATCCTAGCTACACGAGTATCTCGCTACCAATATTAATTATGTCTAATTTCGTCTTGTAATAATGCCTGCTGTTGAGATCAAGTTCCAAGGTCCAATATTACTGGATCCTCAGATTACTGATTACGATAAATGAAGTTAATTGGGCCTCTAATGGGTTATCGATCAGGCTTTTGATAGATCTGCGCAAATAATTTGTCTTCTGGGCCTGGCAGTTTTGCCTCTGCATAATTAATTAATTTGGTGTTAATTCTTCTGGATTTCTTTTAGATGGATCAGTACTATATGGATCTAAGATGAGAAATGATATATATAAGTTCTAAATGCACCAGTTTTATATAAATATTTTATAAAAATATGGATTCCACCATAAAAAGTGTAAAAAAATTCACTTTTTTATTTTTTTATTTTTTATGGAGCTCACGTTATTGCAAAATGGTTGTACAATATTTGTATATTTGAGATTTGTACCTAATATTACTAATTTACTCGTCTAAAATAGTAGCAACCTATCCATTTTACATGAAGAACACAATGTTTCCTTATCATCACAACTTAATCTACAACCCCTTTCTTTTCTATCTGCAATTTGGTCGTCTAAAGTTAATGGCTTTAACGACTATGTGCGGATGATATGTAATTTACTAGAACTTAATTAGCATATTGAGAGTGGTCCAACCATCAAAATCTGCAATTTTTTATAAGGGTGAGAGGTTCAAATCTGATTCTCTTACTTGGAGGCCAAACCTCACATCATCTGTTTCAAAGGACCTTAGCAATATATAAGACCCATCTTATTGTAATTGCATTTGAAGCTGTCAACGTCGCCACACCATTTTTGGACAAATTAATAACTATTCCAACTTTCTTTTTTTACTCCAAATAATTTACATAAGTTCACTTAGAATATTTTATAATTTTGTGTAATAGTAATGAAATGATTTGAATTAAAATATTTTATTAAATCCTTTTGAGAAATGAGAGAATGAAAAACAAATAAATAAAATATTATAAATTTAAAATATTATTTGAATATGATTTTTTAATATAATTTTTATTTTGAAATTTTGATTTTCTTTTTTTTTTTTAATTTTGTGTGTGTTTTGTTTGGATGTTTGAAAAAGTTGTTATAAGTATTGTGTTTATATAATGATTAGGTAAATGACTGAATAAAAATATTGATGATTTGAAATTGAAATTATTTTATATTTAAATGATATTTTAAAAGAAAATTATGAGAAATTTTGAAAATATATGAGAATATCTAACTAAGTGTCCAAACAAACACTTGTCTCGTTTGTTTTTATAAATAAGTTGAGTTAAGATTAAAATTAAAATTTGAATAAAATTTTACTATAATATATTTTTTAATATATTTTTATTTTAAAATTTGAAAAGAATTATTTCTTTTATTTTGTATGAAAATTTTAAAAGAATTATACTAATTAAATGAGTGAGATAAGTTGAAAGGAGTAATGAAAATAATTGTTAATCTTCCAAAAAAATTATCTATATACAAATCTTACTTTTAATGCACAACAAATTCAGCACTAAAGTAGATTTCATAAAAAAAATAATGTTTTGATTTTTTTTTTTTGGCAGGAATGTTTTAATTTTTTACAACTTTACTAACGAGACTTGCAAAATAATTATTTTTACAACCTTATATACAATCATATTTTCAATTGATCGTGATGTTTTTGTAAAAGATATATTATTTTTATAAGTTATTTTATAATATATATATATATATATATATATATATTATGTAAAATATATTTGAAAAGAAAATATAGCTATCGCTTTTCATAAATGTTAACATCTTTCTCGAAAAGAGAGGATATCAGCTACTTACGACTCTTTCGGATAGGTGTGAGCAGCCCCAACCGGACCCGCTCCCCATCCCATCGGGACTTATATAAATATGTTTAATTATAAAAATAAATATAAATATTTATATAAATAAATTGTATAAATAATCTGTTAGAATTGTATTCATTTTATTGCATTTCATTGACTTTTTAGTCCAATTTTTATATATGAAATCAAGATAATGTAATAGTCTTATTTAAATAATGTGAGATAAAGCTTCGTTTGGATTCGGAGATGAGATGAGTTTAGTTTATTTCTTAATATTATTATTATTTTGAGATTTGAAAAATGTGTATTGGGATTTGAAAAAAGTGTATTGGGAATTGAAAATGTGTATAAAAATTTGTGTTTTATATAAAAAATTATAAAAATATAATAATGAAATGTAGATTAATTGAGATGAGTTGAGCTCATCTTCCAATACAAACGGGCCTACTCTATGCAATAAAGTGAATACAGCTCTAATAAATACATGGTTTTTAAGTTATGATTATATTCATAAATTTTAATTTACAATTTAAATTATGTGACCATTTCCAAAGTCTTTTAGCCCAACAGACCATAGGTACCATTGGAGGGGAGGACTGATGAGGTGTTCGATCTTGAACTCCGGCATTGAGGCTTTGGATAATAATAAGCCTTCGTTTATTATTGCTTTATTCCCCATTTATTTTTAATCTAGATTCAAATACAAAAAGAGGAAAAAAATAAATGGATAGTAAAACAATAGTAAATAGGGGTAACGGTATCATTAATCATAGAAAAAAAGGAGAAAAGTCAGAATAAAAATATTATAAAGTTATAATATTTTTATAATATAATTTTATAATATAATTTTTATTTTATGATTTGAAAAGTTAAATTATTTTTTATATTTTTTTTTTGAAATTTAAAAAAGCTATAATGATTTAGAGTACTCTCATCCGGTCTCTTAAAATAGAGAGATCCTTATTATTTGGGGATCATTTTTATCCCCACATCCGCTTCCCAAATTGAAGAAGGGTTTGATATTAGGAACAATCGTCTCCCATATATTGAGGATTATTGTTCCTTCCTATCCTTTCGTTGGTCCCTCTCTCTCTCTCTCTCTCTCTCTCTCTCTCTCGCACTATAGCCATGCACGAAGTTCTTCCATCCCCAGCTCTATCACCAGTCATTTCGTTATTTCTTCCGCGTGCTCGTCTCTGGTAAGATCAAACCCTAACCTAGGGTTTACAAATTTGTTTCTCCCTTTTTTGTGCCTCTCTATCTAGAGTTAGCAACGCCTCCACTTTACAATTCATATTTGTTCATTTTTGGACTTCTTGATACTCAAATGATCTAGGATTAGTGATGCCTCCACTTTTCGATTCATACTTGTTCATTTTCAAACTTCTTGATACTTGAATTGTTTTGATTTGTGCCATTGATATTTGGGTATATATTGTTGGTGATGTTTGACCATCGTATTAAAGGATTTGTGCCACATAAGCCCTTTTATTGTTCAAAAATGTTTTCTTGTGCTCTATTTGGCTATGTTATCCATTGATATGGTCTAGGGTTTGGCTAGAAATTGTGGCTATTTGACTATGTTCTTCATGGTAATCTCAATATTAATATGGGTCTTATTTCACCTAATATTCTAGAAGATTTCCAAAGAATATGTTTACTGTTTATGGTTGTTTGGCTATGTTCTAGAGACATTTGTTTATTTTTAGAATAAGAAACTTTATGAATCATTCTTTGTTTTTCTATGCTTTCTATTTGGTTATGTTTTTCATTAATGCCATTGATGTTTGGCTAAAAATTGTGGCTATTTGGATGTGTTCTTAACTTATTTTGTGTCGCATAAGCCCTTGAATTTTTTCCATTGTTTTTCTGTGCTTTCTGTTTGGCTATATTTCTCATTAATGCCATTGATGTTTGGCTTGAAATTTTGGTTGTTTGAATATATTCTCAACTTAATTTGTGCCGCATGAGCCATTGAATTTCTCCATTGTTTTCCTCTGTTTTCTGCTTGGCTATGTTTTCCATTGATGCCATTAATGTTTAGCTAGAAATTGTGGTTGTTTGGCTATGTTCTCAACTTAATTTGTGCTGCATAAGTCCTTGAATTTCTCCACTGTTTGGCTATATTCTCCATTGATGCCTATTACCTTTATGTTCTCCAAAGCTGCCTATTTTATTTTATGATGCTCTATTTTTGGTGCTTACATTAATTTGTCATTGACACTTTTTATTTGATATTGTGTTGTGTGGGTTCTGTCTTGGCCCTTACCTTGCAGCCTACGATTGTTAGGACTCAAATTGAAACTTTTTTATGCCTATTGTCATTTGTTGGTGCTTATTGACCCTTAGCATTGTTGCCTTCAATTTTTGAGCCTCAAATTAGAACTTTTTTTATGCCTTTTGTCATTTGTTGGTGCTGATTGACTCCTAGCATTGCTGCCTTCGATTTTTGGGCCTCAATTTCACACTTTCCCATGTCTATTTTTACAATATTTGGTGCTAATTGGGTTTGAGATTGCTGCATTGTTTGTTTAGGAATTTATTTGATTGTTGGTGATGTACTTCCTATCATGATGGTTCTTGAGATGGATGTCTAGTTGTTAGGCTATGATGAGTGGCTCAATTAACGAGTGTTTAGACATGAGGTGCCATTGATATGGTGAGATAATCCGTGAAGCCCATATGACCAGCAATTGGCAACCGATCTTCATGATTTTGCAGCCATTTATACATGCCTCGTGTTGGGCAACTGCTATTACATTATAATATTTACCACTTTGAGCTCCCAAAATTATTAATCAACATATTTTAGCGTGTCTATATATATTTCGTCTATTTTTATTTATGTTTGTCTACAAACTTGAAGCAAATACAACTCCAATGCTTGGGTCAAGTAGTAGCACAACCAATATATCACACTCAGGAAACAATCGTCGCAATGAATACCTAATATGTTTATGTGGTATTAAAACATGTCGTCGAACAACTTACACTGAAGAGAACGAGGGCCGCCGATTTTTCGATTGCTAAAACTATGAGATTAGTTTTGGTAATCTCATTGTTCTTGACAAAATTTCTTAGTTTTAGCATTTATGATTAATTGTAAGTTTCGTAGGCTAGCCAGATTTGTAGATTCTTTTGCTAGTATGACCTAAAAATACCATCATATGGACATAAGACAATAAATTGACTAAAGAATGAAGTTCATAAGATACAAATCTCGTCGAACGTCCAAAGCAATATCGTTTGAAAATTGACATGGAGAGAAGTAAGCAAATAGTAGAGAAGACAAGTTTTTTAGTTTGTATTTTAATGTCATGATCACTTGTAATAATTTTGTATTTTGAAAAATTTTGAGCGCGCCCTACTTTTATTTGTTATTAAACAGTACATTGAATTAGTTGTAATATATTTAATTTGTGCATATATATTTTTTTGGGACTTATATTTATTTAATTGTAGAAAACTATTTATTATTATCGTATTTTTTTAATTGATGGGTATAATCTTATTAAATTTATGTAATCGTGTACTTTGAGAAAAATATTACATATAGTTTTTGGTAGGCAATTGAAACTGGAAATAACTAGAACAAGAAAAAGTTAAAAGAGTAAGTGGTTAAGAATGTAAATGGAGATGAGAACAAAAAGTAATAAAGAAATAATAGAAGAATGTTATTTTAATAGAATAGAGAAATTATAGGAAATGAGATGTAGGAAGTTTTTGAAAAAAATGCTAAGGAATCGTGATTTTAGTTAAATTTTAGGATTTGAGATAGGAGATGGGATATGAGTGCTCTTACTAATAATTAGATAAGAAAAAGTTGAAAATCTAAAATTGAGAAATGCATATAATTTTAGCATTTGGAAGTTGAGATGAGATATGATGAGATTAGATGAGAAGATTTTTCAATCTAAATAATATCTAAGATTATGCTTGTTGCTTATCATCCTTTTCCTCCATATTATATAAGTATTCTCTCCCATAAAATCGCTAAATATAATCTTAATTTAATCTTTTGAAAAGATATGGGATAAATTATTTTAAAAAAAGAGTTATTTATTTATTTATTTATTTTAATCATACTTATTTTTGAAAGGATTTGTATAAATATTATATATCATGAGTCAAATCATATTCCACTCTTTCTCATCACTCTCTTTCTCACATTGCATTCGGGTTTTAAATTTGGAATTATATAAATTTTTTGTTTTCTTTTTTTAATATAATAAAACATTGTTCATTCATTTATAAATGAGATATTACAATTTTGATTTGAGACATACAAATTAATTATTACTATTCAAGCTCTCCAATCATAAATGTGACTAACATGGTCTTATTCATTGTTGTATCCTCTCCAAACTAATTGTCTGAAAAATATCACTCTATTATAGAACACTATCTAAAACCAAAAAAAAAAAAACCTGCACTCCATGAAATGGAGGACAACATTCTACAGACTTAAGTCCTAAAGACAATATTTTTTTAACAAAATCAGAAATAAATGACATAATACATAAAATGAAAAAATAATGAATTACAATTTGAAAAGCTGTGGATATGCATTTTCAACCATGGAGGAAAATAAAAATACCAACACAAAGACTATGGTGATGTGTGAGGGATATGCGCCACCCTTGGAGTATGGTAAATAGTCGGATCTAAAAAAGTCGGTTGCCCTGATCCCAGAAAAGTCGTGTGTTGTGGCAAAAAAGCACCCATAGTGGTAGGGTGTGCATTTCACTCTCCTGCTTTGAGCCATTAAGTTTGGCAAAGTTCTTCGCCCATCTTAAGGATCGGCGCCTTGAGAATCTTTCTGAGGGCACGTGGCGGTCACTGGATGTCGAAGAGAAACAAATTGGCCTTTCACCATACTTTACATTGAAAACAACCAAAAAAAAAGAAAGAATGGGAGGTGTTGTGCAAAACACACACACCGCAATGATTGTAAATAAAAGTGAAAGCAAACACAATCAAGTACACGACATACAATATATGTGGTTGGACAAATTGCCTATATCCATAAAATTGAAAAAATCTTATTAACCAGAGGAAATTATAATCACTCAATCTCAACTCACTTTTTAGGATTTTTTGCTATCTCACACAATATGCACTCACTAGACAGTTGTTCTCTCTTAAAATATGTTGAAAGCCGTGTATAAGCAGTTAAATATAATATATTTATAACAAAACGGTACTGGAAACCCTAACTTCAAAATTCTTGCAATATTTGCTCGAGCTAAATGTTGAGTGAAACTCTCTGTTTAAATATCACTTGAGCTAAGTATAGAGTGAGAGTCAAACGAGATTTCTGATATTCGATTTTTAGCTCTCATACCAGTCTCCACATACAACCCAACAATCTCCCACTTGGAGACTGAGTCTCCACACGCTAGCCCTTGTTTCCAACTAACCCATATTATCTTTACAGCTCACAACTCCCGTCTTCAAATCAGAGAAAGAACTGAAGTCGAGCCCGACTTCTGTCTTCCACGTACATCGTCCTTAGTCAGCACATCCACTAAGCGATTCATAATTGCCATTGCACTAAGAGTATTTGGTCTTGAACCATTCTTGGCAATCTCAACCAACTTCCCCAAGCTTACATGAGGAACGATAAAGCTAACTTCCTTTGATTTCCTCATAAGTTTCCTACGATCAAGCCTGTCCTTTTGTATTCTTGTATTTCCTTGTACATCATTGGATCTTGATGTTAAATACAAAGAGTTAGATCTCTTACTATGCACTAAAATTAGCGTACCCTTGATGATCTTCCAAACTCCTCCAGAGAACGCACCTGCATCACCGCTGTCTTTAAGTTATCCTACATATCAGGTTTTTCTTTAAATCTAGAACGTTTCTGACTTATTGTAAAGTTCACACGCCCTTATTTGGAAGTGTAATGCGCACATCACACACTCCGACTATATCCAGTACTTTTTCATCAGCCATATACATCTTTCCAAAATTACCAGCAACATAATTTTGCTTGATCTCTCGATGTGAGGTGCTATGGAACAAAACCCCTGAATCCAACACCTAATCATCAATCGGACTATGCACTACAAGAAGTAGGGCATCATGAATTTCTTTTGCTATTACATTCGTATAATCGTTTTCATCACTTTTTTTTATTCTTGCAGTTTATCTTGATGGGGCCCGGCTTGCCACAACTCTAGCATGTGATATGCTGTCTAGATCTCGTCTTGCTCATCCCTCTGTTCTTGAAGCTCGACCTGTTATGTCCTTTGTCCCGATTATCAACATTCAGGGCCGATCCCAAGCTTAAAAATTTACCAAAGTCTCTCCTATGTACCTCTTCAGTAAGATCATGTTATGTACATCGTCGTAGTTTAATTTCATCTTGCTAGCTGAACTACTCATAACCATCTTCATGGCCTCCCACCTATTTGGCAAGGATTCCAGTAGAATTAACGTTCTGATATTATCATCAACTCAATCTCTATAAAAGAAAATTAATTTGTGATCATGATGAATTCATTCAAGTATTGGGCCACAGATATACCTTTCGACATTTTCAGTTACTCTTTTCATCAAGTGCAATTTATTATTTGTCAATGGCTTTTCATATATACCAGATAATATCTTTATAAGACCCTCTATGGTTTTCTCCTTATTGACATTGTGTGTCACTGTCTGGACAAGGTTAGCTGAACAATCCCCAGAGCTTGTCGATCTAACATAGTCCACTTAGTATCATCCACACACTCATCGACTTCTTTCGAATAGTGGAAGGTGGAACTTCTTCCCATAGAGATAGTCTTCGATTTGCATATTCTAATATCTAAAATCAGTACTGTCAAATTTCTCGATTTTGGGTGTGTTCACTTTACCTTTAGCCATTGTTCTCTTTCAGATCTAACTTTGACTCTTAATATTAGTTGTTGTGCAAAATACACACACAAATAATGACAAATAAAAGTGAAAGCAAATACAATCGAACACATGACACACAGTATAAGTGATTTGATAAATTGCCTACGTCCACAGAACTGCATAAATCTTATTAATTATAGGAGATTACAATCACTCAATCTTAACTTATGAGTTTTTTGCTATGTCACACAATATGTACTCATTAGACAATTGATCGTTCTCAAAATATGCTGAAAGTCATGCATAAGTAGTCAAAGATAACATATTAATAGCAAAAGGGGATTGAAAATCCTAATTTTAAAATTCGTATGATATTCGCTCGAATTAAATGTTGAGGAAAACTATGTCTAAATATCACTTGAGTCAAGTGTCGAGTAAGAGTCAAACGAAATTTTTTTCGCTCGATTTTTAACTTTTAAATTAGCTTCCACATGCAATTTAGAGGAGTCAAAATTCTTTTTACCTTTGAGCAATTTGATGTTAGGGAGTTTGTAGAGAGAAAACCGTCAAATTTTTGATTGTTGATTCTAGGATATTTTGGAGTTTCTCTCCATTATTGAATTCAAACCTTTATTGCATAAGTTCAAATATCTCCCAAGTCGACCGCAACTTGTCGATCACAATTGAGATTAGTGTCGGTGAATTAGCATCACCGATCCATTTTAGTGAGTGTGACAAGGATTTTAGTGAGTGTGACAAGGGATTTTTCATTCTTTTCTTCAGTTTGCTGTTTGGTTAACAAATTAAATTGTAGGTATCTCATATTTTCTCAACTATAGACACAAATTGTGTATCCTATTAGAAACTTCCATAATTTAATTTATAAATTTATAGATTATTTTCAACTCTTTTCAAAATTATAAATGAAAAATAGTTAAAAAAAACTAAAAAATATTATTATAAAAAAATCTCTAAAATAAATAAAAATTATATTCATCATTCATATATTATATACTACACTTAAATTTTTTATTTTTATTTTTATTTTTTTTATTTTTTATTTTCTTTATTTTATCTTTTTAATAAATATTGATATATGAATGATGAGAAAAAAAATTCTTTGATTTAACGATAATAAAATTAGAAAAAGTAATGCATGTTGTATAGTAGGATGATAAGCAAAAGAGTGCTTTGGTTTTAGGCAAAGCTTTAGGAAAATATTTAAAATTTAATATGAAGAAAAAGAAATGATTAGATGTATGATAGGATTAGTGGGATGCAGCGATGATTGCACTGAAAAGTATTTTTGAAAAAAATCTCGGTCAACTTTTGAGAGTGTCTTTTTGGCATTAGAACCTTCCAGACGAGACGTGGAATCAATTCTACTCTGCACTTTCTTTCATAATTAATAAGTTTGTGAATGTAAAGCATATTGTGGCCCAACCCTTCGCAGAAAAAACAAAGTATCTTTCGTAATGCTTCTTAAAATCAGGAGAAATAAAATAATAATATGTTTATATATAAAGTACTATAATAATTTATGAATTAAAGTGGTATAATTAACTAAACTTATTTTATCATATATATATATATTTTAAATACGACTATAAACATTTTAATAATTATATATAAAGTAATATCAAATGAATTTTAGTTTGGACATTAAGATAATAAGCAGTGCTATACTGTCGTCTGAATAATGCTGCTCTATTGTATTATTAGTGTCAAACTAACATTTTTTTTTCTATTCATATTTCTTTATTATTTTAAATTCTTTTCTAAAAATATAAAAACATATTAATAATCACTTTCTTAATTATTAAGTAAAAAAATTTTAAAAAATTAAAACACATAAAGTATCAAAATAAAATATCAAAATTAGTGAATAAAATAGTATTATTCCAAAATTATTGGATAATGATCTAATAAAAAATATAATAAAATGTATTTTAGAAAAAATGATATTTCTCATGTTTAATTTTGTCATCTTCCGTTGAAATACTTATATAATATATTATAAGTAAGTTTATATATCAATCACTTAAATAAACTCACTTGAAATATATTATTCCAACAAATATTACCAGATATATGAATTATGATGAAGTTAGTTTTCATTGGGACAGTGACTCTTGAACCCCGTTGGCCCAACCAAAAGTAGGTGGTACAACCGTAATTATGAGTCGTCGGCACCCAAACCAAGTGCGAACAAAGACCAAATTTACGAATCGAACAGTGTATTTCTTTTTGACCAAAAATGGAACATAGTCGTGAATCGTGATACACTTATTTTCACAATATTATTTTTGTAAATTATTTTATAAAATTGCCAAAAAATTATTGTGCATAAATCCTTTTCCATACGTGATACGCGAGAGGAGTGGGGGAGGAACGAGCGCAGAAACGAGAAGCAACTTCCACTCTCGGACCGTGCCTCTTCTGCTCAGACCGAGGCAAAGTTCACCTTTTCTTTTGTTTGTTTTTAGTTGTTATTGTATATTTTATCTGTTTGATTTTAGTTTATAGTGTTTTCTACTATTCTTTGCCTCCCTAGTGGGAACTTCTGTGGATGAGGGCAGAGAGAGAGAGAGAGAGAGCGTGTGTGCATTGCGAAGCGAAAGTGGAAATCCCTATTGGATTCTGGGGTTTTACCGAGATTTCATCGCGACCCTGGTGAGATAAACTCTCCCTTTTTGGTTGCAAATGTAGTTTGCGGGGGTGATTTCTGTGTTTTCTCCGAAACAATCTTTTGCGGATTTGATTTGAATGCTATGCTTTAGAAGTTAAAAAGCCTTTGCAGGAGAGTCAATGGGCGGTTGTTATGCTTAGTCTCTGTAGTTTCGTCATATTTTTCTGCTGAAAATATTAGATTGCTGCAAGAGACCTATGCTGGGGAAATTCTGTTCTCTAATTCACGGAGTCGAGAGTTTGAGTGGTGTTAGATTTTAGCTGTTAGTTTTTTTCTTGTTTTATCGTGAAAGCCTTTGTTCCATATACTGAATTTAGAACACAATTGCCAGTCTAAATTTTCTTTTTCCTATTTTTGGTGGGAAATAGGTTATAATGGGTTGAAAGCAAAATATGGGGAGTTACTCTGAAGGGGAAGATGATCAATTTTATGATTCATGCGAGGAGATAGCGGATTGGGGACCGGATTTCTCCGAGGACAGTTGCTCCGGTATTGGGCACATAGATAGTGTTTTGAATGAGATTTGGACTAAGTACCCGGAAGGTGTACAAGAGCGCCGACATAGATTCTTAAAATGGATGGGCTTAAGCTTAGATTGGGACTCTGTTATGAGAGAGGATTTGGCCGGTGAACCAGACTACAGAATTGAAATGGGTATTGACAGAATCGTGGAAGACAGTGGGGCGGTACTGAGAACTTCAGGTTTTGAACAAGGGTATCCATTAAGCAAGTGTACCATGTCAGATGAAGTGTCGCAGAAGTTAGAAAATGGGGTTTCAGAAGATAGTATTATGTGTACAATCAGGAATTTGGATGATGGAGCCGAGTTCCTTGTGGATGAATTGGATCGCAATGGAATGCTTAGCAGACTACGTGAAGTGCGTTCCAATCAATCAGTGAGTTTTGAAGAGTTTCAGAGAATTTTCGGGCCATCTCCTTTGGTTCAGCAGCACTTGCGGAGAGAAGTTGATGAGGCAAGGTATCTGGTTAATGCAAAAAAGAAAATGAAGAGGGATTGGCTAAGGACATTAAGTGCAGCAGCCTGTATTGTTGATACTGCTGCTT
Organism: Platycarya longipes; assembly: GCA_036559045.1. Taxonomy (NCBI): domain Eukaryota; kingdom Viridiplantae; phylum Streptophyta; class Magnoliopsida; order Fagales; family Juglandaceae; genus Platycarya; species Platycarya longipes. The sequence continues at coordinate 15,213,101 of CM071799.1, read as the reverse complement.
TAAGCCCTCGTGATCTGGAACCAACATTAGGGATGGGGATGCGAAGAGTTCGGGTTCATCCTTGTAGAAAGCATTCCAAGGAACTGTCTTCCCTTTTTGCTGGACAGGAATTTCTAGCACATGAGGGATCAATATTGACAATGAAGTTCAGTCTTGATGGGCAGTACTTGGCAAGTGCAGGGGAAGATAGGATTGTTCGTGTGTGGAAGGTGATTGAAAATGAGAGATCAGACAACGTCAATGTTCCAGAAATGGATCCTTCATGTGTATACTTCACAATGAATAATCTTTCTGAATTGGCTCCTCTTGAGACAGATAGAGGAAAACTAGGAAAGATGGGGAAATTGAGGAAATCATCAGATTCTGTTTGTGTCATTTTCCCACCAAAGGTCTTCCAGATATTAGAGAAGCCTCTACATGAGTTCCAAGGACATAGTGGAGACGTCTTGGATCTCTCATGGTCCACAAAAGGGGTTAGTATGATTTGGATTTATGCAAGTATACATATTGGATTCCTGAACTTGATGAATAATATAGCCTTTTTCATCTTTTTATGGTTGCCACAGTTTCTGCTGTCCTCCTCTGTTGATAGCACGGTTCGTCTATGGCAAGTGGGATGTGACAGATGCCTACGGATCTTTTCTCATAATAATTACGGTGAATGTCTTGCTGATTGTTTACTAGTATCTTTTACATGTACTTGTTCAACTTCGTGGTTTGTGTTAGCTAATCTCTATTTTTTTAAGTAAAGATATTTTATTAATTCATGTGGAGAAATAGGCATAGCTTGAGTACACATGTACAAGAAAATGAGTTCTAAAAAAATAGATACAAGTAGATCATGAAAGGTAAGCCGATTGAAATCCATAGCAATTGCCCAGAGAAGTAAAGTGTTGAAAGAGGTAGATAGGTGTTCTGTTCTCTTTGTATAACTTCTGTGTACTTGTGCTATGCTTATTTTCTTCTATTAATAAAACTATACTTTACCTATAAAAAAGAAATAGTGTCAAAAGAGAAACTTTTGAGTTCTTCCATTGAGCGCTCCTTATCTTCAAAATTCCTGTCATTCCTTTCCTGCTAAATGCATCACAGTAGGCATGTGGGAATCATCTTCTATGCTGCTGCGACTTGCAGGTGTTAGCTATCTATATTGGTGTGATCTCATTCCTTTCTATGATTGATGCAGTTACATGTGTTGCTTTTAACCCTGTGGATGATGATTACTTCATAAGCGGTTCAATTGATGGAAAAGTTCGCATCTGGGAAACTGTTGGCTGTAAGGTTGTTGATTATATTGATGCCAGGGAGATAATCACTGCTGTGTGTTACCAGCCTGATGGAAAGGTCTGGTGAATTCATGTTCTCTCTCTCTCTCTCTCTCTCTTAATAAGAAACGGATTACATTTTGTGTTCTCTCTCTCTCTCTCTCTCTCTCTCTCTCTCTTATTATTATAAGTAACAGATTATATTTTGTGTTCTCTTAACTTTTCACTGTGAATATTTAACATGAAATTCTCTAGCAATTGACTTTTACAGGGAGGAATTGTGGGCACCATGACTGGGAACTGTCGTTTTTATGATATCATTGGTATGTATATGACCAGGCTAATTTTTATCTTTTCTTACTTTTCTGAGCAAAATCAATCTCTCTCAATGGTGTATAATGACACATATGGTTATTAGTCTTATGTCTTGGAAGGGAAAATGCTGTTAGAAATAGCTAACTGCAGTAAACATGTTACACAAGACAGATACTAATGCTTAAAAAACTAGACACTAACATGTAGTTTTTTTTTTTTCCTGGATATACCAAAAAAGTGGAAATGTTTTTTTTTTCCTTTTTTAAGCGTTGTAGTCTGTGGGTAGGGAAAGAAACAATGTTTGCACAACAAATGAGATGTGAATTTTACTTGGTTAACCCTCAGCATTTTCTATTTTTAAGTTGCAGTAGTGGCAACATGTAGAAATATTCATTTTTTTTTATTGGCACTGGGTGTCCGAGAACAGCGTTTGACTAATCTCGGGATTGCATAGGCTCTCGATAAGGAGTTTCCAGCAAGTGCACCTCATATAATTTAAAAGAAAAATCCCCCATTCCGATGGCCCTTAGAGATCAGAGAATTTAAACCTTAAAAATATTCGTGTTGGTTGTTGTGATTATTTTAAAGACATTGTCTGCTTTAAATCAATGTCTCACTTCCATCTATTGTTGAGATCAAGACATGGGATGATTTAGGAAATCTGTCTGTGTAGATGTGTGGATTTGAGGTTAGGAAAATTTGTGAACGGTTTTGAAAACATGAAGAATAAGAATAAGAGCGGTTTCTTTGGAGAGTTTATGCTGGGAAATTCTGGATGGCGGTTCCCTTTCTGGTACTATTCTAGGCTAAGCTCCCAAAAAGCCACCTTATGGCCATCCTTTAGCAAGCCTTAGCCACTGTATAGAGTAAGCTGCTTTGTAAGCCACTGTACGAGCATCCCAAAGACCAGTAATCTCGACGGAGATTAGGATGAGCTTTGATGAATAAAAGAAGAATTGGTAGAAATTCTCATGGGTGAGGTAATACAAACCTATTTTAGACAAATAACTTTAAGGACACTCTTCCTAATCCAAGTTTGAGATAGAATAAGACCCGCTGGGATGTTTGGGATTTTAAAAGGCTTGTTAGGCAGCTGTTTGCTTGAAGAAGTATGCGGGTTTCTTTATTTTGAAATATATGGAAGGGTTAATTTGGGGTTTGCAAAGGAGAAAAAGGAGAGAAGTTTGTTGCTGTCCAGGGTCTATGTGAACTCACACTAATGGTAATAGTGTGCCGAAAACGTAGAAGAAAAGGACGAGGGGAGGGAGAGATTAATCAAGTATTTTTCATTTGAGCAAAATAAATGATATTCTTTTTGATAATATAAACTTTATTTATGCTTGAAAGAGGTGTTGCCCTAGTACACAAGACGTAAACATGAGATACACCTTGGTAGAAAAAGAGAAAACAGCATAAAAAATAGAAAAGTTGAAACGAGCAAGGATCTAGTGTTAAAGGGCTTCAAAGAAGTCTTTGAGCTCATACACCATCTTCTCTCTATTTTCAAAACTCTGATATTTTATTTTTCTCCAAATGTATCACAACGGGCAAGACGAGAACAATTCACTTTGAGAAAACACTAGCCACCTCACAATGCAAGAAAATAATTCATATCAGATGCATTTATTCTACATGTGCACCAACCAACAATCTATAATATTTTTTTTATTGGCATCGGGTGTCTAGGAACAGCGTTCCGACTAATTGCGGGAGTGCACAGGCTCTTGACAATGAGTTTCCTGCAAGTACATCTCGGATAATTCAAGAAAAAATCCCCTAGTTCGATGGCCTCTAGAGGTTGTTTACACCCAAAAGAATTTGAACCTTTCTTGGGGGAGCATACTCCCAAGCCCAAGGCCTTTACTACTTGAGCCAACCCTTAGGGTTAATCCATAATAATAATCTTCCTCTTCCTTAAATTATTAAATATGAGTCAGTCATGGCTAGGCATTGCTCTGTACATGTCTATTTCTTATTAATAAAACTATTGTCTCCTGATCAAAGAAAAAATTATCCAATGTGAGAATCGTCTCTAAAATAGTTGTTTGCACAAAGAAAGTCACTTTCAAAAGGTCCTTATTTAACCAAATGGTCTTTGAAGGGATCGAGAGACCATTATAGGTAGATGAAATATTATGGTATGATTTCACTTCAGCCACTGTAAGTTTTGTAGGGGCCCAACAAAGCTTGACCTCACCACCCTATCTCATCTGAATGAAGTACAAGCGATTCAAAACAAACTAATAATCCCCGTGTTCCAATCTTGTGTTGCTTTGATAAAACTAGCATCTATTCCCACCAAGGGTGGTACGTTGCCTTGTTGCATGTGACCTATTTAGGTCTCCGTGGGAGCACCTTTTGAGGGAAAACTATTTTATTAATAAGAAGTAATTTTATTAGAAAGGAATGTGTAGGCAAAGTCCATGTACATAGGAAGTATACCAAAGAAAACACATAAATACATCCTAAGAAACAAAAAGCGACAACAGAAAATCATGAATAACACCTCTGTTCATCACTAAAGTAGAAAACCAAAGCAATCAAGAGAGCACAAAAAAGTCCCAAAGTTGATCCAAAGTATGCTCTTTTGTCATTAAAATACTGCTCATTTGTTTCCATCCAAATGCACCACATAAGACACAAAAGCAAGCATCTTCCAAACCCCCTCCACTATAGAACAACCATGAAGCCTCTTCCAACATGCAAAAAGACTAACCACTCTCAAAGGCATCACCCAAGCCAAGCTGATTATACAAAAAATGCCATCCCACAAGGCCCAAAAGTAAATGATCCATAGTTTTCCTGTGCTTCTTACATGAAATGTTAATACATAGTTATAATACCCACCCCCCTCTCTTAAATTGTTTAACAACAAAATCTTTCCAAGAGAGGCAATCCATATGAAAAAGCAACTTTGGAAGTGAGACCTCCAAAGGAAAAGTTAAAAGCTTATAGTACAAGTGAACAGTGAACTTTCTGCTCCTCTTGGACTTCCAAATATCCTATCCTCATGACATTGCAAGCTTGCCTAAGGTCAGGGAGGATGGAACCTCCCAGTAAAGGTTGTACTAGACATTAGTTCTATGCCATCTTCACCGTATTGTAATTTAAAGACTACATAACAAATACCATCAAGCCTCAGAGTATAGAAAGCTGAAGAAAGCTGAAACTTCGTCAATCTCCCAATCCTGAACAGCGCTAGTGAAGCAAACATCCAACTGAAAAGAGCCATTAGAATGAACAAGCAGATCAGATACAGCGGCATACTGATCTGAAGCCAAAGGAAAAATAGCCGAAAATACCCTATTGAGGGCTCGATCACCACACCAGATGTCAAACCCAAGACAGATTCTAGATCCCTCTCCAACAGCATAACTAACATGGCTAGCAAAACTCTTCCAGCCCTATCTAATGAACTTCCAAAGACCTGTACCATAAACCCCCATGCTTACAGTAGAACACCATACGTATGGAAAACTATTAACATTCTCATTAAGATCAACAGATAGCAAGTTAGATTTGGACAAATTGATCTTTAAATCAGAAATGGCTTGAAATCATAAGAACGTAAACCTTATTTTGGTGATGTCAGCATTTGCATCTCAGATAATTGAAGTTTCATATGCAAACAACAAATGAAAATTAAAAGCTTAGCTGAATTCCTCGATCCCACGGAAAAGCACATCAAGCTTATTTATAAAGACAAGGCTCCTTTATTTTCATAGATGAAATGAGATGAATTAAGATAAAAGTTGAAAGTTGAATAAAATATTATTAGAATATATTTTTTTAATATTATTTTTATTACAACTGAAAGGAGATGTTTAAACAAGAAACTGGAGATAGCAAGAGGAAGATCTCATTGTTAAATAGCTCACAGCTCTCTCTCGCTCTCTCTCTCTCTCATGACTTTTCACATTCCATTCCTGACGCTTCTTAGGAATTTCTGCTAATTTTCTTCCTTGTTCTTCTTTCTTTTCTCTTTTCTCTTTTAATCTACTCTTTCTAATCTAATCTATTCTTGCTGCACCTTTGCAACTTTGAGGCAAGACATTAATATTGGATCATAGCTTGTGGATAGAAGCTAAGTTCTTCGTGTTTAGAAGAATTGAAGAAAACCTTTTTTGTATTGTCGAGAAAGGAAATAAATTCACGAAGGCACTATATGTGAGCAAGGAAGTTGTGTTATGGATGGCTAAGGTGGTCGAAGGCTTTCTACAGCCCTTGAGTAATAGAGTCTCTTATTAGCCAAAAAGGGATGTAATAGAGTGTTCCTTGCTCAAGTTTGTCAGAATGCTTTTGGTAGATTTGTGAAAATGATGAAGATGGGTTCTGGTAAGGGAAATAAAACCATGGGAATAAGGGAGAAATGGAAGAGGGTGGGAAAGGTTTAGTAGGAAGATTCTGGAATGTGTCGGTTCATCTCCCACTGTTTTAGCTCCTAGTAATAAAGGCACAACCAACAAGTTTAATGCCAAAAGAACTCCTTCCTCTCAATCTACTCCTTACTTATCTGCTTTGCTGGAAAACATTGAAGACAAAGGCACTTCTGTTCCAAGCACCTTTCATGGCACAAGTTCTCTTGATCATCCTGTTGGGGTAGTGATCAAGGGCGGGAGCAAATGGCATTGCTTCACACGAAGATGGCGTTGATTGGGGCTTCTGAGAATTTGTAGAAAATTGGAGAAGTCGAAGGGTCTTTCTGGCACTTGAGAGCCGAACTCATTAGTTGGAAGGAAAGATTGGAGTCGATGATGAAGATGGTGGATGATGGATTGTACTTGATTATGGGCCTAACCTTTTCAAATTCTAAGAAACCCAAGAAGCCTTTGGTCTTCGCTAGGGTTGGGTTAGGGCAGGGCCCATCTTTGAAGCCCTTTAGATCTGGAAGGGAAGGCCGGCATAAACAGACTAGAGGCCCGAGATTCATCTCACGCAAGCCCAAGCCCATTTCGAACCCTAGCACTGTGCGACCTAAACAGAAAGGGTCGACACCGGCGTGCGAGGTTGCCAGGGACTCTCTGGCAACGTGGTCCTCCCCAAAGCATCTAGCGATTGCAAAAGCTCCCTCCACTACAGTGAACGTGACATCGAATATTTATAAGCTCAAGGACTCGTCACAATTCCTAAGTTCACAGAAAGAGTCGACTGAGCATGGAGGCTCCACCCATCCAAGTCAGGTGGTCGAGAAGCCCTGTAATGGTGTGATTGAAGCTTGCGATCCCTCCAGCAGTCAAGTTTTGCTTGACTCAGGGTCGGGTCCAGGGGCTGTGATGTCTCCTATTGTTCATTTTAAAGATGCAATAGATGGAATTGATGCTGAGGATGGGAAGGAGGACTTTGGATCAGATAAGTCAATTACAATTGTTCAGTGTACCCAGTTTTCTAATTCTAGCTTACAAATGGTGAATAGTGGGGGGGATGATTTTGCCTCATGTGAATATGGAGAATTTGACGTTTCTGATGATGACTTAGAACCTGTCCCTTTATGTTCTTTAAATCCAGGAATTGAATGGTCTTGTAATTCTTCAGATTGGGTAATGAGGAAGGTGGAAGAAATGAGAAACTGTATTGATATCTCTTTTGAGGGTTATGAAGAATAGTTTAAAGCTTTGCTTATTGTCATGGAGGCTGGGCATCCTGCTATGGCCAGATCAGTAGCCAAAAAGGAGAGGGGACTAAAAAGATTAGAATGCATCATCAATTATAAAACCAGAGATGGGAATGCCTTGCTTGAAAAAGGCAAAGAGAGGGCTGTCAATGGTTTCTCATGAAGCCTAAGATTATTTCCTGGAATGTTAGGGGGTTGAATAATTATAGAAAGTGTCTTAGTGTAAAAAATATGCTAAGGCAGTGGAAGGCTGATATTATTTGTTTGCAAGAAACTAAACTTAAGCTTGTTAACCAATCAATTATCCACATCTTATGGAGCTGCAATTATGTGGGATGGATAGAGCTTGTCTCTAATGCAGCTTCGGGAGGAATTATAGTCATGTGGGATAAGAGGGTCATGGAAGCAGTCACTCATTATGTGGGTGAATTCTTGGTGGCTTGCCACTTCAAGAATGTGGATGATGGAGTCAATTGGGCTTTTGGGGGAGTTTACGGACCTAACTCTGATTCTAGCAGGAGTTTTCTCTGGGAGGAAATGGCTGGAATCTGTAGTTGGTGGGATCTTCCATGGTGCTTTGGAGGGGACTTCAACATTTCTCGCTTTCCTTGTGAACGTGATGGGGTCTCGTCTATTTCTAAAGCTATGTCAAATTTTTCAGAGCTCATTTTTGAGCTTCAGTTGATTGATTTGCCTATGGTGGGTGGTATATTCACATGGTCTGATGGGAGAGCTTGGTCCCGTTTAGATAGATTCTTGGTGTCGGTCTCTTGGGATGCTTTATTTCTGGACTTGAGTCAAAAAAGATTGCAGCGCATTGTTTATATCACTTTCCCATTATATTGGACTGTGGAAACATTTTTAATGGGAAGAGACTTTTCAAATTCCAAAATATGTGGCTGTTGGAAGAGGGTTTTGTTGAAAAAGTGAAAATTTGGCGGACCTCCTATCAATTTTCAGGCACCCCCAGCTATATTTTGGCTGGAAAATTAAAGGAGCTTAAAATAGACTTGAAGAAATGGAATGCGGAGTCTTTTGGCAATGTGGCTAATAATAGAAAACATGTAATGGATCAGTTGCATAATTTAGAGGAGTTGGAGATGATGGGTTCTCTAACTTTTGAGGAAGAGGAAAAGGAAAAGAAGGATGGCTTGCGTGCAGAAATTAAAAAATTAGCTCTTATAGAAGAAATTTATTGGAGACAAAAATCTAGAATTTTGTGGCTAAAGGAATGTGATAAATGTACTAAATTCTTCCATAAAATGGCAAATTCCCAGCTTAGAAATAATGCCATAGAAGTTCTCCACGTTGATGATAATGTGATTTGTGAAAAGGTGGAGATTGAAGCTAGCATTGTGGACTTTTATGAGAAGCTCTTTCGTGAGGAATTTACATGGAGACCCAAATTGGATGGTTTATCTTTTGATTCCATTGACCAATTTTCAGCTACTTGGTTAGAGAGACCTTTCGAAGAAGATGAAGTTCTCAATGTGGTCAAGAGCATGCCCAAGGATAAGGCGTTGGGCCCGGATGGTTTTTCCATGGCATTCTTTCAAGCTTGTTGGGATGTAGTGAAGGATGACATCATGAAAGTTTTTGAAGAATTCCACTCCTTTCTGAAATTTGAGAAGAGTTTAACTCTACATTCATTGCTCTTATCCCTAAAAAGGTGGGTGCTATGGAAATGAGTGATTATCGTCCTATTAGCCTGGTAAACGGGGTGTATAAGGTAATCTCTAAGGTGTTAGTAAATCAGCTTAGTGCTTATGGAGAAGATTATCTCGAAGCCTCGAAATGCCTTTGTGAGGGGTTGACAAAGGTTTTTGACCATGTCAATTTGGTTTTGGTGAGAAATGGTGCTCATGGATTAGATATTGCATTTCGACAGCCAGGTTTTCTATCTTGATCAATGGATCTCCAGTTGGTTTCTTCAATAGTCCTCGCGGATTAAGACAAGGAGATCATTTATCACCTCTCCTCTTTGTTATGGTAATAGATGCATTGAGTCGCATGATTAATGTGGTTGTGGATGGTGGCTTTGTGTCAGGTTTTGAGGTGGGATGACGATGCTCAGGACAAAATCATTGTTTCCCACTTTCTCTTTGCAGATGACATCCTCATTTTCAGTTATCCCAATCAAGATCATCTTAGAACCTTGAGAGCTTTGTTGTTGTGCTTTGAAGCTATTTCTGGCCTCAAAATTAACTTAGCTAAGTCTGAAATTGTTCTTGTTGGTATTGTCAATAACTCCCTTGATCTTGCCAATATATTGGGATGTAAGGTCTCTAATCTTCCTATGAAATATCTTGGGTTACCATTGGGGGTCCCACACAAATCTACATCCATCTGGGATGGAGTGATTGAAAAGATTGAGAGAAAGCTAGCTGCCTGGAAAAAATTTATTTATCAAAAGGGGGGACAATGACACTGATTAAAAGCTCCTTGTCTAATCTCCCCTCCTATTTCCATCTATTTTCCCTTTACTTGCAGGTGTAGCAAAAAAGATAGAGAAAATTTTCAGAAATTTCTTGTGGGATGGAAATGGGGATGAGAGGAAATTTCACTTGGTCAGCTGGAGCAAAGTTTGTGTCCTGAGTTCTCACGGTGGATTGGGCATCCTTAACTTCAAACTTTTCAACAAGGCCCTTCTTGGAAAGTGGTTGTGGAGATATAGCTCAGAGAGACATGCTCTATGGAAACAGGCAGTGGAAGTTAAATATGGGAGTATGTGGGGAAACTGGAGCACAAATGAAGTGAAAGGGGTGTTCAGAGTAGGTCTATGGAAATCCGTTAGATTGGGATGAGGAAACTTTGCGAAAAACATTTCCTTCAAAACGGGCAAAGGGTCTAATATTTTATTTTGGCATGATGTATGGTGTGGTGATTTAACCCTTAAATCATTATATCCTAATCTTTTTAGGATTGCAAGAAACAAAGGGGCTGCAGTGTCTGATTCTTACCTATTTTCTCATAATTTGCTACATCGGAATGTGGAATTTAATAGAGCTCTGCAGGATCGGGAAGTGCTTGAAGCAGCTGATTTTTTTGCCCAACTTTATGCTATGAAGATAGATTTGCAAAGAGAAGACATGCTGCTTTGGACTCTTGACACTAAGTCCAGATTCTCCATGAAATCTTATTACAAAGCCTTATGCACTCATAGTACTTCCTTGGAATAACATTTGGAAAGCCAATGTGCCTTCTAAAGTTGCATTTTTTTGTTGGTTGGCAACTCTTGAGAAATTATTAACCATTAATAATTTGAGGAAAAGAGATTTAATTGTGAATGAATGGCGTTTTATGTGTAAAAAAGATGGCGAATCAGTTAACAATCTTTTTCTACATTGTGAGGTTGTATCTGCCTTGTGGATCGAGATTCTTGGAAATGTTGGCTTGGATTGGGCAATGCATTTAAGTGTAAAAGAATTTTTGGCTAGCTAGTTTGGATCAAGAGGGCGTTGTGGCAATGCAGAATTCTGGAATATTGTCCCCCTTTGTTTGCTTTGGTGTTTATGATTAGAAAAAAATGAGAGGTGTTTTGATAATCGTGAACGTTCCAAGGAAGAAATTAGAGAATTTTTTTTAACACTTAAGTTTTTGGGTTAAGAATCTTGTAAAGGATGGTATTAATTGTATTGCTTTGATGTAGTTTTGCTTTCTTTTAGTTTGTATTTAGGTACTAGTTCTTGTATACCTCTTATGTACTTGGCAATGCCTATTTACATGGAATAAAATTTCTTATTACCTATCAAAAAAAAAAAAAAAAATTATTTTGGGGTTTGAAAAAAGTTGAATTGTTTATTTTATTTTGTGTGAGAATTTGAGAAATTTGTAATAATTAGATAAGATGGGATGAGAATGGTTGTGAAAACAAATGAGGCCTTAATTGATCCCTTTACCTATTAGGAGTTGGACTTTTATTTTTATTATTAAACTACAGTTCCAATAAAGCAATAATAGACTAACCTGGATTCAAGAAAAAGAAAAAGACAAAACAAAACAAACCAAACAATAAACAAAACAAAAACCCAAGATTCTTTAAAGCTCCTTAGAAGTGCTAGACACAACTCACTAAAATACCCTCGATTTACTGGAGTTGTGAAAAACTCTTTGTCCGTCCATCATTGCAAAACTAACCATAAGTTTTACAATGAACAAATCAAAACTGATTCAACCCCACACTATTCGAGGCTCAATCTATAAATTCATACAAATCTCACATCCATTAGACATTATGATGGGTCCCATCAACAAAAACTCTATATTACCAAAATTGGGTCGTACAAAATGACTATTTATTCTTGTTAAGCATACTTTTGGGAAAAAGGTTATGGAGCTCAACTTGAAATATGGGGAGATGAGAATACTGAGACAGTTTCCGACCAGCATAATATTAAACATGTTACAGTAATCCCAATTATGTATGGAAAGGACGAATACCCACTTTTGGCCCTTGCATGAAGTCAGGTCAGTATATGCTTGTCAATTTTTTTTTTTCAGGCTGCGTCAGATAAAATGAAATGGTTGATAGGATTCATAGGCTGAAATGCTTCTTGTTGGGCTTTTAACTGCAGGACATTGGTGCTCTATCAGATTCGTACATTTTGAAAATTTATAACCTCAAAAACATAGTTCTCTCGATGTAAATGGATATACTTATTGGATGTATCACAATTAATATATGAATTTTAGCTGGTTAAAAAAAGATGAGTCATTGAGTGCTAGCTTATCTTGTTTTTGTTTGGTTTCAGATACTCGTCTGCAACTGGATGCTCAAATATGTTTACAGGGCAAAAAGAAGTCACCAGAAAAGAGGATAACTGGCTTTCAGGTTGTTGAATTATCGTCATTTTTTTGTCCTATAATTACTACTATCTCCACTCATTTATCTTTCGATACTAACCTAATTATTACGACATGACTTGTTAGTTTTGCCCAAGTGACCCGAGCAAAGTAATGGTCACTTCTGCTGATTCAGTTGTCCGTATTCTTTCGAGAGTTGATGTCATTTGCAAATTCAAGGGTAGGCTGTGTCTTTTAGTAGAACTTGCACTCTTTTTTATTCTTCAATTTGAAAAGGTTCTTTTAGGTGCTCGGAAAACACTTATTTTCAATAATTTTGCAGTGTAATCTGCATTTGTTGAAAGCTATGTTTCTGATTTTGATGAGTTTGCATTACTTTCAATCTTAATTATTCTTTTGTCCTCCATTTTTAGGTATTCAAAATGCTGGAAGCCAGATGTCTGCATCTTTCACCTTAGATGGAACTCATATCGTATCAGCAAGCAATGATTCAAATGTCCACATCTGGAACTTTACAAACCAGGACAAGACTTCTTCTCGAACAAGGACTGTTTGGTGTAGTGAGAGTTTCCAGTCCCACAATGCATCCATTGCTATTCCTTGGAGTGGCATTCAAACCATGTCTGGAACGCTTCTGTCCTCAAGATTGAGTGCAGATATTTGGGGAAGTGGTACAAAAAATGAATGGAAACTCCGCAATTTGGATGAGCATTCAAGTGAAAACTTGAGTCTCTCTTCTCCCGATTGTTTCTCTCTTGGCCGTGGCTTTTTATTGGAGTCCTTACCAAAAGGATCTGCCACTTGGCCTGAGGAGAAACTATCTAATTCAGGTCCAATAACTATTTTCCTGCAATGTGTAAATCCGAGTACAAAATCTTGAGGAGTGCATGCCAGAGCATGTTCAGTTCTTCCCACATGTGGGGTCTTGTGGTTGTGACTGCAGGTTGGGATGGGCGGATTAGAACGTACGTCAATTATGGGTTGCCTATTCGTCTTTGATAATAGGATTTGGCAAGATGGTCGGGCCGTACATACAGATTTGCAACGTGCTGTTGCAGATCCGAGGACAAGATTTTGAAGAGCCCTTGCAATTCTTTAACGAGGAGAATCACTTGTCTTTAAAGTGCCCAACAACTGAAACAAATGATTATTGCATGTGCTGTGGTATAGATGACAGCTATATGGTTTTCTGATTTTTTTTATTATGGGCCCTCAAGATTACTAAGTGTATTATACACCAGTCAGGGCATGCCATGTGGCAAAGCTTCTCTGATCTGACCGCAGTCCATCCTAGGTGTCAAAATGAGCCTAAGGACTGCTTTTGTGTTGGATACTAATATACAGGTAAATTTTACGATTCTTTGATTTGTTTTTTAAGTAGTGTCGGTTCAAATTTATGGAGTTCCACGTGTTTTATGGTCTCCTAAGTATGATGTATTTTTTAGAATGCTGATGTTGTATCCAGCATCTCTGTGGTTTCCTTTATGGACCTATATCTAGAGTGATATAGCTGAAATTTTGTTCATTGAAAAGTGAGTTTTTATGAGATGGGAGCAACTTCTCTCTCTTAACTTTATTTTATTTGTTGTAATAATTATTTGAAAAAAAAAAACTATTTATTGTAGTTCATTGTGGAAGGCATCTAAAGACCCAAATCTTAATTTTGGCAGTTGATGTTTATTTGTGTGGGTGTTCATTAGGTAGGGCCACTCAGATTGTCATGCCATGGAACCTTTATTAAAATAGATTGTTAGTGAAGCTGAGGCAAAATGGTCGTTTCACAAGTCAATTATTTGACAATAATGTCATATCCAGTCGTGAGTACGTAAATGTTGCGTTAAAAATAGAGTAAGGTCTATTATTAAAAAGTAAGATTTTTTAAAAAAAATTTTATTTGGAGCTTATATTTATTTATTTTTTTAAAAGCGATTGTGCAATCCTTTCTTATTATATAAATGTTAAAAATTCGTTAGTGACTGAGAATTCCCCAATGAGGAGAGAAGCTTAGGAGTTTGCACCCAATACAATACCCCTGCTACAATTATTATACGACATGGGATTTAATTTCTCACGCTTACATGTATTCTCTAACTCTTGCAGGCTTGCAGCAGCCTGCAGATACAGGTAGGTGCTGATAATGAAGATGGCTTTAGATGTTTACCGAAAAAATCATAAAAGTAGCAGTGTAAATAAATTGTAAGAGTATTAGTATTGGACTCATGTTATAAAATGTTAGTCAAGTCTAAATTTTGATTAATTTTTTTTCAAAATTAGCTGCATTGGACTAGTCAAATTATTTGAACTAAACTTTTGAGCTACAGTAAATAAAAAAAGTAAAGTCAAATTTGGTGAGTTATTATTCATCAACCAAATTATTTTTTTATTCTTACTTTCTTTCCCTTCTACTTTATTCTAAAAGTTTTAAAACAATAATTTTAAGTAAAAATTAAATTATTAATTAATATATAAATTCTATTAGTAAAATATAAAAAAAAATTGTAAAATATGATTAAAATCTAAAATATTTTATTACTATTTTGATGTTAAGATGGCTACTCTAATCTAATGTAGATTTATCTAGCCAAAAATTGATGCTATAATCAAAATTTGAAATTGTAGCCAAATTTTAGACAAGGCTGATGCTCTCAGATTTAGATCTTTAACTAGCGGTGTTATATCCTTCGAAGATCTCCAAAGCGACCATATTTTCTTTATTTTTTTGAATTTATTTATTTATATTTTAAATTTTTTTTAAAAAAAATTAGAAAAATTCATATTATTATTAAAAGATATTTTCTGAAGTAAAAAAACTAAAAAATTAATATTTCTCTTAACAAGAAAGTTATTGTTTCATGAGATACTTTCGGGATGTTTTTGCGGGTGAAATAATATTTCTCTTAACAAAAAGCGAAGAATGGCATACAACTCATGAAGTACTCAAAGATGTGTACGTAGCCGTCCTTTCTTTTTTTAACTCATTATCAGATTAAATCAGAGAGCTCTCGAAAAAAAAAAAAAAATTTTGAATCCGAGAGTAGGTTGTCACCATGGTGAATGGTTGTGGTTCAGATCCCCGTACGTACTCGCAAATAGGATCTTTCCAAAGAATAAACTACAAAAATAATAAAAATTAGATTTTATTTATTTTTATAGATAAGATGTGATTAAAATTTACAAAAAATATTATTTTAAAATATTTTAAAATATTAGTTTTATTTTAAAAATTAAAAAAATTAAATTATTTATTAAAAATATCTTCTAGATACCTATCAATTTACCTTAAAGGAAGTTAATAAAAACATGTGGCATAAGATTAATGAGAAAGCTATCATGGGGTTATCGTGGGCTCAACAGTAAGGATTACTCCAGCTTTGTTCCTGATCTCGTTTCCTTCTAGGTGAAGCGCTGGGTTTTTTCTATTGCTCCTTCCACCTTCGAATCTCGTCTCCTTTCAATCCGTGTCTTGTTTATAAGAATATAATTTTTATTTTTAATATTGGTGATTATGAAGTTCTTTAACTAAATATAAAAAGGATCTCTATAAATTACTACATTCTCGTCGAAATAAGATCCTAAAGATACAATTTAATTTATGTTTCAGATTCCTATCGATTATATTTTATAAATTAATGTCCATCCATTATTATTTGTGTAATAAAGTATTTAGAATTAATCTTTTATTCTAGTATGCAAGCTAATTTATTAAGTTTTATGTAAAATTTAAATATTTTCGTGTCACATTAATTAAACATATAATGTTATAATTGAGACCTTAATAAATATTTTTCTTGCTTAATAAAGTCTAAAAGATAAAACCTCGTAATTATTTTTCATATGGATTATCAGCCTTTGAAAATGATTTTTCTTATATTAATTTCAATTTGGACTCCATATATTTAAGAAGCCTATTATTGTATAACAAAAAGTTTTGGAATTCGTGTTAATAAGTTTATTATTTATCTTTTTAATTTTAATTTAATTTTGATGAGACCCCATCCTTGAAAAAATATATTATATAGAAACTATAAAAAATTTAGGAACTATAAGAAAAGAAATGGAGAGAGACATTTCTAAGTAGATTAAAATTCTAGAAAATTAATGGAAGGTTATTAAAAGCTTACGTTGCCACTGCCTACTACGTTGGATTGGCGCATCGATTTTTTGATCGATGAATTTTACTCACTTCCCCATTTTTGGAATATTTTAACAGATTCTTGATATCACTAATGATGGGGTCAATAATCCATTCTTGGACAGATGAGGAACTCGTTATTGCTTGTATCACCACATTTGAGTTTCCTTCTGAGATTATGTGTTCCACTTTCTTTCTAATCGCCTCTTGAAGGGCCATTAAGATCGTGGATGCTTCACCTGTATTTGGATGAGTGCTACTTATTTGGCAAGTCAAGGCAAACACCGACTTTTCTATTGATGTTTGACAAACAGCTGCAAGTGTATTTCTATGTTCTCGGACTGCAACATCAAATATTATAATCTCAATGTTTGGTGGGCAAGGTGTAGTTCTTCATTGTTTGTCAAAAGGCTCTCCTTTACTTCCCAAGCTCTTAGATGTTCCTGGAATATTTTATTGACAGATGCAACATAGGTGTTGGGAGTAATTTGGATCTGGTCATGAATTAATTTATTCCTATGGAATCAAAGATTGTCCATTGCAATGCAAGTAAAGATTTGGAAGCTGCGATGATCATCCTCAAGAATTCTAAGAATATGACTCGTGCTGAAGGATGATTTGAACCCAGTTGAATATTGGCTGGTTTGCAAATAAAGAGACGTCTATTAGCCACTTGGATTGTCTCCACACAATTTTTGAGTAAAGACAGCCGAGGAAGAGATGAGAGAGATTCTCATATTCGGTATTGCAAAGGGGCAGAGGATTTGGACATCCTCTCGGGGAATGAATTTGTGGAAACAAATTTAGTGGGGAGAATGTTGTTGTCGATTTTCAAAGAAGATGTTTCAGTTATCTTGGATTTTTAGCTTCCAGAGTTTTTTTTTTTTTCCAGCAAATGGAGTTGTGAGAGGAGGAGGAATTGTTGTTATTATTGACAAAAGCTGCATAGGCCGATTTCACGAAAAAATTCCCATAAGAGTGATGAAGCCATTTGACAAAATTAGTAATTGACGAGAAATTGTTGGTGGCCAAAAGATTTTTTTGAATTTCTCTTACAGAGTGATATGTAAAGAAAGAGTTGAGAAGCAGACTGTTCCATCTTTGAGTTTCTTCAAGGATGAGTTTAGAGACAATGGTGTTACTATCAATGAAGGGGTAATCAGAGTTAGGAAGAGATGTGAAAGATGGCAAGGTGGGTACCCAAGAGCCAGTCCAGACTTTAACATTGGTACCATTATTAATTTGGAAGCAGCAACTTGTCATTAGGAAATCTCTTTGTTTTAAGATACTTTTTTAGAACAAAGAATCTTGAGATCTTGAACTGACATTTGTGAAAGAATTGGACTTGAGATACATGCTAGAGATTACCTTCATCCAAAAACTGCTTGACCTTTTAACAAAAAGCCAAGATAATTTGGAGATGAGAGCATGGATGAAATGGACCATTTGTTTTAACCTAAGATCTCTCATTGATTTTAGCAGACAAATTTCCTTCCAGGATTTAGAAGTGTATTTCTTTCATAGTATTAATAATGTTCCACCAGAATCTTTGAAATGGCCGCCAAGAGTCTTAATGATAGATTTAGGGAGAAGATTTGTGGCTATGGTGTAGCTAGGGATGGTGCTAGCTATTGTTCTCATGAGAATTGTTTTTGCAGTTTGTGAGAGAACTTTTACCTTCCAACCATAGAGTTTGTTCTAGATTTTTTCAATGAGATTAGAGAGGGATTTGGTTTTGCTTTCTCCCTAGATGAGGGGGAGCCCAAGATATCGTGTTAGGAGGAGAAAGTCTAAACTCAAAGATATTTTTCATGTCGATCTTTACACTATGGGGGTGTGTTATTGCTGAAGTGAAGGGATGGCTTCCTTTAATTAATACTCTGCCCTAACCAGGAATTGTAGGTATCGAGACAATCTAGGAAAGATTGCGCAGTATGAGTGGAGGCCATATAAAAGAGGAAAAGGTCATCAACAAATAAAATATGGGAAATAGAAGGACCATCTCTAGAAATCTTAATACCATTGAGAGAAATGAGTTTCTTGCTTTCTGATGAGTTGCAAAAGGACTTCACTTCCCTAGATAAAGAGAAAAGGAGACAAGGGATTTCCTTAGCACAAACCTCTAGAGGGAAGAAATTCACATGGGGAAGCCGTTGACGATGATTGAGTAAGAGACCATGGTAATATACTCTTTAATCCAATTGATCTATTTCTGGTTAAACCCTGCATGATGGAGAACAACAAGAATGAAAGACCACTCCATCGAATCAAAATCCTTGGCCATATTAAATTTTATGGCCATTTGGCCTAACCTACATTTTTTTTTTCATATGGTGAAAGATTTCTTGTGCTAGGCTTGTGTTTCATTGAATTAGGCGCCTACGGATGAAAGCAAACTAAAAAGGGGGGATGATACTGGGTAAAACAATTTTAAGCCTATCTGCAAGAATTTTTGCTATAATTTTATAGCAATTATTAGAAAGATTGATAGGCCTAAACTGACTCACTTCATTGGGATTTTTAACCTTAGAAATGAAAGCAACGTTCATATGGTTGATTTCTTTGAAAAGTTTTCCTTGAATGAAGAAGTTTTGGACAACCTCAATAAGGTGTTTCTTTATTACTTTCCAATAAGTTTTATAGAAAAGGCCCGTAAAACCATTAGGGCCAAGAACTTTTGAAGTAGGAAGTTTTTTTACAATTGATGTGATGTCCTCCTTAGTAGAGATTTGGCAAAGAAAGTTGTTCTCTTTATCAGAGATCTTACAAGGAAACAGGCTATCTAAATCATCAGGAGAGGGATTAGAAGAGGTAAAAATTCCTTTAAAATGATCTAGGATAGTACAAGGATTAGAAGTCTAGCGTCCCCTCCTAATTTTTAAGCAATTAATGCTATTACGCCTGCGTCTGATTATAGTTGAAGTATGGAAGAACTTGGTATTAAGATTAGAAAGTGGTGAGCCAAGTGATTCTGGATTTTTATTTTCAAAGAGATTATTCTCTTATGAGGAGTTTGTTGATATTATGTTGAAGATCAGATTCCTTGGTTGCAGAAGTTGGAGAGTTTTGAGATTGTAAAGATTCCAAAGTTGTGGTCAAGAACTTGAGTTTTGATTGGATATGACCAAAGCATTCAAGGTTTCACACTCTTAAAGTTTTTTGGTGGCTTTAAGTTTCTAAGCAAGGATAAAAGTTAGGGTTCCTTCAAAGTGAGAGCTCCAGGCTTATTTAATGACATAAAAAAGATGGGTTCTTACTCCAAAATTCTTCAAATTCGAAAATTTTTGGCTAATGATTGCTATTTGAAGAATCAAGGATTATGAGGGCATGATCCACAGTAATTCTAGGGAGAGTGGTAATGGAAGCCTAAGGGAACAAATGCAACCATTAAAGTCTAGCTAGTCCTCTATCAAGTCGTTCACAAATTTGGTTATGACCGTGTCAAATGTTACTCCAAGTAAACTTAGGACTTGATGATCCTAAGTCCACCTAACCATTATTTTACATAAAAAAGGTGTAAACCTTTAGGGTTGGAAGTTTGAGTGACTGGCTTCCCCCTTTATTTCTCGAGTTGAGAAATGACAGAATTAAAATCTCCAATAGCAAGGGATGGTCCATGGTAAGAATTAGTGATTTTTGTGAAATTGTCCCAAAAGAACTGATTCTCACTAGATGGTGCTGGACAATACACAAGATTTAACAACCAAGGTTGATGGGTGAGATCAGAGAACACCAAAATAGAAATTAGATTACTTGATATATGCACAAGGTCAAAGTTGACACCAGGCCAATACATAAGTAATAATCCCCCCATTTCCCAGGTGGATGGGCATACAAAAACTAGAGTACCCTATCTATTAGCAATATTCACACTGTCCTTTTTAGAAAGTAAATTTCAGACAGAAAAATCACATCATGATTAAAAATCCTGATATTTGCCCTCAAATATTTGATTGCACGAGGTTGAGTAATACTTCAGCAGTTACATGAAAAAAAAGTTATTGGGGCTTAGGGGGTAGTGATGACCCTGCCGCCTTGACCGTTGAAGGGTAGTGATGATCCTGCCGCCTCGACCATTGTATTCATGGAAAACAAATTCATTGTTTGAGAACGGACTGTAATATCCGAACCTTGAAACTCTTGGGATTGGTGGGGTGCATAATGAACTCTCTGTGGTGACTTCATGGATTGTTTTTTCTGGAGCCTTTCTTTTTTTCGCTTTCAGGTGAGACTTTTCCTTGTTTGAGTGGGCCTGCTTCACTAGTTCAGATGGGTTGATCTTCGTCTCAGTCGGACTCGCCTCTTCAACGATAGTTGAACTGATCATTGCATCTCTTTGTGGGAAGATGGGGCCACTCTCCATCTCAGATGAACACTTTCTCATCTTGTCAGCCTCACCAAAATGGGCACTGGAGTGGAGAAATTTGCATTTGTATTGGAATGGTCTTGGGGAAAAACCTGAATTGAACTTAGATGGATGGGATTAAAGGCCAAACAGGCCCAGCCCGAAGGACTAACCAAGAGGGAGATAGGTTTTGGGCAGGTTGGGTTGGCTCAGATGAGCCTGCACTTTGTTTGAATTGCTAGACGAATTGTTTAAAGAAAGAAGGGCTTGACTCTTCACTTTGGGCCAAAACTTCTATCAAAGGCAAATGGGACAATGGGCTTGTGAATGACAGAACTGGATTTTGGGCCCTCTGGTTGGTAGGAAGAGACGAAACTTTAAATTTGATCAGAACAATGTGACTTAGAAAGCTTTTAGCTTTGCTGAGGGTGGAACGGTAGAATTCTTTAAGAGGTGGGGCTAGCTTTGTCAGGGAATGAGGCATCAACTTGACATTTGCTTCTTGATTGGTTGCAGTTGTCGGTTAATATATAGGAGATTGGCCAGGTCTCTCAACATGGCTGAAGTTAGCACAGGCAAAAGTGGCATGTTGTTATCTGTTGAGATCATCAAGAGGATATTGAGTGGGATATAACTAACTTTGCAATAGAGGGAAGGGGCATGTGGGTGGCCAGGGAAGACTAAGCTTTATGTTGGGTGGCAAGAATGAATGCACTATGAGGCAAAAGAAATATTGATGCACTAGTTCCAACAATAGGGGGAAGTCAGGCTTGTGAGCATAATTAGATTCACACCATGTGTTGAATTCATATAAAGATCGGTGTTGATTGGGAGTTGGCTTTCCATTTGAGAAACAGGAGTATCTTCTAGGATTTTTTATGTGGCACTTGATGAACCCAAAAAAAATTTCTGGATGCAAAATTCTCTTATGTTTCCTTCTATAGTGTTCATTATTTTTGTTTTTCCTTTATCTAGATGTTCCACTTGAACTTGTTTGCCTTTGCCAGTCACTGGAGCTGCTTCGAGTTGGGAGGAATTCACAAATAGTTCTCTAATGGGCACTGGAGGAAGAAGCTGTTGAATAATTAGTTCTTGTGCCATGGGTGGAACCACTGGATTCAGATCTCTGGGTTGTTCCTCTATACGATTAATTCTTCGAGAATCACCAAAATCTACACGTACCCAACTTCCAAAATGTGGTTCTTTTGTAGGTCTAAGATATATAAGGCAAGCTTGTGACAGATGACCAAGCCTACTACATTCATAACAAAACTCTGATAGCCTCTCATATTTGAAGCTAATTTGTGCTGGACTACGATTGAGCCTTGGTAGTATAAAACCATCAAAGAAGGGACCTTCTATGTTAATTTCAACCCCAATCCAAATGTATTGTCGAGTACTTAAGGTGGGTATAGACGTTGGGTCTATTTCCAGTAAATTCCCAAGTACATTTCCTATTTTCTCAGCATTAGTTCAATCCTCATTTCTAAAAGCCATAAATTTGAACCCAAAAGGCTAAGTAGGTGAGATCAATTTCCTGTAAACTAAGTCCAATAGGCCATTCCTTTAGAAGCATATGGTAGCCTTTAAAGTTTCAAGGACAGTTAAGAAAAATCCTTAGCTTGTCCAGTTGGACTTGAAAGGTGAATAGGAATGTGTTGCGATCCAAATCCTTAATAGTAAGATCATTGGTAAAACTCCAAACAACCTTTATAGTAGAATGAAATGAAATGTGTTGAGACTAGCTTACCAATAAGAGTTCTGTTGGAAATCCTCAATGTCACCTCAGATGTCAACTCCAAATGATGTCATCCCATGACAGAACTTTAGGTTGCTTTATGAGGAGATCTATGTTCGGATTATTATTGGCCATGGAACAAGTCGTTGGGCAATGGGAGAGGGGAAGGTATGGTGAGAAGACTGTAGAATCTGGAAGTCAACTTGCGGGATGTTGGGGTTAGGATGGACGGATAAGTGAGTTACAATAGGTAGCGTAGAAGTATAAAGGTAAATGGACAATGTTAACAGAGAAAGGAGGGTGAGATGGTTATAGCATCTGAAAGTTAACCTGCATGTTGTTGGGATTAGGATGGACGGGTAGATGAGATACAATAAAATAGGGTAAAAGGTGAGGGGTGATGATATATGCCATATATTTACCATTCATTTACTATTCTTAGTGTATTTCTTGTTTTATTATTTTCTTTTAAACATTTTTTAACATCTTTAATCATTAAGAAAAAAATTAAAAAATATATAATTTCATTAATAATCATTATCTTAATCAGTAGGTAAAAAGAAAACTTATATAAATAAAAAAGTGGTAAAATGCACTACAACACGTTTGAGTTTTTGTGACAGATAAAAATGTCATAAAAAATGGTCAAAACATCACGAAATATTTTTTATTTCAGTTTGAAACCGTCACAGTAAGTGCATCACAGATAACTATTTGTGACAGTTTACTATTCAACCGTCACAAAAAGTATTTTTTATGACGATTGGTGTCTTTCTGTTCGATGTAACGTTCGAATGTTAGAACCTTTAGTGACGGTTCAAATGTGTCACCAAAAGTCACGTTCGAACATATAACATAACGTTTAAACGTATACTCATTTGGCTAACATTCGAACGACACACTAGTTCGTTCGTTTCTAAGACGTTGGAATGTTAGTGTTATTGTTCGAACATTATGATGCGACATCATCTCTAGATAAAGGGAGTATCTTGAGTGCATCAAAGTCAACAAACAAGTTAATATTTGATTTCCATCTTCTTGATAAGCCTCTACAATTAAAATGTCATTTTTATCTTCGTTGAACTCATGATCTGCACTTGTTCCTATCTCATATATGTTCCTAGGAATAAATTTTTGCACGACTCGTCAAGTTATCTCTCTATTATTTTCATCAACGTCTTTTAGTGGATCATTTAAGTAATAGATTTGCATAGCTTGACAAGCCAGTACGAATGGATCATCTTCATACCATTTTGATGCAGTGTTGACGCTCATGAAGTGATTATCCTTATACATTGAAACCTGACCACCACCTAGATCCCACCAATCACATCTAAAAATATATGTTATAGACCTACCCAGATATTTCAATCCAATTATATCACTTATGACACCGTAATAGTCAATATCATATGTCTCATGACTCCCCTCGACCAACACACCATAGTTTTGTCTTTCTATTTCGTTCACGGTCCAAAATATGGAATCTATAACCTTAACAATGCATAATGTGTATTGCATCACTCTGTGTGAAAGACCACGAGCCAATGCATGCATTTCAGGAGAAATTGACTCGGGATCATGAAAACGTTGTTCCAAGATCTAACAATATAAAACAAAATATATAATTACTAAAATACCAAGAATATTTAAAAATTTTAAAATCAAACATGCTCAAATTTGTAGTTCATACACGTTGTTCAAACTAGTTGGAAAATTATTTTTCTTGTCTTGCCTCCACATTATTTACGCCTTCTATACTAAGTCAGGCCAAGTGCTCACTGTATATTAATGCCAAAAAATATTATAATACGGCCAGTGTATTAAGATTTAGTAATTTCAGAAGAAATTGGATGAGTACCCTACCTAAGATAGTCGTTAATCTCCCGATAATTATTTAACACGTATCATCGAAATTTTTTCAACTCTCCATCAATGAGATCATAACCGGTTTGTACACCTAAGGGTCATATATTTTGGGAGAACACTAATAGCACACAAGGAAGCGGAGTAGCAAGATCAGCATTTCGCTCTTTACGATTAAATCGTGTTTCAACACTGCGAATGTATAGTGAGCAAAACGTTAACCATTAATCGTATATATAGGCTTTTGCTATTGAACCTTCAGCTTTGTCCTTATTCGCAAGTGTGCGTTTTAGTCGACCCAAATATCTTTCGATTGGATACATCCAACGGAACTGTACCGATCCACCTAACAATACCTTTCGAGATAAATGTATTGCTAAGTGAACCATTACATCAAAGAATGAGAGTGGAAATATCTACTCGAATTTAGATAAGATAGCGGCATTGTCATCTTCCATCTCTGCAGCATATCACGATCTACAACTCGAGTGCATTAGTTCCCGAAAAACATACAGAGCTCGGTAATGTCTACACGTACATTAGATGTCAATTTTCCACGAATGCCAATCGGCAATAACTTCTATATAAATACGTGACAGTCATGACTTTTCAATCTACTGATTTTTCAATCTGTCGGGTTCACACATCTGCCGATACTTGAAGCATAACCATTTAGCATTTTCACGCCTTGCAACTATTTGTAAAAATTCATTCTCTTATCTTTCGTCATTGTAAAACATGCATACAGCATGGCCACTCAGTTTCCATCCACTCGCAGATGTAGATTATGTTTAATATTTATTTTCTCAAGATCTTTCCTCGTCTTGGCCGTATCCTTCGTCTTATTGTTAATGCTCATAATTATTCCAAGTATATTGTCACAGATGTTCTTCTCTATATGCATAACATCTAAGTTATGTTGCAACATACAGGATGACCAGTATGGCAAATAAAAGAAAATATTGCTCTTCGTCTAATTCATTTCTGTTGTGCCTCGCTTTCTCTTGTTCTTTTCTCGACCTTTGCCAAAGTTATTCGCGAATAAATGTTGTAGTTGTTCCATTATGTCATCCCCAGACAACTTCTTCGGTGCAAATCTTTTCACCACTCTCTCATCAAACTTATATCATTCTCTTCTCCATGCATGATTTGCTGCAAGATACCGGCGATGACCCATGAAACACATCTTCTAAGAAAATTTTAACCATTCACTGGAGGTTTCTTGATTTCAAGTCGAGCATGCCTACTTCCCTTTAGTGCTCCAACCAGGACATATTTTTATATGCAGGAATGTCATTTGTCGTCCACATCACCGCAACATGCATTTGAAAAGTTGTCCTAGTTGATGCATCATAAGTTCTAGCGCCCATTTCCCATAGCTCTTTGAGCTCCTCAATCATCGGCTGCATAAATACATCAATATCATTCTCTAGTGATCTCGGGCCAAGGATTAGTAGAGTTAATAAAAAGTTTGGTGCTTTCATGCACCTCCACGGGGGAAGATTGTACGGTATCAACATAACTGGTCATATGCTATAATTTGTATTCATGTTGCCAAAGGGATTGAATCCATTAGTTGTGAGTCACAGGCGTACGTTCCAAGCTTCGCTCCCAAATTCAGGGTGCTGTTCATCAAAAGATTGCTAGTCCAGTGAGTTAGCTGGGTGCCTTATATGTGCACTATCTTTAACTCTTTTCTCTTCGTGCCACCACATATTTTTAGTTTTTTTCTTAGACATATATAGTCTTTACACTCGAGGTCTCAATGGAAAATAGTGTAACACCTTGACCGGCACGTTCTTCTTAGTTTTTCGCCTCGACTCTCCACATACAGGATACGCCTGTTTTTCCTCGTTCTCATTCTAAAACAAAACAAAATCATTTTTGCATGCATGTATGGACTTATACTAAAATCTCAATCCATTTCTCAATTATTTAGCTTCATAGAAGTTTTTCAACAATGCAGACCCTTCAGAAAGCACTTCGTTAAATAAGTCCAATATTATATTTATTGCTTTCGTTGACATTCCACACAATGATTTAATGTGAAGCAACCACACAATAAATGACATTTTGCTATGCTTTATGCAGTCAGGATAAAACTCGCGCTTTGCATCTTTCCACATTGCGGCAAAATTATTTGGATCACTCCTTTGATTGCTTAGGTCATCATTCTCAAGTTCATCCATAAACATCACAACACCGATGTCACCCAACATCTCCTCCATCTTATCCCCTTCATCAGTATCATCACATTCGTTCTCATCACCAATATCTCACATATAATCTAAATGATCGAAGGATATCCGGTATCGGTTGATATGGCTCACCATGGAGTACCCATTGTGTGTAATTCAGATCCATCTCATTGACAAAGATATGATGCTCGGCTTCATTTAATCCTATAGCACACAAATTCATACAATCTCAATATAGACACTTGATGTAACCATGACTATCAGCAGAGGCCCGAACAAATATAATGAAGGTCCTGACTCCACGTGCATAGGGAACGTAGTCCTTTTCAAGTCTATCACCCAAGCGCATCCAACTTTTATCCATTTCTAAAAAACCTATCTATTAGTTTAAGGCATTAAAATCTATATACAAATCATGCTCCTAAGTAATTCACTTTATCTTTGATAAGGTAGTATCTCGTTCGAAATTATATTATTCATATTGCACAGTTTTTGTTACTTCTACTTCTCACGTCAGTAAAAATTTTGACAGCATCTCCCCATAGTTCTCCAAGTATACATGTTCATAAAGAGAGATTATGACCTTACAAACAATATACCCGAAGAATAAATGAGGAAGACACTGGAATCTCCTACACAACGTGCAAATTAGTAAAAATAACAAAAATATGCAATACAAATAATATAATCTCAAACTGTCTATACTCGACAATTCAGGAATCAGTGGACACCTAAGTGTACACTGATTTCCAAATGAGTCTAAGGTTATTCATATATGTAATGTCACACAACATACTATTTATTATTTATTTGCTAATTTCTAACTATTATATAAAATGCAGAATAAGGGTTGAGGTTTAGAGTTTAGAATTTAAGGTTTGAGATTTGGAATTTGGGGTTTGAGATTTTGAGTTTGGGATTTGGAGTTTGGGGTTTAGGGTTTATAGTTTAAGGTTTGGGGTTTAACGTTTTGGATTTTGGGTTTGGGCTTTAGGGTTTAGGGTTTGGAATTTGGGATTTGAGGTTTAGGATTTGAGATTTAGGATTTAGGATTTGGTGTTTAGGATTTGGAGTTTGGAATTTAGGATTTAGGATTTGGGGTTTTGGATTTAAGATTTAGGGTTTGGGATTTGAGGTTCTAGGATTTGTGATTTTATGCACAATCACCCAATATTTTTCCAAACTCCCGTTACTAAAATAATATAAAAAATTCGATATGCTTAAATACCAACATAGAAAAACACAGAAAAATACTTAACGCATATAACAAATTATCAATTCTAAAATACTTAATACAAGAATACATGCTTCTAAAATTAAACAAACTAAAATATTGGCACAATTATACCCAACAAATTGTCGAATGTGAAAATATACATACTTGCAATTAGAAAAGAGATACAAATTTTTACTATATTTATGCTTGAAAAAATTCACACAAAAAATATATCCACATTAAAAAAATCATATTTTAAATTCAAATAATCATCCAATATTTTTGCAAACTCCTATTACTAAAATAATACCAAAAACCCAATATGCTTAAATTCCAACATAAAAAAAACACAAAAAAAATACTTGACACATCAAAAAATACATGCTTTTAAAATTAAAAAAACTAAAATATTGGCACAAATATAATATACCCAACAAATATAGATGCTTGTAATTGAAAAAAATGCACAACTTTTCACTATATATATGCTTGAAAAAAATCACACAAAAAATATACCCGCATTAAAAAAATCATAAAAACCCATTCAAATTATCATCCAATAATATACAATAACCAAATAGGAAATATATCTAGCAAAAACAATTAACTTCTTCACAAGTGCTCGAAGACCCCCTTTGAACTTCAACTTTCATACCACCAAACTCTACAAAACACACAATGAGTTATTAAATTCACACAAAAATCAATAGTAATAATAAATCCCTACAAAAATCACTTGTGAAGTTTATCTTTGCAATAAAAAATTCTTACAAAAAACTCTCTTGAACTCTTACTCTCTCTAAAAAATATACCTCACTCTCTCTCACTATCACTCACTCTCTACCTCACTCTCTCTCTCTCTCCCTGTCCCTCACTCTCTCGCACTCTCTCTACCTCTTCCTCATTCTCAGTCTATCTCTCTCTCTCATGCATGGGAGAAGCCAAAAATGTGTTTATAGCTTCATCCCGTGCCTATATTTGAATCCGTCTAAAATTTTTAAAAATGTTCAAACATTAAAACCCTAACGTTCGAATGTACTTAAATGCTATCGAAATGTTCGAACGTTGTAATGTGACATTTGCATGTCACGAATTGACGTTCGAACGTTTATTAAAATGCTAGAAAAATTCTTAAATTGTAAACAATACTTCAAACGTCATAAAGTTACGTTTGAATATTCTAAAAAGTGTGAAAAAATTTCCACATTTTTTTTTAAATGTTCGAATGTAATATGTAACATTCAAACGTTGTTTTGTTTTTTACTTTTTAATGATCAAATCTATATATTGCTATATTTATTCAACCAAAAAATATTTAAAATATTTACTAAAATTATAGTAAATAGAAAAAATACGACTACATTACTATATTTAACTATAGTATTATAATATTATATTTTACTTTTTTTTTATATGCTATAGTCAACACAATATAATATTATAGTGTTAAGTATTATATAGTGTTGCATGTTAGGTTACTTAGTGTTGTAATACTATAGTGAACACTATATAATACTTAACATTATAGTATTATATAGTGTTGACTAATCATATTTTAAACAATACTTAGTACTCAAATATTATAGCATGTTGACTATTGTTATAGTATATAATATATTATATAACATTTAACACTATAGTACTAATATAGTGTTGGCAAAATATATTTTAGTAATATTTTAGACTTTATAATATATTATAATGTAATTTAAATTTCAATGTAAAAATAAAAAAAAATACGTTTGAATGTGTCTTTAGAACGTTCCAACGACGTTTAAACGTGACGTTCGAATGTAGAGTATACTTAGTAAAGAAAATATCTAATTATGTGTTCAAACGTAAAATAGATGACATTCGAACGTAAAATAAAATGACATGCATATGTTCAAACGTTTATTAAAAACGTTCTAATGTTAAAAAATAAATATACATAACATTCATATATTTTTTAAAAAAATTTCAAACATTACATGTATATAATAGTGACCCGACGGCAGTTCAACATTTTCTCTAAATACTCTCATTTCTCTCAATTTCTCTCTATCACACACAGTGCCATAATCGTCTCCAAAGCCACCGCATCCGTCACCAAAAGGTAAGGAACTCTAATCTCACTATTTTCATGAATTTTTTATTAAATTTTTTGAATTTTTTTAGTTTTATAAAAATTTGGTGGTTGGAACTTCAACTTGATTTTTCGGCCACCACGGGTCTCCATTAGCCAAAAAGTTATCGTAAAAAGATTCTTTAAAATGGGTACTTCATTTCTACAGTGACTTTAGGCTTTAAAACTCCATAAAATGGAGTTTCGACTCAGTCATTCCAATTTTTAAGTTTGAACATTCCATTGAAACGTTCGAACGTAAATATTTGAAATTGGGAAAATGAAGGGTCACATTCGAATGTACATAAAGTACGTTTGAATATGACTTTTCCAAAGTTAAAAGTTAAAAGGTCATGTTCGAACGTGCCTTACGTACGTTCGAATGTGACTTTTCCAATGTTAGTAGTCAAAGAGTCACGTTTGAACGTAAATTCCTTACGTTGGAATGTTACTCAAGCAACGTTGAAACGTTAAGGTTTGCAATGTTGGAAACTAAGTGACGTTCGAATGCTACGTTTGTAACATTTGAACGTACTCACATAACTCTTTTAAAAAATTGCTTTCAATACTTTTCAAATATTGTTCCTTAATTTAATTATTATTTTGTCTAATTTTTTTTTCCACATTTGTGCAGATATATATGGTTCAGCAACCAAGGACTACAAGGAAGAGGGGTTGGGAAAGAGCCTTATGGAGGTTATGATTAACGAGTTCGACTTGTTATTTTGGCAGGGGAGGAGCTTCAGGTCTATATTCATGGACAGGGGTTAGGCTCTGATATGCTCATTGAGGGGTACTATTTACCCGAGCATAGTCCACGAGTTCTATGCGGCCATGCCGACTTTCCCATTCGACGCAAACTCCCACGTCATAGAGGTCTGCAGGGTGCAACTGAAAATCTTGACAGATGTCATCACCGACCTGCTGCAGATCCCACATCCGCAGTCACAACAGATGGAGGACGCAGCTGCTGCACCGGCTCTGCCACCAGATGCTGACGCTGGCATGGTAGCATCCCAGTTTGGCTCAATTCACTCTATGGGTAGTCACCATGTCGACCTAGACTCAGGCGACAATGCTGGATCCGAGCAGGAGGGTCCTCAGCGGGATGAGGAGTTCTATATCCTCACTGGTAGAGACGGGAGGAGCACGAGATTTCAAACATGTTCTGGCAGATTATGCTTGAGGGTTTCTTCCACATGTTGCATCTCATTGTTGCACACTGTGCATCCTCTTGCACACACGGTGACATTCAACCATTCACGCGCCTATTTTCTGATCAAGTTGGCACGTGGAAAGCCAGTCGACCTTCCATGGGTAGTCTTCGGGAGGATCCGCTATGAGGTGTGTAATGTCTCGACGGAAAATCTCCCCTATAGAGTTATTATCACCTGGCTACCCCTGGCTATAGGAGTGTTATCTCGGATCTCGGAGAATGTGCGACAGCAGATGGGCCTCAAATTACCCAAATACCCCTGGATTCACGCGTGAAAGCTAAACCAATACTATTAGTACAGATTATTAACCAACATAAAATATTTAAATAAACTAAATACAATATTTGGTTACGAATGAAAACCTTTTGAAGAACTCCTCAAAGGTAAAATCCTACGAGGTAACCAAATTCAGGGAAGTCAATTTTATTAATTGAGAGTTTTATAAGTAAATTGTTTACAAAACCTTTGTAACCTAACACGTTTACCTAAGACACGCAACCCTCTTGTCTTCTATTGTAGTAGGTAACCAGAACCTCTGACACTCTCCAATTCTTAGCTTTCCAACTAGAACCTCCAGTGGTTGAATACAAACACTTATTCTCACTCAAAACCTATGGCTTGAGCACTAGAAAATTTTCTTCTTAAGAATTTTCTCTCACAAAAATACTTGAACACCCTCTCAATTTCAAGCTCTTTAGAATACTTATAAAAGTATTTTGAAGTGTTAATCAAATCCTTCAGCCGACTCCTCTATTTATAGGCAATGCAGTGGTGCAGTGCTTGTGTTTGAGAAGAAGTCTGCCGTTGAGCTTATCCAAAGTACTAGTCTATTACGTTGCTAACAGTTTGTTAACAACCCGGACTGGATCATTTCAATTAGATAATTTCGAGTTTTGATCAGCTTCTGTCTCTTCATTTGAAACTTGAATTTTTATTCCTTCAATTGACTCTTTGACTCGGAACTAACATAGGACTCTTGTAGACTCTTATCTTATAATTTAAACAAGTTTGGATAAGAGTTACAATTCAAAATATTATCCTTATCGGATAACTCAAATTTAAATACTTCATCCTTATCGGATAAACTTCTAGAGTCCTATTTAACAATTACATTAATCTATTATTCAAATTCCGAATCGATAAAAAAACTTATCCTTATCGGATAAACACTTAGAATCCTATTTAAATTACATTAATCCAATATTCAATTTTAAACCTAGTCATCTAATCTTAGCCAACCATGAAAATTACATTTACAAGGCCCTATCGACATCCACACGTATAATCGGAGTCGGGGGCAAGTGAAGCGTGTGCCTCAATTTTGGTCTTTTTATATTTTATTTTTAATTTATGTCCTAGACCAAGTACTCATGTAATATATATATATATATATATATATATTGTTTGTGTTTTTCCTTTATCAATTTCCTTTAATATTTAGTGTTGACCCCAAGGTTTCAAGTTTCGTGTAATTATAAATCTACACATGGATTTTGATGATAACAAATGAATTCAAAGAATAAAAGAGTCTCAAGTTCAAGTTGTCCACACAATAGAATCAAGCACATCAAGGAACCAAGCATGAGCAAGAAGGGAACAAGTTCACATTAAAGTCATAGAGTAATGTTGTAAATATCTTAAAAATTTGAAATTAGAATTAAGGCTCAAAATTAATATTTTATCATAAAGCATTAAAATACATTTTCCACATGTGCATGAATATTTTGAAAATTAAATTTGAAAATTTTGAAAGATGATTGATTGTCATCTTTCACATGTGCATGACATGATTAAAGGTTTGAACTTTGAAAATATTAAGATGATTGATTGTCATCTTTCACATGTGCATGTTTTATTTGAATATTTTCAAAAGTGATGGATGCTTTTCTTGACTTTTGTAAAAGGTAGATGTGTTTGTTTGAAATTTTTGAAAAGTAAAATGTGCTCTTTTTGTCATATGCAAAAAGTAAAAAATTAGGTTTGAAATTTTTGAAAAGTAAAGTGTGCTCATTTTGTCACATGCAAAAAGTAAAAAGATTAGGTTTGAAATTTTTGAAAAGTGAATGATGATGTCTTTGACATGGGAATCTTTTCAAATTTGAAATTGAAGACTCATTTGCCTATAAATAGCTCACTTGAGTTTTGTAAAAATCATAACAAGAGCTTACACATCTATTGTTAAGTTTTGCATCATTCTTTCAAAACTCTCATTCTCTCTTTTCTAAAGTTTTAAGCCTTAATTCTTGTTCTTGTTGAGAGAGATATAGGTTGCGCTGTATTGTTTCTATCTCACTCGTTAAGGAGTGTACTTTGATAGTCTACCTACTATCAACTCTTGTATTTGTAAAAGAGTGCGTATAACCCTTGTGTGTATAGAAGATGTTCTACATGGGGAATAGTTAAATCACCAAGTGTGAGGTGATTGGAAGTGTAGAGGGTGTTCTACACGGATTCTTTGGAGCGGTGCTGCTCAAAAGTGTAATAGGTTTCTATCTCTACCTAAAGGAGATTGACTAGTGAATTCGGGATCCTCAAGGGGTAGCTTGAGGCGAGGACGTAGGCAGTGGGACTGAACCTCGTAAAAATACTGAGTTTGCTTTCTCTTACCCTACTTTTTATATTTCTTACTGCTTTATATTCTGTTTATATTTTATATTGTGTATTTGATTAATAAGTGTTAATTTTTATAATATAACCCAATTCACCCCCCTCTTGTGTTAGTCATCTGGGCAACATTTAGCTTATCTAAATTTAATTTTAAATCATTGTACTTCATATCTTTCACAGATTAAATTATTTTATAATTCAATGGAGTATAAAATTTGTATAATATTAAGAGAGCCTCGCTAGAGTAGAATCTTATTTTAATTTCTTTATATATATATTTTTATTCATATTTCAATCATTTTAAAATATTTTAAAAAAAAAGTATTATGAATACACCAATAATCAAATTCTACACTATTAAGCAAAGAAAAGAATTTAAAATGTATTAAAATAGTAAAGGTATCAAAAGAAGGTGTAAAAGTATTTTTTTTTTAAATTTAATAAAAAAAACGTTTGAGTGTTCTGTAATATAGTTCGAATGTTGGCGTTAGAAAAATTCAATTCGTTCGAACGTATTTAATCTTATCGTTCGAACGTTCACTCAATATTCGAACGAAAAATCGTTTATATTTGAACGTAACAAAATCTACTAGTTGTCTTTAGTGATAGTTCTAAGAAACTGTCACAGAAAATGAATTTTAGTGTTGGTTTGGAGACTATAACAAATTTCAAACCATTACTGAAACTCAAATATGATGTAGTGAAGGTGGTAGAAAGATGGTCAAAATATCATTATTCAAAGGTGAGACTATATAGAAGGAGGAGACACTAGAGAGAGATGGATTCAGTGTTGGTAGATATCATTACAACGTGATAAATTAAGCTCAAAATTATATATACAGAAATGATTGGGAGCAATCATACTCATTGCACTCATCCTTATATGAACAGTAACATGTTATTGTTCATATAAAAGTGAATGCAATGAGTGTAGCTACTCTCTAACAGTGCTTTTATATATATATGGTCTAGTTATAGGGCCCATGTTAGCTATGACTACTAATTGTACCTTCATGATGTCTCTCTCTCACCCATGATATTTTTTTGGCTTTAACTCTTATTATATTTTTTGTTTTATACAAGAATAATGTTATATATATATTTATAAAATATGCAAGTGTCTTATACTTATTTTTAAAAATAGTAAGATTTATTAGTAAAAAAATTAATTCTTTTTACGTGAATCCCATATCTATTTTTTTTTCAAAGTGATTATATAGCATTTACGCATTCATGACTACAAATATAATTTCTCTTCACACAATTACTTAATAAAAATATATATTTTTTTTTGCATTAAAAAAAGAATTTTTCTAGAGCGCCATTATGTATAAAAAAATATTTTACTCGGATTCTTTGTATATATCTCGGCCCCCACGTTTGTAACTAATTATGTATACGTTTATTCCTTGACCTTCAATACAATTTATGAGATTCTGTTGGGGGAAAAAGAAGAAGAATAGTATTGACACAAATGTTATTTCCCGCGACCATTCAAACGTTCTGTAAGCTTTTCGCTAGAGTAATATATGCTAGTTATTATCTCATTTCACATTATCTTTTCATCATCTTATAATCTTTATATATATAAAGTGGCTATTTAACGAAAAATTTAGTTTTAATGAAAAATTTTATTTTTCAATTAAAGTTAATATTTTCTATCCATTTTTGTTAAAATAAATACTGCATTTAATGAGAAATATTATTTTAAATATAATACATTAATTCCATTAATCACCGAAATAATATTCTTGACATTAAATTTAATTACACCACTTCAATTTTCTATAACGATAAACTTTTCATTTAAATTTTGTTTTTATGTAAAATAAATATAGAATAATAATAATAGTATAGAATGACATTATAATAGTATAGAATATATAACAATGCAATCCTTACTTAAAGATGTTAATTTATACGTTAGAGAGTTTAATTTTATTCATGAAAATTTATTCCTATTATATGATTAATAATTTCATTCTATAAAAATTATTTTATTATTTTAAAATGAATGTATTATTTATTTATTTTTTGAGATAATAAATATACGGTATATACAATTAACTATAATTAATATATTATATATGTTTGATATTTAATTGAAATATATATGATCTAATAAATTTACATATTTAAGATTAAAATTTCATGTTATAAATTATAATATAACATTCTTTTATATAAATTATAAACTACATAATTTATTTATTTTTAAAATTATATTATTTCTTAAAAAATAATCACATAACTAAAAAAATTGTAGATGATTCAAGTTTATGTAGATATAGAAAAACTCAAAGACTAAAAACATAGGTATTTTAATGTCCTCTCTTTTGAGGCTGTGCAAAATGATGCAAATATTAGATCATCGTCTTAGAATTATAAAAATATAATATTTTAAACGAATCTTTTATTAAAGTTTCAATCAAAATTATCTCAAACAAATTTAATAAAACTATAAGTTATGTTTATTTACGAGACTATCTTGTTGTTTTATTAATACTTTTTTTTATAATATATGAAAATGTGTAATTATTTATCATCCATTTAATTATGAATAATCTTCTAATTTTCGTTAGAAATTAAACTAGAAAAACGTGCTTTGTACGTTACTTTTATCTAATATTATAAAAATAAATTATTAGAAATTATTTATTATATTTTATATTTTAATTTACTATCTAATACTACGTAGAATAATTATCAGAGCATGATAAAAAAAAATATCAATGATCAATGATCAATTTTTACTTTTCATAATTATGGAAAGTAACGCTATTTATTACGCGTCATGCGATCGACCTTTGACTATTACGTTAAAAAACAATTCTTTAGAAAAAAAGGTTTTAAAGCTAATGATCTTATAAGTATATATTCCGAACCAATGCCATGGCCCATATGTGCATGGCATCGAAAGGGAAGGAGAGAAATGGGAAGAGCTCAATGCTGTTCAAAAGTGGGTTTACACTGAGGTCCCTCGACTGCCACTGAAGACACTTTGCTCATTAACTATATCCACGTTCATGGTGAAGGCCATTGGAAATCTTTACCTAAAAAAGCAGGTATTCCTCTGAGTCAAGACCTCAAATACATGGACTAACTATATTCATGTTTCTGTTAATTTCTTATTTTGTCTGCAGTACTTTTTGTTGTGTATATTGAATATATTGAGATAAGCATACAAGAAAGTGCAACCTGAACTTCAGTTTTAATTGTTAATCTGTACTTGGTTTTTGTGCTTGTTCAAGGGCTACTTAGATGTGGGAAGAGCTGCAGGCTAAGATGGATGAACTATCTCCGGCCAGATATCAAGCGAGGAAACATTACATCCGAGGAGGAAGGACTTATTATCCGGCTTCACTCTCTCCTTGGCAACCGCTGGTCTCTTATCGCCGGAAGATTGCCCGGTCGAACTGATAATGAGATAACGAACTATTGGAATTCTCATCTAGGCAAAAGGTTCAAGAACACAGGAAAAGTCGACCAAAACAACCAAATAAGAGTTTCGAAACGTGGTAGAGATTATCCAAAGTGTTGCCCAGATGACTAACACAAGAGGGGGGGTGAATTGAGTTGTATTTAAGAAAATAACAGTTATAAATCAAATATACAATATAAAAGGTAAACAGAATATAAAGCAGTAAGAAATGTAAAGAGTAGGGTAAGAGAAAGCAAACTCAGTATTTTTACGAGGTTCAGCCCCACTGCTTACGTCCTCGCCTCAAGCTACCCCTTGAGGATCCCGAATTCACTAGTCAATCTCCTTTAGGTGGAGATAGAAACCTATTACACTTTTGAGCAGCACCGCTCCAAAGAATCCGTGTAGAACACCCTCTACACTTCCAATCACCTCACACTTGGTGATTTAACTATTCCCCGTGTAGAACACCTTCTACACACAGAAGGGTTATACACACCCTTTTACTGATACAAAAATTGATAGTGGGTAGGCTATCAGAAAACACTCCTCAATGAGTGAAATAAGAACAATACAGCACAAACTATATCTCTCAAAATGAACAAGGATTAAGGCTCAATGCTTAGAGAAGAGAGAATGAAAGCTTTGAATGAATGTTGTATGCTCTTGGTGTTGTAAATGTGAAGCTCTCAAATGATCTATTTATAGGCATATGAGACTTCATATTCAAATTTAAAAAGATTCACATGTCAAAGACATCATCATTCACTTTTCAAAAATTTCAAATCTAATCTTTTTACTTTTTGCATGTGACAAAAGGAGCACACTTTACTTTTCAAAAATTTCAAACCTAATATTTTACTTTTTGCATATGACAAAAGGAGCACACTTTACTTTTCAAAATTTTCAAATAAAGACATCTATCTTTTGCATAAGTCAAGAAAAGCATCCACCACTTTTGAAAATATTCAAATAAAACATGCACATGTGAAAGATGACAATCAATCATCTTAATATTTTCAAAGTTCAAACATTTAATCATGTCATGCACATGTGAAAGATGACAATCAATCATCTTAATATTTTCAAAGTTTAAACCTTTAATCATGTCATGCACATGTGAAAGATGACAATCAATCATCTTTCAAAATTTTTAAATTTAATTTTCAAAATATTCATGCACATGTGGAAAATGTATTTTAATGCTTTATGATAAAATATTAATTTTGAGCCTTAATCCTAATTTCGAATTTTTAAGAGATTTACAACATTACTCTATGATTTTAATGTGAACTTGTTCCCTTCTTGCTCATACTTGGTTCCTTGATGTGCTTGATTCTATTGTGTGGACAACTTGAGTTTGAGACTCCTTTATTCTTTGAATTCATTTGTTATCATCAAAATCCATGTGTAAATTTATAATTACACGAAACTTGAAACCTTGGG
Source organism: Platycarya longipes (assembly GCA_036559045.1). Classification (NCBI taxonomy): domain Eukaryota; kingdom Viridiplantae; phylum Streptophyta; class Magnoliopsida; order Fagales; family Juglandaceae; genus Platycarya; species Platycarya longipes. The sequence continues at coordinate 15,174,817 of CM071799.1, read as the reverse complement.
TTCAACAATCTCCCCCTTTTTGATGATGACAAATACTTGATAGAACCTGAAGCCTGTATTTAATACTTAAGCTCCCCCTGAGAATGTGCGTTAGTTTTTCAAGCAAAAATATAAATATAATTCCAAGCATATATAACAAGTTATGTTCTAGTCTAAAACTTCTCCCCCTTTTGGCATCATTAAAAATGAATCATAATTAGATCAATAAGATATATTCCTGCAATAACCAATGGACAAATAAAATGCTGCGTTAGTAGAGACTGTAGAGAATTTGGTGCGTAGCCACACGTGTTCGACAAAACCTGCAAAGGCTGGAGGTCTAGTTCTGGCAATTCGGTGCGGAAGGAGATTTTGTAAATAGCTGAATAATTGAAACCACCCGTGCCCGACAAAACCTGCAAAGGCTAGCTCTGGAAATTCGGTGCAGAGATTTGATCCGCTTGATGTTGCTGAAAAATGAGATATTATCAAGATTTATAAGCTTGTCTTGTTCTTATTTCCGTTTCTATAAGAGCAATCCTTAGTTTTATCTATTTCGCATCAAGCTTTCTTCTCATCTTTGTAATTTGCTTGCATTCTCATTCTACAAATTTTCAATGGCTCGTAGATTTCCCTTCAGTGATTCTCTTGATCAAGATTTGAGGTATCCTTCACCTCAGTCTCAATCTATTTCTGCATCTGTCGTGGGTGCCATGAAGCAACAAGAGACTGATTTAACTAATAAATCAGATCATGACGCCATTTACGAGCTTGTGGGTCTCGGAACTCGATACTCATCATCTATCGTCGCGTTTTCTGCTCGGTTGCAGTCCAAAACTCGCAAAATTGAGAAGCTTAACGAGACTGTTTCTGTACTTCAACGACTTGTTTATGAGTCAAACAAAAAAATAGTAGAGTTAAAGCAACAGAATAAGGATTTGAAATCCTTGCTTGCCTCTTCATTTCGATTGCCTAATCCTTTAGACAAGGATGGCATGATGATTTATGAGGAGCAAATGCATTTGAATGATGAGGCTAAACGTCTCAAGTTTCTGTAGATCATTTAAGATAATGAAATAAAAGTATCTAGCAGATATTCATGGCATGTATCATTCCTATTTCTCTTCTAATCATGCATAGTCTATCTTCTGGTAGGGGTTTTGTAAAAATGTCTGCCAATTGATCATGTGTACTAGTGAATTCTAATACAATATCATCCTTCTGCACATGATCTCTAAGAAAATGATATCTAATTTCAATATGTTTGGTCCGAGAATGTTGTATTGGATTCTTTGAAAGATTTATAGCACTTGTATTATCACATTTGATTGGAATGTAATTGTACATAAGTTTAAAATCCTCAAGTTATTGCTTCATGTAAAGAACTTGAGCACAACAACTACCCGCAGCAACATATTCTGCCTCAGCAGTAGATAGTGCAACAGAATTTTGTTTTTTACTAAACCAGGAAACTAGTGCATGACCTAAGAAGTGACATGCTCCACTAGTGCTTTTTCGATCTATTTTACAGCCAGCATAATCTGCATCTGTGTAGCTAATTAGATCGAAAGATGTGTGCTTAGGGTACCATAACCTTAAGTTAATTGTACCACTAAGATATCTAAGAATGCGCTTAACTGCAATTAAATGTGATTCTTTTGGAGATGATTGAAAACGTGCACATAAGCACACACTAAACATAATATCTGGTCTACTGGCTGTCAAATATAATAAGCTATCAATCATACCTCGATATACCTTCGAGTCAACTAGTTTACCGGATTCATCTTTATCAAGTTTAGTGGATGGGCTCATTGGTATTCCAGTTTCCTTAGCACCTTCCATCCCAAACTTTTTCAGTAATTCCTTAATATATTTCGATTGATTGATGAATATCCCACTTTTTGCTTGCTTAATTTGCAATCCGAGAAAGAATGTAAGCTCTCCCATCATGCTCATTTCAAATTCTTCCTGCATAGTCTTAGCAAAAACTTGGCACATATTTTCATTAGTAGCACCGAATATTATATCATCAACATAAATCTGAATCAAAAGAATATCATCATTTTCGTATTTAATAAAAAGAGTTGTATCAATTTTTCCTCTTGAAAAGCCTTTTTCAATCAAGAAACCACTGAGTCTCTCGTACCACGCTCTAGGAGCTTGTTTGAGTCCATATAGTGCTTTTGTGAGTTTAAAAATATGATTTGGAGAAATATGATTTTCAAAACCTGGAGGTTGCTCAACATATACCTCTTCATTTATAAAACCGTTTAAGAAAGCACTTTTAACATCCATTTGAAAAAGTTTGAAATCTTTATAACAAGCATATGCAAGTAGCATTCGAATAGCTTCTAATCTTGCGACTGGTGCATATGTCTCATCATAATCGATTCCTTCTACAAGTCAAGCCTTATTTCTAGTAATGACTCCGGACTCATCTTTCTTGTTTCTAAAAACCCATTTTGTTCCAATAATAGTATGATTTTTGGGTCTAGGAACAAGTGTCCAAACATCATTTCTTTCAAATTGATTAAGCTCTTCTTGCATAGCTAGAATCCAAGATTCATCAAGAAGTGCTTCATCAATATTTTTAGGTTCAATCTGAGATAGAAAAGCAGTATGATTGCAAATATTTCTAAGAGATGATCGAGTGCTTACACCTCGTGAAGGTTCTCCCAGAATTTGTTCTACTGGATGACCTTTCACAAATTTTCACTGTTTGGTTGCATCTTGTATTAAATTTTGATGATCTTTCCTGATGTCTCCATATTGGACTTCCTCTATTGTGTTCTCTTTGTTGAGATTGAGACTTTCCGTATTATTTATACCTCCTGTTTCTTCATCAATGGATTTCTTGGAGAGTAGAGAATTAGATTCATCAAATACTACATGCATAGATTCTTGTACAGTCAAAATCTTTTTATTGAATACTCTATAAGCTTTACTATTAGTAGAATATCCGAGAAAGATACCTTCATCAGATTTTGCATCAAACTTGCCTAAATTATCCCTGTCATTTAAAATAAAACATTTGCATCCAAATACATGAAAGTAACCAATGTTGGGCTTTTTCTCATTCCAAAGCTCATAAGGGGTTTTATCTAATTTGGACCTTAACATAACTCTATTTATAACATAACATGCAGTACTTACCGCTTCAGCCCAAAAATAACTAGGCAAGTTGTTCTCATTGAGCATTGTTCTTGCCATCTCTTGAAGAGATCTATTTTTCCTCTCTACTACCCCATTTTGTTGAGGAGTTCGAGGAGCAGAAAAATTATGCATAAAACCATTTTCATCACAAAATGTTTCAATATTTTTATTAACAAATTCTTTTCCCCTATCACTTCGGATACTTGAAATAGTATAACCCTTTTCATTTTGAATTCTCTTGCATAACTTGATAAAGGCATTATGTGCCTCATCTTTATGAGCAAGAAAGATGACCAAAGTATATCTAGAGAAATCATCAACAATAACAAATGCATAATATTTTCCTCCTAAACTTGCAACTCTATTTGGTCCAAAAAGATCCATGTGTATCAATTGTAGTGGGCTAGTAGTGGAAATATGTTTCTTGGTTTTAAAAGAAGTTTTTGTTTGTTTACCAAATTGGCATGCATCACAAATTTTGTCTTTAAGAAAATTTGCCTTTGGTAAACCTCTCACAAGATCATTTTTTGAAAGTTTGGAAATAAGTTCCATGTTGGCATGACCTAGTCTTCTATGCCATAACCAATTAGTTTCATTTTGAGCTGAAAAACAAATAGCATCTTGTGAGATAATTTCTTCAAAATCGATTGTATAAACATTGTTGCTTCTAAAAGCAATAAAACAAATATTACAATCATGATCATTCAAAATAATGCACTTATCCATTTTGAAAGTAACTGTAAATCCTTTATCACATAATTGACTTATGCTCAAAAGATTATGTTTTAGACCTTCAACAAGTAGAACATCTTCAATTATGAGAGAAGACTCATTACCAATTTTACCTATTCCCACGATCTTCCCTTTTGAGTTGTCTCCAAATGTCACGTGTCCTTCTTCTTTAGATCTAAGATCAAAGAACTTAGTCTTATCTCCCGTCATGTGTCTTGAACATCCACTATCTAAAAACCATTTATTTTTGTTTGTGGAGGACTTCATGCACACCTATAAAAACAATTAAAATGATTTTTCTTAGTACCCAAGTTCTTTGGGTCCTTTATTTATTAGTATTAGAAGAAATAAGATTTTTAGGTACCCATATGGCCCTAATAGTCATTGTATGTTTTCTTCTAATAGGACAAGCAAGATAATTATGACCATTTCTATTACAAAAATTACAAATAGCATGTGACATATATGAAGAACTTGAGTGATTATAATAGTATCCTTTTTTAACAAAATTATTTTTATGAAAAGAATTTTGAATATTGGACTTTGATGTAGAAGGATTATCAAAGAAGTTTTTATAAGATTTGTATTTTTGGTTTGGCATATATCCCAAGCCTGTCTTGTCAAAAACACATATTTGACTACCAAGAAGTTTTTCAAAATTTCTTTTTCCATTTGTAAAGTTTTCAACAATATTTTCTAAATCAGTTTTCTTTTTCTTCAACTCAAGATTTTCATCTTTCAAAACAATACTTTCTTTTCTTAAAATATCAATTTCGTTTGTTAAAGAAGAATTTTTCTTTTTCAAAGCAGTATACTTGATACCCAATTTTTCAAATTCCTCATATACCTCTTCTAAAACATTTTGCAATTCTTCATATGAAGGATCTTCAATATTATCAAGATTTGTTACCTCAATGTCATCTTTAGCCATAAGACAAAGATTTACTGATTCTCCATTGCTTGCTTCACTATCTGAGCTACTTGAATCATCATCCCATGTAGCTTTCATTGCTTTTTTGCCTTTGTTTTGATCTTTCTTTAGCAGGGGACAATCTGCCTTGATATGTCCTGGCTTTTTACATTTATAACAAATTAATGAATCATTTTTACCTGTATCTTTGTTGGAAGATATTTTGAAAGGTTTCCTTGGAAGAGCTTTATTTTTCAAGAATCTCTTAAATCTTCTTGTGATCATTGTAATCTGTTCGTCATCGCTTTCTTCATCTTCTTCGCTTTCACTTTCATGAGGAACGGCTTATAGTGCCAAACTCTTCTTTTGCTTTCCTTCTTCTTCTCCTCTTTTCAATGTGTACTCATGGGTGATAAGTGACCCGATGAGTTCATTTACTTCGAGCTTCTTGAGGTCTCTAGCTTCAAGAATCACTGTCACTTTTGATTCCCAACGTTTTGGTAGAGAGTTGAGAATTTTTCTTACTATCTCCACTTTGGAATAAACTTTGCCAAGAGCTGTCAAGCTGTTTATGATATTAGTAAAACGAGTGTGCATACTAGAAATAGATTCATCATCATTCATTTTAAACATTTCATATTCATGAGTAAGAATATAAATTTTTGATTCCTTGACTTGAGAAGTTCCTTCATAAGTAACTTCCAAGTTATCCCAAATTTCCTTTGCTGTAGCGCAAGTCATTACTCTATTAAATTCATTACTATTGAGAGCATTATATAATAAATTCATAGCAGTTAAATTCAAAGTATAAAGTCTATCGTCTTCACGATCAAACTCTTCTTCTTCCTTTTTGACCTTTACTCCATCAACCACTTTTGTTGGAACATAAGGTCCATTTACAATGCATTTCCAGATTTCTCGACTTTGAGCCTGAAGGAATATTCTCATTCTAACTTTCCAGAATGAGTAATTGTCTCCGCAAAAGAGTGGAGGCCGACTGCTAGATTGACCTTCACCAAATGAAGCTGCAATGTTAGCCATAAGATCTTAACTCAAAAGATAGTTAATCTTATAATAGAGCTCTAGCTCTGATACCAATTGTTGCCCAGATGACTAACACAAGAGGGGGGTGAATTGAGTTGTATTTAAGAAAATAACAGTTATAAATCAAATATACAATATAAAAGGTAAACAGAATATAAAGCAGTAAGAAATGTAAAGAGTAGGGTAAGAGAAAGCAAACTCAGTATTTTTACGAGGTTCAGCCCCACTGCCTACGTCCTCGCCTCAAGCTACCCCTTGAGGATCCCGAATTCACTAGTCAATCTCCTTCAGGTGGAGATAGAAAACCTATTACACTTTTGAGCAGCACCGCTCCAAAGAATCCGTGTAGAACACCCTCTACACTTCCAATCACCTCACACTTGGTGATTTAACTATTCCCCGTGTAGAACACCTTCTACACACAGAAGGGTTATACACACCCTTTTACTGATACAAAAATTGATAGTGGGTAGGCTATCAGAAAACACTCCTCAATGAGTGAAATAAGAACAATACAGCACAAACTATATCTCTCAAAATGAACAAGGGTTAAGGTTCAATGCTTAGAGAAGAGAGAATGAAAGCTTTGAATGAATGTCGTATGCTCTTGGTGTTGTAAATGTAAAGCTCTCAAATGATCTATTTATAGGCATATGAGACTTCATATTCAAATTTAAAAAGATTCACATGTCAAAGACATCATCATTCACTTTTCAAAAATTTTAAATCTAATTTTTTTACTTTTTGCATGTGACAAAAGGAGCACACTTTACTTTTCAAAAATTTCAAACCTAATATTTTACTTTTTGCATATGACAAAAGGAGCACACTTTACTTTTCAAAATTTTCAAATAAAGACATCTATCTTTTGCATAAGTCAAGAAAAGCATCCACCACTTTTGAAAATATTCAAATAAAACATGCACATGTGAAAGATGACAATCAATCATCTTAATATTTTCAAAGTTCAAACATTTAATCATGTCATGCACATGTGAAAGATGACAATCAATCATCTTAATATTTTCAAAGTTCAAATTTTTAATCATATCATGCACATGTGAAAGATGACAATCAATCATCTTTCAAAATTTTCAAATTTAATTTTCAAAATATTCATGCACATGTGGAAAATGTATTTTAATGCTTTATGATAAAATATTAATTTTGAGCCTTAATCCTAATTTCGAATTTTTAAGAGATTTACAACATTACTCTATGATTTTAATGTGAACTTGTTCCCTTCTTGCTCATGCTTGGTTCCTTGATGTGCTTGATTCTATTGTGTGGACAACTTGAGCTTGAGACTCCTTTATTCTTTGAATTCATTTGTTATCATCAAAATCCATGTGTAAATTTATAATTACACGAAACTTGAAACATTGGGTTCAACACAAAAAATCAAAAGAACAATAGCCAAGACACAACTGCAAATAGAGAAACAATAGTAAAGACCAAAGTTTATCTGACAAAACCCATGAGGGTTTCCCCACTTTCAATTTCAAGGAAGTTTGATTATAGTATATTGGATAGTATGGGAAGTGGGTCATGTAGTAATGCAGATAGAAACGATGAAAATTATCATTCAGATCAGATTTTGAAGTGTTGGTCTAATCTCAAAGATGTCATTAATGTTGGAGAGGATCAGCTGGCTCGTGGCAAAGATAGTGAATTTGTGGATAGTAATTATGATGGCCGTGATCCTTCATGCCAGATTTCTGAACCCACAAAAGATGATTACATGCTGGACAAGATTTTCGAAGAATATCAGCTGCTGCTCAAAGCAGAAAATCAACTTTTTAATTTGGGCTACTCGTTCGTTGATTCCTTGTTGATTTGATTATTGTATAACAGCAATAATATATGTTTTGTCGAAGTAATTGCATGCTGCATGGGTTCCTAATTGATCTGACTGCAATTCCAATTTGTACTTAGTGTGTTAGAATTTGGCTTATAATTATTTACTCAGATTATAATATGATCTGTGCAAATTGAAGTGGTCTTGCTACTTGTTGACGCGGTAAAAATCACTTAATATGTTTGAGCGAGAGAAAAAGTAATTCCCAACTCACTAAGATACTTGTTGATGCGGTAAAAATCACTTAATATGTTTGAGCGAGAGAAAAAGTAATTCCCAACTCACTAAGACTAAGACGATCTGTGCCTTGATTGGTGTTGTTTAAAACTCGTGACAGTGTTCCAGTGAAGTTGTACGGTGACAACAAATATATCTATAACAAATAAAATAAATAAAAATAGATACGTGATTTATATGGTTCAACATAATATTTACGCTTACAAGTATTTGAAGAAGAGAATTTATTATAACACATATTTTACAGTCTTATTGCCCTTCATATATCACTGCACAATGAAAAGTATAAACTGCTCGCCAGGAAGATGGATCTAATAGAGCATTCTTGGCCCAGGTTGAAGAAGATCAGGAAGTCGAGTGAGAAGAGTTCCTGCTATCCTAGTTTTAAAAGCTATTTATAATCTTCCGATTTGTACTGATGTGATTTTTCACTTGCGTGCTTTCTTATTCCTCAGCTAATTTGATTTTAATTGTAGTAATAATTATTGAAAAAAAAAAACTATTTGTTGTAGTTCAAGGTGGAAAGGCATCAAGAGACCCAATGCCTTCTTTTGGCAGAGTTGATGTATCTGTGTGGGTGTTCATTACTTAGGGCCACTCAGATTGTCATGCCACGTAACCTTTATTTAAAAAGATTGTTAGTGAAGCTGAGACAAAATGGTCGCTTCATAAGTCAATTATTTAAATTAAAAGTCATTTGAAATAATATTTATCATTAAAAACTGGTTAGTTATTGAGAATTTCCCAATGAAGAGAGAAGCTTAGGAGTTTGGACACAATACGATTCACGGTTTCAATTTCTCACTCTTGCTCAGGCTGCAGGTACAGGTAGGCGCGGATAATGAAGATGGCTTTGGATCTTGGGAAATCCCGTCCGTGACTGTAGGATTTCTCATTATAGAACCCGTAGGAGTAGGTTCTATTTGTAAATCGTCGGCGTAGGCATGCAAAAGGACAAACAAAAGCAAGACTGGCATGCAATAGAACAAAAAGTCTTCCTTCCTTTTTTAACTCATGATTATCAGATCAACCATGCTACATATAAGTATAAAATATATAAATATTACATAAATCATTTTTAAAAAAAAAATTATTATTAAAAATTTAATTTTTTTTTGTATAAAATCTATATTTATCATTTTTTAAAAAATAATTATAAGATATTTATACATTTTACATCTATAAATATTTATTTTTCTGTCTGATTGAATAGAGTAGGTTTAGTCACTACGGTGAATGGTTGTGGTTCATATTCCGTACGTACTAGCAAAATAGGGTCTTTCCAAAGAGGAAACCACAAAAATAAATTAATAATAAAAACTACACGTAGTTCAACTACCTTTTACCAAACCCTACATGAGATTTTACAGTGGTAAGAGATCAGATCAAGAAATCAGTGGTTAATCAGCAATTTATTTGAGGAGGAGGGGTCGACTTTTTTTACCATGTGACATATTTATAAAAAAATAAATAAAAATTATAAACTTATAAAAACATTACTGAATATAAGTTAGAATCTCGATACTTTGCCACATATATACTCGTAAAAATAAGATAGGTACAACTTAGTATATGATTTCATATTTCTAATGACAATATTTCATAAAATGATTTTCATCCATTATTATTTGTGCAATGAAATATTTAGAATTATTATTTTTTTGCATAAAAAGTATCAAGTGATCTTTCTTAAAATGTCATCTTTTCTTTTAGTATGTAAGCTAGTTTATTAAGTATGTTTTATGTAAAATTTGAATATTTCTAACTATTTTTTATATAGATTATCAACATTAAAGTATTTCTCTTGTATAAATTTTAATTTGGACTCCATACATTTATAAAGCCTATTATTGTATAACAAAAAACTTTGGGATTCTTATCAATAAGTTTATTATTTCTCTTATTAATTTTAATTTAATTTTGATGAGACCACGCCTTTAAAATTAGATATTATATAGAAATTATACAAAATTTTGGAACTATAAGAAAAGAATTAAAGAGAGACATTTATAACTATATTGGAATTCTAGATAATTTTAAAAAGTATTTGGGGATTATAAATTTTTTGGGGGTGCCATTTTTTATATTTATAAAATTATATTGGATAAAATCTTAGAATCTTAGGACTATTTTGAATTTTCATAAATTCTATGGGGGCCATGGCCCACCTCAAGCTAAACATGGTTCCGCTACTAGAGGAAGACGAAGAAAGGCTAAGGAGGAAAAAAGACAGACTTGTAGGTCTAGGGCGAAAAGAACATGGCGATCCTCTCTGTCGTGGTTAAAACGTAAAGGATCATGCTAGCGGGCCGCTTAACATTTACTGTTGGACATACCGTTAGTACTTATATATATATATATATATATATATATATATATATATATTGAATTTTATATATTTTTTTAACATTTTTAAGGATTAAAAAATTTAAAAGATATATACTTTCACTAAAAGCACTTTCATTGAATTTCTAAATCTATCTTTTAAAAAGTATAAATTTATATATTCATCTAAAAAAATTAATCATATTTAATCAAAAATTTAAAGATAAAAGTAAGAAAATAAAATAAAAGTACTTTTTATAATTAGTAAAGTTAAAATTTTGTCTAATATTAGTCAAATTTGACAAAAAATTTTGGTTTTACTATTTAACAAAAAATACTTTTATTTCATTTCTTCACAAATCTTTCCTTATTTTTTTATCAAATATAACCAATTATATATATATATATATATGTGTGTGTGTGTGTGTGTGTGTGTGTGTGTGTGTAAAATTATATTTTTTAAAATTTAATTTTGAATAATTTAATAAGAATATTCTAATAGTTGTTAATAGACAATTTTTTTTCTTTTTAAATATTGAGTGGTAAGTTTGAGGAGCTCCACTAACATTTTCCAAATTATGAAATTGTATTACAAAGTACTGTTTTTTAGCACATAATTTGTATTAAAATTATATATATATATATATATATTGAAATCAAAACTCAGAAATCTGGTCAGCAATTCTCGAAAGTGAAAAATCTGGTCAATCTCAATATTTCAATTAAAAACACAAGTCAATCTCAATATTTCAGAAATCTGGGTCGGACTCAATCTTTTCTGAGACCATTAGCGATAAAATTAATTGAAACTGCAGTAAAAGGACTAGACATAATTGAAATAATTAAAATGAGTGATCATCGTACGACGGATTTTACGTTTTTTTTTTTTTTTACAATTTAGAGTGTAATAATTTTTTTCATTATTTTTGAAGTATTTTTTTTAATATTATTAATCATTAAAAAAAATTATTAATATTCATATTCTTAGTCATTACGTAAAATTAAAAATTAAAAAAAATTAAATATAAAAAAATTGTAAAAAAATTAGAAAATAATATTTTATTATTATTTTATCTCAAATATGCATAAGTTAATATAGGAGTTTTATCTAAATGACAAAATAAATCTTTAAAAAAATGATTTTATATATACATATACATTGACCAATGTAAATCCTCTAAAATTCAATAGTCAAAACGATGTTCTAAAGAGGAAACTTCTTTATAACGTGGAAAATGTTTAGATCCATAGAGAGTGGTCCGCACACATTTTTCCAATTCATTTTTTTTTATAAAAAGAAAGTTAGTAATTAAGAAAGTGTTCTTTTAATGTAATTGTATTTTTTTTAAAATATCCAAAAATTATGTATAAAGACTAAAAAGACCAAATATAATAATCGGGACAATTTCTAGGGAGGAATCTCGTAGTAGCTGTAGTGCTACCCTTATAATTTACTTGTCGTACTGCTGGTTAAGATATATATATATATATATATATTTTTTTTTTTTTTTTTGGTGGTTGAGATATTATTACAACGTAAGAAATTAGCTCCATTAATTACACACACACATATATAAATATATATATATATATATATATATATATTATGGTACTAGTTTTAGGACCTATTAGCACCTATGGCTACTAATTATACTATACCTTCATTATGTCTCTCTGTCTCTCTCTCACACATGGTGTCATGCATCACTTTTTTTTTTTTTTTTTTATGGCTTCATCTCTTATTATATTTTTCATTTTACACAATTATTTAATAAAAAGTATATAATTTTAATATTTTTACAGGGTTTGAATTAGAAAAAAAAAAATTCTACAGCATTGTGTAAAAAAATATTTTACTAGGATTCTATGTATATATCCCGTCCCCCACATTTAATTTGTAACTTCTGTACATGTTTATAGCTCCTGCACCGAGAGAAACGTTATTTCCTACCACGATTAAAAATATTCAGTCAGATTTTCATAATTATATCTGTTAGAAAAAATCTGAGTATAAGTCTGATTTGTATAAATCTCATTTATATAAATAGTATTTTTATTATTTATATGAATTATAAAAATATTATTTATATGAGGTCCTTCATAATTATATCTGTTAGAAAAATCTGAGTATAATTCTGATTTGTATAAATCTCATGTATATAAATAGTATTTTTATTATTTATATGAATTATAAAAATATTATTTATATGAGTAGGACCTGTACAAATCAGGCTTGCATTCGACAATTCTCTGTATGTTAAGTGTTTATTTAGGATTGTGTTTTGAAATTTAAAAAATATTTTTAATGGTTTAAAAACCCTTTTAAAAAAATGATATATTTGATAAATCTATGAACTTTAATTACTTTTAAAAAATTATTTTTTAAAAAATATTAAATTAAATTTTTTATCAAAATACTTTTAGAATATATATATTCTTAATTATATATTTTTAAAGAATTATTGTAACTAATTTTAAAACTATTTTAGATAAATATTTATTAAATAATAAATAATTTTTAAAATATAAATCTTATTATTTAAATTTTAAATTTAAAAATTTTTTTTTTTTTTTATCACAATCTCAAATATGTAATGAATTAGCTATGCGTCATACGACCGACCTTTGACTATTACATTAAAAAACATATTTTTTTGATAAAAAAACATATTTTTTTGATAAAAAAAAAAAAAAAAAAGGTTTTAAAGCTAATGGCCTTATTATAAGTATATATTCCGAACCATCATCATATCTGCGCGGCATACAAAGGGAGGGAGAGAAATGGGAAGAGCTCCATGCTGTTCAAAAGTGGGTTTACACAGAGGTCCTTGGACTGCCACTGAAGACACTTTGCTCATTAACTATATCCAGGCTCACGGTGAAGGCCATTGGAGATCTTTACCTAAAAAAGCAGGTATTCCATCCTCTGAGTCACAAGACCTTAAAAAAAAAAAAAAACCTGAACTAATTAACTACACTCTTGCATTTTTCTGTTAATTTCTTACTTTTTCTGCATTTTTTGTTATGTTTAGTGAACTGCAAACTGAACTTCAGTGTTGTTCTATACTTGGTTTTGTGCTTGGTCAAGGGCTTCTTAGATGTGGGAAGAGCTGCAGGCTAAGATGGATGAACTATCTCCGGCCAGATATCAAGCGAGGAAACATCACATCCGATGAGGAAGAACTTATTATCCGGCTTCACTCTCTCCTTGGCAATCGCTGGTCTCTTATCGCCGGAAGATTGCCCGGTCGGACTGACAATGAGATAAAGAACTATTGGAACTCTCATCTGGGAAAAAGGTTCAAGAACACAGGAAAAGTCGACCAAAACAACCAAAAAAGAGTGTCGAAACGTGGTAGAGATGATCCAAAGAATCAAAAGAACCATAGCCAAGACACTACTGCAAATAGGAAAACAATAGTAAAGACCAAAGTTTATCTGCCAAAACCCATGAGGGTTTCCCCACTTTCAATTTCAAGGAAGTTTGATTATAGTATATTGGATAGTATGGGAAGTGGGTCATGTAGTAATGCAGATAGAAACGATGAAAATTATCATTCAGATCAGATTTTTAAGTGTTGGTCTGATCTCAAAGATGTCATTAATGGTGGAGAAGAGGATAATCAGCTGGCTTGTCATGACAAAGATAGTGAATTTGTGGATAATAATTTTTATGGACGTGATCCTTCATGCCAGATTTCTGAACCCACAAAAGATGATCATTACATGCTGGACAAGATTTTCGAAGAATATCAGCAGCTGCTCAAAGCGGAAAATCAACTCTCTTTGGACTCATTCGTGGATTCCTTGTTCATGAATTGATTATAATTGTATAACGGCAATATATGTTTGTCGAAGTATAAATTGCATGCTGCGCGCATGGGCTCCGTATTTATCTAATTGCAATACCAAGTCCTTCATGTCTGGCTTATTATTTACTCAGATTATAATATCTGTGGAGTTTGAAGTATACTTCTCGCTACCCTTCCCATCTTTCATACTAGTTTACTCAAGCATTACTGGCATTTAATGCAATAATATTACTGGTATTCAGAAAAAAACTTTAATATTATAAAAGCTTTTTCACGTGCGGTAAATATATAGCTTGTCTATTAACAGTACAGTGGTTAATTTGTTAAAAAAAACTGATATATGAGTAATGACAGAAATTAAGGAATCACATGAGTTCATTGCATAATTAAAATGCTTGCATAATTAAAAATGATGATTAACTATTAAAATAGACTATTAACAATTAAAATAGATTATTAATAACTAATAAAAATATAATAAATAAATAATTTTCTTATAATATATAGGCTAAAAGGGACATCATACATTATTAATACTAAAGGGGTAAATTCTGTTTTTTCTCTCTCTCCCCTTCTGAAAAGTTATCCCAAAACCCATCTTTGAAGATCTTCTCTTTGTCGTTCATAGGAGTTAGGAGCTTCGGCTCCTCCTACTCTCTTTTTCTTCAGTACGTTCTGATGCGATCCATTGGTTTTTGTCTGATTTTTCTCTTTGTTTTTTGAAAATAACATGGAGATGGGCCCATCTGTTGATTTCCAGCCACCTTTGACTGTCACGCACAGCTCCACAAAATTCCCAAGCTACTAATCTATTGGCTTGTAGAAGAATCACTTCCATTCAGGTAGCATGTGAGATCCACTTGCCGCCAGGCTACGGAGTGTTTTTTGCCGCGCGCGCGTCATGCGCAGTAGAAAAGGAATCAACAGCCTTAGATCTTACAGATCCAACAAGTGTCTTCTCACTAGGCACATGATTCCCACGCTCTCCTTCACAACCACTGACTACTGTTTGTCGGCATATCAGACCATCTATCGTTTATCCTAACCAAAGATAGTAATAGGAAAATGAAGCGGGCGTCTCTTTCAATCAAATTAGACAAACAAAGTACAGTACAACACAATTTAATTACTATGACATTGTAATGTCATACTAGTTCGTTTGTCTGATTGCAAAAAATCTCTTTAAGCAACTTTCTTTGTGAGAAATGGCCAGTAGGAGCCATTAATTTCAGATCCCTTTTTTTATTTTTTTTCTCGTGCGTTTAGCTGGTTTGAGGATGATTCATGTAGGGATCTCACACAATTTAAACTTTTGTATCTTATAACTGTGATAAACGCGGCATATAATATTACCAGCTAGCATGCATATTATTGTGTCCTAAAGAGTACGTACGTTACACATCCGGAAACGTGGCAATGCTATTATCATTTATTTTATTATCATATTTTCAACATTTCGTGATACGGCATTCAATAATTATAAATTATTTATTATATTCTATTTGTGAATTTATTATTTAATATCACATCAACATTTCGTGATACGGCATTCAATAATTATAAATTATTTATTATATTCTATTTGTGAATTTATTATTTAATATCACATCATAAAATAATAAAAAAAAAATAAATAATGAATAGATATGAGCAATCAACTTCATGCAAATTTAGGCTAGATTTGGGTAGCCATAGAATATTTTTAAAATACTACATTAATATTTATTATTATTTATTATTTATTATTTATTATTTACTATTATTTATTATTTAATATTACTTTTTTATTACTATTTACAAAATATTTAAAACCATCTTAATATCCAAACGAAATTTTGGTTGGATGTCATGTTCTCAGTCACACAACGGTCCTGCAGGGTCTTATTGTCTTTAATTAACCTCATTCATTTATTGGGGTTGCCTATTGCCCACCTAAAGTATGAATCCTGCGCTGCAATTCTAATTAATTAATTAATTAATATTATTATATATTACTGTTTTGGTAGAGGTAGCTGCTGAAATGTCCTGTAGGTCTTTTATTTGCAATTACTGCATTCGCGTTGTTGGGTAATTTTTCTGAGCTTTTCACAGTTGGTGAACGATTTGGGTTGTTGTCGCGTACAAGCTATAAGCCAATAAAGGCACGTGAGTTGATGGAAGTTATAATTTTCCTTTGATGCAATTGTCGGGAGGGGCGTTGGATCAAGTCAACTTTTAGGCATATTGCGAAACAAAGGAGAGCAATTCAAGGAAAAATGTTATAAGACTACTGCTACTTAGATATTGTTACATGATTTATTAGATGCCCTCAGCGTATTGATGTGGTAGTTCAGTGACAGATATCATTGTCTAGCTGACGTCGGCAATCTAGCTATGTGAACGTATTGATTGTAAACATAAAAAAGATAAATTATATATTAATTCGGAGTATAAATATATATATATATATATTATAAACACAAAATTTTTTTATAAAATAATCTATAAACGGATATAAATTTATAGAATCTGTTAAATTTATTTTATAATAAAAATAATTTTATAACTTGACATGTCACATCAAACTACATCAATTTATAAATTTATTTTTATGCAATTATTTTATCGCTAAAATATTTTCCTTCTACAAAATCTTGTGGCTTCAAACTTGGAATATCTAGATTGCTTTTTGGCACCAATATGCCAAGGAAGGATTGGGGGGACAGCATTTTAAACTGTTATAAATACATTGATAAATAATGTTACATATAATCACAAAGTTCATAAATATTGTGCAGACACTTTGACAAAGTAAAATCCACTATTAAAAAATTAATTTTTTTCATATAAATCCCGTATTTATTCACTTTTTTTTAAATAGACTGCATGATATTTAGGCATTCCATGACTGCAATATATCATTTGTCTTACACAATGTAAATACTTTCCAAAAAGAGAAAAATGAATTCTATTGCACAATGAAAACTTGTAAGACGTATGCCTTTTAGTTTGATCCATCTAATCTTTTTGTTTCCAACATGATCATCTAATATCTAACCCTGTCCTCAATTACATACATTTTTATTGTTTCCCATCTTAAGACCATATACAAAGGGCAACTAGAAAATGAACATAAAACTCAGTATCAAAATTTGGTTTGCATTCTCTATAGTGATTACTGTGTCAAAAAAGTAAATACACTTCATAACTTCAGAAGGGCCACAAGTCACCCCACAGAGATTTGCGGGCCTGGTGATGTAATGTAGGATTCTTACTCTTTGTGATGACCAAACGCTCGAATGAACCCTCAGAGCAATCTCGGTTGGTTGATCGGCAGATGTCCATTGTAACCTGCCTGCCCCGTCGAACAGATGGAAAGACAATCCTGCCCCATCCACCCCCGAGATCAGCAGAGCTTGTTTCTTCTTGTTCTTGTTCTTCCTCTTGTTCTTCTCCTTCATCCTCTTCATGAGCTTCACTTTCCATGGCATCAGAATCATACGTAGATGGATCCACTTGTTCATATGGATCATCATCAGCTTCTTGTCGTAACTTTATTAGGTCCTCTATCAAGATCAGAAAATAACCGTCAGAGAAATCAAAATCAAAACTAAAAAATTCCCAGAATGCACTCCAATACTGTGTGTGCAAGTTGACAAACGCATGCATGCTAGTAAATTAGTAATCACATCATAGCAAAGCGGGTTCTGATTGACATGTTCTGATTATGTAGTTCTTAGAGAGATTTGCATAGGAAATACAGTGTCCAGATGTACCATATTCAATTTCAAGATCTTCTGGATTTCTTTTCGCCCGCTGCTCCTTCAATGTCTCAAATTCTGTGCCATCAAGAGGCCAAGGTTTCCTGATCAGATTAAACAGTCTCATAAAATACTAAGGCCTTGAAGGAGCTTCAGGGTGGGGACTTATTAAAAATCAAAATAAAAAATTGCGTAATTGGGATTTGTGCAATTCCGTGTAGATATGCTCACATACAGATTACAGAAAGAACCTGTAATCAATAATCGACTTGGTATAAAAATGTTATAAAACTTGCTTTCATTCTTAGGAAAAAAATCATAACTAAATGGTTTACTGTGCATAAATATATGCATAGTCACCTTGGTCTTTGTCCTCGCCTGATAACAACAAAACAAAATTTCTCATCCTCAAAGCCACGTAAAGGTGGCTCCCCCTTGGAACGCTACAAAAACAGTCATTGATAAGAAAGAAGGTAACATTAGTGACATATTGATTCCCTTAATGCACTCAGTTTATCTTCCTTTTTTTTTTTTCTAAAAGAAATGTATTACTTCTGAGAACTAGAAGGATTGCATAAATAAGTATAAAACAACTTGCACATGGGGAGAGAACAAATACAATTTGTCCAAGTTCTCGGATGAATCTGTAACAACTACCATATAGATTTTTATTTTTCACCAGTAAACAATATTTTATTGATCATAAGAAAAGGCAAGTGCACAAGTACACGGGACAAATACAAGAAGAACACCAAAGCATGCTACTTTAGTGATACAAGAAATTCATGAAAAGTCATATCATGAAAATCAATTACAATCGAGCAATGGAGTAAAATATCGAAAAAATAAGTTTCTAAGCTCATTCATTGACTGCTCTTGATCTACCACTACAACATAATCAACTAAAAACTTGTGAAGTGCTAGGGAGATGTGTCCAAAATACGACACCTCATACTAGGTAAAAGTGAAGTGACAGATTGGCCCACTTATCAACTAGCTTAAATAAGCAAAGCAGCATAGGACTGACTTCCAAGTTTGTTCAAAGTTTCTTTCTCATTCACATATATTTAAAATGAGTACCCACTCATATTGGGCATTATATGGTGCATAGAGATATCCTAGGATTTATCAGAAGAAAAAATAGACACTTGAACAACTTTTTTAGGGGGGAAAAAAACTGGGAAACTGGTGCTTGAACATGTGCCAACCCCAACATCTGTATTGACATTCAATTAATGGTAGCCAAATTAATCTTTCAGGGGCAAAGAGTGTAGCATAAAGATTATTTAGGGAGGAACCTTGTAGGCACGTTGTGATGATGTCCTCTCCAAGCGCTGGACAAAATGACAATATTTACTAGTATTTGCCAATGGACATGGCCCATCATGAGGACACTGCATCAAGAGAACTTTATGAGTGAGAGAGAGAGAGAGAGAGAGAGAGAGAGAACTTTCATACTCACAGGAGCAACTATGAATGCACTACTTTTTTGAGCCACCACCAAGTCCTTTGAAGCTATGTTTGCAGCTTTAGATTTACGGCATTTCTAAGTCATGAATATGGCACTATACATGAGCAGGGATTAAGAGCACAGTATCAAATCGGAAACAAATGATTTCTGCAACAGATATTTCTGCAACAAATATTAAACAGACAACTAACTATATGAGATCAGATTACCCTATTCTCCATCCATAATATATGAGATCGCATTTGAGATATGATGTTATATCCATTTGGTGTTCCAGGCTCAACTAAAACCTGTTCACGTTTGGATTTGAAGGGAAAATCAAAACAATGGAGAAATTTAGACTTCAATGCCGACAAAGTGACAAGTTCCAAAATAAAAACTTCTTTTTACGGGGAAAAAATTAAATTAAAAAACTCGTCAGTAATGCAAGATCATCATCGCCATCTATGTGCCGGGCATGCATGAAATATGAAACTTTCTATAAGCCGGAAATCATACCAAAACATCCTGTGTAAGATCCCAAAGCTGGCGTACTACAGTAATTCTATCCTTCAGTGATGGTATCTCCCCAAGCACGTAGGACTTCACCCGAGTAAGGGATATGAATTAGAACCAGGAGAAGGCCAGATGTGATGAAAGATTACCTAAGTACAGTACTTAAAATAAAAACATGCTACTTCCTATACTCATGCCAAAGGTAAATACAAATAACTAACTTTACCAGGAAGAAAAGTTGAAGAATAGAACTTACAGCAATTACAAGGTCATGTTCTCTCTCAGACTTTTTGATGCTTTTAGTAAGTGCTTGAATGCTATCATAACCATGAATAAGTGGCAGGTTCTTCAGACCTATAAGAATTTTAACATATAAATCAGAGTTTTACTTGGGCACATGACCCTCTTGATTACATGAACTTCTAGGGAATCCTCTTTTGTCCTAGTAATATCAAAGGATTGGCACAAAGAGGAACCTAGTAAAACAATTTTAATCAAAAGAAAGCCGCTTATACTGCCTACCTAACATTTTTTAGGAAAATATCAGTCGAGGCAAAACTATTCAAGAATGACATTCAGGGTTTCAGTACCATCCTCTTGGGTCACCTGTTGGTAATTTGGACCTCCCAAATTCACCCCCAGGATCCACCTCTATGCAGGAATATAAAGAGATATACAGAAATAATAATAACACAAGAATTTACCTGGAAACTCCCAAAGCAGGAAGAAAAAACCAGCAGATCCAGAGAAGAAAATACACTATGTGAAAAATTGTTGCAATCACACAATTTTTCTCCTCACCACAAATGACACTCACAAAATTTTCTCACTAAGAAAACTTTAACTTTCACCTCTTTCCCTTTTACAAGAAAAGGCTAATAGAGGATTTTACTCACAAGTTATTACTTGATAACTTGTTAGTTGGTGTATCTAACTAAGGAGGCTAGGCCTCCTTTTATAGGCCATGGGTCTTGCCCCATCTCCCACTCCTTTCCCATGTGGGATTCAAGGAGCACATAAATCTAACAATCTCCACCTTGCGACTTTGACTGATCCCACAGCCATGCTCCACCTGGATGAAGATCTTCATAGCTTCCGCTATCTTTTTTTTTTGCCCCTATCTTTATGCTTGAAGACCAATTGAAGTCGCGCACAGCTTCAGTTTCTCAAGTGTAACGCTCTTTGTCAACATATCAGCAGGGTTCTTACTTCCACAAATTTTCTCAAGTAACAACTGTCCATCATCTACCAATGATCGTATGAAGTGATACCTGATCTGTATGTGCTTAGTCCTGGAATGAAATGCTGGGTTCTTGGCGAGGAATATTGCACTCTGATTGTCGCTGTAGAGAGTGCCCTTTTGAATATCTTTGTCCAATTCCTCCAAGAAACCCTGTAGCCAAATCATTTCCTTTGCAGCTTCTGAAACTGCAATGTACTCAGCTTCTGTCGTCGACAAAGAAACTGTCTTTTGTAGATTAGAACCCCATGAAACTGCAGTACCACCCAGGGTGTAGACAAACCCTGTGGTACTCTTTCTGCTATCAACATCTCCAGCTAAATCAGCATCAACATAGCCCTGCACCTCTAAGCCCTCTCCTGAGAAACACAAGCACGTTTCTGAGGAGCCTTTTAGGTATCTCAAAATCCACTTTACTGCTTCCCAATGTTGTCTTCCCGGGTTACTCATGTATCTACTCACAACTCCCACTGCATGGGCAATATCTGGTCTAGTGCAAACCATAGCATACATAAGTGAACCAATAGCTGAAGCATAAGGAACCTTACTCATGTAGTCTTGTTCCTCTTCTGACTTTGGTGACTGATCCTTACTGAGTCTGAAGTGATTGCCTAAAGGTGTGCCAACTGGTTTGGCCTTGTCCATATTGAACCTGCTGAGTACCTTTTTCACATACTCAGCCTGAGAGAGTCTTAACGTGCCTCTGACTCTGTCCCTAACAATTCTCATGCCAAGAATTTGCTTTGCAGCTCCCAAATCCTTCATTGCAAAGTGCTCTGACATCTGCTTCTTCAGATTATTGATCTCATCAATACTAGCCCCTGCAATAAGCATGTCATCCACATATAACAACAAGATAATATAAGAATTGTCAAACTGCCTGACATAGCAGCAGTGATCTGCCTGACATCTGATGTATCCTGCACTGCACATAAAACTGTCAAACTTCTTGTACCACTGTCTAGGAGCTTGCTTCAGGCCATACAAGCTCTTCTTCAGTCTGCAAACTGAATCTTCATTTTCCTGTACTACAAACCCCTCAGGTTGGTGCATGAAGATGTCTTCTTCAAGGTCTCCATGAAGAAAAGCTGTCTTCACATCTAGTTGCTCAAGAAATAGATCTTCAGTAGTAACCATAGCCAACACTAACCTGATGGTTGTGATTTTTACCACAGGAGAAAAGATCTCAGAGTAATCAATACCCTGCTTCTGCTGAAAGCCTTTTACAACAAGTCTGGCCTTGTACCTTTTACTACCATCTTGCTCAGTCTTTACCCGGTACACCCACTTGTTGTGCAATGCCTTCTTCCCTGATGGAAGTTTTGTCAACTCCCATGTCTGATTCCCTAACAAGGAATCCATCTCATCTTTCATGGCCAGCTTCCACTTGCTAGAATGTTCATCTTGCAAGGTTTCCTGGTAGCTCTGCGGTTCTCCACCATCTGTCAACAGAATATAATTCAAAGTAGGTGAGAAACGCTGTGGGGGACGAATAGTCCTAACTGACCTGCGAACTGCAGCTGCAGGAGTAGACGGCTCTGGTTCTGATTGCGGAATAATTGGAACGGGTGCATCAGACCCATTCTCCCCATCACTCACATCTCTACACTGCACAGTGGTCTCTGGTAGGTCATCCAAGTTCTCGAACTCGAACTCATGAGGAGCTGCTTCAGCAACTGTACTGGACTTATCCTTGTACATAATCTTCTCATTGAATATCACATTCCTGCTTCTTATAATCTTCCGACCCTGATCATCCCAGAAAC
The DNA here is from genome assembly GCA_036559045.1 of Platycarya longipes. Lineage (NCBI taxonomy): Eukaryota > Viridiplantae > Streptophyta > Magnoliopsida > Fagales > Juglandaceae > Platycarya > Platycarya longipes. The sequence goes on along the minus strand of CM071799.1, from coordinate 15,152,052 downwards.
GATAGCCAAATGCCTCGTCTCCATAGCCAATGAAATAACATTTCTTTGACTTAGCTTCAAGTTTACTACGAGCATCAGAATCAACAAGAACATAAGAAAGACAGCCAAAAGTTTTAAGGTGAGAAAATTTGACCTCTTTCCCACTCCAAGCCTCCTCAGGCAGTCCACAATCCAATGGAACTGATGGCCCTCTGTTTATCAAGTACACAGCAGTGCTGACTGCATCTGCCCAGAAAGTAGGTGGTAATCCAGCGTACAGTCTCATGCTTCTAGCACGCTCATTAATGGTTCTATTCATACGCTCAGCAACTCCATTTTGTTGTGGTGTTCCAGGAATGGTCTTTTCCATTCTGATACCATGAGTTGCACAGTACTCATTGAATCCTCCATCAATATATTCTCCACCATTATCAGACCTCAAGCATTTCAGCTTCAAGTCTGTCTCTGTTTCAACCAGGGCTTTCCAATTTTTGAACACATTAAATACATCAGATTTATGCTTCAAAAAATAAACCCATACCTTCCTGCTGTGATCGTCAATGAACGTGACATAGTACCGAGAACCTCCAAGAGATGCAACTGGGGAAGGTCCCCACACGTCTGTGTGCACAAGATCTAACTTTCCTGTTTTCAGTGTTCTACCACTCTTCAAGAAACTGACCTTCTTTTGTTTTCCCATAATGCAACTCTCACACGTACTGAGATCAACTGACTTTAGTTCTGGTAGCTTGCCTCTTGCCAGTAGTTCTTTCATGCCCTTCTGACTCATATGGCCAAGCCTACAATGCCACAAATCTGCTGTGCTCTCTGCAACGGTAGTAGCAACAGTATTATTCAAACCAGTAGTCATATAAAGTGTACCAGTTTTCTTACCCCGAGCCAGTACCAATGCCCCTTTAGTGACCTTCCAGGTGCTATCTGAGAACACTACTGAATAGCCACAATCATCGAGTTGCCCAACAGAGATGAGATTCTTCTTCAACTCAGGAATGTGTCTGACTTTCTGCAGGATCCACTTGTTCTTGTTAGGGAGTGCAATATCAATGTCTCCCATTCCCACCACATTCAAAGCCTCTCCATCAGCCAAGTACACCTTCCCAAAATCACCTGCAACATAGTTTTGCATTATTTCCCGATGGGAAGTTGTGTGGAAAGAAGCTCCTGAATCCAGTATCCAGTCATCAACTGGAGTATGAACTGCAAGTAATAGTGCATCTTGTACTTCTTCAGTTACCACATTAGCACTATCATTCTCCTTTTTAGGATTTCTGCAATTCCTTTTTATGTGACCAGTCTTGCCACAATTCCAGCAAGTTGCCTGCTGCCCAGGCTTTGTCTTGCTCTTGCCCCTGTTCTTTGATTTTGATCTGCCTCTGTTTGAGTTTCTGTCTTGTGATCTCCCTCGAGAATCAACATTAAGCGCTGAACTCGAACCCGAGATTTCGCCTGAATCCCTCTTGCGTACCTCCTCAGCCAAAATCAAATCACGAATATCATCATATTTTAATTTTGATTTACCAGCAGAATTACTGACAGCCATTCTCATGGCTTCCCAACTATTTGGCAGTGAGGCCAATAGTATCAATGCACGTATTTCATCATCAAACTCAATTTCAACAGATGACAATTGATTTGTGATAGTATTAAAATCATTTAGATGTTGTGCAACAGACGTACCATCTGACATTTTCAAGTTGAATAACTTTTTCATCAAATGTACTTTGTTATTTGCTGAAGGCTTTTCATACATACTTGACAAAGCCGCTATGAGATCTGCAGTCGTCTTCTCCTTGATGACGTTGTGTGCAACGGATCTCGATAGGGTTAGTCGAATAACCCCCAGAACCTGTCGATCTAGCAGGTCCCAATCAGCAACTGCCATGGTCTCTGGCTTCTTCCCTAACAATGGAAGATGAAGTTTCTTCCCATATAGGTAATCCTCTATCTGCATCCTCCAGTATCCATAATCTGTGCCATCGAACTTCTCGATCCCTGATACTTTCACGTCTGCTCCAGCCATCTCCTTAGACCCGAACCTTGGCTCTTGATTCTTTTACCGTAGGAATGAATAGTACTCACTAAGTAAGTTCCCAGGAAAGATTTCTCTTTCCTAGACAGAACTTCAAGGTTCCCAGGAAAGATTGGAGGGTCACAATGGACACACTTAGAATTTCCAATCTCCTTAGACAGAACCTCCTTAGACTGTACGTATCCACACTACCATACCAAAGCTCCACCCCACAAAAATAAAGAGGACCCCAGCTCTGATACCAATTGTTGGTAATTTGGACCTCCCAAATTCACCCCCAGGATCCACCTCTATGCAGGAATATAAAGAGATATACAGAAATAATAATAACACAAGAATTTACCTGGAAACTCCCAAAGCAGGAAGAAAAAACCAGCAGATCCAGAGAAGAAAATACACTATGTGAAAAATTGTTGCAATCACACAATTTTTCTCCTCACCACAAATGACACTCACAAAATTTTCTCACTAAGAAAACTTTAACTTTCACCTCTTTCCCTTTTACAAGAAAAGGCTAATAGAGGATTTTACTCACAAGTTATTACTTGATAACTTGTTAGTTGGTGTATCTAACTAAGGAGGCTAGGCCTCCTTTTATAGGCCATGGGTCTTGCCCCATCTCCCACTCCTTTCCCATGTGGGATTCAAGGAGCACATAAATCTAACATCACCATCATCATTATTTGGTTAGTTTTGTCCTAAAAAGTTGGGAGCTTTGGACTCTAGGGACTATCGCCCCATTAGCCTTGTGAATGGAGCGTATAAGATCCTATCCAAAGTGCTTGCGAACAGATTGAGTACGGTGGTGGATAAGTTAATTTCAAAACCCCAGAATGATTTTGTTAAAGGAAGACAAATCCTAGATTCGGTATTAATAGCTAATGAAATCTTGGATGCACGTCTCAAATCTCGTGAACCTGGCCTGATTTGCAAATTGGACATGGAAAAAGCGTACAATCATGTCAATTGGCGTTTCTTGTTAGATCTCCTCTCAAAATGCGGCTTTGGGGAGAAATGGCAAAGATGGGTAGAATTCTATATCTTTTCAATTCGGTTTTCTATTTTGGTAAATGGCTCACTAGTGGGTTTTTTCACTTCTTCCCGTAGCTTGAGACAGGGAGACCCGTTATCGCCTCTTCTCTTCCTATTTATTATGGAAGCTCTAAGCAAGATGATAGAGAGATTGGTGGATGCGGGATTACTTCATGGTTTTCCAGTTGGGAATGTTCTTTCTATTTCCCATTTATTATTTGCTTATGACACTCTTATTTTTTGTGATGCACGCCGTGGACAGATTCAAGCCTTGAAGGAGCTTCTTCTTTGCTTCGAAGTCGTTTCAGGTCTAAGAGTTAATCTATCAAAGTCTACCTTAGTGCCAGAGGGGGATGTTCAGGATGCAGAGTTCTTGGCTACTCTCTTAGGTTGTCAGGTTTCCTCTTGACTCCTCATCTCTCTTGGTTTACCGTTGGGAGCCTCCTTTAAATCTGAAATGATTTGGAATGGGGTGATTGAAAAAGTAGAGCGCAGATTGGCCACTTGGAAGAGGTTGTACTTATCTAAAAAGGAAAAGCTAACTCTGATTAAGAGCACCCTCTCAAACCTCCCCACCTACTTTTTGTCTTTATTCCCGCTTCCCACAAAGGTAGCCAATCGCATTGAGAAGCTACAAAGAGACTTCCTGTGGAGAACAATGGGCGAGGAATTCAAAGTTCATTTGGTTAATTGGCCAACAGTATGCACTCCAATATCTGTAGGAGGCTTGGGGATTCGTCATTTGTTGAGATTCAATCAAGCTCTATTGGGCAAATGGTTGTGGAGGTACCAAAACGAAGGCGAGGCCTTGTGGAAGTCGGTCATTGATTTCAAATACGGAGTGTCCTAGGGTGGTTGGTGTTCGAACGAGATTCAAGGCATACATGGGGTGGGTTTGTGGAAGTTCATAAGAAAGTATTGGGAATCCTTCAAAGGCCAGGAATTTCTTGTGGTAGAGGATGGTTCACAGGTCAGTTTTTGGTATGATATTTGGAGGGGAGGTACCACTTGCCTCAAAGACTCTTTCCCTAGTATTTTTGAACTCACAAGAAAAAATAATGCATCGATAGCAGATCTAGTGGTCCTTTCTTATGCCCCCCCCCCCCCAACAGAACAGAGTTTGTAAGGGATGTCCAAGACTTGGAGATGGAGTCTATTCTAGAATTTTATGCGTCATTATATTCCTTCAATATCCCCAGAGACACGTGCGATAAGTTGCAATGGAGACATTCTAAGAAATGTATCTTCTCAGTTAGCTCTTATTACCATGTTCTATCTAGCCCCAGAGTATCCAGATATCCATGAAAGAGTATTTGGCAGACGAAAGCTCCATCAAGAGCGATTTTTTTTGTGTGGACAGCAACTCTAGACAAGATCCTCAAAATAGACAACTTGAGGAAACCCCTTTTAGTGGTGATAGACTGGTACTGTATGTGCAAAAAACATGGAGAATCAGTAGATCATTTACTTCTTCATTGCAAGGTAGTCAAGAAGTTGTGAGATGAGTTTTTCACAAGACTTAGCTTATCATGGGTCATGCCTCTTCACTTGGTAGATTTTCTAGCTAGTTGGAGAGGTATCTGAAGTAACCCACAGGTGGCGACTATCTAGCGTATGATTCCTATCTGTATATATTGGTGCTTATGGAGAGAGAGAAATGCAAGAAACTTCGAAAACTGTGAGAGAACTTTGGAGGAACTAATACTTTTCTTCTATAGGACTTTGCTTTCTTGGGCGGTAGCTATTGCTTGTAACGGACTTAGTGTCCATGAACTTCTTTCTTCTTTGTAATACTAGCTAAGTTTTCTCAAGTATACTTCCGGTATACTTGGGCTTAGCCTTTTTTTATTAATGATATCCTTTTGATTACCAATCAAAAATATTATTTGGTTAGTTTTGATATGTTAGATAATATCCTTCTCATCATCATTATTTGCAGATTTAATGTTTTGAAATTGGAAGCGGAAAAAAGGATCCCTTAAACAGTTAGCAATATGACTACATAAATTTTTTGCACGCAATGCACACTAGTGCAAATCATAATGACATTCCAATTCATGATTTCATTATAATCTATTAAATTTTATAGTTATTCACTATGGGAATATTGATTTTTCATAGTTTCCAACACTGTCTTTGAAATCTAAATAATATAATGATCTCAAAGAAACATCAACTATTCAAAAAGATTTTTTTTTTTAATGTTAGGGAACCTCTCCAAGGTAGGGCCTTTCAGACCCACCCCTGCAGAGTAAACTCCGGTCTCGTACATCACACCCTCAAAAGTTTTTCTATACAGAATTGGTTACATCGTTGGCTTTTCACTAGGGGGTGTGGCCACAAAGTATTGTTTGCACCCATGTGGTGTTAAACATTGGATCTTGAAGGGAGTGATACCCCAAGACCAAGGCCTTCACCACTTGGGCCAACCCCTTGGGGGTTATCAACTATTCAAAAAGATAAAAGCATCAGTTACCTTGTATGAGGCTCCGGCCGGCACGCTGCATCGACTGAGATGGCTCTACTAAATTAATTTTCTGCATAGACTCTGGCCAGACTTCTTGCAGTGCCCTGCGACAATGTTTGTTCATGTCTGATGTCACCACAAACTCAGCTACTAAAGATGAAATTAAACTAATATGCATCTCAGTATGCAGGTAACCATATTGGAAAAAAAAAATTAAACTAGCTTTTCACCAGAAAGCTGAACCCGTTCCAGCACCAAAATCCAACACTCTAGCCGGAGAGAAACCCGGTAGCCTTTTACGAACCTAAAAAACAAAAGGCATACAAAATTATAACAGACGAATAACTCAAATATTCAAATCGCAAAAGCTTCATTGACTTCCAAAACAATAGAATTCGAGACAACTAAAACCTTTCACCCAGATAAGCATAATTCAACTCTATGACTCAGTTAAGTTCAGCTCTTAACTAACTTTAAAAAAAAAAGTTTCCGCTCCTGACTATTCTCAAACTGAAAGCTGGTACATAAGGTATCAAATCCAAACTTCCCTCCTCATTTCACAATTTTCTCAGCAACCAAACAGAAAAATGAAGAACCACAACTTTTTACCCCCATAACCACCCATTTCAAAATCTTCGTCCTTTAACTGTGCACCACACGATAATGTATACCTCCTTGAGAACCCGGTAACAAGCGGAGAACACGGCAGGCATTCTCGATGCGACGTAGGCAATGGTCTCATCGTCCCTATACTTGAACCCAATGTCGCCGTAGGAGCTCTTGATTTTCCACCGCTGCTTTGACTGCTCCGAAGACTTAAGTGGGTCCTCTACAAGCTCTCTAGACGACGTCGTCACTAGCTGCGAGTTCACGTCCTTGATTGCATTGAGCGACTCCGACAGCCGCAGCACCTTCCTCTTCACGTGCGGCTCCTCTTGCTCTGCAAATCACACACCCAAAAATACAATTACATTCTTATTACAGATAACTATAATTATTCGTAGAAGTATCAGGAAATGAGTGTACCTCGAAGGTATTTCTTGATGGCGCGGCGGAGGCGGACGGGGACGACGAGGCAGCGCTCGGACTGTTTGGCAGCCGAGCGGAGGGCCTCAGGGGTGAAGATTTTTCGGGAGGTCTCGGGTATAAAACTCGCCATTTTTTTGGTGGGGATCGAGGAGTTTCTTAGTCCTTGGTGATGCTGCGAGAAAAAGCGGGTCTTCTTTTTTTGCTGTTCTTGAATTCTTCTGGGTGATTCAGTTGTGGACAGAGTAGGGTTTTAGGGGGTTCGGGATGATCTGATATTTTGTTGATGGGCCGAATATATGGTCAAACAAGTTAGAGGCTTGTTGCTCCAGATTCATCAGCTCGACCCAGGGATCCTAACCAAATCACAAGTATCACAGGCCCAATTAAGGTTCACTTTTTTTTCAGTGGGATATTCAAACCAGCACTTTCTTTCTTTTTTAAGAACTAATTGTCACTTTTTATGATATATTAACCATCACCCTATCTATGTGATTGAAAGTGTCATGTTCACAAAATTAGATTGAAGTAAGATAAGAGTATAGCATATAACATATATATATATATATATATATATATATCAAATATTAAGTGTGAACAAGTAATGATGGTTCTTTTGTTAACCTTCTTTAGTATTCTTTTAGTAGGAAGATTATTTCATAAATTTTAAGATTAATCTTGAGTTTAGTATTGAAACACAACGAGAAAACCATACATCAATGATTGTCCAAAAATGTTTGCCAATTCATAAGAGCAATTATGCTTGCAAGGTACCTCTACAAAGAATTAAGAACAATGATATTTATAGTCATGAGTGTAGTAAACGTCACGTAAATATTTTGAAAAAAGTCAATAAGTATGGGACTTACATAAAAAGAATTAATTTTTTAATAATAAATTATACTCTTTTTCAAAATGACTGCATGACGTTTACGTACTCTACGATTGTATGTAATATTACTCAATAATTAATAGACTATCTAATGTTATTTACCCTCCCATTGATGGAGGAGAGTCTAATGTAAACTTAAAAATTAAGAAAGGCGAGACCTTTGTTCCCAACCTCGAGGTGGCCCTCGTAAGAAGGATCCCATTTTTTTAGTTTCACTTTTAAGTGGTTTTTCAAATTTAGTTGATTTAGTAGTAATTTTAATTGTTTATTTTTTTTTTAATTTTTTTTTTTTTGGTTGACAATCTATGTTCAATCGCACCTATTGAAAAATGTGAGTATTAAATTAAAATAATAATAATAATAAAACTTAAACATCTTCTAAAATGATAAATGACACATAATACAAAATTGTAAAACTCCATTATTAAAGTTATTCATCTCTTATAATCCAAATTCTCCAACTCATATCATTAGAAAAAAAAAACACTATTCTCAAGTACTAGAGCACACATAAAGAAAATATTTACTAGACATAATTTGATACAAATTTTAGAATTTCAATCTTATAAATCAAATATTATCAATAAATAGATTAGATGGTGTACATGTTCTACGGACAAGCGAGAGAATAGAAAAATGAGGCCTATTAAAGACATAGAGATTTCACATACCATGTTGTATTGTGCCATGTCTCGCTATTATCTTTCTTTTTTTCTCTTTCAATGTCTCTTTCTTCCACCTCTCCCATCCTCCAATTTCCCTCCTTCTCAAAGTTGTCTACCACCTAGGGTGGTTCTCGACCTTTACAACCAACGAACAAAGACCGTCGACTGCACCAACATGCACAACAAGCTCACAGCACTATCGTGAGCTCTGTGTCCCCTTCAGTGGTTGCTACTTGAACTAATAGAAACTTCTGTTAACTCAAGTGTAGATCCATTTCACCTTCACCAACTAATGGTAGCCGCGAACCACGCACACAATGCACAAAATATGCATCAATTTGCACGACAAGGTCATTGCACTGCCATGAGCTACACACCGACAATACCATATGAACCATTAGTGTCTTCTACCTACACTGAGGTGGTCCCCGACCACCATTGCAAGTATGAGGAGAGGGCATTAGAAGAGAGCAAGGGTGGCGAGCCCGGGGAGTGTGTAATTCTTTTGTAGGATTCATTTATGTCTGCAGTATTTTTTTTAAATAAATTAATTACAATTTGTTTTGATGATAATTGAGTATCATGCGACTGCTTCTCTCTCTCTCTTTCCTTTCGTTCTACCAGAAATTTTCGAAGCTTTCTCCAGAAATTTTGTTTTCTTTCCCCTAGGCAAAGGAGGTTCGGAGTTTAGGCTTCGAACACCTCCCCCCCTAGCCATCCCCAGTGGCTTTTACGTTCTCCTATTTTTTCATTTGCCATTTTTCCCTAGTTCTTCCTCTTTCGTGTCAAACCTTGTCGATCTACTGCTTTTCGACAACTTCTGACCAATACACGTCACCTTCCCAGCCTCTCCAATCGCCCCTCTTTACGTTGGCAAAAGAGTCGCAATTTTGCTCAGCGATTTCGCTCAACGAAAAAGAAAATGAAAATTTTTTTCTTTCCCCTAGGCAAAGGAGGTTTGGAGTTTTGGCTTCAAAGACCTCCTCCCTTAGCCATCCCCAATGGCTTTTCCGTTCTCCTGTTTTTTCGTTTGCCATTTTTTCCCTAGTTTTTCCTCTTTTGTGTCAAACCTTGTCGATCTACTGCTTTTCAACAACCTCTGACCAACGCACGTCACCTTTCCAGCCTCTCCAATCGTCCATCTTTACGTTGGCAAAAGAAAAGCGCAATTTCACTCAGTGCATATGTCGCATGCGTGGCCCATGTTGTGTATGTTTTCTACACGCAACTGTGACTTGAAGTGGCTTTTGAAGCCACGCGCCACCTCTACGGCTTTAGAGGCCCCAGATCCATCAAATCTACCCATCCGTCTACTTTCTCAGGTGGTGCATGTCTTGCATGCGCCGTCGTTGCCTATGTTAGCCCTCTACTAGCAACTTAACTCAAATACGAACTGCTACCTTATGTTACTACTTTTTCTAATCCGTGATCTTGAAAGAGGGATCTCATATAAACCTCTCAAAAATCATCTCAAAACAAAATGACAGTGCACCTGCCACCTTCTCCACTTCCAGCGGAGGTTTCCCATTGTTCACAATTTTGCGAAAACCTTATTGTCATCTTTTAATCAGACACCTCCATTTCCAGCGGAGGTTTCCCATTGTTTACATTTTTATGAAAACCTTATTTTCATCTTTTAATCAGACATTGTCTTATTGTAGGACATGAGTAGAGATTAAAAAATTGGTATCAAATAAATCTTTTTTTACTTTTTTCTACCACTTTGTACTATAGCTTATTGCTTTGGAATGTTTGTTCGGGAACTACACCCTCTTCTCATGTATCATCTTTAAATTAATGAAGTTCACTTGCTTAAAAAAAAAAAATTGAGTACACACACCAAATGCTCTTTGATTTTCCTTACCTTAAACGCGTGGATCTTCCCATCCCCCACCCGCCGGAGCACGTTAAAAGTAGGACCCGAAGCAGGCCAACACCTCCAAATTAAGATACTCTTCAAAAATCAATCACCACATGGTACCATCGACCCCATCGTCTTATTGCTTCTTTCTTTTTTCCTTTCACCGTCCATTTATAAAACATATTTTCTTCCATGAAACAAATATCTGTGTACGATTTCTCTATTATTGACAACAAAGTTAGGGTTTCCAGGCACTTTCCTTTTCCAATCAAAACCTCATTAGCATCTCTCTCTCTCTCTCTCTCTCTCTCTCTCTACATATATATATCATTAACATCTCTCTCTCCCTCTCTCTCTCTCTCTCTACATATATATATATATATATATATATACAGCTCCCATAATCATTGTGTCATTGTAGCAATGATCTATTCTAACACCAGCAATATTATTATTATGCTACCCAAACCATTTCACGATAAACCTAAACAACCTTAGCTTTAACATATATGGAGAGCTACCAGTTAAGAAGCCCAAATATAATATATATAAATATATAAATATATATATCTCTCTCTCTATTCATACAAATGAAGGATCATGTCTAATTATCTAAACCTTACATAGCTGTCTACAACATATATTTGATCTTGATCTAGATTCTAGTGTGTATCTTCCTTTCTGTCTCTCTCTTTTTCCCTACTTAATCTTGCTCTACTCTTAATATATCTATATGCTTTTAAAGTAGGGCGTTGAGTGGATCAAAAACTAATTTAGGTTCTTTAGAAACCATGATCTCGGAAGCAGACCATAGTCGTGCAGCTTCGGCTGAGTTGTTTCCCGGTTTCGATGTTGAAGCTTCGTTGCAGTCGGAAAAGTACTTCCCGGACACATTCCAAAGTCTCGGATGAGTCGCCACGTAACAAGTCGTAGCTGCAGCCTACAATATAATATATATCCCAGTCCATCACACATTAGCAGAGTGCAAAAATAAAAAATAAAATCGCAAAAATGATAGGTCGACATAGAAATTTTCTTTCCCAGAAACTACTGTACGTAAAGCTAGCAAAGGATAAGTTTTTTTGGAATCTTAGAACATCTCCAATTACGTACGTACCTGAGGAATTGTCTTCAAGAGCTTGGAAGCGAAGAAGAAAGCCAAATCTGCATACAAATGTCAGAGAAATTCAGGAATTTTCAGATTAAAAAAAAACAGTACAGTTTGAATGTTTTGGGTTGTACAAGACTCATGATGATGATTCTCTTCTTTAACCTGTGACTAGGCCTTCGCGTTCTCTAGTGAGTCCGGTTCTCACTATTCCCGGATGAACACAATTCGCAGTCACGTTGGCCTCCATTTGCTGCAAATTATTGTTATTATTATTATAATAGTAGATTCAAGAAATGGTTGTTTCAAGACATGAATCTGAACAAGAAGAAATCAAGAAAGAAAAAAACAAATTTTCACTTTTTCATTTAATTTGTTTTCTTCTGTCTTTAATAATCTTGATCAAGCAATCTCTAGCTAGCTATACCTTCAGTCTCCGAGCAAGTTCCTTGGTGTGCAAAACGTTGGCGAGCTTCGAGAGCGCGTAAGCACGTGTCGCGTCGTAATGGCTGAATAAACCGAGGCAAATTATACAGAAAGTCAAAAACCCAAGTTATTGTACTGTATGACAACAACTTTTGTAATATTACAGATAATTTACAATTCCGAATATTTCATTTTCAATTTTTTTATTTATTTATCTTGTTCTTCACCTCTTGTTTCGTGTTATCAGACCAAGATATCCGATCATGTCACCGGAAAACCAGCCGTGAATGCCCGAGGACACGTTCACTATCCGGCCTTGAACGCCGGTGTTTTTCGCCGTCTCAATCATTCTGTTCAGCAACAGCTTCGTCAACAGAAAATGACCTGAAAGAACTCACCGAAAAATATTTCGTTATGTTGGCTATAATTCATTCATTCTAAAATCCACAATATTATTGCCGATGATGTATTTTAATAGATTACCTAAATAATTAGTGGCAAAGGTCATTTCGATCCCGTCTTCAGAAATTGCATGCTCGTGAGCAAACTTGCCCGCGTTGTTTCTGCGATCAAGTACAAAACTGGGTTATTCCAGTTCAGTACTTACAGGCTGCCGATAAACTATGTAAAATGTAACGAAACCCAATACAGAAAAAACAAAAGGAGTTTCTTTTCGATCCCTCTGTTTTCTCGGCAAGCATACAATATTCAAAGAAGGAAACAAAAAAAAAAAAAAAAAGGCTTCTGAGGCACTTACATGAGGAGATTCAGAGGCAAATCGAGGGATTCGAACTCGGAGACGAAGTTTCGGACAGAACCAAGAGAGCTAAGATCAAGCGGCATGACAACAATCTCCGACTCGGGACACTCCGATACAATACGAACTTTAGTTTCTTCGGCAGCCTTGAGGTTTCGAGCCGGGAGGACCAGCCTCGCCCCTCCCTTGGCCAGAACTCGAGCCGTCTCGGCACCGATCCCTGACGTAGCGCCTGCGGTGAAAGTTAAAGCCCACAAAAAAAAAAAAAAAAAAACAGACGTTAAACGCAAATAGGCCCAGTTCACCGGTTGTGATGAGTCGACGGCCATGAACGTGGGATGTACAAAAAGATTACCTGTGATAATGGCAGTGATGGAGCGCAGATCGGAGCTGTTCTTAGTGACTTGGTCGGCGGTGGACTTGGAGCCATAGCCGCTCGCTCCGACGGAACCTAAGAGGTATTTCAGGGTATCAAGCATTTTTGGTGTTGGGACTGTCAGAAGAAAGCAGAACGTGTTGGGCTTATTTCGCAGTGTGGAGTGTGTGCTACGGCAGGCTTCTGCAGCCTACGCCGCTCTGCATTTACACTCTGTTCCTCTGTCTCCGTGCGTCTGCGATCAATCTAGAGAGAAAGAAAGAGATAGAGCTGGATGGAGAATCCATGAGAGAGAGAGGAGAGATTATAAGTTATAACCATCACATATATTTTGTCAGGAATTGATTGGGATAAAATTGATGCATGATTGGGTCTAAAGCTGTTTATTAATCCAAGATTAATACAGATGTCTGATTTTCCTATTTAGTTTAGTGGTCTGGGTTTAAAGCTCTCTCTAATTATCCGATTAAATTTTCTTATTTTAGAAATTATATGAAAAATGATAACTTATAATTTCTTTCGCAAATATTGATAATTATACTCATGTTTGAAAATACCCAATACTATTTCTCTATTTAATATAGGTAGGTATACATAAACATTTGTCTATATTACATTATCCAACTTGATGAAATAATTAAAAAGAAAATATCTCACTTAATCCAAAGAGAGAAAACTGAAGATTTTAGTGGTCCAGAAAAAGGATTCAGATTCTATAAATTAAATTATATCATATAAACCCTTTCAAAATACACATATATATATATATATCATATAAACAATGTAATAACAACGTGATCTTGTACAAAAAAATAAAAAGTGTCAAATTTAAGAAGAAAAATGATATTTGTAAGGAATTTTATGTAAAAATTATGCAGAAAATATATTATAGTTCATTTCTAATTGAGTAAATAATTATTTTAATTTTAATTTTTTTTTAAATTTTAATTGATGTAAAATTTTGAACTTATTCTTTTATAACTTCTACGCAAAATCTTCTATATATAACCTAACTCATTTAAGAAAGAACGGGTTGGAGTCGTAGAGAACGGGTAAAGTAAAAAAACCACTTCGGTTTTGACCGTATCCGTCGGAGCAACATCATGGAATTACCCCCGTTTAGACGAGTGATTAATGAACAGCTTAGCATAATGCCGACGAAACTGGTAAATTAATGATCGGCAAACGTGGGACAATGCCGATGGTTGGTTGGGAACGGGATGAGTCGGCGATTAATTAAATGAAAGAATCAACGTAGGACACGAGTGTCGAGGGGAGATGTAAGAATCGTCAAAGGAGACTTGCACGTGAGGGTTTCTAAGTGTTCCAGATCGGTCAATCCCACGGCCTCGAATCTTGCATTTCCTCGGGATAATTAAGTTATTACACAGTCAAATAATTCCCGGTCAAACCCCGTTTTGTTCCTTCAAAGCCGTTATATAATATGAATGTTAAGGTCGGTTTGAATTCAAAATGGTTTTAGCTCATTTTAATTTATTTTTATTTTATTATTATATTTTTTAATTTTTTATATAACATATAATTTTTAATATAATTTTTTTAAATTCCAATACATATTTTTCAAATCTCAATTTAACTTTTTTAAATTTTAAAATAATAATAATAATATTAAAAAATAAATTAAACTCATCTCATCTTCAAATTTAAACGAGACCTAAAAATGCATAAACTGTGTGAAATTATTTTTATAAGAATTAAAATTTATTATTAAAGAAAATAAATATCTTGTAAATTTCATAATTTATAATTTATAATTTTTTTTAAATGTGATGGTTGTATAATTTACAATTGTAAATATTATTTCTCAAAATCAAGAAATAAATATAATGAAATTTAATAAAAAAAATTATTATCCATAAATACTAAAAAAATAGATTTTATTTCCTCATTAAACTCAATACTTTTAAAAGTAAGATATTGCAATCTCCATAATACTTCTTTGTAATCAATTGAAAGAAAAGAAAACTTATGACCAATTAATAAATATTAATTTTTAGCAAAAAAAAAAAAACATCTGGATTAGTTTTTTTAGTTAGATTTTTGTAGACTTGTAAAAAGATTCTCTTAGATATTCGAGTAATAAAAACTTATGTAAACATTAATTAGACCTCTTTTAATTATACAGATGAGATGAAAGTTGAATAAAATGTTATTAAAATATTATTTTTATTTTGAGATTAAAAATATTAATTTTTTTTATTATATTTTATGTGAAAATTTGAGAAAAAACTAATGATAAGATGAGATGTGATAAGTTTAAACAAACTACCCCTCAATTATGGTATGTCTATTTATCTCAAAGTTAAATTATCAGATTGGATCTATTAAATGAAAATATTTTAATTGGTGAGTTAATAGATTTGGCCTCATATCCTTGAGTTTTGTTTTTTGTTTTAATAAAAAAAAAAATATTTGCAATTTTAGGTTATGCAAGTAATTTCACGCTTTCATTTAAAATAAAAGTGAATGAATCGATGGATTCCACTCTTTTTTTCAAAGAGAATCTGGCCGGATAATACAACCTAAAATTAAATCTAGCAATACTCTTTAATCAAATGGGATCCACACTAATTAGTAAATATAAGTTGATTTGCTAAAAACGTAAAATTAAAAGATGTTTGACACTTCTTTTGGCCGAAAAGAAAAACAGTATTCAGAGTGTGCGAGAAGTTCAAATTAAGGTGATGTTTGGCGTGTAAGATATTTTTAAGTATTTTTAAAATATTTTATTATTATTTATTATTTTATTATTATTTTTCATCTACTTTTATTATTATTTATTACTTTTTTCTATTTAATATTTTATTAATATTTTTCACCAATTTTTTATTACTATTCACAATTCTTCTCAACATACAAACCTAACGGCCTAGAGCCATTAGACCAAATAATATAGTTATTCTTAATTAAATTAGCTAGACCGATGAGAAGTATTAATTGTAAGAGTGATATTACTATACTTCCTCAATTTAGTCATTTTGTGTGCCTCCTAAAGCCATTGGTACTTTTTCTATTTATTTTCTTTTTATTTCAAACATTTTTTAAATATGTTTAATTATTTTAAATATATATATATTAATATACTAATAATCACTTCTTTAACTATTAAGTAAAAAAAAAGTTAAATGCATAATAAACGGTCAAAATGAGTGAGCAAAATAAAGCGATATAATAATATTTTCCTATTTATAAATATGAATTGTATGATGTCTCTTTAGATATTTCAGTCATCAGATGTGTATATAGTAATTTAATACTAGCTCTAGAAGCTTGGTACCATATCCTAACAAAAGAAAACCCCATTATCATAAATCTCAACTGAGTTATATAAAAATATGTTAACTATATTAATCTTCCAATTTTAGGAGGGGGATATATGAGTTCACAGGTCACCTTGGCTGTCTTTAGGCTATGTTTGGTCAGTGAAGATACCTTCGCAAATTACGGCCTCATTATTATTTACCATTATTTACAAAGTAATCCTTTTTTTTTTTTTAACTACTATTTATAAATTATTTTCGATCACATCAACATCCAAATGTAATTTGGCAAAAAAGGGAGGAGGGCTTTTTATTACGAGATGAGCCGAAAGGTTATTATTATTATTATTATTATTATTATTATTATTATAATAATTCTGATGATCATAGGTTTATTATTTTCTGAGTAGTGCTAGAGATTTTTGGGAGGAGATCTTCACTGCGATCACGTAGTGTAAATTTTTTTTATACTTTTTTTTATTTCATTTTTTTTTACAAAAACAATAAAATAATGTGTAGAGCTAAAATATATGTATTTTTTTTAAAATTTTTTTTTCTAGTTCTTTCTTTCTGGTTATGAAATCACTTAGGTTGAAAAGCAAGTAGATGATGCCATAAGTCAAACGGGTGGGTGAGGCGAGAGTCCTTCACTGCACTCACTGGAGAGAAGGGATCATCTCCAATCTAGTTGTAAGGTCTTGTTTCCTTATTAGTAGCTGAAGTGTAGGCCGGGTAATTTAAGATAAAACTTTTCTTATGTGCATCGGAATACTCGAAGATGTTTAATAAGCGTTAGTCGACCTCCGGAGGACAACAATTTGTTCTTCTAACCTGAGATTCTCTTTTTCATTTTCTCAAGGCAATGCTCTCTCTTTATTCTCTTGGGGGACAAGGAAATATCCAGGTATTTTTTAGGAAAACAACAATTTTTTATTCCTCTTCAATGATCTAGTGAGA